>CM052551.1:20449691-20478942 GCA_028533065.1 Trachops cirrhosus | reverse complement strand
AGAAGGGATAGATTTACAGGAACAAATATAGAGGACACATGGACAAAACTAGGGGTGTTAGAAAGGGGAGGGAGGAGGGGAGGAATGGGTGGGCAGACTGGAAAGGGAATAAAGGATAGAAACTGTACTCAATAAACTAAATTAAGAAAAATTAAAAAAATAAACCTAACCCTAACTCTATCCCCAACCCTAAACCTAATCTTAACTCTAACCCTAAATCCTAACACTAAATCTAACCCCTAACCTTAACCCTAACCCTAGCCAGACCTACACCTAAACCTAACCCTAGTGCTATCACTAATCCTAACCGTAACCCAAACTCCAGCCATAGCCTTAACTCTAACCATACCCTAGCTCGAACTCTAGCCCTAAACCTAAACCTATACCTAAACCTAACCCTAGCCGTTGCCCAAACCCTAGCCCTAACCCTAACTGTAGCCCTAACCCTAACCCTATCACTAACCCTATATGTAACCCTAAACCTAACCCTAGCCGAAACCCTAACCCTAAACCTAAACATAATCATAACCCAACACTAACCACAGACCTATTTGTAACCCTAACCCTAATGATAGTCCTATCCCTAGCCCTAACACTAAACCTAACCCTAAACATAATCCTAGACCTAGTCTGAACCCTAACCTTAACCTAGCCCTATCCCTTACCCTAACCATATACATAAAGCTAATCCTAACCCTAGTCTTAGCCCTAGCCCTAAACCTAACCTTAGCCCTAGCCTTAGCCATAGCCCTACCCATAACCCTAGCCCTAGCCCTAACACTAACCCTAGCCCTAGCATTAGGTGTAACCATAACCATTATCCTAATCCTAACCCAAGCCCTAGCCCTAGCACTAAACCTAACCCTAACCCTAACCCTAATCCTAACTCTAACCCTAGTCCTTGCCCTAACACTAGCCCTCAACCTAGTCCTATCCCTAACCCTAACCCTAGCCATAACCCTAGCCCTAAACCTAGTCGTAACCCTAAACCTAACCTTAATCCTAACACTAAACCAAACACTAATACTAAACCTAACCTAATAATTTCCCTATTTCTAACCCTAAACCCAACCCTAAACCTAAGCCTAGCCCTAATCCTAAACCTAAAACTAAATATAACCATATCCCTAAACCTAACCATAGATTTATCCCTAACCCTAACCCTAACCCTTACACTAAGCCTAGAACTAACCCAAACCCTAAACCTAAACTTAACCCTAGCCCTAGTCCTATCCCTAAACCTAACCATAGCCCTGAACCTAGCCCGAGCCCCAGTCTTAATCCTAAAACCTAACCCTAACCCTAAACATGACTGTTAATGTAACTGTAACCCTAACCCTAAACCTAAACCTAATCCTAACCCTAACCCTAACCATAGTCCTATGCCTAGCCCTAACCCTAAACCTAACCCTAAACGTACACCTAAACCTAGTGTTAACCCTAATCCTAGCCCTAACCCTAGCCCTAAATGTAGTGGTAACCCTAACTATACCCTAGCCCTAACCCTAACCCTCACCCTAAAACTACCCTAACCATAACCCAAACCCTAGCCCTAACCATAACCCTAATACTAACCCTAGTCCTAGCCCTTGCCCTAGCCCTTGCCCTAGCCCTAAACCTCACCCAAACCTTAGCCCTAACCCTAACCTTAACCCTAACCCTAGCCCTAGCCCTAAACCTAGTCGCAACCAGAACCCTACCCTAGCCCTAACCCTAACCTTTCCCTAACCCTAGCCCTAACCCTAACCCTAACTCTAATCATAACCCTAAACCTAAAACTAACCCTAACCCTAACCCCAAACCTAACTCTAACCCTAGCCCTATACCTAGCCATAAAGCTAGTCCTAACCCTATCCCTAGCCAGAGCCTGAACCATAGCTCTAAACCTAGCCTGAAGCCTAAACCTAACCCTAGCTGTAACCCTAACCCTAACTCTATCCCCAGCCCCACCCCTTGCCATAGCCTTAGCCCTTGCCCTAACACTAGCCCTAGTCCTAGCCCTAGCCCTAGCCCTAAACCTAGCCCTAACCCTAGCCCTAGCCATAGCCCTTGCCCTAACCCTACAACTACACCTCTTCCTAACCATAACCCTAACCCTAAACCTACCCCTAACCCCAACCCTAGCCCTAACAATACACTAACACTAGCCTTATCCCAAGACCTAAAACTAAATCTCTCCCTAACCCCAAATCTAACACTAGACCTAACCCTAACCCTAACCCTAACCTTAACCCTAACCCTAACCATAAATCTAACCTTGGTCATAGCACTATACCCAGCCCTAAACCTAGTCCTAACGCTATACCTAGCCATAGCCCGAACCCTAGCTCTAAACCTAGCCCTAGCCTAAACCTAACCCTAGCTGTAAACCTAAACCTAGCTCTAGACCTACCCCTAGCCCTAGCCCTAACCCTAATGCTAGCCCTACCCCTATGCCTACACCTAGCCCTTGCCCTAACCCTAAAACTAAACCTCTTCCTAACCATAACCTTAACCCTAAACCTAAACCTAACTATAGCCCTATAACTAAACCTAACCCTAAAGATAATGCTAGCCCTAGCCCTAGCCCAAGCACTAGCTCTAACACTCACCGTAGCCCTAGCCCTAATCCTGGCCCTAACCTTAACCCTAGCCCTAGCCCTACCATTACACTTAGCCCTAGCCAAAACCATAACCCTAACTCTAAACATAACCTTATTTCAGCCCTAGGCTTAACCCTAAACCTAACTACAGCCCGAGCCCTAACCCTAAACTAACGCTAACCCTAGCCCAAGCCCTAACCCTAGCACTAAACATAGGCCCATCCCTAACCCTAGCACTAAACCTAACCCTAATCCTAACCCTAGCTCTATCCCTAAACCTAAAAGTAACTTTAGCCCTAATCCTAACCCTAACATCAGCCCTAAACCTAGCCCTAATCCTAACCCCACCCTAGCCTTAAACATAACCCTAACACTTACGCTCACCCTACCCAAACCGTAACCCTAACCCTAGCCATAACCCTAAACGTAAACGTATCCCTAAACCAAACTCTAACACTAACCCTAAACCTCACCCTAGCCCTAACCCTAACCCTAACCCTAGCCCCAACGCTAACCCTAACTCTAATCCTAACCCTAGACCTAGCCCTACCACTAGCCCTAACCCTAGCATTAACAGTAACCCTAACCCTAACCCTAATCCTAACCATAACACTTGCTCTATCACTAGGGATAACCCTAACCCTAAACCTAACCATAGCCCTAGCCCTAAACCTAGCCCTACGCCTAGCCATAACCCTAACTTTAGCCCTAACTCTAACCATATACCTAACTAACTGTACCCTATCATTACTCTAACCCTAACACTAATCTTAACCCTCACCCTAACCCTAGTATTGACCCCAGGTCAAATCGTAACCATAGCCCTAGCCCTAATGGAAACACTAGTCCTAGCACTAACCCTAGCTCTAACCCTAAACCTAATCCTAACCCTAACTCTAACCCTAACACTAACTCTAACCTTAAACCTGGATGTAGCTCTAACCCTAAACCAAAACCTAGCCCTACCCCTAACCCTAGTCCTACAATTGACCCTAATGCTAGCCCTAGCCCTAGCCCTAGCCCTAACCCTAACCCTACCTTAAACATAAATCTAACCCTAACCCTAGCCCTAACACTAACACTAACCATAACAATAAATGTAACCTTAACCCTAGACCTAACCCTAAATCTAACACTAACAATAACTCTAATCCTAAGGCTAACACTAACCCTAACACTAACCATAGTCATATTCCTAACCCTAACCCCAAACCTAACCTAATCCTAGAACTAATCCAAACCATAAACATAACCCTAATGCTAGCCATAGCCCTACCCTTAATCCAAACCCTAACCAAACCCCAAACCTAAACCTAATCTTAACTCTAACCCTAAGCCCTAACCCTAAATCTAAACCCTAACCCTATCCATAACCCTAACCCTAGCCAGACCTACCCCTAAAACTTTCCCTAGCCCTATCACTAACCCTAACCCTAACCCAAACCCCAGCCCTAGCGCTAACACTACCATAGCCGTAGCCCTAACCCTAGCCCTAAACTTAAGCTTATACCTAGAGCTAAACCTAGACTTAGCTCAAACACTAGCACAAACCCTAACCCTAACCAAAGCCCTAACCCTAACCCTAACACTAACCCTATACCTAATCCTAAACATAACCCTAAACCTAACCCCAACTTTAATGATAAACCTAAACCTAAACATAACCCTAACCCTAAACCTAACCATAGTCCTATTCCTAGCCCTAACCCTAAACCTAACCATAGCCCTAAACGTAGACCTAGCAATAGCCTTAATCCAACCCTAACCATAAATTGACACTAAATATAACCCTAACCCTAACACTAACCCTAAACCTAATTCTAGCCCGAACCATAAACCTAACCCTACCTCTAACCCTAACCCTTAACCCTAAACCTAACCCCTAACCTCAACCCTAATCCTAGCCTAGATCTAGCCCTAATCCTAAAACTAGCCCTATCTCTACACCTAAACCTAACCCTAACCCTAGCCTAGCCCTAAACCTAGTCCTAAACCTAGACATATCACAAAACCTAGCCCTAACCCTAACCCTAACACTAGCCCTAATCCTGACCATAACCCTAGCCCTAAACCTAGCCCTAACCTAACCCTATACCTAACCCTAATCCTACCCCTAACCCTAGAAATAAACCTAACCCTATCCCTAACACCAAATCTAAACCCAGCCCTAAATCTAATCCTAACCCTAACCCTAACTCTAACCTTAAGCCTAGCCCTAACCCTAGCCCTAAAGCTAGTCCTAACCCTAACCCTAATCCTAGCCCTAACCTTAATCCTAACCCTAACTATAACCCTAACCCTAACCCTAACCCTAACCCCAAATGTAACCCTAATTCTGCAGCCAACACAATCCCTGACCATAACCCTAACCCTAGCCCTAGCCCTAACATTAACCCTAACCCTAACCCTACCCCTAGCCCTACCCCTAACTCTAGCCATAACCCTTACTCCAACCCTAACCCTAGCATTAGCCGTAACCCCAACCCTAAATGTAACCCTAACCCTAGCCCTTGCATTGACCTTAAACCTACCCTAACCATAACCCTAACCCTAGACCTAACCCTTTCCCTAAGCATAACCCTAACACTAGCCCTAACTCTAACCCTTTACCTAGCCATAAACCGAAACCTAACCCAAACCCTAACCATAGCCCTATTTCTAACCCTAAGCCTAAACCTAACACTTACCCTAGCCCTAACCTAGCCCTAACCCTAAACCTAGCCCTACCCCTAGCCTTAGCCATACACCTAACCCTAGCCCAAGCCAGACTAGTAACACTGGCAATAGCCCTAGCAGTAACCCTAACCCTTAAACTAACTCTAACCCTAGCTCAAACACTAGGCCTAACCTGAACCCTAACATAACCCCAAAACAGAGCCCTAAACCTATGGCTAACCCTAACCCTAGCCCTAACCCTAACCATAAACCTAAACTTAACCCTACCGTTACTCTACCTCTATCCCTAACCTTAACCCTAACCGTAACCCTAGCCCTAACCATAGGCCTGATCCTAACACTAGACATAACCCAACCCCTAACCACAGCCCTAGCTCTAACCATAGCCCTAACCCTAAACCTGTCCCTAAACAAAACACTAACCTTAATGCTAACCCTAAACCTAAACCTAGCCTTAGCCCTAAACCTAGCACTACACCTTGGCCTAACCCTAGCCCTAACCCTAGCCCTAAACCTAGCCCTAACCCTATCCCTAACCCTAAAACTAACCATAAAACTAACTCTAGCCCTATCAATAATCCTAATCCTAACCATAACCCTAATACTAATGCTAACCCTAACCCTAATCCTAACCATAGTCTTATCCCTAAACCGAAACCCAAACCTAACACTAATACTAGAAGTAACCCTAACCTTAAGCCTAATCCTAGCACTAGCCAAAACCCTAACCCTAACCCGAATCCTAACCCTAAACCTAGCCCTAGCTCCAAACCTAGCCCTAACCCTAACCCTAACACTAGCCCTAACCCTAACCCTAAGTAACCCTAAACCTAACCCTAAACTTAACCCAGGTCCTAGACCTTGCCCTTGTCCTAAACCTAAACGTAACACTAACACTAACCCTAACCCTAGCCCTAGCCTTACCCTAACCCTAGCCCTAAACCAAGTCCTAAACCTAACCCTACACTAGCCTTAACCCTAACCCTCACCATAACCCTAAACCTAAATGTAACCCTAACCCAAGCCATAACCCTAAATGTAACCATATCCCTATCCCTAAACCTAACACTAACCCTAACTCTAAACCTAGCCCTAGGCATAGCCCTAGCCTTATCCTTAACCCCAGCCCTAACCCTAGTGGTAACTCTAACCCTAGCACTACCCCTACAACTAGCCCTAGCCTTAGCCATAGCTGTAACCCTAACCATTACCCCAATCCTAACCCTAGCCCTAGACCTAGCTCTAACCCTAACCCTAACCCTAACCCTACCCTAACTCAGTAGTCCTAGCCCTAACCCTAGCTCTAAACCTACTCATAACCCTGAACCTAACTCAAGCCCTAACCCTAACCCTAAACCCTAACCCTAACCCTAAACCCAACCCTACCACTATCGTGACTCCAACCCTAACCCTAACCTTAACCCTGTCCCTAACACTAGCCCTAACTGTAGGACTGAGACTAACCCTAGACCTTACCCTAAACCTAACCCTAACCTAACCCTAACCCTAGCCCTATCCCTAACCCTAACCTGAACTCTAGCCCTAGCCCTAAACCTAAAGCTAACCCTAACCCTAACCCTAAAATCTAGATCTAGCTCTAGGTCTAAACCTAACCCTAGGCTAGCCCTAAACTAGCCCTACACCTTGACCTAACCCTAGCCTTAACCCTAGCCCTAGCTCTAGCCCTGGCCCTAACCCTAACCCTAACTCTATCCCTTACTCTAAGCTTACCCTAAGCTTACCCTAGCCTTAAACCTAGCCCTAAACCAATTCCTAAACATAACCTTACCCTAGCCTTAACCCTAACCCTAACCCATACGCTCACCTTACCCAAACCATAACCCTAAGCCTAGCTATAACCCTAAACCTAACCATATCCCTAACACAAATAGTAACACTAACCCTAAACCTCATCCTAGCCCTAACCCTAACCCTAATCCTAATCCTAGTCCCAGCCCTAGTGCTAACCATAACCCTAACCTGAAACCTAACCCTAACACTTGCTCTAGCACTAGGGCTAAACGTAACCCTAAACCTAACCCTAGCCCTAGCCCTAAACCTAGCCCTAAACCTAGCCATAACCCTAACACTAGCCCTATCTCTAACCATAAACCTAACTCTAGCCCTATCATTACCCTAACCCTAACACTAACCTTAACCCTCACCCTAACCCTAGTCCTGACCTTAGGGCAACTCGTAACCCTAGCCCTAACCCTAACTCAAACACTAGTCCTAGCACTGACCCGAGCTCTAACACTAAAACTACCCCTAACCCTAACTCTAACCCTACACTGACCCTAACCCTAATCCTAGATCTAGCTCTAGCCCTAAACCGAAACCTAGGCCTACCCCTAACCCTAGTCCTACACTTTGCCCTAACCCTACTGCTAGCCCGAGCCCTAGACCTAACCTGATCCCTAAAGCTAGGCATAAACCTACACCTAACTCTAGCCCTAACACTAAAACTTAACATAACACTAACTGTAATCCTAACCCTAGCCCTAACCCAAAACCTAACACTAACAATAACCCTAATCCTAAAGCTAACCCTAACCCTAACCATAGTCCTATTCCTAAACCTAACCCAAAACCTAACCTAATCCTAGAACTGATCGAAACCCTAAATGTAACCCTAACGCTAACCCCAGCCCTATCCCTAACACGAACCCTAACCCTAACCCCAATCCTAAACCTAATCTTAACTATAACCCTAACCACTAACCCTAAATCTAAACCCTAACCCTAATCCTAACCTTAACCCCAGCCCTAGCCATAACCCTAACCCTAGCCCAACTTAAGCCTATACCTAAAGCTAAACCTAGCCTGAGCTAAAACGCTAGCCCTAACCCAAAACCTAACCGTAGCCCTAACACTAACACTAACACTAACGCTATGTCTAATACTAAACCTAACCCTAAACATAAACCTAGCGGTAACCCTAACCCTAAACCTAAAAATAACCCTAAACCTTACCCTAACCATAGCCTTATTTCTAACCCTAACGCTAACCCTAACCATAGTCCTATTTCTAGCCCAAACTCTAAAGCTAACCATAGCCCTAAGTGTATCCCCAGCAATAACCTTAATCCCACCACTAACCCTAAAAATGACCCTAAACATAACCCTAACCCTAACCCTAACTCTAACCCTAAGCTCTAACCCTAAACCTAACCCCTAACCCCAACCCTAACCCTAGCCTAGATCTAGCCCTAATCCTAAACCTAGCCCTATCACTACTCCTAACCCTAACCCTAAACCTAGACCTAGCCATTGCGCTACCCCTAACCATAAGCCTAGCCATAGCCCTAATCCTGGCCCTAGCCCAACAACTAGCCCTAGCCCTAGCCGAATCCCTAAACCTAACCCTAAACCTACTCCAATCCCTAATCCTAGCGCTAACCCTAACCAAAACACTAACCCTAACCCTAGCCCTATCCCTAACCCTAATCTTAGCCCTAAACATAATCATAACCCTAGCGCTAAACCTAGCTCTAAACCTAACCCTGTACCTAACCCTAATCATAGCCCTAACCCTAGACCTAAACATAACCCTACCCATACCCTTAACTCTAACCCTATCCTAGCCCTAATCCTAACACTAGCCCTAGCCCTAATGCTAACCCCAAACCGACCATAGTCCTATACATAGCCCTAACCTTAACCCTATCCCTAACCCTAAACAAAGACACATCCCTAGCCCTAACCCTAAATCTAAACCTAAACCTAATCCTAGCCCTAGTCCTAACCCAAATCCTAGCCCTAACCCTACGCCTAAACCTAGTCCTAACCCTAAAACTACCCTAGCCAAAACCCTAACCCTCACCATTACCATAACCATAACCATTACCCTAAAGCTAGCCCTAAACCTAACCCTAACCATAACCCTGACCCTAACCCTAGCCCTAGCGCTGGACCTAGCCCAAAATCTAACCCTAACCCTAATCCAACCCTAACTCTAACCCTACCCTTAGCCATAACCCTAGCCCTAAACCTACTCTTAACCCTAACCCTACCCTGGCACTAATCCTAACCCTAGCCCTAACTCTAACCCTAACCCTAACCAGAACACTAATCTTAAACCTAACCCTTGCCCTAACTCTAACGCTAACCCAAACCCTATCCCTATCCCTAGCCCTAACCCTAGCCCTAACTGTGAACCTAGCCCTAGTCCAATCCCTGGCCCTACCACTCACCCTACCCTACCCTACCACTAACCCCTAGACTTAGCATAGCCATAATCCTAAACCTAACCCTAATCCTAACCCTAGCCCTAGCCTTAAACCTAATCCAACCTAACCCTAACCATAACCCTAACCCTAGCCCTAACCCTAAACCTAACACTAGCATCAGCTGTAACCCTAATCCTAACCCTAGCCCTAGCCCTAGAGCTAAACATAACCCTAACCCTAACCCTAGCCCTAAGCCTAAACCTAACCCTAACAATAACCCTAACCCTAAACCTAGACCTAGCCCTATCCCAATCCCTAAGCCTAACCCTAGACCTAATCCTAACCCTAACCCTATACCTAACCCTAACCCTAATCCTATTCCTAAACCTAGAGCTAACCCAAACCTAACCCTAACCTTTACCCTAGCCCTAGCCCTATCCCCAACCCTAACTATAGCCCTAAACTTAGCTCAAGCCCTGTCCTTAATTCTAACCCTAAACCTAAACTTGAACCTAAACATAACCGTAACCATAACACTACATTAATCCTAACCCTAGCCCTATCAGTAACCCTAAACCTAACCCTAACCCTAGCCCTAGCACTAGCCCTAACCATAACCATAATTGCAGCCCTAATCCTGGCCCTAACCCTAAACCTAGCCCGAGCCCAACAACTAGCTCCAGCCCTATCTGAAACCCTAACCCTAACCCTACTCTAACCCTAACTTTAGTCCTACAATTAACCTTAACCCTAACCCTAACTCTTGCGGTAGCCCTAGCCCTAAACTTAGTCCTAAACCTAGGCATATCTGTAACCCTAGTCCTAACCTTAACCTTAACACTAAACCAGACCCTAGCCCTATCACTAACCCTAAACCCAGCCCTAAACCTAGCCCTAAACCTAACCCTATCCATAACCATAACCCTAGACGTAAAACTAACCCTATCCCTAACCCCAACTCTACCCTAGCCCTACTCTAACTCTAACCCTAACCCTAACCCTAACACTAACCTTTGGCCTATCCCTAACCCTAGCCCTAAAGCTTCTCCTAACCCCAACCCTACCCTAGACCTAACTCTCACCCAAACTCTAACACGAAACCTAACCCTAAAAGTAACCCTAACTGTACCCTAACCCTAACCCTAACTATAACCCTTATTCCAACACCAACACTAAACCTAACCCTAAAGCTAGGCCTAACCCTAATCCTAAACATAATGATAACCTGAACCCTAACCCTAAACCTAACCATAGCCCTATCCTTACACTAGCCCTACATCTTCCCTAACCCTGGCCCTAACTCTAGCCATAGCCTTACCCCTTACCCTAATACTAACCCTAACTCTAACCCTACAATAGCCGGAACGCTAGCCCTAAACTGAGTCCTACCACTAGCCCTAACCCTATCCCTAACCCTAACCCTAACCCTAATCCTATCATTAACCATAAACCTATAGCTACTCCTAACCCTAATCCTAAACCTAACCATGACCCTAATCCTAACGCTAACACTAACCCTAACCATTGTGCTATCACTAACCCTAACCCCAAACATAACCCTAATTCTACAACTACCCCAAACCCTAAACGTAGCAATAACCCTAGCACTAGCTCTAACTCTAAGCCTAACCCTAATCCTAAACCTAACACTAGCCCTAACCCTAACCCTAAACCTAAACATAAGCCTAATCCTAACACTAACCATAGTCCTATCCCTAAACCTAAGCCTAAACTTAACCCTAGAGCTAACCCAAAACCTAACACTAACCTTTCCAATAGCCCTACCCCATCCCTAACTCTAACTGTAGCCCTAAAACTAGCCCTAGCCCTAGCCTTAATCCAAACCATAACAGTAAACTTGAGCATAAACATAACCATAACCCTAACGCTAAACCTAAACCTAGTCCTAAACCTAACCCCACCCCCAACCCAAATCTTAACTCTAACCCTAACTCCTAACCCTAAATCGAAGCACTAAACATAACCCTAACCATAACTGTCAACCTAGCCCTAACCCTAACCCTAATCCTAACACTAGCCCTAGCCCTAGCCTTAGCCCTAACCCTAGCCCTAGCCCTAGACCTAGCCCTAACTCTAGCCCTAGCCCTAGCCTTATGCCTAACACTAGCCCTAGTATTACCACTAGCCCTAGCCCTAGCATTAGCCATAAAGCTAACCCTATCACTAATCCTAACCCTAGCCCTAGGACTAGTGCTAACCATAACCCTAACCCTAACACTAACCCTAACTCTAACCCTAGCCCTAAATCTAGTCCTAACCCTAACCCTATCCCTAGCCCTAACCTTAAACCTAGAGGTAACTGTAACCCTAATCCTAGCCCTAACACTAATCCTAACCCTAAACATAACCCTAATCCTAACACTAACCCTAACCATAAACATAGTCCTATGCCTAAACCTAACACCAAACCTAACCCTAATCCTAGAGCCAACCCAAACTGTAACCGTAACCCTAAACCTAGTCCTATCCCTAACCCTAAACCTAATCCAACCCTAACACTACACCTAACCCTAACCCTATCCTAAACAAAACTCTAACCCTAACCATAGACCTAACCTAAAACTTAATGCTAACCTTAAAACGTAGCCCTAGCCCTAGCCCTAACCTAAATGTAGCCATAAAACTAGCCATAACCTTAATGCTAGCCCTATCTCTAACCATAAACCTAACCCTAGGACTATCGTTACACTAACCCTCACACTAACTTTAACCCTCACCCTAACCCTAGTCCTGACCCTAGGCCAAATTGTAACCATAGCCCTAACTCTAACGCAAACACTAGTCCTAGCACTAAACCTAGCTCTAACCCTAAAACTAAACCTAACTCTAACTCTAAACCTAACACTAACACTAACCCTAAGCTTAGATCTAGCTCGAACCGTAACTTAAACCTAGCACTACCCCTAACCCTAGCCCTACACTTTGCCCTAATCCTAGCCCTAGCCCTAACCCTACCCTAAACTTAAGCCTATACCTAAGGCTAACTCTAGCCCTAGCTCAAACCCTAGCCCTAACCATAACCCTAACACTAACACTATACCTAATCCTAAACCTAACCCTGAACCTAACCCTGGTGGTGACCCTAACCCTAAACCTAAACATAACCCTAACCGTTACCCTAATCATAGTCTTATTTCTAACCCTAACCCTAAACCTAACCATAGCCCTATCCCTAGCCCTAATCCTAAACCTAACCATAGCCTTACACATAGCACTAGAAATAGGCTTAATTCTATCCCTAACCCTAAACTTGACCTTAAACATAACCCTAACCCTAACCCTAAACCTAACTCTACCCCAACCCCTAACCCTAACACTAAATGTAACCCTAACCCCTAACTTTAAACCGAACCCCTAACCCCAACCTTAATCCTAGCCTAGATCTAACCCTAACCCTAACCCTAGCCCTAGCCCTAACCCTAACCATAATCCTAGCCCTAAACCTAGAACTAACCCCAACCCTAACCCTAACCTTTACCATAGCCCTAGCTCTATCCCTAACCCTAACCATAGCCCTAGCCTTAATCCTAACCCTAACCCTAAACTTGACCCTAAATATAACCCTAACCATAACACTACCCTACGCCTAACTCTAGCCCTAACATGAACCCTAACCCAACTCTAACCCTAATGCCTAACCCTAACCCTAGCCTAGACATAGCCTTAAATCTAACCCTAGCCCTATCAGTAACCCTAACCCTAACCCTAACCCTAGGCCCGGCCCTAGCCCTAACCATAACTCTAACCATAGCCCTAATCCTGGCCCAAACCCTATCCCTAGACTTAGCTCAACAACTAGCCCTAACCCTAACCCTAACCCTAACTCTATCCCTAACCCTAAACCTAGATCTAGCTCTACCCCTAATCCTAACCATAGCCCAAGCCCTAATCCTAACCCTAGCCCAAGCCCTAACCCTAAACCTATCCCTATCCGTATCCCTAACTCTAACCCTACCCCAGCCCTAATCCTAGTCCTAAAACTAGTCCTAACCCTAAACTTAACCCTAGCCCTAACCCTATCCATAAACTTAACCTCAAATCGAACCATAATCCTAGAACTAACCCAAACCCTAACCATAACCCTCACCCTAGCCCTAGCCCTAGCCCTAACCCTGAACCTAACCCTAATGCTAACCCTAACCCTAGCCCTAATCCTAATGGTAACAATAACCCTAACACATACGCTAAGCCTAACCAAAATCCCATCCCTAAACCTAACCCCAAACCGAAACATAATCCTAGAACTAACCCAAACCCTAACCATAACCCTAACCCGAGCTCTAGCCATAATCCTAGCCCTAAACCTAACCCTAGCCCTAACCTTAACCCTGTACCTAACCCTAAACCTAACCCTAATCCTAAACCTAACCCTAGAGCTAACCCAAACCCTAACCATAACCGTAACCCTAGCCCTATCTGTATCCCTAACCCTAACTGTAGCCCTAAACCTAGCTCTAGGTTGAATCTTAATAATAAGCCTAACCCTAATCTTGACATTAAAAATAACCATAACCCTAACACTAAACCTAACAGTAGTCCTAAACCTAACCCCAAACCTAAACCTAATCTTAACTCTAACACTAACCTCTAACCCTAAATCTAACCCCTAACCCTAACCCTAACGCTAAACCTAGCCAGACCTAGCCATAAATCTAACCCAAGCCCTACCCCTAAACCTAACCCTAACCCTAGCCCTAGCCCTAACCCTAAACCTAGCCCTAGCCCTAACCCTAGCCCTAACCCTAATCCTATACCTAAATGTAACCCTAGCTTTAGCCTAAACCCTAGCTCTAAACCTAACCCAAACCCTAACATAACTATAATCCTAACCCTAACACTAATCCTAAACCTAACCTTAGACCTACACCCAATCCTAACCCTAAACCTATCCATAGCTGAAACCTAATCTTAACCATAATAATAGCCCTATCCTTAAGGACTACTTCCCTAACCCTACAAATAAGCATATCCCTAGGCCAAACAATAGCCCTAGCCCTACCCCTAGCTGTAACCCTAACCATAAACCTAACCCTAAACCTAGCTCTAGCACTAGGCCTAACCAAACCCCTAATGCTAACACTAACACTAACCCTAACTCTAGCCCTAATCTGAAACATAGCCCTAACCCTAACCCTATCCCTACCCCTAGCCCTAGGCCAAACCTAACCCTAACCCTAAAACTAGTCCTATCTGTAGACCTAAAACTAACCCTATCCCTAACACCAACTCTAACACTAACCCTAACCCTAACCCTAACACTAACCCTAGCCCTAATCCTAACCCTAACATAACCCTAACCCTAACCCCAACACTAATCCTAACCCTAACCCTAGCCCTAATCCTAACCCAAACGCAAATACTACCCATAGCCTAACGCTAACCCTAACCATAACCATAGCCCTATCCCTATGCCTAAGCCTAAACCTAAACCTAACCTTAGCCCTAACCCTAACACTAGCCCTAACCGTAACCCCAAACCCTAAACCTACCATAGCCTAGCCCTAGCCTTAACCCTAACCCTAGTCCTAGACCTAACCCTAACCCTAACCCTAGCTTTAGCCCTAGCCCTATCCCTAAACCTAGCCGTAGCCCTACCCTAGCCCTACAAATAACCCTATCCCTAGCCCAACCACTAGCCCTAGCCCTACTGTTAACCCTAACCATAAACCTAACCCTAAACCTAGCTCTAGCACTAGGCCTAACCAAACCCCTAACCCTAACACTAAACCTAATCCTGGCCCTAAACCTAGCTATAACCCTAACCCTAGCCATAACCCTAACCCTAGACCTAACCCTAGCCCTTTCATTACACTTTCCCTAACCATAAAATTAAACCTAACCCTAAACCTAGCAATAATCCTAGGCCTAATCCTAACCCTAGCCCTAACTCTTAACATAACCCTACCCCTAAATCTAACCCTAAATCTAACCCTAACACTAGATCTAGCTCTAGACCTAACCCTGACCCTAGCCCTAGCCATAACCCTAGCCCTACACCTTGTCCTAAACCTACCCCGACCCCTAGCCCTAACCTTAACCATAAGCATAACTCTAACCCCATCCATAGCCCTAACCCTAGCTGCAAACCTAGTGCTAACCATAACCATAACCCTAACCCTAACCTAACCTTAACCCTAACACTAACCATAACCCCAATCCTAGCCTTATCTCTAATCCTAACACTAACCATAACCCTAATCCTAATGCTATCCCTAACCCTAACCCTAACCCTAAGCATAGTCCTATCCCTAACACTAAACCCAAACCTAACAGTAATCCTAGAACTAACCAAAACCCTAAACTTAACCTAATCCTAGCCCTAGCACTCACCCTAAACCTAACCCTAATCCTAACCCTAAACCTACCCCTAGCCCTACTCCTAACCATCGCCATAGCCCTACCACTAGCCCTATCCCTATCATTAGCTGTAACCCTAACCCTAACCTGAATCGTAACCCTGCTCTAGCCCTACTCCAAACCCAAACCCTAATCCTAGTCCTAGTACTAGCCTTAGCTCTACCACTAACCCTAGCCATAGTCCTACCACTAGCCATAGCCCTAGGATTAGCCATAACCTTAACTCTAACCCTAGACCTAACCCCAACCCTGAACCTAAACCTAACTCTTACTCTACCCCTAACCCTAACCCTAAACATACACATAATGCTAACCCTAACCCTAGTCCTAACCCTAACCTTAACTCTAACCCTAAGCCTAACCCTAAACCTATATCTAGCCCTAGCCCTAACCCTACACCTTGCCCAATTTCTAACCCTAGTCCTACACCTTGGGAAAACCCTAGCCCTAGCCCAAGCCCTAGCGCTAATCCTAACCCTATCCCTAACCCTAACTCTAACTCTAACCCTAACCCGGTGACCAGCCCTAGCCCTAAACCTTGTACTATCCCTAACCCTAACCCTAACCCTAAACCTAATCCTAACCCTAACCCTAACCCTAACATTAACTGTAACCCTAACACTAACCATGACACTAATCCTAACCCTAAACATAACCCTAATCCTAACGCTAACCCTAACCCTAATCATAGTCCTATCCTTAACCCTAACCCGAAACCTAACCCTAATCCTAGAGCTAACCCAAACCCTAACTGTAACCCTAATCCTAGCCCTAGCCCTAACCCTAAATCTCACCCTGACCCTAACACTAACCCTAAACCCAACCCGAACCCTAACCTTAGCCCTAAACCTAACCTTAAAGATAACCATAACCCTAACCCTAACCCTAACCATAGTCCTATCGAACCCTAACCCCAATCCTAGAACTATCACAAACCCTAAACCTAATCTTACCCCTAGACCTAGCCCTAGCCCTGATACTAACCGTAGCCTTAACACTAACCCTAGCCCTAGCCCTAACCCTAGCCACAACCCTAAAGGTAACCCTAACCCAAATCCTAGCCCTAGTCCTAAACCTAGCCCTAAACCTAGCCCTACCCTTCACCCTAACCATAAATATAAAGCTAATACTAACTCTAACCCTAACCCTAACCCTAGACCTATGTTCTTGCTGTAGCCCTAAACCTAACCCTAAACCTAGCCCTAAACCTAACACTAAACCTAAGCATAATCCTAACCCTTCCCTAACCATAGCCCTATACCTAACACTAGCACTAACTCTAGCCCTAGCCCTAGTCCTGGCTCTAAACCTAAACCTAGTCCCAGGCCCTAGAACTAGCCATAGCTGTAGCTGAAACCTAACCCTCAACCTAACCCTAACCTGAACCCTAACCCTAAACCTTGGTCTAGCCCTAGGCCTAACCCTAACCCTAAACCTAATATTAACCATAACCCTAGCCCTAGCCCTAGCCCTAACCCTAGCCCTTAAACTAGGCCTATATCTAGCTTTAGCCCTAACCCTTGCCCTATCCCTAACCCTAACACTAGCCCTAAACCTAAACCTAACCCTAGCCCTAACACTAGAGCTAATCCTAACACTAGCCTTAACTCTAAACCTAAACTTAACACTAGGTCTAGCCCTAACCTTAGGCCTTACCCTAATCCTAACCCTAAACCTACTTCTAACTCTAGACCTAAACCTAACCCCATCCCTAACCCCAACTCTAACCTTAGCTCAACCCAACCCTAACCCTAACTCTAACCCTAAGACTAGCCCTAAACCTAGCTCTGAACCTAGTCCTTACCATAACCCTAGCCCTAGCCCTAACCCTAAAAGTAACTCCAAATTTAACCCTAGCCCTAGCCCTAACCCTAAACCTACCCCTAGTCCTATCACTACCCTAACCCTAACCTAGCCCTAATGATAACCCAAACCCTAAATCTAACCCTAACCATAGCCATAAACCTAACCCTAAACCTAACCCTAACACTAGCGCTAATCCTAGCACTCTCCCAAAACCTAACCCTAACCCTAGCCCTAACTCTAACACTAACCTTACCCTAAACCTGGCCCTATACATAACCCTAGCCCTAACCCTAACCCTAACCCTAACTCTAACTCTAACCGTAGCCCTTCCCCTAACCCTAGCCCTAATCCTAACACTAGCCCTAGCCGTAGCCCTAGCCCTATCCCTGACACTAACCGTAGCCCTAACCCTAAACCTAGCCATAGCCCTAAACATAACCCTAACCCAAATCCTAGCCCTAGTCGTAACCATAGCCCTACACTTCACCCTAACCATAAATATAACGCTAATCCTAACCGTAACCTTAATCCTAATCCTAGACCTAGTTCTTGCCGTAGCCATAACCCTACCCCTAACTCTAACTGTAGCCCTACACCTAACCCTAGCCCTAAGCCTAGTCCTAACCCTAACCCAACCCTAGCCCTAACCCTATCCCTAACCCTAACTGTAACCCTAACCCTAGACCTAACCCTAAACCTAACCATAACGCAAACCCTAACTCTAACAATAACCCTAACCCTAAACCTAAACCTAAAACTAACCCTAGACCTAGTCCTAGCCCTAGGCCTAGACCTAACCCTAACCCTAGCCTTAGCCCTAGATCTAACCCTAACCCTACCACTAGCAATAGCTCTACCACTAGCCCTAGACCTAACATTAGCTGTGACCCTAACCCTAAACCTAGCCCTAGCCCTAACCCTAGCACTAAACCTAAACCTAACCCCAACACTAGCGTAAACCTTAGACCAGACCCCAACACTCACCCTTACCCTAAGTTTTACCCTAGCCCTAACCATAATGCTAACCATAACCCTAACCCTAACCTTAAACCTAAACCTAACCCTAAACCTAAAGCTAACCATAACCATAATGTTAACCCTAACCCTAACCTAGCCATAGCCCTAAAACTAAACCTAACCCTAACACTAGCCCTAATTCTAACCCTAACCCTAATCTTAACCCTAGCCTAGACCTAGCCCTAAACATAAACCTAGCCTGATCACTAACCCTAAACCTAATTCTAAATCTAGCACTAGCCCTAGCCCTAGCCTTAACCATAAACCTAACCTTAGCCCTAGTCCTGGCCCTAACCCTAACCCTAGTCCCAGTCCTATAAATAGCCCTAGCCCTAGCGAAAACCCTAACCCTAACCTAACCCTAAACCTAACCCTAACCCTACCCCTAAACCTAGGGCTAGCACTAGACCTAACCCTAACCCTAAACCTAACCCTAACCATAACCCTAGCCCTAACACTAACCCTAGATCTAAACCTAGGCCTATACCTATCCCTAGCCCTAACCCTAGTCCCAGTCCTACAACTAGCCCTAGCCCTACCTGAAACCCTAACCCTAAACCTTCCCTAACCCTACCCCTAAACCGAGGTCTAGCACTAGGCCTAACCCTAAACCTAACCCTAACAGTAACCCTAGCTGTAGCACTAACCATAGATCTAAACCTAGGCCTATACCTACCCCTAGCCCTAACCCTAGACCTAGCCCTAACATTAACCCTAGCCCTAACCCTAACCCTAGCACTAACACTAGTGCTAATGCTAACCCTAGCCCTAATTCTAAACCTAACCCTAACCCTAGCCATAGCCCTAACACTAGGCCTTACCTTAATCCAAACCCAAACCCTACTCCTAACCCTAGACCTAAATCTAAACCCATCCCTAACCCCATCTCTAACCTTATCTGAAACCCAACCTTAACCCTAACCCTAAACTCAGACTAGCCCTAAACCTAGCTCTAAACCTAGTCCTAACCATATCCCTTACAGTAGCCCTAAACCTAAAAGAAAACCTAAATCTAACCCTAGCCCTAGCCCTAACCCTAAATTAAACCTAGCCCTAGCCCTAAACCTAGTCCTAACCCTAACCCTAATCCTATCCCTAGCACTAACCCTAACCCTAACCCCAATACTAGTGCTAACCGAAGCCCTCTCCTTAAAACAAACCCTAACCCTAGCCCTAACCCTAACCGTAACCCTAACCCTAACCCTAGCACTGGACCTATACCTAGTTCTAACCCTAACCCTAACTCTAACCCTAACCCTAGCACTAGACCAAGCCCTAACCATTACCCTAGTCCTATCATTAAACCTAACCCTAACCCTAGCCCTAACTCTAACCTTAACCCTAACCCTAGCCCTAGCCCTAAACCTAGTCCTAACACTAACCCTAATCCTATCCCTAGCACTAACCCTAACTCTAGCCCTCTCCTTAAACCTAACCCTAACCCTAACCATAACCCTAACCCTAACCCTAGCCTTAACCCTGGCCCTATACCTATTCCTAGCCCTAACCCTAACCCTAACTCTAACTGCAGCCCTGCCCCTAACCCTAGCCCTAAGCCTAGTCCTAATTCTAACACAACCCTAGCCCTAACAATAGCCCTAAACCTAAACCTAACCATAACCCTAACCCTAATCGTAACACTAACCCTAACCCTAGCCCTAACACTAACCCTAACCCTAACCTTAATCCTAACCCTAACCCTAACCCTAGCCCTAGTCCTAAACCTAGAACTAAACCTAGCCCTATCCCTAACTCTAACCCTAACCTAACCTAGCCCTACCCCGCACCCTAACCATAAACATAACACTAATCCTATTCACAACCCTAACCCTTACCCTAGACCTAGCCCTGGATGTAGCCCTAACCCTAACACTAACCCTAACTCTAAGTGTAGCCCTGCCCCTAAACCTACCCCTAAACCTAGTCCTAACCCTAACCCTACCCTAGCCCTAATCATAACCCTAACCCTAACCATAATCCTAACCCTAGCCCTAACCCTAAATCTAATCATAAGCTTAACACTACCCTAACACTAACTGTAAACCTAATACTAGCCATGACCCTAATCCTAACCCTAAACATAACCCTAATCCTGAACCTAATCCTAACCCTAACCCTAGCCATAATCCTATACCTAACCATAACCCAAAACCTAACCCTAATCCTAGAGCTAAACCAAACCCTAACCATAACCCTAATCCTTCACTAGCCATAAACCAAAACCTAACCCTAACCCTAAACCTATTCATAACCCTAAACCTAAACCTAACCATAGTCGTATCCTAACCCTAATCCTAAACCTAACCCTAACCCTAGAAATAACCCAAACGCCAACCCTAACACTAAACCTAACCATAGTCTTATATCTAACCCTAACCCTAATCCTAACCCTATCCCTAGAACTAACTCAAACCCTAACCCTAACTCTAACACTAGTCCTAGCCCAAACTCTAAACCTAACCCAAACCTAACTCTAACGCTTACCTAACCCTAGCCCTAGCCCTAGCCCTATCACCACCCTAGCCCTAGACCTAACCCTAGGTCTTACCCTAATCCTAACCCTAAACCTACTTCTAACCATAGACCTAAAGAAAACCCCATCCCTAACCCCAAATCTAACCTTAGCCAAACTGAACCCTAACCCTAACTCTAACCTTAGGACTAGCCCCAAACCTAGCTCTAAACCTAGTCCTAACCCTAACCTAGCCCTAAACCTAAGCCTAAAAGTAAATGTAACCCTAAATCTAACCCTAGCCCTACCCCTACCCCTAGATCCAGCCCTTGCCCTAACACTAGCCATAGACCTAGAACTAGCCATAACCCTAACCGTGACCCTAACTTTAACCCTAGCCCTAGCCCTAAACGTAATCCTAATCGTAACCCTAGCCATAGCCCAAGCCTAACCCTAACACGAGTACTATCCCTAAAGATAACCCTAACACTAACCCTAACCCTACCCTAACCCTTAACCCTAACCCTAACTCTAGCCCCAGCCCTAACCCTAACCCTAGCCCTACCCCTATCCCTAGCCCTACCCCTAACACTAGCCATAGCCCTACCACTAGCCTTAGCACTAGCATTAGCCATGAGCATAACCTTAACCTTAACCCTAACTCTAACCCTAGACCTAACCCTAATGCTAAACCTAACACTAACGGTAACCCTAAACCTAGCCCTAAACCTAAACCTAACCCTAACCCTAATCCTACCCCTACCCCTAAACCAAGCCCTATCCCTAACTCTAACCCTAGCTTTAACCCTAACCCTAACCTAGCCCTACCCGGCACCCTAACAATAAACATAATGCTAATCCTATTCATCACCCTAACCCTTACCCTAGACCTAGCCCTTGACATAGTCCTAACTCTAACCCTAACCCTAAACCTGCCCCTAAACCTAGCTCTAAACCTAGTCTGAACCCTAACCCTACCCTAGCTCTAATCATAACCCTAAACCTAACTGTAATCCTAACCCTAGTACTAACCCTAAACCTAACCATAAGACTAACACTAACCCGGACACTAACTGTAAACATAACACCAGAACTCACCCTAATCCTAACCCTAAACATAGCCCTAATCCTAAACCTAATCCTAACCCTAACCCGAACCATAGTCTTATCCCTAGCCATAACCCGAAACCTAACCCTAATCCTAGAGCTAAACCAAACCCTAACCATAACCCAAATCCTACCCTAGCCCTAACCCTAACCCTAACCCTAAACCTATTCATAACCTTAACCCTAAACCTAACCATAGTCGTATCCTTAACCCTAAACCTAAACCTAACCCTAACCCTAAAAATAACCCAACTGCTAACCCTAACACTAAACCTAACCATACTCCTATACCTAACCCTAACCCTAATACTAACCCTATCCCTAGAACTAACCCAAACACTAACCCTAACGCTAACCCTAGCCCTAGCCCAAACTCTAAAATTAACCCAAACCTAACTCTAATGCTTACCCAACCCTGGCCCTAGCACTAAACCTATCCCTAACCCTAACCCTAACCCTATCCCAAAACCGAACCCTAGTCCTAAACCTATCCCTAACCTTAATCCTAGCCCTAAACCTAAACCTAAACCTAGCCCTATCCCTAAATCTAACCCAAACCAAACTCTAATGCTTACCTAACCCTAACGCTAGCCCTAAAGCTAGCCCTAATGTATAACCCTAACCCTAGCCCTAGTCCTAAATGTGGACCTAAAACCTAGCCCTAACACTAACCCTAGCCCTAAACCTAACCCTAAACCTAAAACCTAGCCCTATCCCTAAACCTAACTCTAACCCTAAGCCTAGCCCTAAACCTAGCCCTAATCCTAACCATAGCCCTAACTATAACCCTAACCCTAGCCTTAGCCCTAACCCTAGCCCTAAGCCTAACCCTAACCCTAACAATAGCTCTAACCTTGACCTAACCCTAACCCTAACCTTAACTCTAACCCTAACCATAATCACTAACCCTAACCCTCAACGTAACACCTAACCCTAATCCTAAGACTAACGCTAACCCTAACACTAACCCTAAACCTAATTCTAACCCTAACCCTAAGCCTACCCTAAGACTAACCCTAAACCTAGCCCCAGCCCTAACCCTAACCCTAACTTAACACTAACCTAGCCATAGCCCTTACCCTAACCTTAACTCTAGCCCTAACACTAACACCAAACCTAACCTTAAACCTAAACCGAAACCTAACCCTAGTGCTAGTCCTAACCCGATACCTAACCCTAACCCAAGCCCTAACCCTAAACTTAACCCTAACCCTAACCCGAGCCCTAAACCTAACCTTAGCCCTACCCTTCCCCTAGCCCTAGGTCTAGCCCTTCCCCTATCTCTAGCCCTAGCACTAGCCCTAGACTTAACCTAATCCCTTACCCTAAACCTAAGTGTAAACTTAGCCCTAGCCCTAACACTAGCCCTAAACCTTTTTCTAACCCTAACAATTAACCTAGCCCTAACCCTAACCCTAACCATAAACCTACCCTATACCTAACCCTAAAGCTAACCTTAACCCTACCCTTAACCCTAACCCTAACCCTACCCTAACCCTAGAAATAACCCAAATGATAACCCTAACCCTAAACCTAACCATAGCAATATACCTAACACTCACCCCAACACCTAACCCTAAACCTAACTCTAACTGTAACCCTAACAGTAGCCCTAACCCTATCCTAAACATAACCCTACCCTATCCTTAACCCTAACCCTACACCTACCCCTAACCCTAGCCCTAGCACTAGCCCTAGCCCTAGCCCTAATCCTAACCCCAACACTAAGCTTCACACTAGACCTATCCCTAAACCTAACTCTAACCTTTAACAAACCCCTAACGCTAAACCAAATCCTAACCCCTAACCCTATTCCTAAGCCTAACTCTAACCCTAACGCTAACCCTAAACTTAACCCTAAACCTATGCCTACACTAATGCTAACACTAGCCGTAGCCAAAAACCTACCCTAACCCAAACCCTACTCCTAGCCCTAGGCCTAGCCCCTGCCCTAGCCCTGGCCCTATCCCTATCCCTAGCTTTAACCCTAACTCTGAGCCTAATCCTAAGTCTAAACCTAGCCCTAGCTCTAACCCTAGCCCTAAACCTCTTCTTAACCCTAACCCTAACCCTAACCCTAACAGTAAACCTACTCATAACCCTAACAGTAAACCTACTCATAACCCTAACACTAAACCTAACCATAGTAGTATCCCTAACCCTAACCCTAAACTGAACTCTAACCCTAGAAATAACCGAATCTCTAACCCTACCACAAACCTTGCCCTAGCCCTATCCCTAACCCTAACGCTCATCCTAAACCTAACCCGAACCTTAACCCTAAACCTAACCATAGCCCTATCCCTAACCCTAACTCCAAACCCTAATCCTAAAACTACCCGTAACCTTAAACCTAACACTAGCCCTACCCCTAACCCTAAAACCAGCCCCTAACCCTAACCCTAGCCCTATCCCTAACCCTTACCCCAACCCCTAACCCTCACCCTAAACCTATCTCTAACCCTAACCCTAACCCTAACCAATGCCTAACCCTAAGACCCAATCTAACCCCTAACCCTAATCCTAAGCCTAACTCTAACCCTAACGCTAACCCTAAACGTACCCTAACCCTAAGCCTAACCCTAACACCCACCAAACTTTCCCTAAACCTAACCCAAACCCTAGTGCTAACCCTAACCCTAACTTATACCTAACATAGCCCTAGGTGAAACCCTAACTCTAACCCTAGACCGAACCCTAACCCTGGCCCTAGCCCTAGCACTAACCTGATACCTAAACCTAACCCAAGTCCTACCTCTAAACGTAACCCTAACCCTAGCCCTAGCCCTAAAACTAATCTTAGCTCTAGCCTGACTCCTAGCCCTAGGCCTAGACCTTGCCCTAGCCCTGCCCTAGTCCTAGCCTTAACCCTACCCTGGACCCTAACTCTAAGTCTAACCCTTGCCATAGCCCTAACCCTAGCCCTAAACCTCTTCCTAACCATAAACCTACCCCTAGCCCTAAACCTAACCCTAACCATAACCATAACCCAACCCCTATACTTAACCCTAAAACTAACCCTATGCTTAACACCAAGCGAAACCTTAAAACTAGCCCTAACCTGCCCTGGCTTGTGTAGCTTAGTGGATTAAGTGCAGGCCTGTGAACCAAGAGATCACGGTTCGATTCCCAGTCAGGGCACATGCCTGGGTTGCAGGCCAGTTCCCAGCAGGGAATGCACAGGAAGCAACCATACATTGATATTTCTCTCCCTCTCTCCTTCCCTTCCCCTCTGAAGATAAATAAATAAAATCTTAAAAAAAAAAAACAACTAGCCCTACCCTTAACCCTCACCCTCTCCCTAAACAAAACCTCTAACGCTTACCCTAACCTGAGCCCTAGACCTAGTTCTACACATAACCCTAAACGTAGCCCTAGACTTAAACCTATCCTTAACACTAAAACTAATCCTATCCCTAGAACTAAACCAAATGCTAAGACTAACTCTAAGACTAGCCCTACCCCTAACCCTAAATCTAAATCTAAACCTAAACCTAAACCTAAAGCTAACCCTAGCCCTAGGCCTAAACCTAGCACTACCCCTAAACCTAACCCTAAACCAGTGCTTAACCCTAACCCTAACGGTAATCCTATCACTAATCCTAACCTCTAATCCTAACCCTAATCCCTAACCATAAACCTAAACCTACCCCTAACCCTAACCCTAAACCTAGCCCTAGCCCTAGCAATAGACCTACCCATAATCCTAGCCCTAGCCCTACCACTAGTCCTTGCCCTAGCCCTAGTGGTAACGCTAAACCTATCCCTAACCCTAACCCTAACCCTAGCTCTAATCCTAACCCTAAACCTAACCCTAAACCTAGCCTTAACCCTAGCCGTAATCCTAACACTAGACCTAACACTAACCCTACACTTAGCCTTGCCCTAACCGAGGCCGTAACCTTAACCCTAATCCTTAATCTAGCCAAACCCTAGACCTAACCATAAACTTAACCCTAACTATAAACCTAGCCCTAATACTAACCCTAAGCATAACCATAACTCTAACCCTAACCCTAACTAACCCTAACGCTAACCTAGCCCTACCTAAACTTAATCCTAACTCTAAACCTAACTCTAACCCTACCCTAAACCTAGCCCTAGCGCTAGCCCTAGCCCTTGCCCTAATTGTAGTCCTAGTCCTAGCCCTAGCCCTAACCGTAACCCCAAATCCCAAACTAACCCTAAATCTCAACCAAGTACTATCCCTAACCCTAGCCCTTGCCCTAAACCTAACCCTAGCCCTAACCCATTCCCTAACCATAAATCTAACCCTAAACCTATTCCTAACTCTAACCCTAGCCATTGCCATAAACCTAGCCCTAAACCTAGTCCTAACCCAACCATAACCCTAGCCCTAACCCTAACCCCAACCCCAATGATAACCCTAACCCTAGCCCTAACCATAATCCTAACCCTAACCATACCCCTAATCCTAACACTAACCCTAACCCTAACCTGTACTATACCCCAATCTCTAATGTTAAACCTAAGCTTAACACTAACCCTAGAACTAACCCAAACCCCAACCTTAACCCTAAACCTAACCCTAAACCTAAACCTAACCCTAGCCCTAACCCAAACCCTAACCCTAAACCGAACACTAACCATAGTCCTACCATAGCACTAGCCTGATACCTAAACCTAACTCAAGTCCTAACTCTAAACTTAACCCTAACCCTAACCCTAGCCCTAAACCTAATCTTAGCCCTAGCCCTACTTCTACCCTAGGCCTAGACCTTTCCCTAGCCCTAGCCCTAGCCCTAGTGCGAGCCCTAGCCTTAACCCTAACCCATTCCATAATCCTAAATCTAATCCTTGTTCTAGCCCGAACCCTAACCCTAACCCTCACCCTCTTGCTAAACCTAACCACTAACGCTTACCCTAACCTGAGCCCTAGTCCTAGTCCTAGCCATAACCCTAAACTTAGCCCTGGACCTAAAACTATCCTTAACACTAAACATAATCCTATCCCTAGAACGAAACCAAATACTAAGCCTAAACTTAAGCCTAGACCTACCCCTAACCCTAAATATAAATCTAAACCTAAACCTTAACCTAAACATAAACCAAGCCCTAGCCCTAATCCTAACACTAACCCTAACCCTAACCCTTACCATAGTCCTATCCCCAATGCTAATCCTAAACCTAACCCGAACCCTAGAACTAACACAAACCCCAAACTTAACCCTAACCCTAACCCTAGCCCTAACCCTAACCCTATCCAGAACCTTAACCCTAACCCTAACCTTAACCCTAGCACTAATGCTAACCCTAACTTAAACTGATCCCTAACCCTAGCCCTAGCCCTAAACCCATATGTAACCCTAACAGAAACCCTAACCTTAAACTTAACCCTAACCCTAATCCTAGCCCTAACCCTAACCCTAAACCAAACCCTAACCCTAGCGCTACCCCAGCCCTACCCTTAGCCCTTGCCTTAACCTTAAACATGACTCTAACCCTAAGTCTAACCTTAGCCCTAGCCCTAACCCTAGCCTTAAAACTCTACCTAACCCTAACTCTATTCCAAACCCTAGCCCTAGCCCTAGCACTAGCCCTAAACCTATCCCTAGCCCTAACCCTACTGCTAGGCCTAGGCCTAGCCCTTGCCCTAGCCTTAAACCTAACCCTAACCCTAACCCTAAGTATAACACTAGCCCTAGTCCTAACCCTAGCCCTAAACCTCTTCTTAATCCTAAACCTACCCTAGCCCTAACCCTAACCCTAAACCTATTCATAATCCTAAAACTAACCCTAACCCTAGAAATAACCCAAATGCTAACCCTAACACTAAACCTAACCATAGCTCTATACCTAACCCTCACCCCAACCACTTACCCTAACCCTAACCCTTACTGTAACCGTAACCATAGCTCTAACCCTAACCCTAAACCTAACCCTAGCCCTTTCCCTAAGACTAACCCTCACCCCTAACCCTAACTCTAACTCTAACCCATGAACCTACTCCTAACCCTAACCCTACACCTAGCCCTAACGCTAGCCCTAACCCTAACCTCAACCCTAAGCCTCAACTTAAACCTATCCCTACCCCTAAAGCTAACCCCTAACCCTAACCCCTAACCCTAATCCTAAGCCTAACTCTAACCCTAATGTTAACCCTAAACCTAACCCAAACCCTAACCCTAACACTACTGTAGCTGTGTTGCACTGAAATGCGATGTTTGTAGTAATTTTCATTATGAAAGGGATTCTAGGATAAACTCTGTCAGAACTGAGATAACAGAGGTTTAACTCATTACCTTCTTAAGTAGAAAAAATAATGCAGTACAGATCCTCCAAAGCATTCCTTCATGTAAAAAGTATAGCAAAGTTAAGATAACTGCATACAGTGGTGTAAATGCTTGGGAAATAATGTTTTTGTGAATGTGAAAGTGAATATGTATCTAACAGCACACTTTCTCTAAAAATGTATATTTCTCTGATTGAACAGTAAGGAACTGTTTCAACCATTGTCAGTCATCAGAAATGTGACTGTCTTGAACAAAGGATATTTAACAGACATCTTGTATATTGTTTATAACATTACTCAATGTACAACATTCAGTAGAATTTGAAATGATTGATGTCTCAATACATATTTTTTTTTATTTTTTATTTTTTGAAGATTTTATTTATTTACTTTTATTTTTTTATTGTATTATTTTTAATTTTTTTGTCTTTATTTTAGTTTATTCAGTACAGTTTCTATCCTTTATTCCCATTCCAGCCCACCCACCCATTCCTCCCTGCCTCCCTCCCCTTTCCAACACCCCTAGTTTTGTCCATGTGTCCTCTATATTTGTTCCTGTAAACCCTTCCCTTCTCCCCTGAAATTCCCTCCCCTCTCCCCTCTGGTCACTGACAACTCTATTTCAGTGTCTTTTGTTCTATTTCACTTGCTTCTTTGTTTTGTTGTTTAGGTTCCTGTTAAAGGTGAGATCATATGGTATTTGTCTTTCACTGCCTGGCTTATTTCGCTTAGCATAATGCTTTCCAACTCCATCCATGCTACTTATTCTCTGTACCTTCCCCTCCTCTTCCCCCCACTCCCCTGTTGTTAA
>CM052551.1:20396183-20449191 GCA_028533065.1 Trachops cirrhosus | reverse complement strand
GTAGCTTCCCTGTAGTTTCTGGAAACTCATTGAGAGTACGTGGAAATTCCTGGTAATCATTGCTTTGAACTCAGAATCTGATAGTTGATTTGCCTCTATTTCATTTAGCATTTTTTCTGGGGCTTCCTCCTTTCCCTTCATTTGGGGATTGTTTCCTTGTCTTCTCATTGTTCGTGAGACTCTTCTTGCTAGCCTCAGCTTCTTAAATTGATCTGTTCTGGCTCCCTGGGTTTATGGTGTGAACCTCTGTTGTAGAGTACTGGTGAGATTCAGTGGTATAGTCTCCTTCTGGTATCCAGGTGTTCACAGCTTCCTCCTACTAATTTAATCAGCCAAACAAAGAAGTCTCCAGGGCCTGGGCCACACTGGCCCCGGGGAGCGCCTGGTCTTTTTCAGGTTCATGGGTGCGCAGTCTCTGGGTCCCGAGGGGCGCCCACGTCTCCTACCTCGGGGGCCTGGGCCTCACAGGTCCTGGGGAGCGCCTGGCCTTTTTCGGGTTCACGGGTGCGCAGTCTCTGGGTCCCGAGGGGTGCCCACTTCTCCTACCTCCGGGGCCTGGGCCTCACAGGTCCCGGGGAGCGCCTGGCCTTTTTCGGGTTCACGGGTGCGCACTCTCTGGGTCCCGAGGGGCGCCCACTTCTCCTACCTCCAGGGCCTGGGCCGCTCCGGTCCCAGCAGAGCGCCTGCGCCTTTTCCTTTTTCAATGCTGTGGTTTCCGAGACTTTCACCAAACCACGCTCTCTCTTCGGGTTTTTCAATGTCCGCTACAATTTGTGATCACCTATTTTCATTTATGATGTGATAATGTTGGCTCTTTGCTCTGTTCCTACCTAAAATGACTCAGATTTTTTTCCTGGTTGTGGGAGAGTAGAATCTGCTGCATCCTACCACGCCGCCATCTTGGACTCTCTCCTCAATACATATTTTTTAACAATACTGTAGTTGTGTTGCTCTGAAAAGCCACTTTTGTTGTAATATTCATTAAGAAGTACCTTCCAATATGAACTTTGTGTTACAATTGTATTAACAGAGTTCTAATTCATTGTCTTCTTTAAGTAGAAAAAACAATGTAGTACAGAATCCTCCAAAATATTCCTTTATGTTAAAAGTATAGTGATGATGAGACCTTTGTGTACAGTTTAGTATCTGACTGGGAGAAAAAGGTTTTGTGAACGTGGTGCAGAGTATGAATCTAACAGCGCACATTCTGTAAGAAAGTGTATTTCTTTGACTCAACAGTAATGAACTATTTCAACCGTTGTCAGTCATGCGGAAATGTGACTGTCTTGAGCAAAGGATATTTAAGGGACATCTTGTACATTGTTTATAACATTACTCAATGTACAGCATTCAGTAGAATTTGAAACGATTGATGTCTCTTAACACATATTTTTAACACTACTGTAGTTGTGTTGTTCTGAAATGCTACTTTTGTGGTAATATTCATTAGAAAATACCTTCCAATATTAACTCTGTGTAACAATTGAGTTAGCAGAGTTCTAACTCATTGTTTTCTTTAAGTAGAATAACCTCTCCAGTACAGAATCCTTTAAAGTATTCTTACATGTAAAAAAAAAATAGGGCAAATTAGACATGTGTGTACAGTGTAGTATCTGAATTGGGGAAGACCGTTTTGGGAATGGGGAATAGAGAAGGAACCTAACGGTACACTTTATGTAACAAAGGACATGTCTCTGCATGAACAGTAATGAAATGTTTCAATGCTTATAAAACACTCAGAAAAGAGACTCCCTTGAACAAAACGGGTTTAAGGCAATATCTTGTACAGTGTTCATAACATTATTTAATGTAGTCTTTCCAGTAGAATTTGAAATGAATTCTGTGTCTAGGAATACATACTGTTTTAAGACTTTGTAGTTGTGTTTTTTATAAATGCCACTTTTGTTGCAATTTTGATAAAGAGAAATGGGTTAGGGTTAGCGTTAGGGTTAGAGTTAGTGGTTAGGTTTAGGGTTAGGGCTAGGTTTAGGGCTAGGGTTAGGGTTAGGGTTAGGGTTAGAGCTAGGGTAGGGATAGTGGTAGGGCTAGGGCTAGGGTTAGGGCTATGGCCAGGGCTTGGTTAGGGCTAGGTTAGGGTTAGGGCTAGGGCTAGGGTAGGGTTAGGGCTAGGGCAAGGGCTAGGCCTCGGCTTAGGGTTAGGGTTAGGTTTACAGTTAGGGGTTAGGGTTAGGGATAGAGGTTAGGGAAAGGGTTAGGTTTAGGGCTAGGTTGAGGTTTAGGGTTAGGTCTATGTTAGGCTTAGGGTTAGGGTCAGTGTTAACATAAGGTTTAGGGCTAGTTTTAGGGTTAGAATTGGGGTTAGAGGTAGGGGTAGGGCTAGGGTTTGGGCTAGGTCTGGGGTTGGGTTAGGGTCACGGCTATGACTGGGGTTAGGATTAGGATTAGGGTTAGTGTTAGGGCTAGAGTTATGGTAGGGAAATGGCTTGGGCTAAGGCTAGGGTTTTGGCTAGATACCAGCTAGGGTTAAGGTTAGGTTTAGGAATAGGGCTAGGTATATTGATTGGGCAAGGGCTATGGCTAGGGTTTGTGTTAGGTTTAGGGTTAGAGCTAGTGCTAGAGGTAGGTTTACGGTTCGAGGTTCGCATTAGATTTATGGGTTGTGGTAGGTTTAGCATTAGGTTTAGGCTTAGGGTTAGAGCTAGTAGTAGGGTTAGTGATAAGGTAGAGCCAGATCTAATGCTAAGGTTAGCGCTAGAGTTAGGGTTAGGTTTAAGTTTACAGTTAGGGTTAGGGTTAGTGTTAGGGTTAGTGTATAGGGTTAGGGTTAGGGTTAGTTTTAGGGTTAGAGTTAGTTCCAGGCTAAGGTTTAGGGTTATGGCTAGGGGTAAGGCTAGGTTTAGTGGTAGGTGTAAGGCTAGGGTTAAGGTTAGGCTTAGGGTTATTTCTAGGGCTAGGGATAGGTCAAGGTCTACGGCTAAGGTTAGAGTTAGGTTTAGTATTAGGGCTACGGTTAGGTTTAGGGTTGTTGGTTTGCATTTGGTTTATGGCTAGGGCTAGGGTTAGCATTAGTTTTGGGTTAGAGTTAGTGCTTATGTTAGGGTTACTGATATGGCAGAGGTAGGGATAAGGGTAAGATTAGGGTTAGGGCAAGTGTGAGGTTTAGGGTTAGGGTTAGGTTTAGGGTTAGGGTTCGGTAAGGGATAAGACTAGGGCTAAGGCTAGGATTAGGGTGAGGGTTTTGGATAGGATTAGGGCTAGCGATAGGGCTAGGGTTAGATTTAGGTTTAGGGTTAAGGTTAGATTTAGGGTTAATGTTTAGGGTTAGGGTTCTGGTTAGGGTTAGAGTTAGGACTAGGTTTAGGGTTAGGGGTATATCTAGGGCTAGGGTTAGGGCTAGAACTAGGGCTAGAGTTGGGTTTAGGGTTGGGGAATAGGGTTTTGTTCATGGCTAGGCCTAGGTTTAGCGTTAGTGTTAAGGTTAGAGCTAGTGTTAGGCTTAGTGATAATGTAGACCTAGGCCTAATGTTCAGGTTAGGGTTAGGTTTAGGGCTAGGTTAAGGTTTAGGGCTAGGGCAAGGTTTAGGGCTATGGCTAGGGTAATATTAAGGTTAGGGGTAGGTTTAGTGTTAGGGTTAGAGCTAGGGTTAGGGTTAGAGCTAGGGTTAGGTTTACATTTAGGACTAGGGGTATGTTTAGGGCAAGGTTTCGGTTTCGGTTTAGCGTTCTGTTTAGAACTAGGTTTAGTGTTAGGGTTGGGGTTAGGGTTAGGGCTTGGGTTAGAATTAGGATTAGGGCTGGGGTTACTTTTAGGGATAGGGTTAGTGTTAGGGTTAGGGTTCCGGTTAGGTCTAGGTTTAGTGTTAGGGTTAGGGTTAGGGTTAGGTTTAGGTTTAGGTGTACTGGTAGGGTTAGGGTTAGTTTTAGGGCTAGGATTACATTTAGGGGTAGGGTTAGGTTTAGAGTTAGGGTTCGGTTTTGTGCCAGAGTTAAGGTTAGGGTTAGGTTTAGGGTTAACTTTAGGGCTAGGTTTAGGGTTAGGGTTATGGTTAGGTTTAGGGTTAAGGTTAGGGCTAGTTTAGTGTTAGGGTTAGGGCTAAGTTTAGCGAAAAGTTTAGGTTTAGGGTTAGGGTCATGTATAGTTTTAGGGTTAGGATCAAGGTTAGGGTTAGCGTTTGGTTTAGATTTAAGGCTAGGTTTAGGGTTAAGGTTAGGTCTAGGTTTAAGGGTTGGGCTAGGATTAGGGTTTGGCCTAGGTTTAAGATTAGGGATAATGTTAGGTTTAGAGTTAGGGTTACGTTTAGTGTTAGGGTTACCTTTAGGGTTAGGTTTAGTGTTAAGGTTAGGGCTAAGTTTAGGGATAAGTTTAGGTTTAGGATTAGGGCTAGGGCTAAGTTAGGACTAATGTTAGGTGTAGGGTTAGGGTTAGTGTAGGTTTAGGGTTAGGTTTAGGGTTAGGGTTTGGTTTAGATAAGGCCTGGGTTTAGGGTTAGGGTTAGTGGTAGGTTTTGGATTAGGTTTATGTGTTGGGCTAGGATTAGGGTTTGGCCTAGGGCTAAGTTTAGGGATAATATTAGGTTTATGGTTAGGGTCAGGTATAGGTTTAGGGTTAGGATTAGGGTTAGGTTTAGGGTTGGTTTTGATTTAGGACTAGGTTTAGGGTTAGGGTTAGGTTTAGGGGTAGCTTTAGGGTTTGTGGTAGGATTAGGTTTTGGCCTAGGGCTAAGTTTAGGAATAATATTAGGTTTAGGGTTAGGGTTACAGCTAGGATCAGGGTTAGGGTTAGGGTTACCTTTAGGGTTAGGTTTAGGGTTATGGTTAGGGTTAGAGATAAGTTTAGGTTTAGGTTTAAGGTTTGGTCTAGCTTTAGTGTTAGTGTTAGGTTTAGGGTTACATTTAGGTCTAGGGTTAGGGTTAGGATTGGGGAAATGTTAGGGTTAAGTTTGGGTTAGGCTTAGGGTTAGGGTTATGGCTATGAGTAGGTTTAGGGTTAGGGTTAGGGTTAGGTTTAGGTTTTGTGCTAGGGTTATTGTTAGGGTTAGGGTTAGGGCTGTGGTTAGGGTTAGGATTAGGGCTAGTGTTAGGGTTAAGGTAATCGTTAGGATTAGGGATAGGATTATGGATAGTGTTAGGGTTAGGGCTAGGGTTAGGGTTAGGGCTAGGGTTAGGTTTAGGTTTAGGGTTACGTCTAGTGTTACGTTTAGGGGTAGGTTAGGTTTATGGTTAGGTAAAGGGTTAGGGTTACAGCTAGGGTTAGGTTTAGGTTTCGGTTTATGGCTAAGTGTAGGGATAGGGTTATGTTTAGGGCTAGGGTTAGTGCTAGGGTTAGGGTTAGGGTTACAGTTAGCATTATTGGTTTCTGGTTAAGGTTAGGGCTATTGTTATGGTTAGGTTTAGGTGAATCGCTAGGGTGAGGGTTAGAGCTAGGGTTAGGACCTGGGTTAGGGTTAGCATTAGCGTTATTGTTCAGTCTAGGGTTAAGTTTAGGGAGAGTGTTATGGTTAGTGTTAGGGTTATGTGTAGGGTTTGGTTTAAGGCTAGGTATAGATTTAGGGTTAGGGTTATGTTTAGGGTTGGGGATAGGGCTAGGCTTAGGTTTAGCTTTAGGTCTAAGTTTAGGAATAGGGTTAGGGTTGTGGCTAGGGTTAGGGTTAGGGTTAGGGCTAGGGTTACATTTAGGTCTAGGGTAGGTTTATTTTTAGGGTTTGGGTTAGGACTAGGTTTAGGGTTAAGGTTAGGGCTCGGGTTATGGCTAGGGTCAGTGTTAGTGTTAGGGTTAGGGTTAAAGTTAGTTTTATTGTGCAGTTTAAAGTTAAGGTAAGGTCTAGTGTTATGGTTAGGGTTACGGTTAGTGCTAGGTTTAGGGTGAGGGATATGGTTAGGGTTAGGTTAGGGCTAAGTTAAGAGACACGTTTAGGTTTAGGGTTAGGGTTAGCTCTAGTGTTAGGTTTAGGGTTAGGGTTAGGACTAGGATTAGGTTTAGGGTTAGGGGTAGGGGTAGGGTTAGGGCTAGGGTTACATTTATTGCTAGGGTATGGTTATGTTTAGTATTAGGGATATGTCTAGGGTTAGGGTTAGTTCTAGGGTTAGGGTTAGGGTTGTGTCTAGGGTTACTTTTAGGGATAGGGTTAGGGTTAGGTTTACAGTTAGCGTTAGGGCTAGGGTTATGGTTATGGTTGTGTCTATGTTTAGGAATAGGGTTAGGTTTCAGGTTAGATTTAGGGCTATGGTTAAGGTAGGGGTAGGACTAGGGTTAGGGTTAGCGTTAGGGTTAGCATTATTGTTTGGTTTAGGGTTAAGTTTAGGGCTAGTGTTTTGCTTAGGGTTTTGTTTCGGGTTAGAATTATTTTCAGCATTAGATTTAGGGTTAGGGTTAGGGTTAGGATTACGTTTAGGGCTAGGGTTAGTGTTAGATTTAGGGGTAGGCTTATGTGTAGGGTTAGGGTTAGTTCTAGGGTTAGGGTTAGGGTTAGCGTTATTTTTTGGTTTATGGTTAAGGTTAGGGCTAGTGTTATGCTTAGTGTTAGGGTTGGGGTTAGGATTAGGGTTAGGTTTAGTGCTAGGATTAGTTTTAGGGTTAGGGCTAGTGTTAGGGTTAGGGTTAGGGTTAGGGATAGGTTTAAGGTTAATGTTCAGTTTAGGGTACGGTTAGGGTTAATGTTAAGTTTACGGCTAGGGTTAGGGTTAGGGCTCGGGTTAGGTTTAGGTTATGTTTAGTATTAGGGCTAGGGTTATGGTTATGGTTAGGGCTAGGGCTAGTGTTATGGTTAGGGTTAGGTTTAGGGCTAGGGTTAAGGTTAGGGCTAAGTTTAGGGTTAGGATTAGGGCTAGGGTTATTTTTAGGTATAGGGTTAGGGTTAGGTTTAGGGTTAGTGTTAAAGATAGATTTAAGGTTAGGTTAGGGCTAAGTTTATAGATACGTTTAGGTCTAGGCTTAGGGTCAGCTCTAGGGTTAGGTTTATGGTTAGGGTTAGGACTAGGTTTAGGGTTGGGGTAGGGTTATGTTTAAGGCAAAGTTTCTGTATCGGTTTATCATTTTGGTTAGAACTAGGTTTATTGTTGGGGTTAAGGTTAGGGTTAGGGTTAGGGCTAGTGTTAAGGATAGATTTAGGGTTAGGTTAGGGCTAGTGTTAAGGATAGATTTAGGGTTAGGTTAGGGCTAAGTTTAGAGATACATTTAAGTTTAGGCTTAGGGTTCGCTCTAGGGTTAGGTTTATGGTTAGGGTTTGGACTAGGGTTATGGTTAGGGCAACGGTTATGTTTAGGGCTAGGGTTAGGGTTGTGTTTAGGGTGACAGTTATATCTAGGGTTAGGGTTAGTGCTAGGGTTAGGGTTAGGGTTAGTGTGCGGTTTAAGGTTAAGTTTAGGGCTAGTGTTATCATTAGGGTTAGTGCTAGGGTTAGGGTTAGGTATAGGGTTCTGGATAGTACTTTAGTTAGGGTTAGGGTTAGGATTAGGTTTAGTTTTTGTGCCCAGGTTAGGGATAGGATTAAGGCTAGGTTTATGTTTAGGGATAGTGTTAGGTTTAGTGTTATGATTCGGGTTAGGACTAGGTTTGTGGTAAGGGTTAGTTTTAGGGTTAGGTTTAAGTTTAGGTTTATGTCTAGGGTTAAGGTTAGATTAGTGTTTTGGGTGATATAAGGTTAAGGTTAGGACTTAGGGTTAGGTTTAGTGCTAGGGTTAAGCTTAGGGTTAGGGTTAGGGTTAGCTTAGGGTTAGGGTTAGGGTTAAGGTTAGTGTTAGGTTTAAGTTTACATTTAGGGTTAGGATTAGGGCTAGGGTTAGAGCTAAGTTTAGGGATAGGCTTAAGTTTAGGGTTAGGTTTAGGGCTATGGTTAGGGTTAGGTTTAGGGCTACATTTATGGATAGTGTTAAGGCTAGGGCCAGGGTTAGTGTTATGATTAGTGATATTGTTTGGTTTAGGGTTAGGGTAGGGCTAGTGTTATGGTTAGGTTTAGGGTAGGGGTAGGGTGGTATTATGCCTAGGGTTCGGTTTAGAATAGGGGTAGGGTTACATTTAGGGCTAGGGTAGGTTTAGGGGTACGGTTTCAGGTTAGGACTAGGTTTAGGGTCAGGGTTAAGGTTAGGGTTAGGGTAGGTTTAGGTTTAGTGCTAGGTTTAATGTTAGGGTGAGGGCTAGTGTTAGGGTTAGGGCTAGGGTTAGGGTTAGGTTTAGGGCATGGGTTAATGTTAAGGTTAGGGTTCGTGTTAGGGCTAGTGTTAGAGTTAGTGTTGGTGTTAGGGTTATCGTTAGTGTTATTGTGCGGTTTACATTTAAGTTTAGGGCTACTGTTATGGTTAGGGTTAGGGTTAGCTCTAGGGTTAGGTTTAGGGTTAGGGTTAGGACTATGGTTAGGTTTAGGGTTAGGGTAAGGTTAGGGTTAGGGTTAGGGTTAGGGTTAGGGCTAGGGCTAGGGTTACGTTTAGGGCTATAGTAGGGTTATGTTTAGGGTTAGGGTTATGTCTATGGTTAGGGTTAGTGCTTGGGTCAGGGTTAGGGTTAGTGTTATTGTGCGGTTTAAGGTTAAGATTAGGGCCAGTGTTATGCTTATGCTTAGGGTTAGTGCTAGGGTTAGTATGAGTTCTAGGGTTAGGGTTAGGGTTAGGGCTAGAGTTACTTTCAGGGGTAGTGTTAGGGTTAGGTTTAGGGTTAGTTTTAGGTCTAGGTTTATGGTTATGGTTCTGTCTGTGTTTAGGAAGAGGGTTAGGTTTAGGTTTAGGGTTAGGGCTATGGTTAAGGTAGGGTTAGGGCTAAGTCTACAGTTACAGTTAGGGTTAGCATTATTCTTTTGTTTAGGGTTAAGTTTAGGGCTAATGTTATGTTGAGGTTTAGGATTAGGGTTAGGCCTAGGGGTAGTGTTAGGGCTAGGATTAAGGCGAAGGTTATGGTTGGGGTTCGTGTTATTGTTTGGTTTATGGTTAAGGTTAGAGCTAGTGTTATGGTTAGGTTTAGGTTTTGGGTTAGGATTAGGGTTAGGTCTAGGTTTATGTTTAGAGCTAGGGTTAGGTTTAGGGTAGGGTTCGGGTTAGGACTAGGTTTAGGGTTAAGTTTAGGGTTAGGTTTAAGGTTAGGGTTAGGTATAGGTTTAGTGCTAGGGTTAGTTTTATGGTTAGGTCTAGTGTTAGGGTAGGGCTAGGGTTAGGTTTAGCCTAGGAGTAGGGCTAGGGTTTGGTTCAGGTTTAGCGTTATTGTTTGGTTTAGGGTTAATGTTAGGGCTAATGTTATGGTTATGGTTAGGGTTAGAATTAGAGTTAGGATTAGGGTTAGGGCTAGGGTTAGGTTTAGTGTTAGGGTTCATGTTAAGACTAGGTTTAGGGTTAGGTTTAGGGTTAGTGCTAGGATTAGAGTTAGGGTTAGGGCTAGGGTTAGTGTTGGGGGTAGGGTCAGGATAGGACTAGGTTTAGGGTAGGGTTAGGGTTAGGGTTAGTTTTAGTTTTAGTGCCAGGGTTAGTGTTAGGATTAGGCCTAGGGTTCCGTTTAGGGCTAGGGTTAGGTTTAGTGTTAGGGTTCGTGTTAGGACTAGGTTTGTGGTTAGGGTTAGGGTTAAAATTAGGGTTATGGTAGGTTTATGCTTAGGGCTAGGGTTAGGTTTAGGGTTAGTGCTAGGTTTAGTGTTGGGTTAAGACTAGTGTGAGGGTTAGGGCTAGGGTTAGGTTTGGTATTAGAGGTAGGCTTAGGGTTAAGGTTAAGGTTAGGGTTAGGGTTAGGGCTTGGATTAGGGGTAGGTTTATGGTTTGGGTTAGCATTATTGTTTGGTTTAGGGTTAAGGTTAGGGCTAGTGTTATGGTTAGGGTTAGGGTCAGGGTTACAATTAGGGTTAGGTCTAGGGTTATGTCTAGAGCTAGGGTTACTTGTAGGGTTAGGGTTCGGGTTAGGAGTAGATTGAGGGTTAGGTTTAGGGTTTGATTAGGGTAGGGTTAGATATAGGTTTAGTGCTAGGATTAGTTTTAGTGTTAGTGTTCAGGTTAGGACTAGGTTTAGGATTAGGGTTAGGGTTAAGGTTAGGTTTAGGTTTAGTGCTAGGATTAGTTTTAGGGTTAGGGCTAGGGTTAGGGTTAAGGCTAGGTTTCTGGATAGGACTAGGTTTAGGGTTAAGTTAGGGTTAGCGTTAGGTTTAGTTTTTGTGCCCGGGTTAGGGTTAGGATTAGGGCTAGGGTTATGTTTAGGGCTAGTGTTAGTGTTCGGTTTCGGGTTAGGACTAGGTTTGGGATAAGGGTTAGGTTTAGGGTTAGGTTTAGTTTTAGGGTTATGCCTAGGGTTAGGGTTAGTGCTAGGGTTATGGTTAGGGTTAGTGTTTTGGAGTGGTTTCAGGTTAAAGTTAGGACTAGTGTTATGTTTAGTGTTAGTCTAGGGTGAGGGATAGGGCTAGGATTAGGGTTTGGGTTAGTGTTAGGGCTAGGGTTACGTTTAGGGATAGGGTTATGGTTGGGTTTAGGGTTAGTGTTAGGTCTAGGGTTAAGGTTATGGTTGCGGTTAAGATAGGAATGGGATTATGTTTTGGGTTAGGGTTATGCCCACGGTTAAGGTAGGATTAGGGCAAGGGCTAATGTTAGTGTTAGGGTTAGCGTTATTGTTTGGTTTAGGGTTAAGTTTAGGGCTAATGTTATGTTTAGGGTTAGGTTTATGGTTAGCTTTAGTGCTAGGGTTAGGGTTAGGGCTAGGGTTAGGGCTAGGGTTAGGTTTAGGGTTAGGTTTTGGGTTAGGGTTTGGGTTAGGTGTAGTGCTAGGTTTAGGGTTAGGGATAGGGCTAGGGTTACCTTTAGGGTTAGGTTTAGGGTTAGGGTTAGGTCTAGGGTTCAGGTTAGGGGTAGGATTACGGTTAGATTTATGGTTGAGGTTAGCATTATTGTTCGGATTAGGGTTATTTTTAGGGCCAGTGTTAGGGTTAGGCTTAGTATTAGTGTTAGGTCTAGATTTACATTTAGAGCTACGGTTACATTTAGGGTTAGGCTTTGGTTTAGGATCAGATTTAGGGTTAGGTTTAGGGTTAGGGTTAGTGTAGGGTTAGGTATAGGTTTAGTGCTAGTGTTAGTTTTAGGTTTAGGGCTATTATTAGGGTTAGGGCTAGGGTTAGGTTTAGGGCTAGGGTTAGGTTTAGTGTTAGGGTTCTTGTTTGGACTAGGTTTAAGGTTAGCGTTAGGTTTAGGTTTAGTGCTAGGGTAAGTGTTAGGGTTATGGCTAGGTTTAGTGTTATGGCTAGGGTTCCGGATAGTACTAGGTTTAGGTTTAGGTTTAGGTTTAGGGTTAGGGTTAGGTTTCGTTTTAGTGCCAGGGTTAGGTTAGGATTATGGCTAGAGTTCAGTTTAGGGCTAGCATTAGGTTTAGTGTTAGGGTTCGTGTTAAGACTAGGTTTGGGGTTATGGTTAGGGTTAGGGTTAAGTTTAGTGCTAGGTTTAGGGAGATGGTAAGGGCTAGGATTACATTTAGGTCCTGGGGTAGATTTAGGGTTAGGGTTCTCGTTAGGTCTAGATTTAGAGTTCTGGTTAGTGTTAATGTTTAGGCTAGGGTTAGCATTAGGGCTAGGGTTGGGGATTGGACTAGGTTTAGGCTTAGCGTTAGGGTTAGGGTTAGGATTAGTTTTAGTGCTGGGTTAGGGTTAGAGCAAGGGTTACGTTTAGGGCTAGGGTTAGATTTAGTGTTAGGGTTTGGGTTACGACTAGTTTTAGTGTTAGGGCTAGGGTTATGGTTAGGTTTAGGTTTAGTGCTAGGTTTAGGGTTAGGGTTAGGGCTGGGTTTATATTTAGGTCTCTGGTTAGATTTAAGGTTAGGGTTCGGATTAGGACTAGAGTAGGGTTAGGGTTAGGGTTAGGGTTAGGTGTAGTGCTAGATTTAGGGTTAGGTTTTGGGCTGGGGTTACCTTTAGGGTTCGGTTTAAGGTTAGGGTTAGGGTTCGTGTTAGGTATAGGCTTAGTGCTAGGGTTAGTTTTAGGGTTAGGGCTAGTATTAGGGTAGGGCTAAGGTTAGGGTTAGTGCTAGGGTTAGGTTTAGGTTTAGCGTTATTGTTTGGTTTAGGGTTAAGGTTAGGGCTAATGTTATGGTAATGGTTAGCGTTAGGGTTAGGATTAGGGTTAGATCTAGGGTTATGCTTGGGTCTAGGGTTAGGTTTAGGTTTAGGGTTTGGGCTAGTACTAGGTTTAGAGTTAGGGTTAGGATTAGGGGTAGGGTTAGGGTTAAGGTTAGGGTTAGGGTTAGGGCTAGGATCAGGGCTAGGTTTATGGTTGGGGTAGCGTTATTGTTTGGTTTAGAGTTAAGGTTAGGGTTAGTGTTATGGTTAAGGTTAGGGTTAGGGTTAGGATTAGGATTAGGGTTAGGAATAGGGATACGTTTAGGGCTAGGGTTAGGTTTAGTGTTAGGGTTCAGGTTAGGAGTAGTTTTAAGGTTAGCTTTAGTGTTAGTATTAGGTTTAGGGTTAGGGTTAGTATTAGCGTTAGGTTTAGGTGTAGGGCTGGGTTTGTAATATGACTAAGTTTCGGGTTAAGGTTAGGGACAGTGTTATGTTTGGGTTTAGGGTTAAGGTTAGGGCTAGGGTTAGGGTTAGAGCTATGATTAGTGCTAGGGTTAGGTTTAGGGTTAGCGTTATTGTTTGGTTTTTGCATTAAGGTTAGGGCTAGTGTTATGGTTAGGGTTAGATTTAGGGTTAGGATTAGGGTTAGGGCTAGGGTTACATTTAGGGCTAGTGTTAGGTTTAGGGTTAGGGTTTAGGTTAGGACTAGGTTTAGGGTTAGGGTTATGTTTAGTTTTAGTTCTAGGGTTAGTGTTAGGGTTAGGGCTAGTCTTATGGCTAGGTCTCTGGTTAGGGTTAGGATTAGGGCTAGGGTTAGTGTTAAGGTTAGGGTTAGGTCTAGTGTTAGGGTTAGTGTTAGGGTTAGGGCTAGGGTTAAGGTTAGGGCTGGGGTAAGGGTTAGCATTAGGGCTAGGGTTATGGTTAAGGTAAGGGTTAGTGTTAGGGCTAGGGTTATGGTTAGTGTTAGGGATAGGGGTAGGGTTAGAGTTAAGTCTATGGTTAGGATTATGTTTAGGGTTACATCTAGGGTTACGTTTAGGGCTAGGGTTAGGGTTAAGTATAGGGTTAGGGTTAGGGTTAGAGGTAGGGTTAGGGTTAGGGTTAGGGCTAGGGTTACGTTTAGTTCTAGTGTTAGGTTTCGGGTTAGGACTAGGTTTAGGGTTAGGGTTAGTGTTAGCGTTAGGTTTAGGTGTACGGCTGGGTTTGTAATATGACTAAGTTTCGGGTTAAGGTTAGAGACAGTGTTATGTTTAGGGTTAGGGTTTGGGCTAGGGTTACTTTTAGGGCTAGGTTAAGGTTTATGTTTCTGGTTAAGGTTATGTCTAGGGTTGGGTTTATTGCTAGGGTTAGGGTTAGTGTTAGTGTTAGAGTTAAAGGTAGTTTTATTGTGCAGTTTAAGGTTAAGGTAAGGGCTAGTGTTATGCTTAGGGTTACGTTTAGTTCTAGGTTTAGGGTGAGGGATAGGGTCAGGGTTAGGTTAGGGCTAAGTTAAGAGACATGTTTAGGTTTAGGGTTAGGGTTAGCTCTAGTGTTAGGTTTAGGGTTAGGGTTAGGACTAGGATTAGGTTTAGGGTTAGGATAGGGTTAGGGTTAGAGTTAGGGGTAGGGTTAGGACTAGGGTTACATTTATTGCTAAGGTAGGGTTAAGTTTAGGATTAGGGTTATGTCTAGGGTTAGGGTTAGTGCTAGGGTTAGGGTTAGGGTTAAGGTTAAGGTTATGGCTAGGGTTACTTTTAGGGATACGGTTAGGTTTAGATTTATGGTTAGTGTTAGGGCAAGGGTTATGGTTATGGTTGCATCTCAGTTTAGGAATAGGGTTAGGTTTAGGGTTAAATTTAGGGCTACTGTTAAGGTAGGGCTACGACTAGGGTTAGGGTTAGCGTTAGGGTTAGCATTATTGTTTGGTTTAGGGTTAAGTTTAGGGCTAGTGTTATGTTTAGGGTTTAGTTTTGGGTTAGGACTATTTTTAGCGTTAGGTTTATGGTAAGGGTTATGTCTAGGGTTAAGGTTAAGGTTAGGGTTAGCATTATTGTTTGGTTTAGTGTTAAGGTTAGGGCTAGGGTTATGGTTAGTGTTAGGTTTGGGGTTAGGGTTAGGTTTAGGTTTAGGTTTAGTGCTAGGGTTAGTGTTAGGGTTAGTGCTTGTTAGGGTTAGGGCTAGGGTTAGGGGTAGAATTAGGGATAGGTTTAGGGTTAAGGTTAAGGTTAGGGCTACAGTTAGGGTTAGGGTTTGGGTTCGGGTTAAGACTAGGTTTAGCATTATGATTATGGTTAGGTCTAGGATTGGGGAAGGGGAATGTTTAAGGGTAGGTTTAGGTTTAGGGTTAGGTTTTGGTCTAGGGTTAGGGTTGGTGTTAGGTTTAGGGTTAGGGTTAGAGTTAGGGTTAGGGTTAGGGCTAGGGCTAGGTTTAGGCTTAGGGCTAAACCTAACCCTAATCCAAGGGTTAGGGTTAGGTTTACGGATTGGATTAGGTTTAAGCCTAGGGTTAGGGTTAGGGCTACAGTTAGGTTTAGGCTTAGGGCTATATTTAGGGCAAGGGTTGTCGTTAGGGTTAAGTTTAGAGGTAAGATTAGTGCTAGTGTTAGGGTTAAGGTTTCAGCTAAATTTAGGGATAGGGTTAGCTTTATTGTTAGGGCTAGTGTTAGGGTTAGGGCTACAGTTAGGTTTAGGGTTAGGATTAGGGTTAGTTTTAGGGTCAGAGCTAAGGTTAGGGTTAGGTTTAGAGCTAAGTTTAGGGATAGGTTTAGGGGTAGGGCTAGGGTTAGTGTTAGGTTTAGCGTTATTGTTTGGGTTAGGGTTAAGGTAGGGTTAGGGTTATGGTTAGGGTTAGGGTTAGGGCTAGGCTTCATGTGAGGGCTATCATTAGGGTTAAGTTTGAGGTTAGGTTGAGGGTTAGGGTTGGGGTTGGTTTACGGTGAAGGTTTGGGTTAGGTTTAGTGCTAGGGTTAGGGTTTTGGTTAGGGTTATGCCTATTGTTAGTGTTAGGGTTACATTTAGGTTTAGGGTTAGGGCTAGGGTTAGTGTTAGGGTTAGGGCTAAATTTAAGGATAGGGTTAGGTGTAGGTTTAGGTATAGAGTTTGGGTTAAGTTTAGGGTTAGGTTAGGGTTAGGGTTAGGGCTAGACTTAGGTTTAGGGTTAGGACTAAATTTAAGGATAGGGTTAGTGTTAGGGCTGGGCTAGGGTTATGGTTAGTTTTAGGTTGCTAGGGCTAAATTTAGAGTATTAATGTTAGGATTATGGTTAGGGCCAGGGTTATGATTAGGGTTACGGTTTTGGTTAGGGTTAGGGTTGGGCTACTGTTAGGATTAGGGTTAATGTTTAGGGCTGGGGTTAGGGTTAGTGTTAGGGCTAGGGTTAAAGTTAGGGTTAAGGTTAGGTTTAAGGTTATGGTTAGTTTAGAGTTAGGGCTAGGGTTAGTTTAAGGGGAATGTTTAAGGCTAGGGTTAGGCTTAGGGTTAGGTTTAGGCTTAGGGTTAGGTTTAGTGTTAGGGTTATTGCTCGAGTTTCGGTTGCTTAGGGCTAAGTTTATGGATTGGGTTAGGTTTATGGTTAGGGTTAGCGCTATGGTTAGTGGTAGGGTTAGGTTTCGGGTTAGGGTTAGGGTTAGAGTTAGCATTAGGCTTAGGTTAGGGCTGGTTTACGGTTAGGTTTAGGGTTATGTTTAGGGCTAGTGATACTGGTAAGGTAGTGTTAAGTTTAGGGATTGGGTTAGGGTTAGGTGTATGCTTAGGGTTAGGGTTATGTTTAAGGCTAGGGTTAGGGATAGGGTTTGGGTTAGGGTTAGGTTTAGAGCTAAATTTAGGGATAGGGTTAGGTTTAGTGTTAGGGCTAGTGTTACGGTTAGGGCTAGGGTAAGGTTTAGGGTTAGATTTAGGGTTAGGTCTAGGGTTAGGGTTAGTGTTAGGGTTAGGTTTAGTGTTAGGGTTTGTGCTAATGTTAGGGTTAGTGTTAGAGCTAAATTTAGGGTAGGGTTAGGTGTAGGTTTAGGATTAGGGTTAGGGCTAAGGTTAGTTTTAGTTGTAGGATTAGTGTGAAGTTTAGGGTTAGGGTTGGGATTAGGTCTAGGGTTAGGGTTAGGGTTAGTGTTAGTGTTAGGTTTAGGGGTAAGTTAGGGCTATGGTTAGGCTTAGGGTTAGAGTTAAATTTTGGGATAGGGTCAGGTTTTGGGTTAAGGCTAGGGGTAGGGTTAGGTTTAGGGATAGGGCTAAATTTAGAGATATGGTTAGGGTTAGGGCTAGGGTTACTGTTAGGGCTAGGGTTAGGGCTATGGTTAGCGCTAGGTTTAGGGTTGTGGTTAGGTCTAAGATTACATTTTGGGGTAGGGTTTGTGTTAGGTTTAGGGTTAGGTTTAGCGTTAGGGTTAGAGTTAAGGATAGGGTTAGGTTTAGGGTTAGGGTTACGGATAGGACTATGGTTAGTGTTAAGTTTAGGGTTATGGTTATGGTTAACGTTAGGGTTATGGATAGGGTTAGTGTTAGGTATAGTATTAGAGTTAGGATTATGGTTAGGGCCAGGGTTATGATTAGGGTTATGGTTTTGGTTAGGGTTAGGGTTGGGCTACTGTTAGGATTAGGGTTAATGTTTAGGGCTGGGGTTAGGGTTAGTGTTAGGGCTAGGGTTAAAGTTAGGGTTAAGGTTAGGTTTAGAGGTAAGTTTTGGGTTAGGTTTAGGGCTCGGGTTAGGTTTAAGGCTAGGGTTAGTCCTAAACTTAGGGTTAGGTTTAGGGCTAAGATTAGGTTTAAGGTAGGGTTGTTGCTAAGGTAGTGTTTGGGCACGTTTACGTTTTGGGCACCGTTAAGGTTTCTGTTAGGGTTACAGTTAGTGTTAGGGCTAGGGCTATGGTTAGGTTTAGGGTTAGAGTTTGCTTTAACGTTTTCAGTTTAGGTTGGATTTAGGATTATGGCTAGGTATATGGTTAGATTTAGGTTTACTTTTAGGATTAATGCTAGGGTAAGTGTTACGAAAAGGGTAGGTTTAGGGCTAGGGCTAGTGCTAAGTTTATGGTTAGGGTTAGGGTTAGGGTTAGGTTTGTGGGTTAGTGTTAGCGTTACACTTGGGTTTAGGGTTAAGGTTATGGTTTAGGGTTAGTGTTAGGGTTAGTGTTAGTGTCTAGGTTTATTCTTAGGGTGAGTTGTTTGCATTAGGGTTAGATTTAGGGGCTAGGGTTAAGGATTGGGTTCTAGGTAGGTTTAGGGTTAGGCTTAGGTGGTTTTGTTAAGTTTAGGGCTAGGTTTAACGCTAGCTCTAGGGCTAGTGTTAGGGTTAGGGTTAGAGTTAGGTTTAGGTTTAAGGGTAGGTTGAGGGGTAGTGTTAAAGTTATGGCTAGGGCTAGGGCTGGGGTAAGAATAGGGGTGGGTTTAAGGTTAGGTTTAGTGATAGGGCTATGTTTAGGGGTAGGACTAGGTTTAGGTTTAGGGTTAGGGTGAGGTTTATGGTGGGGTTTAGGATTATGGTTAGGAATAAGGCTAGGTCTAAGTCTAGGTATAGTCTTGGGCTAGAGCTAGGGATAGGGATATGTTTAGGGTTGGGTTATGGTGAGGGTTAGGGTTAGGCTTATTGCTTGTGTTATGTTTATGGTTAGGGTTGGTGCTAGTGCTTGAGGTAAGGCTAGGGTTGGGGTTAGACTTATATTTAGGGCTAAGGTTAGGTTTAGGGTTAGGTTTTTGTTAGGGTGAGGGAGAGGTTTAGTCTTAGGGCTATGGGTAGGGATACGGCTATGACTTGGGCATGGTCTAGGGCTAGGGCTAATGCAGGGGTTTGGGTTAGTGTTCGGGTTGGGGTAGGGCTATGGCTAGGCTTGGCCTAGGTATGGATTAGCGTTTTGGTTAGGGGTTAGAGTTAGGATTATGGGTTACTGTTAGGTTTAGGGTTATGATTTGTTTAGGGCTAGCTTAGGTTTGGGATTAGGGCTACAGCTAGGTTTAGAGCTAGGGTTAGTGTTAGGGTGAGGGTGAGGGTTAGGTATAGGTTTAGGATTAGGGTTTTGTCTAGGGGTAGGGTTAGGTTTAAGGTAGGGCTAGAGCTAGGTTTACTGCATGTTAGGGTTAGGGTTATGGTTAAGGTTAGGGCTCCGGTTAGGTTTAGGGTTAAGGCTAGGTTTAGGGCTAAGGCTATGTTTAGGTTTAGGGTTGGGGTTAGGTTTACGGCTACAGTTTGGGTTAGTGTCAGGGATAGGGTTAGGATTAGGTTTGGGGTTAGGGCAAGGTCTGGGGCTACGGCTAGGTTTAGGTTTTGGGGTAGGATTACATTTAGGGTTAGCGTTATGTGTAGGATTAGGGTAGGATTACCGCTAGGTTTAAGGTCAGGATATGGGTTAGGGATAGGTCTAAGTCTAGTTTTAGGGCTAGGGTTAGGGTTAGGTGTTAGTGTTAGCATTAGGGTTATGTTTAGGTTTAGTGTTAGGTGTTAACAGTTAAATTTAGTGTTAGGGTTAGGATTAAGGTTAGGGTTAGTGATAGGGCTAGGGTTAGGGCTAGGTTTAGGTTTACAGTTAGGGTGAGGGCTAGCACTAGGGCTAGGGTGACGGTTAGGTTTAGGTGTACAGTTAGGTTTAGGGTTAGCGTTAGTGTTTGGAATAGGGCTAGGGTTAGGGTTAGGGCTAGGGTTAGGGTTATATTACAGTTTAGGATTACGGTTAGGGTTAGGGTTAAGTGAGGGTTAGGGTTAAGGCTGGCGTTAGTTTTAGTGGTAAGGGTTAGGGATATGGTTAGGGTTGAAGGTTAATATTACTGTTAGTGTTAGGGCTAGATTTAGGGTTAGGGCTAGGACGAGGGTAGGGCAGGGCTAGGTTGAGGGTTAAGTTTAGGATTAAAACACATGTGTGTACCGTGTAGTGTCTGACTGGAAGAAAATGGTTTTGAGAATGTGATGAAATATATGAATCTAACCACACACTTTCTGTGATAATGTGTATATTTCTGATTGAATAGTTAGAAACTCTTTCAACTGTTGTCAGTCACAGGGAAATGAGACTGTCTTTCACAACTGATGTCCAACAGAACATGTACATTGTATACATCACTCATTGTAGTCCTTTCAGTAGGAGTTGAAATGATTGATGTCTCTAATAATACATACAGTTTTAAAAATCCTGTAGTTGTAACAATGTGTATTTCTCTGATTGAATGGTAAAGGACCTTTTCAACGGTTGTCAGTCATTCGGAAATGAGACTGTCCTGAACAATTCATGTGTAAGACGACACGTTGCACATTGTTTAGAGCATTACTCAAAGTACAACTTTCTGTACCATTAGAATTTTATTACTGTCTCCAGTAATAAATACTCTTTAACACTACTGTAGTGTGTTGTTCTGAAATGCCACTTTTCTAGTATTTTTCATTAGAGAATTACCTTCCAATATCAAGTTTGTGTTACAATTGAGTTAACACTGTTCTAACTTTTTGTCTTCTTTAAGTAGAAATACCCCTGTAGTAAACAATCCTCCAAAGTAGTGTTTCATGTAAAAAGTATAGTGAAGTTAGTATACCTGTGTACGGTGTTATATCTGACTGGAAGATAATGGTTTTGTGATTGTGACACTGAATATGAATCTAGCACCACACTTTCTGTAACAACCTGTACTTCTGTGATTTAATGGTAAAGTGCTTTTTCAACAGTTGTCAGTCTCTCAGAAATGAGACTGTCTTGAACAACTCATGTGGAAGACAACATATTGTTCATTGTTTAGAACACTACTCAAAGTACAACTTTCTGTACAATTGGAATTTTATGCTGTCTCCAGTAATAAATAGTTTTTTAACACTACTGGAGGTTGTTCTTCTGAAATGCCCCTTTGGTAGTAATTTTCATTAAGAGTTACCTTCCAATATCAACTGTGTTACAATTGAGTTAACAGAGCTCTAAATCATTGCCTTCTTTAAGTAGAAGAACCACTGCAGTACAGACTCCTCCACAGTGTGCCTACATGTAAAAAGCTAGGGAAGATAATACATGTGTGTATAGTGTAGTATCTGACTGGGAGAAGATATTTTTCTAAATGCCAAGCAGTATATGACTCTAACATCACAATTTCTGTAACAACATGTATTTCTCTGATTGAAAAGTAAGGAACTTTTTCAACCAATACCAGTCATTTGGAAGTGCAGCTGTCTTACACAACGCATGTTTAACAGAACGTGTTGTACATTGTTTACAACATCACTCTTTCTACTCCTTTCAGTAGGAGTTGAAATGATTCATGTCTCTAATAATACATACTGTTTTAAAAATCCTGTAGTTGTGTTGCTCTGTAATGCCACTTTTGAGGTAATTTTCTTTAAGAAATACCTTCCAAAATCAACTCTGTGTTACAATTGAGTTAACAGTGTTCTAACTCATTATGTTCTTTAAGTAGGTTTCCTCTATTTGAAGAAGACAATGAGTTAGAACACTGTTAATTCAATTGTAACACAGACTTGATAGTACAAGGTAATTATTTATGAAAATTACCACAATTGTGGCATTTTAGTACAACAACTTCCAGTAGTGTTAAAAAAGTATTACAAGAGACAGTATTAATTTCTAATTGTACTGAAGGTTGTACTTTGAATGATGTTCTAAACAATGTACAACATGCTGTCTTACACATGCGTTTTTAAAGACAGTCTCATTTCCTTGTGACTGACAACCTCCTAAAAAGTTCCTTACTTTTCAGTCAGAGAAATACACCTTGTTACAGAAAGTGTGCGGTTATATTCATATTCAGTTTCACATTCACAAAAGTATTTTCTCCTGATTAGGCATTACTCCGTACACATGTATCTTAACTTCACTATACTTTTTACATGAAACACTACTTTGGAGGATTCTCTACTGCAGTGTTTTTTCTACTTAAAGTAGAGAATGAGTTAGAACACTGTTAACTCAATTGTAACAGAAAGTTGATATTGGAAGTTATTTCTTAATGAAAATTACCACAAAGTGGCATTTCAGAGGAACACAACTATAGGATTGTTAAAACAGTATGTATCACTAGAGACATCAATCATTTCAACTCTTACCATAAGGACTACAGTGAGTTATGTATACAGTGTACATGTTCTCTAGGAAATGCATTGTGCAAGACAGTCTCATTTCTGACTGACTGACAACCATTGAAAATTTCCTTACCATTCAATAAGAGAAATACACATTGTTACAGAAAGTGTGCTGTTCGATTCATGTTCAGTTTCACATTCACAAAACCTCTTTCTCCCAGTCTGATATAACACTGTACACAGATATCTGTACATCGCTATACTTTTTACATGAAAGAGTACCTTGGTGGATTCTCTACTCCAGTATTTTTTCTAATTAAAGAACACAATGAGTTAGAACTCTGTTAACTCATTTGTATGAGAGAGTTGATATTCGAAGGTAATTCTTAATGCAAATTACTACGAAAGTGGCATTTTAGAACAACAACCTACAAGTTTTAAAAAAGTATGTATTACTGGGGACAGCATTACATTCTATTTGTACTGAAAGTTGTAGTGTGAGTAATGTTCTGAACAATGTACAACATGTGTGTTATACATGCGTTGTTCAAGACAGTCTCATTTCCGAGTGACTTTGCAAAAGTTCCTTACTAATCAATCAGAGAAATAAATGTTCTTACAGAAAGTGTGCTTTTAGATTCATATTCAGATTCAGGTTCACAAATGGGTTTTCTCCTGGTCAGATATAATGCCGTACACAGATATCCTAATTTCCCTATACTTTTTACTGAAATACTACTTTGGAGAATTCTCTACAGTAGAGTTTTTTTCTACTTAAAGAAGACAATGAGTTAGAACACTGTGAACTCAATTGTAAGAGAGAGTTGATATTGGAAGGTATTTCTTAATGAAAATTACCTCGAAAGTGGCATTTCAGAGCAACACAAATATAGGATTTTTAAAACAGTATGTATTACTGGAGACATCAATCATTTCAACTCCTACTGAAAGGAGTACAGTGAATAATGTATACAATGTACATGTTCTCTAGGACATGCATTATGCAAGACAGTTTCATTTCTGAGTGAATGACAACCGTTGAAAAAGATCCTTACTATTCAATCAGAGACATAAACGTTGTTACAGAAAGTGTGCTGTTAGATTCATGTTCAGTTTCACATTCACAGAACCATTTCCTCCTGGTCACATATAACACCGAACACATATACCTTAACTTTGCTATACCTTTTACATTAAACACAACTTTGGAGGATTCTCTTCAGCACTTAAAGAAGACAATAAGTTAGAACACTCTTAATTGTAAAACAGAGTTGATATTCGAAGGTAATTCTTAGTGAAAATTACTACCAAAGTTGTATTTAGGAACATCAACCTACAGTAATGTAAAAAAAAATGTATTACTGGAGACAGCATTAATTTCTCATTGTACTGAAAGTTGTAACTTGAGTAATGTTATAAACAATGTACAACATTTTGTGTTACACATGCGTTGTTCAAGACAGTCTCATTTCCAAGTGACTGACAACTGTTGAAAAATTTCCTTACTATTCTATCAGAGAAATAAACGTTATTACAGAAACGTTCTTACATAAATCTAACGTGTTTCACATGAACAAAACCATTTTCTCCTGGTAACATATAACACTGTACACATATACCTTAAATTTCCTATACCTTTTACATGAAACACAACTTTGGATGATTCTCTACTGTATGGTTTCTACCACTTAAAGAAGATAATGAATTAGAACACTGTTAACTCAATTGTAACTCAGAGTTGATATTGGAAGGTCATTCTTAATAAAAATTACTACATCAGTGGCATTTCAGAGCAACACAACTACAATAGTGTTAAAAAGTATGTATTACTAGAGACAGCCTTCATTGTACAAATTGTACTGAAAGTTGTACATTGAATAAGGTTCTAAACAATGTACAACATGTTCTCCTAAAGATGCGTTGTTCCAGTCTCATTTCTGAGTGACTGACAACAGTTGAAACAGTACATTATTGTTCAACCAGAGAAATACACCATATTACAGAAAGTGTGCTGTTAGATTCATATTTAGGTTCACTTTCACAAAACCACCTTCTCCCAGTCAGATATAACACTGGACACAGATATCTGAACATCGCTATACTTTTTACATGAAAGACTACATTGGAGGATTCTGTACTGCAGTGTTTTTCTATTTAACGAACACAATGAGTTAGAACTCTGTTACACCAGTTGTAACACAGAGTTAATATTGGACATTATTTCTTAATGAAAATTACGAAAAAGTGGCACGTGACAGCAACACAACTACACTAGTGTTAAAACTGTATGTATTACTAGATATACCAATCATTTCAACTCCTACTGAAAGGAGTAAATTCAGTAATCTTGTAAACAATGTATAACATGTTCTCTTAGACATGCGTTGTGCAAGACAGTCTCATTTCCATGTGACTGACAACGGTTGACAGACTCCCTTACTATTCAATCAGAAATATACACATTATCAGAAAAAGTGTGAGGTTAGATTCATATACTGCTTCACATTCACAAAACCATTATCTCCCAGTCAGATAAAACACGGTACACACAGGTGTTTTAACCCTAAGCCTAACCGTCAACCTAGCCTTAGCCCTACCCTCAGACTAGCCCTAACCGTAAACATAGCCCTAACAATAACCTTAATATTAACACTTAACCCTAAACCTAACCCTACCCCTAACCCAAATCTCAACCCTAACCCTAACACTATAACTAAAGCCTAAAACCTAAAGCTAACCCTAACCCTACACCCTAATCCTTACCCAAATCATTTAGCATGAAACTAACCCTACTGCTAAACATAGACCTAGCCCGACACCTAAACCTAAACCTAACCCTAAACATAACCCTAAACTACCCATAACACTCACACCTAACCCTAAATTTAACCCTAAACCTAAACCCTAAATCTAACCCTATCACTAAACCTAGCAAAAACCGTAACCATAAATCTAACACTAATCCATTAAGCCTAAAACTAACCGTAGCCCTAACCCTAGCCTGAGCCCTAACCCTAACCCTAACCATAACCCTAGTCTTAAACCTAACCTTAAACTAAAACATAACCCTAGCCTTAACCATGAGCATAACTCAGCCATAGATTTAACCCAGGCTTAGTCCTAACACTAAAAGTAACGCTAACAATAGTCCTATTTCTAACCCTAACCCTGACACTAGCCCTAACCCTAGACCTTGCCCTAACCTTACCCTAGCCCTAACCCTAGAAATAACCCTAAACCTAACCCTAATCCTGACACTAGCCCTAAACCTAGCCCTTGCCCTAACCTTACCCTAGACCTAGCCCTAACCCTAGACTTAATGCTAAACCTAACCCTAACACTAACTCTAACCCAAGCACTAACCCTAACCCTAATCCTAACCCTAGCCCTAGCTGTAGCCATGACCATAATCCTAACCCAAACCCTAGCCTTAACCGAAAACCTAACTCTACTCCTAGCCCTACGCATATCCCTAGACCTAAACCTAGTCCTAACCCTTAACCCTAAACCTAGCCCTAAATCTAACACTAACCCTAATCCTAACCCTAGCACTAGCCCTAACCATAAATCTAACCCTTCCCCTTCCCCTAAACCTACCCTTACCCTAGCAATAGAACTAACACTAAACCTTGCACTAGCCCTACCCCTAGCCTGAGCCCTAGCCCTACCAATAACCCTACCTTAGCCCTAGCCCTAGCGATAACACTAAACCTAGACCTAGCACTACTGCTAAACATAGCCCTAACCCTTGCCCTAACCCTACCCTAGCCCTAGACCTAACCCTAACCCAAAGCCTAACATTTAACCCTAATACTAATCCCTAACATTAAACCAAACACTAACCATATCTCTAATCCTAACCATAGCCATAACGCTAAACCTAACCCCAACCATAATCATAGCCCTCATCCTAACGCTAACCCTAAATAAAATCCTAATCCTAACCCTAACACTAGCTGTAAACATAAACCTAACCATAACCCTAGCCATAACCCTAGCACTAACCCTAATCCTAAACATAGTGATAAATCTAACTTGAGCCCTACACCTAACACTACTACTAACCCTATCCATAAAACTAACTGTAAACCTAAACCTAACCCTAGCTCTGGTCATAGACCTAACTGTAACCCTAAACCTAACCCTAATCCTACCCCTAACCCTAACCATAGCCCTAACCATAACCCTAAACCTAGCCTAACCCTAACACTAACCCTAAACCTAAACCTAACCCTAATCCTAACCTTAAAACTAACAGTAGCTCCAACCCTAACCCTAACCCTAGACCTAACCCTAACCCTAACCCTAGCCCTAAATCTAATTCTAATACTAAACCTAACCCTAAATATAGCCCTAAGCCTAACACTAACCCTAAACCTAACCTTAGACGTAAACATACACCTTGACCTAATCCTATCCCTAATTTTTACACTAGACCTAAACCTATCCATAACCATAACCCTATCTCTAACCCTAACCATAGCCTTAAACCTAACCCTAGCCCTAACCCTAACCCTAGTCCTAAACCTAACCCTAAACCTAACCCTAGCCCTACCTTAACCCTAGCACTACACCCAAACGTAACCCTAACCCTGTAAACCTAACCCTAAACCTAAACCTAGTCCTAACCTGAAACCTAACACTAAACCTAACACTAGCCCTAAACGTAACCCTAGCCCTAACCCTAACCATAACACTAGCCTTAACTTCAACCCTAAACCAAACAATACCGCTAACCAGAACACTAATCCTAGCCTTTACACAAACCCTAGCCCTAATCCTAAACCTAAACCTAACCATAACACTACCCCTAAACTTAACCCTAAACCAAACCATAATGCTAAGCCAAACCCTAACCCTAGACCTAGACCTAGCCCTAACCCTAACATTAACCGTAGCCCTAAACCTAAACCTAAAACTAACCCTATTCTTAAACATAGCTGCAACACTAACCCTAACCCTAACCCTAGACCTAACACTAACCCTAACCCTAGCCCTACCCATAAGCCTAACCTTAGCCCTAACCGTAACCCTAACCCTAACTCGAGCCCTAAACCTAACACTAACCCTATTGTTAGCCCTAAACTTAAACTTAGTCCTAACCCTAACCATATGCCTAGCCCTAACCCTAACCCACAATATAACCCTAACCCTAACCATAACCCTACCCCTAACCTTAACCCTAAAAATAACAATATCACTAACGCTAACCATAACCCTAGTCCTAACCCTAGCCCTAACCCTAACCCTAGCACTAAACCTAAACCTAACCATAACCCTAGCCCTAAATGTATCCCTAGGCATAACCCTAATGCTAGCCCTAAAACAAACCCTAGCCCTAACCCTTGCCCTAACTCTAACCCTAGCACTACCCTAACCCTAAACCTGACTCTATCCCTAATTTAGCTCTAACTCTAATCCTAACCCTAGTCTTAACCCTAACCCTAACCCTAGCCCTACACTTAAACCTATCCCTAAACATAGCACTAAACCTAAACCGAAACCTACACGTAACCTTATCCCTAAACCTAACTTTAATCCTAGGTAAACCTAACGCTAGCCCTAACCCTTACCCGAGCCCTAACCCTAAACCTAGCCATAAACCTAAAACAAACCCTATCCCTAAATTTACCCCTAACCCTAACCCTAACCCTAGCCCTAAACCTAACCCTAAACCTAACCCTAATCCTACACCTACACCTAAACCTAACCCTAACCCTAAACCTAACCCTAACCCTAATGCTAGCCCTTGCCCTAACCCTAACCCTAGCCATAAACCTAACCCTAACCCTAGCCCTAAACCTAAGCCTAGCCCTATCCCTAGCCCTTAACTTTACCAGAGCCTTACCTAACCCTAACCCTAGCACTAAACCTAAGCTTAGCCCTATCCATAGCCCTTAACTTTACCAGAGCCTTACCTAACCCTAACCCTAACCCTAACCCTAGCCCAAAACGTAACCCTAACCCTAACACTAACCCTAACCTACACCTAGATGTAAACATAACCCTAGTCCTAATACTAACCCTAACACTAGCCCTAACCCTAACCCTAGCCCTAACCCTAACCCTAGCCCTAACCCTAACCCTAGCCCTAACCCTAACCCTAGCCCTAACCCTAACCCTAAACCTAACAATAAAACTAGCCTTAATCCTAATCAATACCACAACCGAGCCCTAACACTAAACCTAACCAAACCCTAACCCTAGCCCTACACCTAACTATAACACAAGCCCTAACGTTAACCCTAAACTGAACAATAATGCTAATCCTAACACTAACCCTAGCACTAAAACTAACCCTATCCCTAAACTTAGCCCAAACCCTAACCTTAACCTAGCCCAAACTCTAACCCTAAACAAAACCCTAACCCCAACCCTAATCCTAAACCTAGCCGTAAACCTAACCCTAGACCTAACCCTAACCCTAACCATAACACTACCCCTAACCTTAACCCTAAACAGAACAATAACGCTAACGCTAACCCTAACCCTACTTTAATCCTAGCCCTAACCCTATACTTAACTCTATCACTAAGTTTAGTTCTAACCCTAACCCTAACCATAAACCTAACCCAGAAGGAACACTAACACTAACCCTAACCCTAAACCTACCCGAGCCCTAGCCCTAAATGCAACCCGAGCCCTAACCTAACCCTAACACAAGCCCTAAATCTAACGCTAACCCTAACACTAACCCTAACGCTAAACCTAGACGTAAACATATCCCTAGCCGTAATCCTAACCCTAACCCTAGACCTAACCCTAACCCTAGCCCTAACTCTAAGCCTAACCCTAGCCCTAACCCTAAACCTACCCCTATCCCTAAACTTAACCCTATCCCGAGCCCTAAGACTAACTGTAACCCTAACCTTAACCCTATCCCTAAACTTGACTCTATACCTAAACCTGGCTGTCACCCTAATGCTAACCCTAGACCCAGCCCTAACCCAAACATTAGCCCTGTCCCTAAACCTAACCCTAACCCTAGCCCCAACCCTAACCCTAATCCTAACACTAACCCTAACCCTAACCCTAGCCCTTGCCCTACCTATAGCCCTAGCCATAACCGTTGCCTTAATGCTAGCCCTAGCCCTAAACCTAACCCTAGCCCTAACCCTAGCCCTAACCCTAACCCTAAATCTAAACCTAGCTCTAGCCCTAACCCTAACCCTAAACCTACCCTAGGTCCTAACCTAACCCTAATACTGGCTCTAGCCCTAGCTCTACCCTAACCCTAACCCTATTCCTACCCCTAGTCCTAACCCTAGCTCTAAACATAGCCCTAACATGAACTCATCCCCTAGGTTTAACCCTAACCCTAACCCTAACCTAGCCCTAGCCCTCACCCTAACCATAAACATCACGCAAACCCTATTCCCAACCCTAGACCTTGCACTTTCCCTAACCCTCAACGTAACCCTAAAACTAACCTTAACCTAACTCTAACCCTAGCCCTAAACTGTGTCCTAACCCTAACCCTAGCCCTAGCCCTAGCCCTATCACTAAATCTATTCTTAACCATGACCCTAACCCTAACCCTAATCATAACCCTAACCCTAACCATAATCATAACACTAACACTAACCCTACCACTACCCCAACCCTAACCCTGAACCTTATCATAACCCATACCCTAACCCCAACCCTAAACATAGCCCTATCCCTAACACTAACCCTAGTGTTAACCCTAAACATAACCGTAAACCTAGCCCTAGCCCTTACCCCAGCCATCACCATAACCCTAACCTTAACCATAACCATTCCCCAAACCCTAAACCTAACCCTAGCCTAGCCCTAGCCCTAACCCTAACCCTAACCCTAGCCATAACTGTAACACTAGACCAAGGATAGCCCTATCCCTAGACCTAAACCTAGACCTAGCCCTAGCCCTAGCCCCACCACTAACCCTAGCCCAGGCCTACCACTAGCCCTAGGCCTAGCCCTAGCCTTAAACCTAACCCTAAAAGCAACCCTAACCCTAGCTCTAGCACCAGGTCTAACCTGAACCATAACCCTAACACTAGCCCTAGACATCTACCTAGCCCTAAACCTAGCACTAACTCTAACCCTAGCCCTAAAACTAACCCTACACTTAACCTTAGCCCTAGCCCTAACCCTAACCATAAACCTAACCCTAAACCTAACCCTATCTTTAGCCTTAACACTAATCCTAGTGATAAACTGAGGCATAATCCTAAACCTACCCCTAACTCTAACCCTAACTCTAACCCTAACTCTAACCCTAACCGTAACCCTCAACATAACCCTAGCCCTAATTCCGACCCTAGACATTACCCTCATCCTAACCCTAGCCCTAGCCCTAAACCTACTCCAAAGCATAACCCTACTCCTAGCACTAACACTAACCCTACCCCAACACTAACCATAACTCTACCTCTAACCTAAACCTAAACTTAACCCTAACAATAGCCCTAACCCTAACTCTAAAACTAACCTTAGCCCTATCTCTAACTCAAACCTCTAAACCTAACCATAACCCCTAAACATAAACCTAAACCTACCCTCACCCTAAACCTAACCTGAGCCCTAGCCCTAGCCTTACCTCTAACCATGACTCTAGACCTAGACCTAATCCTAACACTAACACTATGTCTAAACCTACCCTAACCCTCACCCTAAGACTAACACTAACACTAACCCTCTCTGTAAATGATATCCTAGCCCTAGGCCTACCCCTAACCATAACCCTAATCCTAAACCTACCCCCAAACACTAGCTCTACACCTAGACCTAATCCAAACACTAAACCTAGCCCTAAACTTACACCTAACACTAACACTACCCCTAACTCTAGGTCTAATCCTAAAACTAACCCTAACCCTAACCCTAACCCTAACCCTAACCCTAACAATAGTCCTATCCCTAACACTAAGAACAACCAAAACCTAATCCTAGAGCTGACCCCAACCCTAACAATAACCCTATACCTAGCCCTAGCCCTAACCCTAAACCTAACCCTAATCCTAACCCTAACACTCACATACACCTAGCCCTAACGATAGCCCTAACCTTAAACCTATATCTAACCCTAGCTCGAAGCCCAAACCTAGCCCTAGCCCTAGCCCTAACCTTAACAGTAACCTGAACACTAGCCCTAAACCTAACTCTAGAGTAGCCCTAACAATAGCCCTAGCATTACCTATAAAACTAACCTTAACCCTAATCCTAACCCTAGTTCTAGCCCTAATCCAAACCCTAACCCTAAGCCTAAACCTAACCCTATCCCTAGCCCTAACCCTAACCATAACCCTAAACCTAATCCTAGCCCTAACCCTGGCCCTATACCTAACCCTAGCCATAACCCTAACCCTAACCCTAACCCAACCCTAACCCTAACCCTAACCCTAAACCTAAACCTATACCTAGCCCTAGCCCAAACCGTAACCCTAACCCTAACCCTAACACTACTGCTAACCCTGGCCCTATATCTAACCCTAGCTGCAACGCTAAACCTAACCCTAGCACTAGCCCTAACCTTAACTCTAATCCTAGACCTAGCCCAAAACCTAGCTCTGAACCTAGACCTAATGCAAACCATAAATCTAGACCTAACCCTAACCCTAGCCCTAGCACTAAACCTAAACCTAACCCTAGTCTTAGCTGGAACCCTATCTCTAAACCTAGCCCTGACCCTAAACCTAGGCCTAGCCCTTACCCTAACCCTAACTCCATCCCTAGCCTTAGCCCTAGCCCTAACCCTAGCCATATCCCCAGACCTGCCCCTAGACCTTGCCCTAACCCTAGCACTAACCCTAACCCTACCCATAACACTAACCCTAGGCCTAGCCCTAACACTACACCTAATCCTACTTCTAACAATAACCATAACCCTAGCCCTAAACCTAACACTAACCCTAACACTAACTGTAAACCTAACCCTAGACCTAACCCTAACCATAACCATAACCCTAATCTTAACATTAACCCTAATCCTAACCCTAACCATAGTCCTATCCCTAACCCTAAACCTAATCCTACCTCTAGAACTACCCCTAAACCTAACTGTAACCCTAACCCTAGCACTAACCCTGACTCTATACCTAACCCATACACTATACCTAACCTGGCTCTAGCCCTAGGCCTTACCCTAAGCCTAAACCTAGCGATAGCTCTAGCCCTAACCCTAGCCCTAACCATAACCCTAGTTCTTTCCCTACCAAAGCCTAACGCTAACCTAACCCTAACCCTAATACTACCACTAACCCCACCCTAACCCTAATGCTAGCCCTAAATTATCCTAACCCTAGCACTAGCCCTAACCCTAGCCCTAACACTAACTCTAGCTCTAATCCTAGACCTAACCCTAACCCTAACCCTAACTCTAACCCTACCCCTTACCCTAACCATAACCATAAGGCTAACGCTAACGCTAACACTAACCTAAACCTAGCCCTCACTCTAGCCATAGCCATAAATCTAATCCTAACCCTAACCCTATCTCTCACTCTAACCCTAACCCTAACCCTAACCCTAACCCTAACCCTATCTCTAACCTTAGCCCTAGCCCTAACCCTAAACCTCACCCCAACACTAGCGGTAACTCTAGACCTAACACCAAACCTAACCCTAAACCTAAATGTTACCCTAGCCCTAACCCTAACCCTAAACATAACCTTAACGTTAACACTAACCCTAAACCAAACCCTAAACTTAACCCTAGATCTAGCCCTAGTGCTAACCCTAAACGTAACCATAATCCTAACCATAACCCTAGGCTCTTCCTAGCCCTAACCCTAGCCATAAACCTAGACATAGTCCTACCACTAGCTCTAGACCTAGCATTACCCATAATACTAACCTTAACCCTAATCCTATCCCTTGCTCTAGTCCTAATCCTAAACCTAACCCTAAACCTAGGCCTAGCCCTAACCCTAATCCCAACACTAAGCGTAGCCCTAAACCTAATCCTAGCCCTAAACCTAATCCTAACCCTAACCCTAACCCTTGCCCTCTTCCTAACGCTAAACCTATCCCTAGCCCTAATGCAATCCGTAACCCTAACCCTAACCCTAGTCCTAACCCTGGCCCTATACCTAAACCTAGCCGTAACCCTAACCTTAATCCTAGCCCTAGTCCTAACCCTAAAACTAACCCCAACATTAGGGGTAAGTCTAGACCTAACCCCAACCCAAACCCTAAACCTAACTCTTACCCTAGCCTTAACCCTAACCCTAACCATAACCTTAACGCTAACAATAACCCTAACCCAAACTCTAAATTTAACCCTAGATCTAGCCATAGCGATAACCATAAAACTATCCCTAACTCTAACCATAACTGTATCCCTAACCTGAACCCTAGTCCTAGCCCAAAGTCAAGCCCTAACCCTAACCCTATACCTAACCATAAAGCTAACCCTAATCCTAGCACCAACAATAACTCTATCCCTAGCCCTAACAATAACCATAGCCCTAACTCTAACCCTAACCTTAGCCCTAACCCTAGAGCAAACCCTAACCCTAACCCTAACTCTAAACCTAACCCTATCCCTACCCCTTACCTAACAACAGGCCTAACCTGAATCCTAACCATGAACGTACTCATAAACCTAGACCTAAACCTAACCGCATCCCTAACCCCAACTCTAACCTTAACCCAAACCCAACCCTAACCCTAACTCTAATCTAAGTACTAGCCATAACCTTAGCACTTAACCTAGTCCTAACCCTAGCCCTATCCCTAGCCCTAATGCTAGACCTTGCCCTAACCCTAACACTAAACCTAACCCTACCCCTAACTCTAACCCTATACCTAGCCCTAACCCTATGCCTAATCCTACTCCTAACAATAACCATAACCTTAGCGCTAAACCTAACCCTAACCCTAACACTAACTGTAAACCTAACCCTAGACCTAACCCTAACCATAACCATAAGCTTAATCCTAACATTAACGCTAATCCTAACCCTAACCATAGTCCTATCCCTAACCTTAACCCTAACCCTAAACCAGACCCTATATCTAGAACTACCCCTAACCTAACTGTAACACTAACCCTAGCAATAACACTAACTATACGTAACCCATACACTATACCTAACCTAGCCCTGCCCTAGGCCTTACCCTAAGCCTAAACCTAGCGATAGCCCTAGCCCTAACCCTAGCCCTAAATCTAGCCCTAACCATAACCCTAGTTCTATCCCTACCCAAAGCCTAACACTAACCCTAACCCTAACCCTAATACTACCACTAACCCTACACTAATCTTAACCCTAGCCCTAAATAATCCTAACCCTAACCCTAACCCTAACAGTAACCCTAGCTCTAATCCTAGACCTAACCATAACCCTAACCCTAACTCTAACCCTAGCCCTAACCATAACCATAATCATAACCATAACCATAACCATAATGCTAATGCTAACCCTAACCCTAAACCTAGCCCTCAACCTAGACATAGCCGTAAACGTAACCCTAACCCTACACTAGCAATAACCCTAAACTTAAACTTAACTCTACCCCATCCCTAACCCTCACATTAACCCTACCCCTAACTCTAACCCTAAACTTAAACCTAACCCTAACCCTATTACTAACCTAGGTCTAATCCTAAACCTAACCTTAATCCTAACCCTTCCATAGCCCTAAACCTAGCCCTTACCATAGCCCTTAACCTAATCCTAACTTTAACCCTAACACTAACCCCAACCCTATCTGGAGATCTAGGTCTAGCCCTAACCCTAGCCCTAGCCCTAACCCTAACCCTAACCCTAACCCTAACCCTAACTCTAACCCTAACTCTAACCCTAGCCCTACCCCAAACCATAGATTGAAACCCAGTCTTAACCCTAGCCCTATACACAGCTTAACCCTAACCCCAACGCTAACCGTAAGGCAAACCATAACTCTAACATTAGCCCTAACCCAAATCCTATCCCTAACCCTAACCCTAATCCTAATGTTAACCCTAACCATAGTCCTATCCCTAAACCTAACCCCAAACCTAACCCTAATCCTTGAACTAACCCAAAACCTAACCGTAATCCTAACCCTAGCTCTAGCCCTAGCCTTAATCTTAACTCTATCACTAAACTTGACCCTAAACATAACCATAACCGTAACCCTAACCCTAAACCTAACCCTAAGCTTAACTCTAACCCTAACCCCTAACACTAAACCTAAACCGTAACCCTAACACTAACCATAACTCTAGCCTAGACCTAGCCCTAAACCTAACACTAGCCCTATCACTAACCCTATCCATAGCTCTAACCCTATGCCTTGCCCTAGTCCTAGAACTGGCCCTAAACCTAAACTTAGCCCTAGCCCTAACACTAGCCCTAACCCTAGCTGAAAACCTAACCCTAACCCTAAACCTAACCCTAGTTCTAGAGCTATGCCTAACCATAACCCTAACCCTAACCCTAACCCTAACCCGAGCCCTAGCTCTATACCTATCCCTACCCCTAACCCTAACCATATCCCTAAACCTAGCCCTAGCCCTAGTCTTAATCTTAACCCTAACCCTAAACTTGACCCTAAACATAACCATAACAGAAACCCTAGCCCTAAACCTAACCCTAAACCTAACTCTAACCCTAACTCTAACACTATCCCCTAACCCTAAACCTAACCCCTATCCCTAACTCTAACCTTATCTTAGACCTAGCCTTAAACATAACCCTAGCCCTATCACTAACACTAACACTAAGCATACCCCTAGCCCTAGCCCTAGCCCTACACCTAGACCTTGCCCTAACCCTAACCCTAACCCTAACTCTAACACTAGCTCTAGCCCTATCCCTAGACCTAAACCTACTCCTAACAATAACCATAACCCTAGCCCTAACCCTAACCCTAACCATAACCCTAATCCTAACATTAACCCTAATACTAAACCTAACCATAATCCTATCTTTAACCCTAACACTAAACTAAACCCTACCTCTAGAACTACCCCAAAACATAACTCTAACCCTAACGCAAGCCCTAGCCCTAACTCTATATCTAACCCATACACTATACCTAACCAACCGCTAGCCCTGGGCCTAACCCTAAGCCTAACACTAACCTCTAATCTAACCCTAACCCGTAACCATCAACATAACTCTAACCCTCACCCTAAACCTAAACCGAGCGCTACCCCTAGCCCTAACCCTAACTATAACCCTAACCCTAACCTTAACACTAACTGTAAACCTAACCCTAGCCATAACCCTAACCCTAACCCTAAACCTAATCCTAACACTACCCCTAATCCTAATATTACCATAGTCCTATTCCTAACCAAACCCTAGATGTCACCCTACTCGTAGAACTAACACAAAACCTAATTGTAACCCTTACCCTGAACTTAGCCCTAACCCTAAACCTACCCCTATACCTAAAAATAACCTAGCTTTAGCACCAGAACTAACTGTAACCATAACCCTACCAGTACCTTAGACTTAACCCTAGACCTAAGACTATTGCTAACCTTAACCCTAGCCCTAACCTTAACCTTAATGATAACCTTAGCCCTATCCCTATCCCTAAGTCTAACCTGGCCCTAACCCTAACCTTAACCCTAACGCTACCACTCGCCCTAGCCCTAATAATAACCCTAGCCCAAACCCTAACCCTAACCCTAATTCTAACCATAGAAATAAACCTAACCCTAACCATAACCATAACCATAACGATAATGCTAACCCTAACCTTAACCCTAAACCTAGGCCTCACCCTTGCCTTAGCCGAATACCTATCCCTAACCCTAACCCTAACCCTAAATCTAAACATAGTCCTAACCCTAACCCTAAACCTAGCCCTAATGCTAACCAAAACCCTAACACTAACCCTAACTCTAACCCTAGTCATAGACCTAACCCTAGCTGTAACCCTAACTCTAACCTTAACTCTAACCCTATCCCTAGCGCTAGCCCTAGACTTAGCCCTAACACTAACCCTAGCCCTAGCCCTAACCAAAAAACTAACCCTAACTCTAACGTAACCTTTAACCTAACCCTAATCTTGGCCCTGCCCTAGCCCTAGCCCTAAACCCAACCCTAAACCTAGCCCAAGACCTAAACCTAAACATAAACACAACGCTAACCCTTACCCTAACCCTAACCATAAAACTAGCCCTAACCCTAACTCCAAACCTTACTCTAACCCTAACCCTAACCCTAACCTAGCCATAGCCCTAACCCTAACCATAAACATAATGCTAACCCCACCCCTAACCCTAACCCTAGACCTAGCCCTAACCTTAACTCTTACCTTAGTCATAGACCTAACCCTACCCCTAAACCTAATCTGAACACTAGTCCCATCCCTAGCCCTAGCCCTAGCCCTTGTCCTAAACCTTAACCTAAACCTAACCCTAATTCTAAACGTAGCCTTAGCCCTAGCTCTAAACATAAAGATAACACTAATCCTAACCCTAAACCTAACCCTAGCTCTCGCCCTTACCCTAGCCCTAAACCTTACCCTGACCCTAACCCTACTCTAACCCTAGCCATAGCCCTAACCCTAGCCCTAAACCTACTCCTAGTCCTAACTCTACCCTAACACTTGTGCTAAGCCTAACCCTAGGCCTAACCCTAACCCTGTCCCTAAAACTAGTCCTAACCTAATCCTCACCCTAGATCTAACCCTAACACTAATGCTAACCCTAGTCCTATCCCTAGCTCTAACCCTAACCCTAGCAATAGCCCTACACTTATTTCTAAAAGTAGCCCTTGACCTAACACGAGCCCTAGCAATAGACCTAACCCTAACCCTAATGATAACTCTAACCCTAGCCCTAGCCCTACCTTACCCTGAAACCTCTTCCTAACCCTAACCCTAACCTAGCCCTATCTCTAACCCTAACCCTAACCCTAACCCTAGCCCTAACCCTAGACTTAACCTAACTTTATCCCTAACCCCAAATCTAACCCTAACCCTAACCATAACCCTAACCCTAACCCTAACGCTAAACTTAGGCCTATCCCTAACCCAAGCCCTAAAACTAGTCCTAACCCTAACCCTAACCCTAATCCTACACTAACCCTAACCCTAGCCCTATCCCTAGCTTAACCCTAAACCTAGCCCTAGCCCTACCCTTAGCTCTAAAAGTAGCCCTTGACCTAACACTAGCCCTAGCAATAGCCTTAGCCCTAACCCTAGCCCTAACTCAACCTAGCCCTAGGCCTAGTCCTAACTCTACCCATAAACCTCAACCTAACCCTAACCCTAACCCTAGCCCTATCTCTAAGCCTACCCCTACCCCTAACCCTTACCCTAGGCCTAAGCCTCACCCTAATACTAGACCTATCACAAAATGTAGTTCTAACCCTAACCCTAACGTAGCCCTGACCTTAACCCTAACACTAACACTAACCATAACCCTAACACTAGCCCTAACACTAAACCTACGCCTAACCCTAGCCCTAGCCATAACCCTAGCCTTTCACCTAACCATAACACTAAACTTAACCCTATTTCGAACCCTAAACTCTAACCCTAACCCTAACTCCTAAATGTAAACCTAACCCTAACCCTAACCCTAATGTCAATGCGAGACCTAGCCCAAGAACTAGCCATAACCCTAACCCTAGCCCTAGACCTAACCCTATCCCTATCCCTACACCTAGCCCTAACCCTAAACCAAACCGTAGCCCTAAACATACCCTAACCCTAACCCTACCCCTAACCGAAACCCTAGCACTAACCCTAACCCTTACCCTTATCTTATACCTAACCCTAACCCTAATCCTAGCCCTAACCCTATCCCTAACCCTAACCCTAGCGCTAGCCCTCAACCTAGCTCTAAACCTCGCCCTAACCCTAACCTAAACCTAGCTCTAACTGTAACCCTACAACTAGCCCTACCCCTAACCCTAACCCTAACCCTAGCCCTACCCCTAACCAGAGCCCCAGTCCTTGCCCTAACCCTAACACTAAACTTAACCCTAACTCTAACGCTAGCCCTAGACTTAAACCTAGCCCTAAACCTAGTCCTAACCATAACTATAACCCTAGCCCTAACCCTAAACCTAGCCCGAACCCAGGGCTAATCCTATCCCTAGCCCTAACCCTAACCCTAACCCTAAACCTACACCGAACCCTAACCCTAACCCTACCCTAACCCTAACCCTAACGCTAACCTTAGGCCTATCCCTAACCCAAACCCTAAAACTAGTCCTAACCCTAACTCTAACCCTGGCTCTAACCCTAATCCTAATGCTAGCCCTAACCCTAGCCCTATCCCTAGCCCTAACCCTAAACCTAACCCTAGCCCTATCCCTATCCTTAGCTCTAATAGTAGCCCTTTACCTAAAGTGAGCCCTAGCAATAGCCCTAGCCCTAACCCTAACCCTAATCATAAACCTAACCCTAACTCTAACCCTAGCCCTAGCCCTAACCCTACCCCTAAACCTCTTCCTAACCCTAACCCTAACCCTAGCCCTATCTCTAAGCCTAACCCTAACCCTAGCCCTAGACTTAACCCTAGCCCTAATCCTAACCCTAGGCCTAAGCCTCACCCTAACACTAGACCTAGCACTAAACTTACTTCTTCTAACCCTAACCCTAACACTAGCCCTAGGCCCAACCCTAGCCTTAAACCTAACAATAACCCTAACGTTAACCCTATATTGAACCCTGACCTCTAACCCTAACACTAACTCCTGACCGTAAACCTAACCCTAACACTCACCCAAACCTTAATGAGAGCTCTAGCCCCAGTCCTAGCAATAACTCTAACCATAGCACTAGACCTAACCCTAAACCTAAATCTAACTCTAACACTTACCCTAACCCTAACACTAACCTAACTCTAACAATAACACTAAGCCTAACCCTAATCCCAATCTTAGCCCTAGCCCTAGCCCTATCCCTAATCCTAGCCCTAGTCCAAACCATAGATTTAAACATAGCCCTAACGCTAACCCTAACCCTATCCCTAACCCTAAACTTAACCCTATCCCTAGCCCTAACCTAGCCCTACCCCTAACCCTAACCATAAACATAACACTAACCCTAACCCTAACCCTAACCCCAATACCTAACACTAACCCTAACCCTAAATCTTAACCCTAAACCTAACCCTAGCCCTAACCCTAACCTTAACCCTAATTCTTTCCCTAAACCAAACCCGAATACCTAACTCTAACACTAACCTTAACCTTAAATCTTATCCCTAACCCTATCCCTAAATCCTAACCCTAACCCTAACATTAGCACTAAATCCTAACACTAACCCTAAATCCTAACACTAAATCCTAACACTAAATCCTAACACTAACCATAAATCCTAACCCTAACACTAACCATAACACTAAATCCTAACCCTAACCCTAAATCCTAACCCTAACCATAACCCTAGCCCTAACCCTAACCATAACCCTAATACCTTACCCTTACCCCAATCCTAAATCTTAAATGTAATCCTAACCCAGGCCCTAACCCAAACCCTAACCCTAACTCTTGCCCTAAACCCAACCTAATACCTAACCCTACCCCTAACCTTAACCCTAAATCCTAACCCTAACCCTATCCCTAAATCCTAACTCTAACCCTAACCCTAAATCCTAAGCCTAACCCTAAACCTAACACTTGCCCTAACCTCAACCCTAGTAACTATCCCTAACCTTAACTTTAATCCTAAATCCTATCCCTAACCATCATCCTAACCCTAAATCCTAACCCTAACCCTAGCCCTAACACTAAATCTAACACTAACTCTAACCCTAATACCTAACCCTAACCCTAAATCTTAACCCTAACCCTAATCCTAAACCATTTGTCTTCAACAAAATCACCACAAACGTAGCTTTTAAGAACAACACTACTACAAAGTGTTAAAACAGTATGTATTACTAGAGACAAAATTCATTTCAAATTCTTCGGAAAAGACTACATTGAGTACTGTTATAAACACTGTACAAGATGTTTCCTTGTACCTGTTTTGTTCAAGGGAGTCTCTTTTCTGAGTGATTTAGGAGCATTGAAACAGTTCATCAGTGTTCTGTGGTGTCCCCACTGCCTGGTTTCAGGAGCCCTAACTGCCCTGCCCCCCCGTGGCTAAGTCTGAGTGAGAAACCTCAGAGAATCAGGAGGCCTAAGGAGACAAAGCTTATTTCCCTGAACATGGGCACTGCCTGCTCTGCTATTCCCTTCAGCTTCATGGGATAGTCAATGACGGGCAACCATTCTGTGGAAAGAATGGACCTGAGAGAGACATGATCACGTGGGAATAAGCCATGAGGGAAGAGACTCAGGGGGCTGTGGAAGTGAGGGAGCGTTCCACATCACCCCTGCCTCCTCGGCTTTGATGATACCCTGAGTCCTTGTTCTGGAGGTGAGTTATCCAAGTCTCCTGGCTGCCTTTGTCTCCTCTGCCAGACTCAGGGCCTGCGGAAATAGCAGGGGATGTGAGGCTCAGACTAGAGTTGGCAGACTTCTCCAGTAAATTAGACCTGGGGCATAAGATATGGAACATCCTGTTAGACCTGCTTGCTAGAATGCTCTTGGAAGTGTAGGCTCTGGCAGGAAATGAAACTAACCCTTATCTGTTAGGTGATAACAGCCCCCAAACTCAGTGTGAGCTCTTTGAACTATCTACCTGTGTTTGATCTTGGCTGCTAGACAATATATCCACATTCTGTATCTGTTCACCTATGCAATACTGCCTAATAAAAAGCCTATTGAGCGGGCAGCTTCGGGCACTCTCCTTTGAGAGAGTGGCCAGGCCACTGGGAGGCACCCTCCCCTTGAGAGAGTAGCCATGCTGACCCTATTCCTCCACAGGACTTGGTATTCCGTGTGTATGTTTTTCTCATGACTTGTGAGCCTCTAGAACATTTGCCATCACCACCAGCCAGTGGTTCGCAAAAGCTGGCGCCTGAAGGTGGGGCAAGATCAGCTTCTGCTTAGACCCAGAGGATTTGACAGCACTTCAAATCGGGTGGAAAAATGCGCAAATCGCCCAGGTGAGTAGGTCCCAGGACCCTGGGCGCTTTCCGGAGGTCATAGCGGGTGTTGGATACAGAGGAAATAGGTTCTCTTTTCTAGCTTGCACTCTCTCTGACAACCCTCTTGAAATTCTCTCCCTCCCCCAACCACATGCAGTTTAGCCCAGGCTTGGGAGGGAGAGAGAGAAAAGTTTGCCTTTGAAAAAATCAATTAAGCCATCTGCTCTTGTCCAAAAGCGTCTTTTATGGTACGATTAATCTTGCCTTTTCCCTCTATCCACCTGCATTAGGGGAAGCATAGTACATGAGGGCTTCGGTTTCTACCAAGCTCTGAAGATCGCTTCCCAGGATTTAAGAGTTAGGGGTAGGTTTAAATGAGGGCACTTCCACACCACGTAATATGGCTTCTGGCTTAACTGGGGAAGTGGCAGATTGGTCGCCTGATGATTCAAGCTCCCTCCCCTTGCAGGGAGGACCTAAAAACCCATAAGCGGAGTTAAGGGTCTGATTCCCTTTCTCTGACCCTCTTTCACTAACAGTACATCTCGACCCACCACATTTTTTTTCCTTAACTAGGTAGCGCAAGTGGCAGAATTGGGAAAGGCAATAATTGGAAAAAATAATAAAAAATAAAAAATAAAAGGAAGCTTTTTTCCCCTTCTTTTTAAAAGGCAAACATGGGTTCCAGCTTATTTAGAGAGCAGGAAGTTTTCCTGTGCGGAGCAGGATGAAACAAACTAGTTTTATAATCGCCGCACCTGTGGCAAGAGGAACTTCAGAAAAAGGTGCTTTTATTTATTAAATAATTTCTTTAAAGATTTTTAAGTATCCTCAACCAGGGGGAAATGTTTTAAATTAGTTCAGCAGCTATGGGACTTTTGAATGAGAGCATGAAAGAGAACAGACCCATAGGCCAGTCTTTCTGGCGCTGCGCCAATGCCCCGGCCTCCCAGCGCCAGCAATCCGAGTCAGCTCCCACCAATACTGACTGGGTCTAGAGGCTAGGATTCCGCGCCTTCACTGCCACAGCCAGGCTGCGCTCACCACCTCTCCCTGGCGGTGGCAGCCGCTTGGACCCCTGGGCTTCCGGACAGGGTGCGCGGGCGGGCGCAGACAACACACTATTTCCGGTCCTTCTCGCGGTTTTGGGCCGGATGCCGCCTTTGTACTGGTCTGTGGCCGCCTGTGAGTGGAGTAGGGAGTGGGAAGCAGCTTCGGCACCGCCTGCTGCTCTGGCGCTGGTGGGGGTTGGCCTTCACTTTGGCTGCGCCGCCATTAGGAGAGACAGGGGGATTCCCAGGAATTCCGGACTACAGTGCAATAAGGATTGCACTTCCAGTGACGGGAGTGCCCAGGCCAAACGTGGCACAGGTAAGGAAACCTAGGCCTAGGTGCCTGCGTCCTGGGCAGGTTGCCTAGGAAACTCCAATTTAAAATGCATTTGCCAGTAGAAAAAAAAACTGTTTCTGAGAGTTGTGTTTGTGTTCATAAATTTATCAATCTAAAGCATGCTATAAGGGAGATGGAGGGTGAGACGTGTTAAAAATATATTAAGAATCCTCTTTGTTTATGCCAGAGCTGTGACCTTTTATTATATAACTGAAATATGGGTGTACTGTTTCCCGGGGAGAACTAGCCCTTCTCCACGGAAGACTAAGTACTAACTTTTAACTCAGTACCTGTAAATGCGGCTTGTTTCCTTGGGGAAGAACTGGCTATTCTCCTGGAGGAAACAATTAGTCAATCGAGTCACAAAAGGCCCTTGGCCCATAACCGTTTTTGGCTGAAACATATTTTAATAGGGCCCCTCCCACTCTCACCTTCCTTGAAAACTCTGAACCTAGGAACCACCAAGTCTTGAAAACAACTTGCTTCTTAAAACTCATTGCAGCTTTCAGAAACAGCAGAGAGACTGTCTTTCCAAACTAAGCAAATTATTAAAGTATATACTGATTGTCAAGTCTTTAACAAGGCAGCACAATTTACAGGATTTAATCCCCAAGGACTAAAAATTCTTAAATAATTTGGCAGACAGATGCTACTCATTATGCCTCCTTTGGAAAATTCAAATATATGCGTGTTTCTACTGATACTTACTCTGGTGTCCTACATGCATCTGCTTGAACAGGAAAGTCTGCAAAAAATATACAAGCCCACTGGCTCGAGGCCTGTAGTCTTTTGAAATGGCCTCAGCAAATTAATATTGATAATAGCCCTAGGTACCTTGTTCATTCTCTTCACATTTTTCTTCAGCGTTGAAATATCCAGGAATACCTTACAATCAACCGGTCAATAGTAGAACGAGTTTATCTTTTAAAAATCTTCTTTAATCAGAAAAAGGGGGAGCCATGCTGTGAGTTCTCCCCACAAAATTTGATTACGTTAGCAATGTATATGTGTAATTTTCTAAATTGTGATGAGTCATCTCATACTCCAATTGAAAAATACTTTCAGACAAAAGAATCGAAACCACCTTACCCTCAAGTTTTATATAGAAATCCTTTAGGAAATGGCACTTGCCAGGGACCTGTAGACTTCTTAACTTGGGGAAGAGGGTGTGCTGTTTTTCCATCCCTACAGGTCCTGTCTGACTAACTACCAGCTGACACGCACAGTGTCATACATGAGGTCAGGGCCTCCAACAGAGGAGGACGAGCCTCCCCTGACAGCAGGGACTGAGGCTCCCACACCCCCTGCAGCAGGCAACCATCCCCTTACACCGCATAATGTTCCTAGTGGGCGTGCTACTACTACATGGAAAGTCAAATCAGCACTCGACAGGATCAGTGAACGCCAGGACACACTAGTGACTCCTCAACACCTGACCTGTGACCCTGGATTCTCCAGACTGTGCTTCACACCGCTACAATGGAATTCCAGCCAGCATACTTGGAGTGATATTCAGCATTGCCTAAGAGGCGCTGTTTCTACCAACCTGAAGGGACAACTTGATAAGTTGCAGCTAGAACTACACCAACAGCTGAAGGACATTCAACATTTAGCCAAACGGGGGGTTTTCAGACTTTTAGTGAGAATATTTGTTGGCTGAATCCCAGAACTTGGTTTGACGGACTTAATTTAAGAATTTGGAGTTTTGGAGAGGCTAGTAGTTTATTGATTATAATAATGCTTTGTGTACTTCAATGTATTTGCAATTTGTTTTCCCAGGGTCATGTGAGAGACCAGCAAGCAGCAACCCTTATGAGACCTATAGCAGTCTTAGCTAAGAGCAAGGAAGGAGATATGAAAAACCACTCTGCTAGGCATGGAAATGTAACTCAACACCCACTTAAGGAACCAGTGAGGGATGAGTTGTGTGCAGATCCGCACCTGTAAAGAAATCCCCTCGGGACAAATCAGGCCTGCATTCTACCCAGGCTGCCTCGTGATTTGCCCTTCCTGAAGTCTGGGTTACTGCTCCCAAGGATTGAAATGTTGTTAGACCTGTCACTTTTGTTATTCCCTTGTGTTTGCAACATGTTTTCTTATAATAAATTTAGGAGCCTGGATCTTGGCAACCCTTTTGTTTTAGTTTTTACTTGTGCCTTATCATGTATATAGATATGGTTCTGCTTATGATTTGCATTCGATAACAGCAAATAGTAGGATTAACAGGACTAATAATAACAATTCGGGTCTAATAAGAAAAAACGGGAAGGTGTGGTGTCGGCCCTGCCTGGTTTCAGGAGACATAAACCCCCCACCCCGTGGCTAAGGCTGAGTGAGAAACCTCTGAGAACCAGGAGGCCTAAGGAGACAAAGCTTATTTCCCTGAACATGGGCACTGCCTGCTCTGCTATTCCCTTCAGCTTCATGGGATAGTCAATGACGGGCAACCATTCTGTGGAAAGAATGGACCTGAGAGAGACATGATCACGTGGGAATAAGCTATGAGGGAAGAGACTCAGGGGGCTGTGGAAGTGAGGGAGTGATCCACATCATCCCTGCCCCCTCAGCTTTGAAAATAGCCTGAGTCCTGGTTGTGGACGTGAGAAATGCAAGTCTCCTGGCTGCCTTTGTCTCCTCTGCCAGACTCAGGGCCTGCGGAAATAGCAGGGGCTATGAGGCTCAGACTAGAGTTGGCAGACTTCTCCAGTAAATTAGACCTGGGGCATAAGATATGGAAAATCCTGTGATACCTGCTTGCTAGGATGCTCTTGGAAGTGTAGGCTCTGGCAGGAAATGAAACTAATCCTGTATCTGTTAGGTGATACCAGCCCCCAAACTCAGCGTGAGCTCTTTGAACTATCTACCTGTGTTTGATCTTGCCTGCTACAAGATAAATCCACTTCTGTATCCATTCACCTACCCAATACTACCTAATAAAAAGCCTATTGAGGTGGCAGTGGCTTGGGGCGCTCTCCTTTGAGTGAGTGGCAAAGACACTGTGAGGCACCGTCCTCCTGAGAGGTTAGCCACACCAACCCTATTCCTCCAAAGGTGTTGGTACTCCCTGTGTATGTTTTCCTCATTGCTTGCGAGCATCTAGAAGACTTGACATCACCACAGGCTGAGGGTGTGTTCTACATAAAGAAGACAATGAGTTAGAACCCTATTAAGTCAACTGTAACACAGAGTTGACATTAGATGCTAATTCTTCATGAAAGTTACTACACAAGTGGCATTTCAGAGCAACACTTCTTAAGGAGTGATAAAACATGATTTATTACCAGAGAAAAAAATACTTTCCTATTCTATTGAAAGTTGTACTTTGAGTAATATTGTAAACATTGTAAAACATGTTCGGTTGAACATGCTTTGTTCAAATCAGTCTCATTTCCTAGGGACTGACAATGGTTGAAACAGTTCATTACAGTTCCATCAGAGAAATACACCTTGTTACAGAAAGTGTACTGTTAGATTCATATTTAGTTTGACATTCTCAAAGCCCTCTTCTCCCAGTCAGATACTACACTGTACACACATATCTTATGATCACATTACTTTTTACATGAGGTATAATTTGGAGGATTCAGTTGTTCATTGTATTTCTTACAAGATTAAGACAATGAATTAAAACTGTATTAAGTGAATTGTAACACAGATTTGATATTAGAAGCTATTTCCTCATGAAAATTACTACAAAAGTGGGATTTCAGGGCAACACTTATTCAGTAGTGTTAAAACACTGTGTATTACTAAAGACAACATTTATCTGAAATTCTAATGAAAGTTGTACTTTGAGTAATGTAAACAATGTAGAGGACGTTCTGTTGAAAGTGTTTTGTTCTTAACTGTCTCATTTGCGATGACTGACAAGGCTTGAGATAGTTCTTTACTGATCAATCAGAATAATACACCTTCTTACAGAAAGTGTGCTGTTGCATTTATATTCAGTTGCACATTCACAAAACCCTTTCCCCCCGGTCACATACTACCCTGTACACACATGTCTTCTCATACCATTACTTTTTACATGAACTATACTTTGGGGGATTCAGTACATCAGTTTATCTTGTAAATAATGAAGACAACGAGCGAGAACTCTATTACCACAATTGTAATACAGAGTTGATATTAGAAGCTATTTCTTCATGAAAATTAGTACAAAAATGGCATTTCAGAGCAAAACTTTTTCACTAACTGTAAACAGTGTGGGTTACTACAGAAAACATTCATTTCAAATTCTACTGAAAGTTGTACTTTACAAAGTTTACTTTATAAATAAAGTATACATTAAAGGATTCAGTTCTTCAAAGTTATTTCTACCTAATGAAGAGGATGAGTTACAACACTATTAACCCAATTTTAACACAGTGTGGATATTAGAAGCTATATCTTCATGAAAATATGACAAAAATGGCATATCAGAGCAACATTTCTTCATTAAGGTTAAAACAGAATGTATTAGTAGAGCCCACATTGATTTCAAATTCTTCTGAAAGTTGCACAATTCATGACTGTTCCATCAGAGAAGTACACCTTGTTATGGAAAGTGTGCTGTTAGATTCATATATAGTTGCACATTCAATAAACCATTTTCTCTCCCAGTCAGATAATGCACTGTACACACATGTCTTATCACCTCAATACTTTTAACGTGAAATATACTTTGGAGAATTGAGTACTTCAGCGTATTTTCTACATAAAGAAGACACTCAGGGCTCTATTAACTCAATTTTAACACAGAGGTGATATTAGAAGCTGATTCTTCATGAAAATTACTACAGAAGTGCTATTTCACCGACACAATTCTTCAAAAGAGTTAAAACAGTATGTATTAATTACTAGAGACAACATTCATTTCAAATTCTCCTGAAAGTTGTCCATTGAGTAATGATGAAAACAATGTACAGGCTGTTCTGTTGAACGTGCTTGGTTCAAAACAGTGTCATTTCTGAGTGACTGACAATGGTGGAAACAGTTCACTACTGTTCCATCAGAGACATGCACCTTGTTACAGAGAGTGTGCTGTTAGATTCATATTCAGTTGCACATTCACAAAACCATTTTCTCTCCCAGTCAGATAATGCACTGTACACACATGTGTTATCACCCAATTACTTTTTACATGAAGTATACTTTGGAGGATTCAGTACTTCAGTGCATTTTCTACATAATGGAGACCATCAGTTAGAACTCTATTAACTCAATTTTAACACAGAGGTGACATTAGATCCTGTTTCTTCAGGAAAATTACTACAAAAGTGGTATTTTAGGGCAACACTTCTTCAATAGGGTTACAACAGTATGTAATACTAGAGACAAGATTCGTTTCAAAATCCACTGAAAGTTGTAAGTTGAGTAATGTTGTTAACATTTTACAGGATGTTCTGTGGAAAATGCTTTCTTCAAAACAGTCTCATTTCCAAGTTACTGACAATGGTTGAAGCAGTTCATTACTCTTCCATCAGACAAGTACACCTTGTTACAGAAAGTGTGTAGTTAGATTCGTGTTCAATTGCACATTCAATAAACCCCTTTCTCCCAGTCTGATAATACACTGTACACACATGTCTTGTCACCCAATTACTTTTTACATGAAGTATACTTTGGAGGATTTACTACTTCAGTGTATTTTCTCATAATGAAGGCAATGAGTTAGAACTCTGTTAACTCAATTGTAACATAGAGTTGATATTAGAAGGTATTTCTTCCTGAAAATTCCTACAAAAATGCCATTTCTGAGCACCACTTCTTCAGTACACTGTACACACATGTGTTATCACCCAATTAGCTTTTACATAAAGTATACTTTGCAGGATTCAGTACTTCAGTGTATTTTCTTCATAATGAAGACCATCAGTTAGAACTCCATTAACTCAATTTTAACACAGAGGTGACATTAGATCCTGTTTCTTCATGAAAATTACTACAAAAGTGGTATTTTAGGGCAACACTTCTTCAATAGGGTTACAATAGTATGTGATACTAGAGACAAGATTCGTTTCAAAATCCACTGAAAGTTGTAAGTTGAGTAATGTTGTTAGCATTGTACAGGAGGTTCCGTGGAACATGCTTTGTTCAAAACAGTCTCATTTGCGATGACTGACAACGCTTGGGATAGTTCTTTATTGTTCAATCAGAATAATACACCTTCTTACAGAAAGTGTGCTGTTGCATTCATATTCAGTTGCACATTTACAAAACCCTTCCCTTGAGTAATGCTGTAAACAAGGTACTAGGTGTTCTCTTAAATATCCTTTGTCCAAAACAGTCTCATTTTCTAGTGACTGACAATGGTTGAAAGAGATAATTACTGTTCCATCAGAGAAGTACAGTTTGATGCGGAGTGTGCTTCTAGATTCACATTCAGTTGCACATTCCCAAAACCATTTTCTCATAGTTAGATACTAAACCGTGTACACATGCCTTATCATACCATTACTTTTTACGTGAAGTATAGTCTGGAAGATTCAGTACTTCATTGTATTTTCTACATGAAGAGGACAATGAGTTGGAACTCGATTAACTCAATTGTAACACAGAGTTGATATTAGAAGCTAGTTCTTCATGAAAAGTACTACAAAAGTGGCATTTCTGTGCAACCCTTCTCCAGTGGTGTTAAACGGTAAGTATTACTAGACACAACATTCATTCCAATTTCTACAGAAAGTTGTACATTGAATAATGTAAACGATGTGCAGGATGTTCTTTTGAACATGCTTTGTTCAAAACGGTCTCCTTTCCCACTCTCTACCAACGGTTGAATCAGTTCATTACTCTTCCACCAGAGAATACCCCTTGTTAGAGAAAGTGTGCTCTTCGATTCATATTCAGTCGCACATTATCAAAACCATTTTCTACCAGTCAGATACTACACTGTACACGCATGCCTTATCATCCCATTACTTTTTACATGTAGTATACTTTAGAGGACTCAGTACATCAGTGTACATTCTACATAATAAAGACAAAGAGTTACAACTCTATTAAGTCAATTGTAACATAGAGTTGATATTACAAGCTATTTCTTCATGAACATTACCACAAAAGTGGCATGTCAGCACACTCCTTCTTCAGTAGTGTTAAACTGTGTACTACTACAGACAACATTCGTCTCAAATTGTACTGGCAGTTGTCCTTTGAATACTATTGTAAAATATGTACTGGGTATTGTGTTAAACATCCTTTGTTGAAATTTGTCTCATTTTGGAGTGACTGACAACGGTTGAAACAGCTAATTACCTTTCCATCAGAAAAATAAACCTTGTTACAGAGAGTGAGCTGTTAGACGCACATTCTGTTGCACATTCACAAAACCATTTTCGCCCAGTCAGAAACTACATGGTACACACATGCCTTATCATACCATGACTTTTTACATGAAGTATACTTTGGAGGTTTCAGTACTTGGGTGTATTTTCTACATAAAGAAGACAATGAGTTAGAACACGATTCATTCAGTTGTAACAGAGTTGATATTAGAAGCTACTTTTTCATGAAAATACTACAAAAGTGGTATTTCAGCACCACACTTTCTCAGCACTGTTAAAACAGTATGTATTACAAAAGAGACAACATTTATTTCACCTTCTACTGAAAGTTGTACATTGAGTAATGCTGTAAACAATGTACAGGATGTGCTGTTCAACATGCTTTGTTCAAAAGAGTCCATTTTGCAAAGACTGACAACTGTTGAGACAGTTCAGTACTGTTCCATCTGAGAAATACACCTTGTTACAGAAAGTGTCCTGTTGGATTCATATTCAGATTCACGTTCACAAAATGCTTTTCTCCAAGTCAGATACTACACAGTAGACACATGACTTATCATCCCTTTACTTTTTACACCAAGTATAATTGGAGGACTCAGTAAGGCAGTGCTTTTTCTATATAAAAGAAGACAATGAGCTAGAACTCTTTCAATGCAATTATAACATGGAGTTGATATTACAAGCTATTTGTTCATGGAAATTACAAAAAAATGTGGCATTTCAGAGAAACACTTCTTCAGGAGTGTTAAAACAGTATGCATTGCTAAATGCAACACTAATTTCAAATTAAAATGAAAGTTGTACATTGTTTAATGTTGCAATGACTGTACAGGAGCTACTGTTCAACAGGCTTTGTTCAAAAGAGATTCATTCTCGAGTGACTGACAATGATGGAAACTCTTCATTACTGTTCCATGAGAAAAGTACACCTGGTTACAGAAACTCTGCTGTTACATGCATATTCAGTTGCACAATCAAAAAACCCCTTTCTCCCAGTCAGATAATACACTGTACATACATGTCTTATCACCCCTTTACATTATAAACGAAGAATACTTTGGAGGATTCAGTAATTCCATGTATTTTCTACATAATGAAGACCATCAATTAGAACACTACTAACTCAATTTTAAAACACAGTTGATAGTAGAAGCAATTTCTCCATGAAAATTACTACAAAAATGGCATTTCAGAGCAACACTTCTTCAGTAGGTTTAAAGAGCATGTACTACTAGAGACAACATTCATTTCTCATTCTGCTGTAAGTTCTATATTGAGTAATGTAAAACATGTACAGGATGTTCTGTTGAACGTGCTTTGTACAAAACAATCTCATTTCCGAGTGACTGACAATGTTGGAAACATTTCCTTACTGTTCCATCAGAGAAATAGAAATTCTTACAGAAAGTTGGCGATGAGATTCCTATTCAGTTGCTATTTAAACAAAACCTGTTCTCCCAGTCATATAATACATGGCACACACATGTCTTCTCTCCGCCTTACAGTTTGCTTGAAGTAATCTTTGGAGGATAGTTCTTACAAGTACTTTCTACCTAAAGAGAAGTGAATGAGTTAGAACTCCCTTAACTGAATTTTAACACACAGTATATATTCGAAGTACTTTCTTCATGGAAATTACCACAAAAATGGCATTTCAGAGCAACAGTTTTTGAGTAGGTTTAAAGAGCATGTACTTCTAGAGACAACATTCATTTGTCTTTCTGCTGTAAGTTCTATATTCAGTAATGTTGTAAAACATGTACAGGATGTTCTGTTGAACATGCTCTCTTGAAAACAATCTCATTGCCTAGTGACTGACAATGTTGGAAACATTTCATTACTGTTCCATCAGAGAAATGCACATTTCTTACACAAATTGTCCTGTTAGATTCATATTCAGATCCTATTTCACCAAAACCTCTTCTTCCAGTCATATAATAGAGGGCGCACACATGTCTTCTCTCCCCTTTACAGTTGGCTTGAAGTAATCTTTGGAGGACAAAGTTTTAATAGTACTTTCTACTTAAAATGAGGACAATGAGTCAGAACTCCCTTAACTCAATTTTAACACACAGTTGATATAGAAGGACTTTGTTCATGAAAATTGCTAGAAAAATGGCATTTCAGAGGAACACTACTTCAGTAGGTTTAAAGAGCATGTACTAATAGAGACAACATTCATTTCTCATTCTGCTGAAAGTTCTATATTGAGTAATGTTGTAAAACATGTACAGGATGTTCTGTTGAACATGCTTTATTCAAACACTCTCATTTCCTAGTGACTGACAATGTTGTTAACATTTCATTACTGTTCCATCAGAGAAATAAAACTTCTTACAGAAAGTTTTCTGTTAGATTCATATCAGTTGCTATTTCATCAAAACCTCTTCTCCAAGTCATATAACAGAGGGCGCACACGTGTCTTCTCTCTCGTTTACAGTTTGCTTGAAGTAATCTTTGGAGGACAAAGTTTTAATAGTACTTTCTACATAAAATGAGGACTAAGAGTTAGAACTCCCTTAACTCAATTTTAACACACAGTTGATATAGAAGCACTGTCTTCATGAGAATTGCTAGAAAAGTGGCATTTCAAAGGAACACTACTTCAGTAGGTTTAAAGAGCATGTACTACTAGAGACAACATTCATTTCTCATTCTGCTGTAAGTTCTATATTGAGCAATGTTGTAAAACATGTACACCATGTTCTGTTGAACATGCTCTCTTCAAAACAATCTCATCCCCGAGTGACTGACAATGTTGGAAACATTTCCTTACTGTTCCATCACAGAAATAGAAATTCTTACAGAAAGTTTGCGATGAGATTCCTATTCAGTCGCTATTTAAACAAAACCTCTTCTCCCAGTCATATAATACATGGCACACACATGTCTTCTCTGCGCTTTACGGTTTCCTTGAAGTAATCTTTGGAGGAAAAGTTTTAATAGTACTTTCTACATAACATGAGGAAAATGAGTTAGAACTCCCTTAACTCAATTTTAACACCCAGTTGATATAGAAGCACTGTCTTCATGAAAATTGCTAGAAAAGTGGCATTTCAGAGGAACACTACTTCAGTAGGTTTAAAGAGCATGTACTACTAGAGACAACATTCATTTCTCATTCTGCTGTAAGTTCTATATTGAGTAATGTTGAAAAACATGTACACCATGTTCTTTTGAACATGCTCTCTTCAAAAGAATCTCATCCCCGAGTGACTGACAATGTTGGAAACATTTCCTTACTGTTCCATTAGAGAAATAGAAATTCTTACAGAAAGTTTGCTATGAGATTCCTATTCAGTTGCTATTTTTTGTTTTTTTTAATTTTTATTTTAGTTTATTCAGTACAGTTTCTATCCTTTATTCCCTTTCCAGCCCACCCACCCATTCCTCCCCTCCTCCCTCCCCTTTCCAACACCCCTAGTTTTGTCCATGTGTCCTCTATATTTGTTCCTGTAAACCCTTCCCTTCTCCCCTGAAATTCCCTCCCCTCTCCCCTCTGGTTACTGACAA
>CM052551.1:20372806-20395683 GCA_028533065.1 Trachops cirrhosus | reverse complement strand
AGGTGGGGGCTGACCTTGGCCCACACCACCCAGGACACCCCATGGCCTGCACACACAGTGGACACCTACAGACCACATCATAGCACCACCACCCTGCCCCTGCACAGCTAATCCTCCATGGAGGGCCGAGGTTGGTGGTAAGTGTTGACAGCCAATCCTTGCAACTGACTGGCCTGTGTAAATCACTCCCAATGCTCTGCCAATAGCAACCAAGGCTCAACTATAAGAGGAGGGTGTATTCAGCCCAAACAAAGAGTGCACCTCGAGTACCCAGCTTGGATGATAGGGAGGCTGTGCCACTGGGCCCTATAGGACACCTACTAAATTAGGCCACTGGTGTAAGTGCATGCTGTCAAACTCACAGGGCTCTCAGGTCATGTATGCAAAAGAGAACACTGTTGAGAATAGGGGCCCAGACCCTTCAGACCTGGGGAAGGGGTGAAGTAGTTCCTGGCTCCAGTTTTCTCTTGTGAGACCAGAAAGCCCCTGGAAGTTTGCAGGAAGAGGGACAAGGGAAGGCCCTGTCCGAGTGAGAAGGGCATGGGAGTCACTTCACTGGCCCCTTCTTCCCCTCTCATGTTCACAGGAGCAGGAAGGGAATGGCCTTGGTGACTGCCCATGTCAGTCCAAAACTAATTTGGAAGAAACAGAAATCTGCCTCCCCAGAAGAAGGTAGAGCTGATGGTCAGGTCACTGGAAGAAGGAGACAACCTCAGGTGTGACTGCAATGGAATTATCCTAAGTTTATTTGTAAGAATGGTAAAATTAGAATTTAAGTTAACATGCACATTAAGAATTCTAGGATAACCACTAAAAGATAGAAATAGTGTATGCTAATCGAGAAGAAGAAAAAATTGGATGAGGCAGGAGAGAGAATAAAACTGAGAACTGAGGTGAATGAAAGATATAGAGTAAGGTGGTAGAATTAAACCCAAGCCAAAAGGCAATCAAATGAATGCAACATGACAAAATTCAAATGGAATTTATAGTAAATGGATTATACTTCAATAAAACTGCTAATATTTTTTTAAAGAAGTCTGAAAACTCTACCAAATTTGGCAGAGGGATTCAAGAAGCTGAGTAAACCCCAAAGAGGATAAATCCAAATAAATGCATGCCAAGGCACATCATCATCAAATTGCTAAAAACAAAGAAAAATATTGAAAGCAGTGAAAAATGACACAATTTGAATGATAGCAGATTTTTCATTAGAAATCATGGAAGCCTGAAAAAGTGGCACAAAATTTTTCAAGTACTGGAAGAAACGACCGTCAATCCAGATTCCTACCCAGCAAAAATATCCTTCAAAAATGAAGGAAATACAACTCAACAACAAAAAGTCAAACAATTCAATTTGAAATGAGTGAATTATATGAATAGAATTTCTCCAAAGGAGATGTTCAAATGACCAGCAAGCACACAAAAGGATAGCTATAATTTTTTAAATGGAAAATAACAAATATTGGTAAGGATGAGGAGAAATATTGCAGCTGCTGTGCAAACAGTTTGGTGGTTCCTCAATAAGTGAAGCATAGAATTAAACAGACTGTGGACTTACAGCCAAGATGGAGGCATAGGTAGATACACTGTGCTGCCTCACACAACCAAAAGAAGGACAACAATGAATGTAAAAACAAACAAAAAAAGAAAACCAGAACTGCCAGAAAATCAATCTGTATGGAAGTCCAACAACCAAGGAGTTAAAGAAGAAACATTTTTCTAGACTGGTAGGAGGGGCAGAGATGGGCAGCTGGGGAGAAGAGGATGTACAGCAAGGTGGCAGCTGGAGGACGAGGTGGGTGAGCTGGCACTGGCAGACTGGGCAGTCCCACATCCACATGTGTGACATGAGGAACAACTGGGGAGTGAGACAGACTATGCAACCCAGGGTTCCAGCATGGGAAAAGAAAGCCTCAAAACCTCTGGCTGTAAAATCCTCTGCAGACTGCAGCAGTGGGAAAAACCCCAGACTCACAGGAGAGTTCACTGGAGAGACCCTCAGGGTCTTAGAATGTACACAAGCCCACACACTTTGGAATCAGAATGAGAAGGGCACGATTTGCTTGTGGGAAGCAGGGGAAATGACTGAAAGCCTGCTGAGAGCCAAGCAAGTGGCACTGTTCCATCGCTGACACCTCCCCAACATACAACGCCACAACAAGTGATGTGGGGTTGCCCTGCCCTGGCAAATACCTAAGGCTTTGCCCCTTACAACATAACAGGTTCAATCACCAAGACAAAAAAATATGGCCCAAATGAAAGAACAGATTAAAGCTCCAAAACTAGAACTAAGCAATGAAGAGAGAGCCAACCTATGAGATACACAGTTCAAAACACTGATAATCAGGATGCTCACAGAAATCGTTGAGTATGGTTGCAAAATAGAGGAAGAACAGAAGGCCGTGCAGAGTGAAATAAAGCAAAATATACAGGCAAACAACAGTGAAGGGAAGGCAACCAGGACTCAAATCAACGCTTTGGAGTAGAAGGAAGGAATAAACATTCAATCAGAGCAGAATGAAGAAACAAGAATTCAAAAAAATGAGGAGAGGCTTAAGAACCTCCAGGACATCTTTAAATGTTCCAACATCTGAATCATAGGGGCACCAGAAGGAGAAGAGGAAGAGCAACAAGTGGAAAACTTATTTGAACAAATAATAAAGGAGAACTTCCCCAATCTGGCAAAGGAAATAGACTTCCAGGAAGTCTGGGAAGCTCAGAGAGTCCCAAACAAGTTGGACCCAAAGAGGAACACACCAAAGCACATCATCATTGCATTAGCCAAGGTAAAAATGAAGGAGAGAATCCTAGAAGCAGCAAGAGATAAGGAGACAGTAACCTACAAAAGGAGTTCCCATCAGACTGTCAGCTGATTTCTCAAAAGAGACCTTGTAGGCAAGAAGGGGCTGGAAAGAAGTATTCCAAGTCATGAAAGGCAAGGACCTACATCCCAGATTGCTCTCTATCCCGCAAAGCTTTCATTTAGAATGGAAGGGCAGATAAAGTGCTTCTCAGATAAGGTCAAGTTAAAGGAGTTCATCATCACTAAGCCCTTATTTTATGAAATGTTATAGGGACTTATCTAAGAAAAAGAAGATAAAATACATGTATAGTAAAATGACAGCAAAATCACAATTATTAACAACCACACCTAAAACAAACTAAGCAAACAACTAGAACAGGAACAGAACCACAGAAATGGAGATCACATGGAGGGTTAGCAACAGGGGAGTGGGAGAAGGAGAGAGGGGGAAAAGATGCTGAGAATAAATAGCATAAATGGTAGGTAGAAAATAGACAGAGGGAGGGCAAGACTAGTATAGGAAATGTAGAAGCCAAAGAACTTATATGTATGACCCATGGACATGAACTAAAGGGGGGAATGTGGGTGGGAGGGGGTGTGCAGGGTGGAGGTGAATAAATGGGGGGAAATGGTACAAGTATAATAGCATAATCAATAAAATATATTTAAAAAAAGAAAATGGAGGTGGTAGGGGGATAGACAGCTGCAAGGATCTGAGCTGGTAGACTGAAGCAAACCCTCATCCTAAACAACTTGGAGCTCAGATTTCTTCTCTGAACAGCTGGCTTTTTTCAGTCCTTCTAAAATACTCTGCAAAGATGGGGGAAGGGCTGTGAACTACCTCTGCTATGGACCTTATTTAAAGTCAGCTACTCCCCAGATATGTTCTGTAGAAACTAAATGTAATACTCAGTATAGCAGAGATTAGTGTGGTGAACAAGTGGTATACAATTGACCACCTTGATTTTAAAGGCTGGAGGCTCATTATTGAGCATGCTGGAGGTCTGCTTGGAGTAGGCAGTGACTAGATTCATATAAGCTGGAATTGGATATCTAATTTACCTGTCATATTTCTGCCCCCCCCACTTGGCACCCTATATGCCACATTATTTCTAATCCTTCTACCCTCCCCACTCCCACACCCTACCCCCACCAAGGCTCCTGGAATTTTGGACTTAGCTATTTTTAAAACAGTCAACTCAGTAGCCACCTCCCTCCCCCGCTCAGCTGTCCAGTGCTCTAGCCAGCCATATACTCCCCCTTCCCCCCACACTAGACCTTTTCTGGCTTGCTGACCTCACTGAGATTGCTGTGGGTCTGGGTACCTGGGGGAGACATGGAGAAAGAGACGGGGGATCCCCTGGCCGGAGCTGACCAACAGAGTAGGCAGTCATGGCTGGAGAACTGGATATCAGAGTAATGTTTGACCTCTGGAAACAGTAAGTCAAAATGAAATTGCAATTCCTTTAATAAACCTTTGGAGTGAAGTTAGACTTTGGTCTAACTTGGATATCTCTGGTCCAAAAGCTAAGATCTTTTCCATGCTAAAGTGCCCCAATCTCCATTTCTCTTGTCTGATTTCTTTCTGGCCTCAGGCCACTGGCCCTCTGAAGTTTAATCCCCAGGCTCTCTTCTGACAGTTTTAGCTCTCTCCTCACCTTGTTTGCTCAAGATTTCTGAGAAAGCCTCCTTCTTTAGGAGGAGTTTCCTGCATCCCCTAATCTGTTTACTTTCACATGATTACTCCCTGCTTAGCAGTGCCCCTCACATTGGGCTTCCAAGGATGGTGGCCACTCATCATTATAAAAAATTTCTCCCCACAACTCATCTATTCTCCCTTCTGCATGACTCTTCCCTGAATTAAATCCTTACCCCAAGAGAGAAAAGTCCCTTCCCAAGCCCTCTCCTCACCAAAAGATGGACAATTACTGAATTTGCAAAGGGAAGATTAAAGAAAAAAGTGATTCTTCAATCAGGTTTGGAAATATTCAATAACTGTAGACTCATAACAAGGAAATGTTGATTTGCATGCTTAGGTTGTACTCCATTATTTGATGAGAGAGGATTATAATTGCAACTCCCTAGGATAGAACAAAGAAATTGATTCCCTTTTCATTTGAATACTAAGGGGCTGGGTATTCTACCATTACTTCTTCTTGCTGAAAATTCTGACACAAAGAAAAAAAAATGAATGACCCCTGGAGAACGTTCCCTCCTGATGGGGAGAGACAAATAAAAGGTATGTTTCTGAAGTGTTTTTCAGATCCTAATTCTATTAGGGAACCTACTGGAATAACTGGGATCTGATCTGTCCCCATGATACGTCCTTTTTGGACATTTCTGCTGTTTGGTTGCTCAGAATGGGACAACACAGTGGACTCTGCCCACCGAGTCCACTCAGTGTTCCTTCCACCCCCCACCTAGAGGTATTGCATAAGGGACCAAAAAGTGGTCACAAGAGCAGGGCACAGAGGTTTAACTGCCACACTTATAGTTTGAGGAACCCCATTCTCCCCAAACTTTAGTCTGCTTATCCTTCTCTTGATCTTTCCAGATTCTCTTCACATCATCCTAAACAATCTTCAAATTTTCTCTTTCCCCACACCCAGCCAAATTTCTTTTTTCAGTCTCTTACAGGACGTCCAGTCAAAATTCACTAGGTAGGACAGCCATCAGCTGGAAAGAACTGGAGCCTGGGGGGACCTGGCTGGATAGGTATGGGGGATCCAAGCCAGTCCCCTACTCCCCGGTTCCCCCATAGCAGTCCCCCAACTCTAAGCACTCTCACTCTCCTGCTGCTCCTCTGTGGATATGGTAAGGAAGGGCTAGGGAAGGGTTTGGGGAATCTAGAGGGCAGGCTGCTATCTAGGGGTGGGCATGTGCATATGTGAGTGAAAAGAGATGGGTGCTGAGGGGTCATTTGCCCCACTCTCAAACAGGTATATTTTATTTCCCATTCAACTTGGGGAAGGGCACTGGGGAAGACTTCTATGGACAGGGAGAAGAGATCTAGCGTGCTTAAACATTTTTAGCAAAACTGAGTGAGGACAGGACTAGGGAACTGCGGGCTGGGGACGTGGGGAGGCCATCAGTCATTTTAGGACCGGCTGGAATACCCTGACAAGATTTGGGAGGGCCTACTCTGATTGAACAGGAATCCGGGGATCATCTTACAGTCCTCTCCCTTATGTTCTCAGCTCATTCTCAGTGCAAGATCCTACGCTGCAATGCTGAGTATGTATCGTCCACCTTGAGCCTTAAACGTGGGGATTCACCAGGAGCACTCCGAGGAGACGGGGATGGAGGGGTGGACTCCAGAGGTCTCTGTCGAGCCCTCCGCTCTTACGCACTATGCACTCGGCGCACGGCCCGCACCTGCCGCGGGGACCTCGCCTTCCATTCTGCAGTGCACGGCATAGAGGACCTGATGATTCAACACAACTGCTCCCGCCAGGGCCCCACGGCCCCTCCCCTGCCCCGGGGCCCAGCCCTTCCCGGCGGGGGACCCGTCCGCTCCTCTGGCCCTGCCATTCCAGGCAAGAGCCCGGCCCGCTCTGCCAGTCCTGCAGCCCCGGACCCCTGTGACTATGAAGGTCGGTTTTCCCGGCTGCACGGTCGTCCCCCAGGCTTCTTACACTGCGCCTCCTTCGGGGACCCCCACGTGCGCAGCTTCCACCACCACTTTCACACGTGCCGCGTCCAAGGAGCTTGGCCCCTGCTGGATAATGACTTCCTTTTTGTCCAGGCCACCAGCTCCCCCGTGGCTTCGGGGGCCAACGCCACCACCACCCGGAAGGTCAGGACTCAATTGCTCTCCAGATTCTCATGGTCACTTCACAGTACCACTCCCAACCCATTCCCACTATTCCTCAGCAATGGAATTCCGAACCCCATTCCCTTTTTTTCTTCAACCACTCCCTTATCTGGAATCACTCCCTCCTACCAAATTATTTGCTCCCATAAATCACTTTCCCTTGGTGAGAATTTCACTCCAAGTCAGAAAACACTGAAAAGAAAGTTGGGGAAAAGAGAGCTGAGGAGCCCTGGGATAAGGAGTTACAGAAGGGAAACTTTTCTTTCTCCTATGGGAGTTGCTGAGATTGAGGCCAAAAACTGATGAGAGGGACTGATCGGGGAGGAGGCAATATTGAAAAATAATGAGAAGGTATTGAGGAGTGAGGGCCATGCTGAACCTTGCATCTCTGCTGGGATCAGATCCCTAACTATGTAAGAGGTCTGGGAGAAGGGGGAAGGATGCCCTGAGCCCAAAATGAACTGCTTTCCTTCTTGCCCTCACAGCTCACCATTATATTTAAAAATATGCAGGAATGCATTGATCAGAAGGTCTACCAGGCTGAGGTGGACAATCTTCCTGCAGCCTTTGAAGATGGTTCTATCAATGGAGGTACCCGACCTGGGGGCTCAAGTTTGTCCATTCGAACTGCTGAACCTGGGAGCCATGTGGAGATTCAAGCTGCCTATATTGGTACAACAATAATTATTCGGCAGACAGCTGGGCAGCTCTCCTTCTCCATCAAGGTAGCAGAGGATGTGGCCAGAGCCTTCTCAGCTGAGCAGGACTTACAGCTCTGTGTTGGAGGGTGCCCCCCAAGTCAGCGACTCTCTCACTCAGAGTGCAATCATCAGGGAGCTATAACCATTGATACTGCCAGACAGCTGTGCAAGGAAGGGCTGCCAGTTGAAGATGCTTATTTTCATTCCTGTGTCTTTGATGTTTTAATCTCTGGTGACCCCAACTTTACTGTGGCAGCTCACGCTGCTCTGGAGGATGCTCGAGCCTTCTTGCCAGACTTAGAAAAGCTGCATCTCTTCCCCTCAGATGCTGGGGTTCCACTTTCCTCAGCAACCCTTCCAGCCCCACTGCTTTCTGTGCTCTTTTTTCTGTGGCTTTGCATTCAATAACTAGGCCAGCAAGCCCTTGATTGGTTTGAAAATGATTTGGGCATACAGATTGGCAGGAAAGAACATGAAGAACCACTGAAGAAAACAGTGGGGACTGAGAGACACATGAAACAATGGCATTTATCCAGAATCAGATACAGGTGCAGTCCAAAGCTGAAATGATCATAGAATAAGGATTCTGGACCAGGTTTCTGCATGCGAGACCTCTTTAAGGACTCTTCACCGGTTTCCCCAATCCCATTTATAATAAGTGAGTTGTATCAGTCCTGAGATCACCCCTACAAGCTTAGAGGTTATAGTGGTCCTGATGATCAATAGAAAACTGAAGGATTGGGACTTTTAAGAGGACAGAACTGAAAGAGGATGACATGATCATTACCCATAAACTCAATGATTTTCTAATCATTTTCTCTTGGAAGGTGGAAAGGAGAAAAAATGATTAGGGAAAAGAGTCTACTGGATGAATATGTATGTGAGTAAGATGTGTTCTACTTTTTTGGTTCAGAAATGAAGTAAGGGTTGTCTGAATCTTAAGTGAAAGGAATCTCTGCCTTTGGAGAATGGCATAGATAGTAAAGAAACTATCATACCCACCCCTAACTAAACTGCTATTAAACAATGAATTCTTCACTCCTTTGGTTTCCTATCTTCAGTCTCTTCACAGATGCTTACAAATGAGTAAGACAACATAATCACTCCACTGAAAGGAGCTCAGAAACATCAGACATTATTTTGCCCTCAGGAAGTTTATAGGCTATTAGGGAAACAAAACTGATTCACATGAACGAGTGATGAGTGTGTAATTATTCACTATATTCTATGGTACTGTGAATTCTGATGGGAAGATGTTTGGAGAGAACTCAAGTAATAATAAGTAGTAAGAGGTAATAGAGAAAATGGGATTTCAAGTGATCTTGAAAGATTTGAATTGTTAAGGACCACCTTCCAGGCAATGACAACCAGATGGAGTTATGTATAGATTCATGATTCCGTGAGGAAACCAGCAAAACTCAAATGAATTAGACAAGAAGTAATGGGATAGAAGGGGAATGGCTGAGGCCAGATTATGAAGCACCTTGAAAGTGGAGCCAAGGAGTTTAACTTCAATTAACAGCTAACATTTATTGAAAGCTTAAAACCTGTCAGGCAATGTTCTAAACACTTCTAAATTTTTAATTCATTTAATCCTCACAACTACCTAAGGAAGTTAATATCCTCATTGCTCTTTTTATATAAGGAAACTGAGGTACAAGAAGATTAAACAATTTGCCCACAGTCATACAGCTAATAAATGGTAGAGTCAGAAACTGAACCCAAGCAGTTTGGCTCTAGAGCCTTAACTCTTAACCACTATACTATATATTGTCAAAGAAACAGAGCCATTAAAATTTTTGGTTATGGAGCTGGGCAGAAAAGGAGAGCTGAGGTGGTGGCTGCTACCACAAAAGCTACTCTCTTCTTCTATCATATGAAACCCAAAAGGAAGAGCTAGGGAGAGGGGGGGAAGCTCAAAGTTGAAGGAATCTAGTTTGTAGAAGAAAAGACTTGAGAATAGAAGTTATTCTAGTCCAGGATGTTCTAAAGTAACAGTGCTGCCCTGAACAAAAACTACTTAGGAAGTAACTTTTATATTCAGTATTTCCCCATTTTCTTCTGGTCTCAGTCTCCCCCTTCAGCTACTCTTATTATCTAGGACCTGTCCCTAATCTAATCATCTATTGACACTTATGTTCTCTGTCTTCTCTCAGCCTCACCCACCTGAACATACCTCCCCAGAACATATATACACACTGGTCAGTGCTTACCAGAGAGGGTGTCCTATCTGGTCTGCCATTTCAAATTTCTTTTGCAATTCTTCATCCCCTATTTCTTCCTCTTCACCTCCTCTAAGGAACACAGTCACTCTGCCATTTCCTCAAAGCCTCTCTTTTAGAAACTGCTTCTTATATTGGTTCTCTTAACTCATCAGAGTAACTTTTTCCTCAGGTTTAGGAATCTTAAGTTAGTTAAGAATTTCATAACCAACTGATGAAAGATCCTTTTATGACACCTGTCATGTAACACTGCTCCCTTTCCCCAAATTTAGAATTAGCCCTACCACCAATGCAGTATTTTTAAAGGGTAATTCAAAATAAGCTCATGAAAAGATGCTCAACATGATTAATTGCTATGGAAATGCAAATCAAATTAAAACCACAATGAGAAAATACTACACACCATTAGAACAGTTAAAATAAAAGGTTGACCACCCTGGCTGATGTGTCTCAATGGATTGAGCGCCAGCCTGCAAACCAAAAGATTGCTGGTTTGATTCCCAGTCAGGGCACATGCCTGAGTTGTGGGCCAGGCCACTTGTCTGGGGTGTAGGAGACTCAACTAACTGATGTACCTCTCATATGTCAAATGTTTCTCTCCATCTCTTTCTCCCTCCTTTCCCCTCTCTCTAAAATTAAATAAAATCTTTTTAAAAAAATAAAAGATTGACCATATTGAGTGTTGGCAAGGTATAGAGCTCTCACACCCTGCTGGTGGGAATATAAAATAGTAAAACCACTTTGTAAAACAACTTGGCAGTTGCTTTAAAAGCTAAGTCTACACTTACCATACAATTTAAACATTCCACCCAAGAGAAATAGGACATGTCTTGCCTACAAATGTCCTTCCTAGTCTTGTCTGAAATAACCAAAAACTGGAAACCAGCCAAATGTCCATCAACAAGTGAATAGATACCCCAATTGTGGTAAATCAATGCCATAGAACACCACTAAACAATAAAATGAAATCAACTACTGATCCACACAACATGATGAATTTCAAAATAATAATGTTAGTGAAGAAGCCAAACAACAACAAAAAGGAGTACCTACTGTTTGCTTCCATTTATATAAAATTACAGGAAGAACGAACTAATATATACTGACAGAAAAGAGATGAATAGTTGCCTGGAAATGGGTGGAGGGAGAGAGGAATGGTTTACAACAGGGCATGACGAAACTTTTAGGAGTAATGTGTTCATTATCTTGTGTGACAACAATGTCAAAAAACATGAAATTATACACTTTAACTATGTGTAGTTTATCATACATAAAGCATACCTAATAAAGCTGTAAAATTTTTTACAAGTGGGTAACCCACCTTTCTTTCTTCCTTTGGTGGATCAGACAAAAGCTTAGAATGACCACAGAGAGCATAGAAAGAAAATAACATTAGGACAGATTTTCTTTCTAGGAAAACACAGATAAGAAAAGGATGACAGGGCAAGAGAAGAGAATATTTAATGATTTTATATTCTAACGCCTATCATAAGGATCACATTCCTTCCTCCAGATTGTCATTCTCAAGGTCAGACACCAGAGAAAGGACATTTTCTGGTTTAAAAACACCAAACCTATGCCTCATAATTCTTTCTTTCCATTCCACCTATAGTCAGCAGGTGGCGTTGGTGACTAAAAAGAATTAGCAGAGATGGGGCAAGTCTCCAGAAAAATTTTTTAAATTATCTGACATGTTGCCCATTTGAGAGAAAATGTTAATAATCATTTGGCAGAATTGTTATTTTGGAAATAAATTGAACCTAGGTGCATGGTAAAGTAAATAGTTTAAATTATTATAACTTCACAACAAAGGATTATCCAAGACATAAAACAATCAAAATACACTGCTTGGCTCCACATGTATATTATTTACAGTAATAATAATGTAAACACTGACTTGATTTAGCCAAAATTGTGATATAACCCTATTAGGAGGATGAGGTAACAGGAATGGGAAGGTAGGGATATAATGAGATGTAAAAATACAATGGGATGTAAAAATACAATGGGATATAGTAAATTTCAATTACTATAACAAAAAAAGGAGTAGATATATCTAATATTTATAAATTAATAAAAGAAGCATATAGTTTAGAAATGTGAAGTAAATAAACAGATTAAAAAGTCAAAATAATTGGAAGAGATCATTCAGTAGAGAGACCTAAGGAGTGCTGTTTTTTGTGTAAGCAATTAAATACTACATGATTTCAACTACATTATGTTACATTATTTTGATTTTTAAAGGGAGGGTATTTTCACCTTAGCCATTTCTGAACTTTATCTCTTAACTTCTTTTTCTTTTAGCCAAGTTACATTTTATATTGTTGTTCTATAACAACTGTCCCAATTTTCCCTGTTGCTCTCCCCTGCCCCACCCACCCCCCACTCCCACAGTCAATTCCCACCCTGTTGTTCATGTCCATAGGTCATTTATACATGTTCATTGATCATATCCTTCCCCTTCTTTCCCCCCATCCCCACTTAACCCCGTTGGGGGTCGCTGTCAGTCTGTTCCTTATTTCCATGCCTCTGGGTCTATTTTGCTCATTTTTTTTTTCATTTTGTTCATTAGGTTCCTGTTATAGGTGAAATGGGATGGTATTTGTCTTTCAATGCCTGGTTTATTTCACTTAACATATTATTCTCCATTTCCATCCATGCTATTGAGGAGGGTAAGAGTTCCTTCTTTCTGCTGCATAGTATTCCATTGTGTAAATGTACCACAGTTTTTTGATCCACTCATTACTGATCCCCCTTAACTTCTTAAACTTGTGGCCACTTCAGCCACTTCCCAGATCCACCCAACCCCTCCCTACCCCTATTCATATATTTCATGTCAAGTTCCTTCCCACATTTCTTCTCAGGAAACAGAGGTAAATCTCCATGGTGTCAATAAACTGCACCAGTATTAAGGGGTGGGGGGGGAAGAAGGCAGTACAGTATAAAATAAAACTACTTCCTTAATTTTTTTAAGATTTTATTTATTTATTTTTAGAGAGAAGGGAAGGGAGGGAGTAAGAGAGGGAGAGAAACATCAATGTGTGGTTGCCTCTTATGTGGCCCCCACTGGGGACCTGGCCTGCAGCCCAGGCATGTGCCCTGACTGGGAATCCAACCAGTGACCCTTTGTTTCACAGCCCATGTTCAACCCACTGAGCTACACCAGCCAAGGATCTTTCCTTAATTTTTCTGCCTGCTTCCTAACTAAATTATTTGTCATCCTCACAACAGTTAATAGAAAGGAATTAGTTAAATATGTTCCCTGAGATAAAATTTTTGTATGAATGGAAGGTAGGCTTTGAGGAAGTGAGAGAAATCAGATAAGATATAAGAGAGATTCTGCCTCCACTATGAGCTATTTTGGAATCATTCTTTGCTTGGTTCAAAGAACCAATAATTTTAATATCAAGGGTTTTGTGTAGTCAATCTTTGATAGAGCAGTTGTCTTCTACTCCTACCTCCGAAAAACTATTTGTCAGATTTTTTAAAAATGAATCAGCCTCTTCATTTTGTCCTCTTAACCCACCTCACCCCAGCCAAGAACTGAAAGTCCCTCTGCAAAACTTATAGCATCTGAAACAGAAAATGTTCTGCCACAGTTTTATTTTCTCTTTATGGAGGTCACTGATCTGCACCTACCACAACCAAGCCCTATGGCTAGGGGGAAATACCATCAGTTTTGGAGAAGAAACCAAAACCAGAAGGACAAACAATGGAATGGGCTATCTAGCTGATGAGGGTAAAATAATCCTTTAGGTTGATTTCAACCCTTCTTTAGAATTTTTGAAGCATCTAAATCATGCCAGGCCATAAGAAAACATGGCTCTTAACTTTGGGGAGTTCAGTGTACTGGGAAGGAACAGTCAAATACTAAACATAATTACAAGACAAATGATCAATATGCATTAACTATAGAAGCATGTCCAGCCCTGGCTGGGTAGCTCAGTTGGTTAGAGCCTTGTCCCAATACACCAAGGTTGCAGGTTCAATCTCCAGTCAGACCACATACAATGAGCAACCAATGAATGTATAAATAAGTGGAACAACAAATAAATATCTCTCTCTCTCTTTCATCCTCTCTTTCTAAAATCAATGAATAATGTTTTTAAAGAAGAATGTCCTACATCCTGTTGGAATACAAAGGTGACAATTAAATCTGCTTGTAGAATCAGAGAAATCTTTACAAAAGATTTACAAAGATGACTTTTCTTTTTCAAGAATCAGAGATAATCTAATAGAAAGATCTTTAAACCATAAATCACATTAATTTTGTCCTAGTTGTGTGAACTTAGGCAAGTCACTTGAGCTCTCTGAATCACAATATACATTGTACAAATTATCTGTTGGCCTATCTCATGAGAATCAAATGTTGGTGCAATATCTTTATATACCCCAGGTATAGTTGGTTCTATGTACCTATAAATGTTATTAACAAAGAAAGTGTTGTTAAATGTCAATCTGGATTTTTAAAAACTGTTTTAATATGTGGTTTCTTCCTCTCAGTCATGAACACAATATTACTTCCTCTGCTTCTTTTCTTTTTTCATGATTAAAGAATCATCTTCACCACTCAAGGAGCAAGTTAGTCAAGTTTCAAGTTTCAGAAAAGCTTCCGTGTTTTTTTGAGACAATTCTTGGATTAAGAATTTTAACAGTACATTTATTTACACACTGGGTGGCAGGGCTGAACCAACTAGATTACTGAATTGTGTAAGAAAGAAATAATTTCTCAGAAAAGGGGAAGTTGGGTTAGGCACGCAATGTTCTTTCTCCTTCACATTTATAAACATCAACACAGTCCAATTTTCCCCTCATAGAAAAACAAATCATCACCTCTCATGGCCTTGCTACTCTTACTCTGATACATAATTGGACCAGAGCCTTGAAGGAGAAACCAGTTATGCATGTTACAGTATAGTAAAAAGAGCTGAGGTTGACGTTTAAAGTCGAACACTAATAAGAAACAATACTAGGTTCTGAATTAGTGGCACATCTAGTACATAGAAACACCCCTACCTATCAATTCAATCCATATTTAATAATATATTTACTCTATGAAATGTATTCTGCTAGATTCTACAAAGAATATAAAGATTTTTAAAATTTCTCTAAGAATTCATTATCTAAGAGAGAAAAGGAAATGTACATGTAAGTTCTATATGAGAAATATAAACAACGTGCTGTGGAGTACTCAAAAAAAGAATGAAGTCCTATTTGGTTCCAAGATGAAAGATGAAGGGTTTGAGGCACTGACCAGTGTGGCTCAGTTGGTGGGGAATTGTCCTGCAAATCGAAGGGTCTCTGGTTCGATTCCTGGTGGGAGAACATGCCTGGGTTGTGGTTTCTGTCCTAGTCGGGATGTGTGCAGGATGCAAGAGGTGACCATTCCATGTTTATCTCCCTCTCTTTCTTCCTCCCTTCCCCTCTCTCTAAAAATAAATAAACACCTATAATTTAAAAAAGAAAAAGAAATTGAGAATCAAGAAAGATTTCCTAAGGGAAAAGTCACTTGGCTGTCTATCGAAGTGGGAAGGATTTCAAACAGCAGAGATGGGAGGAAGGTCGGACATTCCAGGTAGAGAGAACAACATAAAGGCAGAGGAAGATATATTAGGAGAACAGTGAGTACGCAGGCTTGGCTGAGATATAGGGTACATACATAAGAAAGTAGTCAGAAATTAAACTGGAAGTTCAGTTGAGGACAATTTGTGAAGACTTTTTAAATGCCAGGTCAAAGCATATAAATTTGATTGTTAAACAATGGGTTTTGAGCCCCATAGGAAGACATAAACTCAATTTTGATAGATTAATCTAGTCACAGTCTACAGATTATAGCATAAATATCAGTTAAAAGCTATTAAAATTATGTAGAAAAAAGTAACAAGGACATGAACCAGAGTGGTGAAAGTAAAATAAGAGGTAGTCTTAGAAACACTAGAAAGATAGCCTCTGTAGAATTTGGCAGTTGATTGGATATAGGAAATGTCAGAGAAGAAGAAATCAAAGGCAGTTCCTGAATTCTAAGCCTTGAAAACCAAGGGAATGTGTGACAATTCCATTAAAAGAAACAAGGGGAAGAACTGAATTTGAGCACAGGGGCAAGCTTATGAATTCCATACTGGACAAATTAAATCTGAGATGCCAGCTGAAAGTTTGGAGACAGACTAAAGGTATTATATAGAGTTTTACATGAGTAATGTACAGATGTGCAAACTGAAAAGCAAACTTAAAGGAAAAAAAAAAGAAAGTCCAAAAACAAGCCCTTAAGTAAAGCTTTCCGGAGTCACTCACACAAAAAAGAAATTGCTAGCAAAGGATAAACTCCAAAAGACAACAGGATTCTTTATATTTTTAAGAGATGGTAGTTTTCAAATTATGTAGGCGTCAGAGGGAATAAGTCCTAAAAAACCCACTATGGTTTCCTACGAAATCTTGAAAAACATATTTCAGTGGTAAGAGAAACCAGGCTACCAAGGGACAAGTTTAGTCAACAGAGAAAGTGGTATAAGTTATTCTCTTAAGAAATTTGATAGTAAAAGAAAGAAAACAGATAGGGTGATAGCATAAGAAGGGAAAAAAATTATATGCTAAGGCAACTTTAAGAAATATCTGAAATGAGTCAGCAATAGATCTAAACAAATTAATTAATCTCCACTGCCACGCTTTCCCTGAAGTTGGCCAACTCCTAGATCTGCAACTTTCCTCAACTTAGTAGAAAAAATAGAACCAATAAGCATGAAATGTGTTCTCGTAGATGAAGTGTTTTGAATTTTTTTAGGTATGGTTGACATACATTATATTAGTTTCAGGTATACAACATAATGATCCAATATTTGTATATACTGTGAAATGACCACCACAGTAAGTCTAGTTAACATCTGTCTCCATACATAATTACAAAATTTTTCCTGTGATGAGAACTTTTAGAATCTACTCTCTTTGCAAATTTCACGTAAGCAATACAGTATTTTTAACTATAGTTGCTATTCTATACCTTACATTGCCATGACTTATTTTATCACCAGAAGTTTATTCTTCCTAACCTCCTTTATCCATTTCACCCAACACCCAATCACCACCTCCAGCAAACAACAAACTGTTGAAGTGAAGTATTTTTTTAAAAACATTTTAAAAATGTTTTGATGACTTCTGGCAAGATGGAGACATAGGTAGATATGCTATGCTTCCTTATATGACTGAAAGAAGGACAATAACCAATTCAAAAACAAAGAACAACCAGAAATGCCAGAAGATCGAACTGTATGGAAGTCCCATTACCAAGGAGTTAAAGAAGAAACTTTCGCCAGATTGGTAGGAGGGGCAGAGGCAGGCAGCTAGGGCGGACAGGACACGCAGGAGGTGGTGGCTGGCGACTGGAGTGAATGAGATGATGGCTGGAGGCCTGGGCAGTCCTGCATTCACATGGGGATAAACCAGGAAGAACAACTATGGAGCAAGACAGACTGCATAACCCAGAGTTCCAGTGTGGAGAAATAAAGCCTTTAAACTCTCTGGCTGTAAAAACCTCTGGGGATTACAGCAGTGGGAGAAATTGCCAGTCTCACAGGAGAGCTTGCTGGAGAGACCCACAGGGTCCTAGATTATACACAAATTCACCAACTGAAGAATCAGCACCAGAAGGGCCCAATTTGCTTGTGGGTAGTGGGGGAAGTGACTGAAAGCAGTGTGAGAGCCCACCAAGCAGCACTGTTCCATTTCTGACCCCTTCCCAACACACAGCGTCACAACACAGTGACCTGGCTTGTCCCACCCTCGTGAATACCTAAGGCTCTGCCCCTTTTAACATAACAGGCTTTCCAAGACAAGAAAAGATGGCCCAAATGAAAGAAAGGATCAAAGATCCAAAAATAGAACTAAGCAATGAAGAGATAGCCAATCTATGAGATACACAGTTCAAAACACTGGTAATTAGGATGCTCACAGAAATCGTTGAGTATGGTTGTAAAACAGAGGAAGGAGTGAAGGCTGTGTAAGATAAAATAAACAAAAATACACACGGAACCAACAGTGAAAGGAAGGAAGCCAGGACTCAAATCAACGGTGTGGACCAGAAGGAAGAAATAAGCATTCAACCAGAACAGAATGAAGAAACAAGATTTCAAAAAAACGAGGAGAGTCTTAGGGAACAAATTTGAAGAGATTCAAACTAGGGAAAAAATGAAGAGAGTCTTAGGGAATTCATTAGAACAAATTTAAATGGTCCAACATCTGAATCATAGGGGTGCCAGAAGGAGAACAGGAAGATCAAGAAATTGAAAACTTATTCAAAAACATAATGAAGAAGAACATCTCCATTCTGGCAAAGGAAATAGACTTCCAGGAAATCCAGGAAGCTCAGAGTCCCAAAGAAGTTGGACCCAAGGAGGAACACACCAAGGCACATCATAATTACATTAGCCAAGATTAAAGAGGAGAGAATCTTAAAGGCAGCAAGAGAAAAGGAGACAGTTACATACTGTCTCAGTTACATACTGAGGAGTTCTCAAAAGACTATCAGCTGATTTCTCAAAAGAAAACTGGTAGGCAAGAAGGGTCTGGAAAGAAGTATTCCAAGTCATGAAAGGCAAGGACCTACATCCCAGATTGCTCTATCCAGCAAAGCTTTCATTTAGAATGGAAGGGCAGATAAAGTGCTTCTCAGATAAGGTCAAGTTAGAGGAGTTCATCATCACCAACCCCTTATTTTATGAAATGTTAAAGGGATTTATCTAAGAAATAAAAACATCAAAACTATGAACAGTAAAATGACAACAATCTCACAACTATCAATGACTGAACTTAAAAAAAAAAAAAGAAACCTAAAACTAACTAAGCAAACAACTAGTACAGGAATAGAAACACAGAAATAGAGATTACATGGACAGTTATCAGCAGGGAGGGGGAGGGGGAGAATTCGGGAAAAGGTACAGGTAATAAGAAGCACAATTGGTAGATCAAAATAGACAGGGAGTAGTTTAAGAATAGTACAGGAAATAGAGAAGACAACGAACTTTTATGTATGACCCACAGACATGAACTAAGGAGGAAATGTTGGAGGGAGGGGGATGCAAGGCAGAGAAGTATAAAGGGGAGGGAAAAAATGGGACAACTGTAATAGCATAATCAATAAAATATACTAAAATTCTTTTATATTAATTGATTTCAGAGAGAGAGAGAGAAAGCAGGGGAAAGAGAAAAACATCAATTTTTGTTGTTTCACTTATCCCGGCATTCACTGGTTTACTCTTGCATGGGCCCTGACCCATGATAGTACACACTAACATGGTGTATTGGGATGATGCTCCAACCAGCTGAGCTACCTGGCTAGGCCAGTTAGGGTATTTTTAATAATTAAAACTAAACTAAAAAAAAAAATACCTTCACAAAGCCTCTTAGAAACAACTCTAGATTAAGTATTAAGAATCCTGGGTTTGGAGAGTGGTTCCACCAGTTACTATATGTCTTAGGGCAAGTCACTTAAATATAATAAGAGAACTGTTTTTTTTAAAAAACCTGCTAAACCCTTTTAACTCTGAAGTTTTACGTCTTACCCTGAATCCTTTACAGTGAAGATCAAACAAGGTATGATGTGTTAAAGCCCTCAGAGGCAGAACAACACAGGGGAAAGGGTATTAATACAAACAGCACCTTAGATCAGACACACCTGGGTTCAAGCTTTTACTCTATTTACAAAATCTTTGACCTCAGGCAAATTACTTAACCCTTTGAGCCTGACTTAATCAACCCTGAGTCACAGAGTTATTGTAGGAATTAAATGAAATAATCTAACCTTAAATCCTTTCTGGTACAAGATAAGAGATGGACTTATAAATGAAATATAATTGAGATAATCATGCAAAGTACTTGGCCAATTACAGGTGCTCAATAAATGATAAAAAAAAGTCATTTGAACTCAAGATGCTCTACAATTATTAATGTATTCTTATCTATCTATGAGTTGGAAGTGTGCATGCACACACACAGGCAGTCTCAATTCCACTTTCTTTCAAACCTCTATTAGCTTCTAACCTGACATTCCTTAGGGAAAATGGTAAAGGGTGATGGTTAAGAGTAAAAGGGAAACTTACTCTTTGTGGAGGTCACAGAAGTGATTAAAAAGACAAAGAAAGGTTCTGGCTCCAGCAGCACATATACTAAAAATTAATGATACAGAAAAGATTAGCATGGCTCTTTCACAAGGATGACATGAAAATTCATGAAGTGTTCCATAATTTAAACTTGATGAGAGAAAGAGTCACACAAGTCCATGAAGCACAGAGGGTCCCAATCAGGATGAACCCAAAGAGGGTCTACCCTAAGACACATCATAATTAAAATGCCAAATTTTAAAGACAAATAGAGAATCTTACAGGCAGCAAGGGAGAAACAGATAGTAACATACAAGGGAGCCCTGATGAGGCTAGCAGCAGATTTCTTCATAGAAACACTACTAGCCAGAAGGAGATGGAAAGAAATATTCCAAGTAATGAAAAGCAAAGGCTTGCAACCAAGATTGTTCTAACCCAGCTAGGCTCTCGTTTTAAATGGAAGGTGAAATAAGGAGTTTCCCAGAGACAAGAAATCTAAAAGAATAAACTCCCACCAAACTAGTATTGCAAGACATTCTAAAGGGACTGCTTTAAGAAAATGAACAAAAACAGAGAGAGAGAGAGAGAAAGAGAGAGCGCGTGCACGCAACACACATACAAAGGGGAAAAATGGCAATGAAAAAGCACTTACCAATAAAAACCTTAAATGTAAATAGATTAAATGCTCCAATCAAAAGACAAAGAATATCGGAATGGATAAGAAAGCATGACCCACACATATGCTACTTACATGAGATCCACCTCAGAACAAAAGACCTACACAGATTGAAAGTGAAGGTTTGCAAAAAAAATATTACAAACAAATGACCAGGAAAACAAGGCTGCATAGCAATACTCATATCAAACAAAATAGATTCCAAAACAAAGGCCATAAAAAGAGACAGAGAAGGACACTTCATAATACTCAAGGGAAGAATCCACCAAGAAGACAAAAACATTGTAAACATATATGCAACCAACATAGGAGCACGAAAATATATAAGGAAAATCTTGGAGGACTTCAAGAAAGATGCAGACAGCAACACATTTACAGTAGGGGAGTTTAATACAATCTGTAACGGACAGATTGTCCAAAGAATCAACGAAGTCATTGTGGCACTGAACAACATACTAGATCAAATGAACTTAATTGATATATTCAGAACCTTTCACCCCAAACAAGCAAAATATGCATTCTTTTCAAATGCACATGGAACATTCTCAAAGGCAGACCATATGCTAGGACTCAAAACAAGCTTCAAGAAATTCAAGAAAATTAAAATCATATCAAGCATTTTCTCAGATCACAATGGTTTGAAACTAGAAATGAACCTAAAGGAAAAAATTCAAAAACAGGCTAATTCATGCAGACTGAATAACATATTATTAAACAATGAATGGGTTAACAATGCGATCAAAGAAGAAATCAAAACTTTCTGGAAACAAATGAAAATGAACACACAACAAACCAAAACTTATGGGACACGGTGAAGGCAGTCCTGAGAAGGAGTTCCTAGCAATACAGGCCTACCTAAAAAAGATAGAAACATTTCAAATAAACAACCTAACCCTACAACTACAAGAACTGGAGGAACAACAACAAACAAAGCCCAGAGCGAGTAGAAGGAAGGAAATAACCAAGATCTGAGAAGAATTAAATAACATCCACTAAAAGAACAATTCAAAGGATAAATAAATCCAGGAGCTGGTTCTTTGAAAAGATAAACAAAATTGACAAGCCTTTAACCAGACTCATCAAGGAAAAAAGAGAGAGGACTCAAATAAATAAAATCAGAAATGAAAGAGGACAAATTACAACTGATACCACAGAAATACAAAGGATTGTAAGAAATTACTTACAAACTGGTTTCTGGCCAAGATGGAGGCATAGGTAGATGCACTGTGCCTCCTCACACAACCAAGATAGGGACAACAACAATATAGAAACAAAATAACAACCAGAACTGACAGAAAATGGAAGTGTATGGAAGCTGAACACCCAAGGAGTTAAAATTAGACACCTTCATCCAGACAGGGAGAAGGGGCGGAGTCGGGCTGGGTGAGGGACACGGAGCAGAAAGCAGAGCAGCCTGGGCAGTGCACACAGGACTGCAGTGGGCGGACCCTGGGCACACAAGCAAGAAGCAGTGGCAGGAGGGCCAGGCGGGGGTTGGCGACCAGCAGACCCAGCAAGGTAGCCATTGTGAAGCAAGGCACTGTGCCCAACTCAGGGTCCCAGCACCAGGAAATAGAGCTTTGGGTCACTGACTGAGGAGGAAGGCTCCGCTGGGTGCACAGGCCCACCCACATGGTAATTGGTACCAGAGGACCCCAGTTGTCTCGCAGAAAGTGGCAGAGGGGTCTGGGGTCCTACGGAGAGCAGAGCAAGTGCCACTGTTCCTTCTCGGACCCCGCCCCCACATACAGCCTCACAACCCAGCAACAGGGGTGCCCCGCCATAGTGAACACCTAGGGCCCCGCCCCTCACTACAGGTGCTCAACAAGACCAAAAAAAAAAAAAACAGCAAAGAGATGGCTCAAACAGGAGAAGAACTGAGAGCCCCAGAACCCATTCTTTTAAGTGACCAAGAAATAGCCAACCTATCAGATGCACAGTTCAAAGCACTGGTGATTAGGATGCTCACAGAACTGGTTGATTTTGGTTGCAAACTAGATGAAAAACTGAAGGCTATACTAAGTGAAATTAAGAAAAACGCACACAGAACCAATAGGGATGGAATGAAAGATGGGTCTCACATCAATGAAGTGGACCAGAAGGAACAAAAAAAACATACAACTAGAAAAGAATGAAGAAATAAGAATTCAAAAGAATGAGGAGAGGCTTAGGAACCTCCAGGATATCTTTAAACGTTCCAACATCCAAATTATAGGGGTACCAGGAGAAGAGGAAAAACAAGTGGAAAAGATATTTGAACAAATAATAAAGAACTTCCCCAATCTGGCAAAGGAAATAGACTTCCAGGAAGTCCAGGAAGCTCAGAGAGTCCCAAAGAAGTTGGACCCAAGGAGGAACACACCAAGGCACATCATAATTACATTAGCCAAGGTAAAAATGAAGGAGAGAATCCTAGAAGCAGCAAGAGATAAGGGGACAGTAACCTACAAAGAGTTCCCATCAGACTGTCAGCTGATTTCTCAAAAGAGACCTTGCAGGCAAGAAGGGGCTGGAAAGAAGTATTCCAAGTCATGAAAGGCAAGGACCTACATCCCAGATTGCTCTATCCAGCA
>CM052551.1:20356059-20372306 GCA_028533065.1 Trachops cirrhosus | reverse complement strand
CCCCTTCTGGTACCCCTATAATTTGGATGTTGGAACGTTTAAAGATGTCCTGGAGGTTCCTAAGCCTCTCCTCATTCTTTTGAATTCTTATTTCTTCATTCTTTTCTGGTTGTATATTTTTTCCTTCCTTCTGGTCCACTCCATTGATGTGAGACCCATCTTTCATTCCATCCCTATTGGTTCCTTGTGCATTTTTCTTAATTTCACTTATTGTAGCCTTCATTTGTTCATCTAATTTGTGACCAAAATCAACCAGTTCTGTGAGCATCCTGATCACCAGTGCTTTGAATTGTGCATCTGATAGGTTGTTTATCTCTTGGTCACTTAAAAGTATTGGCTGTGGGGCTTTGATTTGTTCTATTTGAGCCATTTTTTTTGCGGGGGGGGTCTGGTCGTGCCTGTTACATATTGAGGGGCAGAGCCTTAGGTGTTCACCAGGGCGGGGCAACCCATTTGCTGGGTTATGGCACTATATGTGGGGGGTAGGTCAGAGAGGGAACAATGGTGCTTCCTCCACTCTCTCTGGGACTTCAGTCACCTCCGCTACTTCCCACAAGCAGATTGGGCCCTTCTGGTGCTGAATCCTGGGCAGGTGGGCTTGTGTACATTCTAGGACCCTGTGGGTCTCCCCAAGGAACTCTCCTGTGAGGCTGGGAGATTCTCCTGGCACCTCAACCCCCACAGGTGTTTTCACTCAGTGCTTTTAGGCTTTATTTCCCAGCGCTGGGTCCCTGGGTTGCACAGTTTGTGTCGCTGCCCATTTTCGCCTGGTTTATCTGTGCGCGAATGTGTGACTGCAGACAGCCAGCAGCCTTATGTGCCTCACTGGGTCTGCTCGTTGCCTCCCGTGCCCGGGGTCTGCCACCGGTCCATCAGCTGCCCCTGTGTGTTTGGGGTCCGCCAACTGCCGCCTGCGCCCTGTGTGCCTGCATCTGCCAGCCACCGCTTTTTCCTGCTGGGACCCCTCGACCCTCTCCATTGGCCTCCAACTCCACCCCTCTTACTGGTCTGGATGAATGGGTGTCAGACTTCCGTACAGTTCATTTCTCTCTGTTCTGGTTGTTTTTTTTTGTTTCTAAATTTTTGTTGTCCTTAGGTTTCATTGTGCAAGGAGGCACAGTGTGTCTACGTATGCCTCCATCTTGGCTGGAAGTCTAACTGAGCTTTCTTAACTTTTTCTTATACAACTCCAGAAAAAAGCTGTCCACCATTTGAAGTGATAAACTGAGGAACAGAGGGTGCTGGATATACACTGTGGACACTACAAAGTATTTTCAAACTCCTTATTTAAAGATACTGCATCTCATTAGACTTTTTCCCCCTGAGGTAGACTAGACTAAGCAGCACAAAAAACAGTGGAGGGTGCTGGTGGCCTTTTTAGCCATGGCAAAAATTAAGGCTCGAGACCTTTGTAGCAAGAAGGGGTGGAGCTGTCCTACCTGTGCATCACCAAGTGACAAATGGCCCAGCTTTTAAAGTTTCTAAAGATCTGAGTTGTTCCCAAATCCATTGCCTGTGTTCTCACCGTCATTAACAAGACTGAGAAAGAGAACCTTGGGACATTCTGCAAGGGCAAGAAGTACAAGCCCCTGGGTCTGCAGCCCAAGAAAAGCCTTTCCAACTCAACAAGCATGAAGATGAACCTGAATACCAAGAAACAGCAGAAGGAGCAGCTATATCCACTGTGGTCAAGGCCTGAGCATCCAAGCATCAATAAAGCACAAACTGGCTGAAAAAAAAAAAAAAAGGAAGGAAGGGGAAAAGAAAAGCAACTCCTAGCTGGGTGGCTCATACACCAAAAGGTCATGGGTTTCACACTTGACTAGGGTGCCGGGGTGCCTATGGAAGGCAATAAATAGATCCATGTTTCTCTCTCATATCAATGTATCTCTCTCTTTCTCTCTCCGTCATTCTCTCCCTAAAAAAAAAAAAAAAAAAAAAATCAATAGCCATATCCTCAGGTGAAGATTTAAAAAAAGAACAATAGAGGTGAGCCCACTGATGAGGCCCAATTTAGCCTATTTAGACTATTCCTATTTTGTCCTGACCTTTCATCTGGCTGGGCCCTGCTGTTCTCACCAGTGGGCTTGTTATATAAGGCTAAAAGAATGAACAGACTCTGAAGGCTGGGATTTTTCTGACTACTAAGTTATTGGTTATCTCCAGGCAATGGAGTGATAGGAAGAGGAAAAACATGGGGACGTAATTGTGAATCCCACGTGCTTTGAGTCCTGGGATGTCAAGAAAAGTCTATTCTCATTCATAATTGGGCAATGGAGCTGCTGACTCTCTCTCCAAGTCAATCAAATAGTTAGTAAACAGGTTCTTGGAAATGTCTGGCTGGGTGTCCAGCTTGAATATTTTTAACCTCCTGGACAGATGGACAGAGGAAGGATTTCAACTGCTGGGAGGGAAGGTAAGGTCAGGGGCGTGAGAACTGTGTTTCCCTTGTATGGTTCTGTGGCTAAAGACCCCTCTCTCTCCACTTCACCTGTCTAAATTCTGACTTCCACCTTCATCTATCCAGACTCATAGCTAATCCTTACTTTGCCTCATGTTCTCCCACTTCCTGGACTTTCATGCTTGACTCATCTTCTGACTCTGACAAAACTTTGGTTTCTATTCCAGACCACAAGATGGTTTTAGCTCCGTATCAGTGTAGATCAAGGGAAGGGTGGTTGGGCAGTGACCAGTGCCTTCTTTGCTCCCCAGGAGAAAGGTGTAGCCTGCCAGTGGTACCCAGAGGCTTTTCTTCTACCTCCCCAAGCTGTCCCATGGAAAAGCTCCAAACTCTCCTACAACCTCATGCACTTCACTGCCTTCAGCTCTTGGGAACAGAATTCGAGAATTTGGGAGCCCAGATTTGGACCTCATATTCCCTTGGAAAGTAAATAAATGTTAGAGATCAGAGGCAGCAAACTGAGGGCCCATAAGTGGAATCAGCTTGCAAACATTTAGAAATCTGTACTGTTTCTTTCTAAAAATTTGAATTGGTTATAAACACTTAAAAAACAAATTTTCACTAAAATCTACTGTTCTGGTTTCTTTTAAAAAGCAATCTTATTTGGTAACACAGAGCCCACACGGTATTTGGGCATCAACCTGCTGGAGCTGAAGGGGCCAGACAGGCTCTTATTTGCCAGTTCTCACCACTCCCTATTGCTTTACACTCACCTGCTTCAACTTCTTTCTTTATGCCTGCCTGACACCTGTCTAGTGGTCACCTCTGCTCTAAGTAGAGCTTTCCAAATATTTCCTCTGAAGGAGCCCTAAGATTAGGGAAAGTGAACCATTTTCTCCAGAACTTCCAGAGCAGTCCAAAGTAGCCTGTCACAAGTCAGAAATGTCTTTAAAGTATGTATTATAGGTTTAAAAAGTGGAAATTTTTATTTATGCTATAGAATATACTTATGTAGTTTTAGTACATAAAAATTATATCCCCACCAAATCTTAAAAGTAAAATTGAGCCCTGATTGGTGTGGCATCATCCTACAAACTGAAAGGTTGTCAGTTCAATTCCTGGTCAGGACACACGCCTGGGTTGTGGTCCAGGTCCCTGGTTGGGGGCCTGCAAGAGGCAACTGGTCAATGTTTCTCTCACACACTGATGTTTGTCTCTCTCCATCTCTTTCTCCCTCCCTTCCCCTCTCTCTAGAAATAAATAAATAAAATATTTTTCTAAAAAGACTACAATTGACACTGTGGAAGATATGCTATGTGTAGTATGTGGCTCCAAACACTCCTCACCACATCGCCTATGAATAACCCAATTTAAGCAGTATGATGCAAAAGACAAGGCAAAGAGAAACATGGGAAACCAGACATGGAAAGAGAAAAAGAACCTCAATGATAATAAGAAAGACTCTGAAAGACAAGCTCTTTCTCTAGTCCTAAATCATCCCTCCTGACCTGGCCTGGGCCAGTTCCTGAGAAATTGGTAGACATCCCTGATATCTCTGGACAGGTGTTAAAGTGGTGGCTCAGAGTGAAAAGGAAGTTTCAAAACAGAAGCCAGGCCAAGTAAGGGAGAGGTGAGGGGCCAAGAGCAGCCAAGTGTGGTCAGACAGGAAAGAATGTCTAGGGGCCAGGGAAGAGGCTTGGGGACAGGGAGCTGAGGGCTATGAAAAGGGCTGATCAGCATTTGCCCTTTCTCCCACTGAGCCCACCTTTGTTACACTTCTTACCACCCTTGCTTGAGAGAAATGAGGTAAAAAAGTTACTTTGACCACCTTAGGTGAGGGAATTTTTTTTCTCCAGAATGGTTGCATCTCTGGCCATAGAAGGATGAGTACCAGAGCTTGCTTCCCTATCCAAATGAGATTTCATCTATTCCCTCCAAGATAGAAAATACCCCAGATCATTGTCCCAGATTCAGGTGAGTTCATTTCCCCCACCCCTTTAGTAAGGCAAACACAGGTCTAACTTATCTCTCTCCTATTATAATACTATCTATCAATGCTGCCTTATGTGTAACAAAGAATGTTAGAGACAAAACTTGGATATTTTCTCCCTTGTCCATTGTACACCAAGAAAAATGGAATCATAGGATGAAAAAGATTCAGGAAGGCAGGGGTACTGGCTTTGAGATGTCCAGCCCACAGCTGAGGATCCTGAAGAAGAGGTTTGAGAATAAAGAATAGTCCCAGACTCAGAAGTCATGGGGACACAGACCCTTTCTGCATTGGTCAAGACTGGGTATGAGGAAGTCCTGGATTCCGTCCTCCAAAGTCCTCAAGTTCCTGAAGTTATTGCACTTACCCTATCAGTTAGGGTGGGATCATTGTCTTCCCAATGGCTTTCATTAGGGTTCCAGGGGAAACCTGGGTTCCCTCCAGGATACAAAATGGCAAATTAAGTCCTGTTGGGGATAAGGCAAAGGATTTTCTGAGGTAATACTGGGAAGCTAGAACTTACATTTAGCTTCCTGGTCCCAAATAACCCTGGGGGGAAAGTGAGCCTCACTAAGGGAAATGTTAATGGAGAACAGGTCTGGCCAGATTAGCTGACTGAGCTACAGCATTCCTCTCCATCTCATTTCTCTTCTCTGTCCTCTAGCCAGACATTATATATAAGGGGAGATATAGAGGATCTCACCACTGCTCCTTCCTCAGTATAACATTTCTTGGTGGCCTGCTTGATTCTTAACCAGACTATGCCTACAAGCCACCCTGCTTTCCTTTCAAATTTCAAACAGCAGCAAAAATGAATCGAGGAAAATAATTATCTTCTCCTAACCAACCAAATGTGTCCTGCCCATCTGACATTTGACCCTCCAATTTTCTTTGGTCTTTACCCCTGATCTTCTAATCTGCATGTTTCATCCAGGTCTCCAGTTCAGCTCTCTCAAACCACTTGAGACCCTGAAGTTAAATTTGCAGACCCCACTTTCAAGCTTTCTGTCCAAGTTGATAGGAGACCAGGAGGCTAAGAATATAGGGTAGGAAAAGATAGGATTCTTGTCAGAAAACCTACCCTGCCTAAGCCAGTGCAGCCCAGGCTGTGGCCATGGGAGCAATCTGTTCAACATAAGCAGGCTTTAGCAAGCACATAGTACAGGGCTAAGCAAGCACCACATGGGTCTTCTCTAAATGTTCATAAGCAGCGCCTCAACCTCTAACCTTTTTCTGAGGCCCCTAGAGGAATAGCAGCCCTGACTGTTTACTGGGCTTAGGCTTCAACCTCAGCTAGCCTGATAGAGCCTATGAAAAGTAGGGTAGAGGTCAATGGAAACAGTCTAGCTCGTGCCTGGAACTGCTCTGGAATCTGGGGAAGTTTCTGAGTCCCATGCCTCTGGCTTTGTTCAGCAAGGTCACCTGCCAGGAGAGCAGAAAGCCAGACAGGAAAGAGTCCAAGAATGGTCTGATCTTTCTGATATTTTGTTTTTGAGGCAGTACAACTGATCCCAAGTGGTCACTCTAAACTTTGGCCTCCTTTCCTCCATTTCTGGGCAAAATATGTGTGTGTATAGAGGTCAGGGTGGGGTGGGGGGAGCAGGGATGTATTCCACTCCTCTTCTACTGTCTCTTGTCTATAATCTTCTTTGTTCCCATTCTTCTAAGTTCCCAAGCTGGCATTAAATGGGACTTATGGAATTGGCTGTGAACCCCAACAAAGACAGAGATATAGCTGACCAGGTGAGGACTTACGTGTGTGTGTGTGTGTGTGTGTGTGTGTGTGTGTGTGTGTGTGTAGGGGAGATGGGCAAAAGGAGCTTTTTCAATGTCTTTTAGTTTTGTTTCTTGCTGATTTCTCCTCAGCCATATAGTGTAACTGGACAACCACAGTGACAGGTTCTCTCCCCATTCCCACTCTACTCACAACACCTCCAAGAGCTAGAAAAGGAAACACATCAATTATCACAAATTACTTAAGAACTCTGGAATGTTCTGTTTCTATTCTGGTTTCCTTCTCTGGTCTCTTGTCTGTTTCTACTACTGCACCCATACCAGGCTTTTAGGGGGCTTTCCTTCAATGGAGTCACAGCCCCTATTCATTCTTTGCAATGGAGTCAGATATATCTAACGTTATTTCTGTCACTTGATGCTGTAGAGAATTCAGTCATCCAGCCTGATTATGGTTGGGGAATTCCTTGAAGCTTCTCCTGCATCCCATCTTTATGGCTTTCAAATGTTCAGTAGGGTTGCAATCTGTGCCTGCCTCCTTATTCTGTCCTCTGGAAAAGTAGCTAGCCTGTGACTGCTGCATGTCAAGTGACTGGAACCAATCAGCTCTTGTAGAGCTTCCTCAAAAGCCAATCAAACACAGGCAAGTGACCTCAGCCAAGGGAGAGCTATGTGACTGAGAAAGCATCTCTCAGAGCTGTGAGTGTCCCTAAGTCATTCCCCTCCTCCGCACCCTCCTTACTTCCTGTAAAGCAACACCACTTCTTCTCTTTCCCCCAAAGACATAAGAGAGAAAGGCTAACTAAATTCCACAAAGAACCAAAAGAGGAACTGCAACTTGGCCACACAGTGGCTTCTAGAATTGGAGAATAGAATATTCAGGGGGCTCTACCCACACAGACATATTTTTCAAAGTGGGGTCTTCAGAGCCTGAAAGACAGTGACTGTGCTGAAGAATAATCAGCACCTCCTCCCTATTTCCCCCCCACACCTGGCTTTCTTGACTCTCCCTACAAAATAGCTGCAACCATTCTTTGTAAACATGGATAAGATCAAGGTCAAGTGTGGGAAAGAGAGGGCCTGTGTTCTTATGAACATATGTGAAAAAGCACCACCCTGTCCCTGTGGCTTGAGGACCAGAGGCTCAGAAGTCAGCTGATCTTAGGGTGTGAGCTATTTTTCCCTACTACTCACTCTTCACAGCCCTGCAGATGAATTTCCTGAATGTTCCTGGGCAGGGTTAGATTGGAAGCATATGTCCCACCATTGTGCTGGGAGGGAAGGGGCAAAAGATAGGAAGGCTGCAACACCCGGGGTATCACACTGGACACTGACAGGTAAGGAGAGAATGGCTCAGTTAAGCACTCCCTTCATTTCTCCAGCCCTCTCCCATCAGGCCTCACCCTGAATAGAGAGACAGATAAAAATATTTTATTTAAAAATATAAAACTGGCCTTAATCCTCTTAATTGCTCCCACCCCCAGTTATCTCCACAAAGAACTACATAAAAAATGAGTAAGGGCATATGTACAGCTGTCTCAGATCCAACAATTCCAGTTCTTCTTTTGACCTTCCTTTCTCCCTTTCATACAATTAAGACATTGGTCCTCTACCCTTTCCCCAAGATATCAGAAATGGTACAAGGGTAGAGGGAGGGGAAGGGTAGAAAATGTCTGTTGTCATTCTCCATTTCTATTTCTAGGGACCAAACAGATTATCTGGACTCAGGGCAAATAATTTCCTTGTCCACAAAACCAAATAATAGAGACAGTTACTCTCTATATCTTAAATTAGAAATATATGAAGATCCAGGGTGTTGTTTAGGGTCCTTTTTCAGTATATAGCCTCATCCATATGGTCATCACTGTCACCCCCAAAGTCCTCTCCATTGTCGAAATATGACATGATGTAATCAGTTTCCTGAAATAGAAAATAAAAGTCAGTTATGCTTTTGGCATTCTCCTTCCTCCCTGTATACAAGTCCCTTCCCTCCCAATAGCACCATTCCAGGCCTAGAAATCCCTTCCAGTTGTAGTTTACTATTTATTTATTTACTTAAAATGGTCATTTATTGATTTGAGAGAGAGACAGAAAAGGAGAGAGAAACATTGATTTGTTGTTTCATTTATCTACATATTCATTGGTTGATTCTTATATGTGCACTGACCCAGCTGCAACCTTGGCATATTGGGACAATGCTCTCTCTAACCCACCGAGCTACCCAGCCAGGACTAGTTGTAGTTCGCTCTTTAGAAAAGCCTACAGATAGCCCTGACTGGAATGGCTCAGTGGATTGGGCACCAGCCTACAAACCAAAAGGCTGCCAGTTCGAAGCCCAGTCAGGGCACATGCATGGGTTGTGGGCCAGGTCTACAGTAAGGGCTGTAGGAGAGGCACCTACACATTGATGTTTCTTTCCCTTTCTTTCTCCCTCCCTTCCCCTCTGTCTAAAAATAAATAAAATCTTTAAAAAAGAAAAGCCTACAGACAGATAAAGTGGAGGATACTATCCTTTGGAGGCACTATCTCCTTTGGCCCTCCAACCTTCTGAAGAGAACATCTCTGGTGAACAGAGTTGAAATCTCCAGAGCTAATGAGGGCAAGAGAGAGGAACTGTGGGTAGAAGGAGGTCCCCTTCACCTCTTCATGCTCTTCTTCATCATACTCCTCTTCTTCTTCCTCTTCCTTCTCTTCTTCTTCTTTCTCCTCATCTTCCTCTGAAGTTAATTCTTCCTCCTTCTTCTCCAGGGTCTTATGTGAAGATGAATAATAGGAAGACAACTTCTGACTCAGCTCACAGAGGGGAAAAATTAAGACAAACATGGGCCAAAGAGGAGGGACTGGATCTGGGACCAGGTGGTCCCTATGCACATTTCCTCCTACCTCTAGTTTCTGTATTGTTTCCTCCTTATATTCTGTGGTCTTAGGGGGCCTTTTGAGGAGTAGAATGGCTGACCCTGGTGAAAGGATCAAAAAGTAAACCACCAAAGAGCAAACTTCCTTGTTACTTTCTACCCACCTTCCTGCGAGACCATATCACTCTGCTGCCCTCAGGTGGCCACCAAGGCAACCAGCAACAATACTGGATGCTTTGGGTAGGAATTGGGAGGGCAGACAAGCAGCCTTGGCACTCCAGTTGAAAAGGGAAATCTCTCTTTTCTCCTCTTTTTCCTGTATACTCACGGTCTTTCTGTAGCTTCCTCACTCGGATCCTTAGCTCCCGGGGTAGACGTCGCCAATCTGAGAATAGTGGGAATGTAAAAGTCAGTAAGACCCTGCCTGGGTCTCCTATGAATGAGTTATTTTTCATAAAGATTTTTTGTTTATTTATTTTTAGAGAGAGGGGAAGGGAGGGAGAAAGAGAGTGAGAGGAACATCGATCTGGGGACCAAACCGACAACCCAGGCAACCCAGATATGTGCCCTGACCAGGAATCAAACCCACAACCTTTCACTTTGCAGGACAATGGATGTGTTGCAGAACATAGGGATGCATGAACATGGGCAACCAACTGAGCTGCACCAGTCAGGGCAGAATGACTAGTTTTAAGGCAGAGATAAGGGTCAGGATAAAGGTGGTAAAGGAAGGGGTTGGGTCAAATTTGATTGGAACAAAACTGGCTTGGATGTCTCCAGAGAAGTGAGGGCTATGTAATAGGTTTTTAGAAAGAGCCTGAGAGTGTTTATTAGCATATCTAAGGCTCCAGTTTGTAAATACTGAATGGAGTGGGGGGATGGGGGTGCAGACACAAAGGAGGGTGAATGGGGTGATAGACAGTAGCTTGAGGCCTAGCAAACATTTGAAAGAAGGGCAGTTAATGAAAAGACCCAGCACCTACCAGGGTTCCAATCAATGGCATTGTCAATAGGTCCTGACATCTGATATTTGTCTGAGTAACGTTCCACATCTGAGGGATCAGAGGCCAAGGTCAAAGTTTTATCCTTTCAGAGGCCTAGAACAGGGCTGTTCCTCAGGGCCTAGCCCTCTCAATACTTAAGAAATTGTCTGTCCCTTCAGCCCAAATCCAGAACCCAGGGGGGTCAGCTTCAGTGAGAACCTAAAATTACAATGTTTTTGTTGTTTTCCTTAACCCAAAAGCATGACTATATCAAGAGGTAATGTGATACAGTAAAAAGTATATTAGAGAGCAAAAAACCAGAGTTTCTGTCTTCCCTTTACTCCTTGTTAATGGGGCTAACTTATGAGCTCCAGCTTCTAAGGCTTCAGTAGGTAGGCACCAGTCGCCAGTATCCTGAAATACTGTATACTTCCCCAGCAGTTAGTAAATATCTGCTATTCCAAGCCTCCTAAATATACCCCCCTTCTCTAGTCCCTCCTGATATCCCTGACTTCTCCATGATCCACTAATCAAAAAGTTAGCAGGGTAGTAGTTAGCAGGGTACTTCAGAGACCCAACACCTGTCCCCCTTCTGATTGGTTGATGCCTATAATAACTAGATTGTTAAAAATTTAATACATCACTCCATTTATACATGTGAAATGGGCATCTTAATACTTAACCTCCTACTGTCCCAATTCTGTCGAGAGACACAAAACAAACCATGGATACTGTCATGAATTTCAAATGCAGGGATAATTATTATGACAGTGAGCTTCCTGTGCCTCTTCTGGCATCTCTGGCCCCCATCAGTGCTGAATATAAGGCACTGCTCATGGAAGGCACTCAGAACATTCCAACTGACCTCTTTTGGGGACAGCTGGCCGGATGAAGTAGGGGAGCTGCCTCATGGCCCCTCGTAGCTCCTGCTTCAGTGCCAGGACATATTCCCCTTCTTCTCCTGAGGGCAGAGGCACTGGGTAGAACTCCAATGGCTAAGGAGGCAGGGGCAGTGGTCAGTCCAGGGAGAAAATGCTGGAGTACAAATCCAGGAGGGTGTTTCCCCCCAGTTCAATCCAATGCTCCTGCTGAGCAAAGGACCAAAAGCTAATGAGATTCATAACACAGTATTTTGAAAGCTGAGGAGCTGGGATTATGAGAAGTAAGGGTAGACATTTTCTTGCCTTGAAAACATACCATGCAAGCTAGGTGCATAGAGACAAGGAGAAGCAAGATTAGGATGGTTTTGTGATGGCCCAGGAGAAATCCAGGATCATATACAGCCTGTCAGGGGCACTTGGGAGGTTTGGGAATGGAGGGCAGACACTCACCGGGAAAAGTGGAGAAGGCTGCAGGGTAGGTGGTGGCAGAGCATCCCCCTTCCCAATGCCCACAGCCTCTGTATTGAAGGTCAACTGGCCCCGGCCCCGACCCTGGCCCCGGCCCCCACCCCGGCTGGCCATGGTGGAGGGGGCCTGGGAATTCAGAGATCCAGTGAGAAAAACCTGGGAAAGACAAAAACAAAGAGAAAAAGTATAGTAGAATGGATAGGAAGCCAGGGAGGTATAAGACAATCTTTTTCCCTGGGACCTAAAAGCCTGTGTAATTCAACAAATTTTGATTAAGAATGCATGTGCCAGGCAGGGTATTTCTGGAAATATAAACAATGGATGAGACATGGTCTCAACAGGACAGATAATTGCAATATAGTGTAACTGTAGCACAAGGGAAAGTAATAAAATCCTTGGATGAAACTTCCCTACATCCCTAAGATAATTTGATGTTTATCACCATCTACATATCTATATATGACCTTTTAATTCTTTCCCTCCCTAGCATTCCAAACCTAACCAGGCCCCAATTCAATCCAATTTAATGCATTTCAATAAGCATTTATTAAGTACATACCATGAAAAAGGTAGTGTGCCAGGCACTGTGAAAGCACAGGGTAAGTAATCAGTCTCACTGTCAGTGGCAGGAGGTGAGAGTGGGGAAAGGGAACCATTACAATCAAATTGATCTTTATAAACACCACTTAGAAACACAGAACTTAGAATTAGAAGGATTCACAGAGTTATCTAGTGCAAACCCCCTTACAGCATAGTACTCCACTCTGCAAGTTGTTAAGTTATTCTGCTCCTAGTGACATTTTCGTAAAGAACAGGTGGTCAGCCCTAACTGGTGTGGCTCAGTTGGTTGGGTGTCATGCCACAAAGAGAAAGGTATCTGGTTCGATTCCTGGTCAGAACACATGTCTGGATTGCAGGTTCAGTCCTCAGACACAGCACTTATGAGAGACAACCGATCAATGTTTCTCTCCCTCTCTTTCTCCCTTCCTTCCCTTCTCTAAAAATAAATAAATAAAACTTTTTTTTAAGGTGAGGGTGTTCATTCTCCCCCATGGCAGCCCATTCCACTGTGATCAACTCTGATGAATTCAAAGTTCCTCCTGCTACTGAAATGAACTCTGCTTCTTGTCATCATCAGTCTTGAAGGGACAGTCAGAAGCCACTAGAATGGGGGATAAAGTCATCAAATGAAAATGAAACTTGAAAGAAATGATACCCCAGAAGCAAGAAACACACCTAGCACCCAGATCTTGCTTTCTAATACCATTTTCCAATACAAAGAATCAAGGCTTCTTAGAGACATGGCTGAGGCAGTAAATACACAAGATGAGATTTAAGTATCTTCTAGTGCCAGAATGTAAGAAAGTGATAAAAATAAATAAATAAAACACAATAACACACACACATTAATGGGGCTATGTCAAAGAAGCATAAGAGTCCAATGAAAGAGCTCCCAATGGCCAAAGTGAGAACAGTTTCAACAATAAAATAAAATAATATTGGATTACAACCCAAAAGTATACAATAAAAAAAAGTATAAAATCCATGAGTTCATACTACTATAAATAATGATTTAATAAATTAATACATGACAGAGAAAAGACAAATATCTCATGCAGAATTCCAAATACACTATGTAGACTCCTCTAAAGACAGAGGGTAGAACTCCCCTCTCCTTAAGTGTGGACTGTATATAAGGAATTTTGTCCAATACAATTTTTAAAAGGGGGATAGTAACTTTATAATGGAGAAACTGGATGAATACTACTTTAGTCAGGAGACCAAGGTCAGTATCAACAATAATAATTCATGTTAAATTAAGGTACTCTTAATACTGAAATGATGAAAATGTCACTTTACCCCTTTACGTTTGTGATCCTCATCACACAAATCTATAACCCCAGTCTAATCAGGAGAAAAACATCAGACAGAGTCCAGGAGAGGAGCATCCTATCATATACCTGACCAGTACTCTTTAATATGGTCAAAGTCACCAAAAACAAGGAAGGTCCACTCTTCCACTGTAAAAGAGAGAGAGCTGTCTTAGTGGCAGCATTCTTAAAAATAAAAAACACCATCCCCTTTATTTTCTTATTATAGAACTAATATACACTTATTCTAGAAAACTTGGAAACACATAAAAGTATAAAGAAAAATACCTATTATTTCATGATGACCACCATATAGTAATAATCATTATTAAATAATTATTAATATTTTTATTTATTGATTTTAAAGAGAGAAAGAAAGGGAAGGAAGAGAGATAGAGAGAGAGAAACATTGATTTGTTGTTCCACTTATTTATGCATTCATTGGTTGCTTCTTGTATATACTCTGACAAGAGATCAAACCTGCAACCTTGTCATATCAGGATGATACTTTAACCAACTGAGTAACCTGGCCAGGATCCCCATTATTAATATTTTAATATGTATCCTTTTAACTTCATTTCCATGTGTACATACATATATATACACATAATAGGGACAAGACAAGTAAATGTAGAATGGTATTCTGGATGGAATCCTAGAATAGAAAAAGAACAGTAGGTAAAACTATGGAAATATGAATCAAGTATGACCTTAAATAATTACATTATATCAATATGCTTTTATAATTATAACTAATGTACCATATTAACATATGATGTTAATAATAGGGGAAAAACTGTGTGCCAGGGAGCAACCCTATATAGGAAACAACCCTACTATCTGTTTAATTTTTCTATAAATCAAAATTATTTGAAGAAATAAAATCTATTTTAAAGAATCTTGATGCTTTGGCTGGTGTGGCTCAGCGGACTGCATGCTAGCCAGCAAACCAAAGGGTTGCCAGTTAGGTTCCCAGGCAGGGCACATGCCTGAGTTGCGGGCCAGGTTCCCAGCTGGGAGTGTGTGAGAGGCAACTGACTGAGAAACTAATGTTTCTCCCCTCTCTTTTTCCCTCCCTTCCCCTCTCTGTAAAAATAAACAAATAAAATCTTTTTAAAAAAACTTGAGGAGCAATTTGAAATTCACAGTTTCTCAGATCTTCCTAGTTTTTGATTACCTTGACTGTGTTAAAGAGTACTGGTCAGGTATATGATTGGATGCTCCTCTGCTGGAATTTGTCTGATGTTTTTCTTCTGATTAGACTGGGGTCATTGGTTTTGGGAAGGAGAATCACAGATGTAAAGTGCCATTTCATCACATCATATTAAGGGTACATACTAATAATAACATGTTAGGGAACAATAAGAAATAATACAGTATATAATTAAGATCTCTTAAATTAGTGATTTATAATATAATTGTCCCCACAGTCGAGAGAAGGGAGAAAACTAGGAGGTCTGGGATGCAGAGAGGAGGCTTTATAAATATAAATCACAAGGTCTCAGGTTTGGAAGAACTCTTAGAAATCATGCATTTATTCATGCAACAAATATTTATTGGACAGCTACCATATGCCAGACACAATGCCAGATAATGGGGATCATAGTGAAACTTCTATTCTAGATTTGCAACCTTCCTCTGATAAACCATAATTAGTAAATTGTTATTCGTTATCTTTATTCAATTTATCGAATTGTTATTCAAATTATCTTTACTGAGAGAACCCCCTATTTCACTTTGCAGGTCTTCCCATTTTTGGATATTTGTTCTTCAATTAATATCCAACAAATTCTCTAGACAAGAAATATATGGCTCAATGAAGGGCATTTTACAAAAGATTAGTTGGTAAAAAAGATTTTTAAATATTTATAAAATAATTTATACACACACCACTATACAAATAAAAATGTTCTTGAAGAATATGAGGGGGGACCCCAAAAACCCGGAATTTATTCATAAAATATTGAGTATTTATTCTTACATGTTTAAACTTTAGTCACCTTCAAAGTACTATCCATTTGATGCAATATACCTAGTGAGACTTTTTTCCACTGCTCAAAACAGTTTTTGAACAGATTCTGATGCCTTTTAGTGCTTCTGCCATTTTTTCTTTCGTCTTTTCCATGTCAGCAAAACACTTCCCTTCGATGACTCCTTTAATATGAGGAAACAAAAGAGTCACTCGGGGGCAATATTGGGTGAATAGCAAACGTGGGACACTGTTTTTTGGTCAGAAACTGATGAACCCTCAGCGTAGTGTGGGCAGATGTGCTCAAAAATCACCCATCATAAGTGCATACCCGTGAACCCGGAAAAGGTGCGGGCACTCCCCAGGACCTGTGAGGCCCAGGCCCTGAAGTTAGGAACAGTGGGTGCCCCTCGGGATCCAGAGAGTGTGCACCCGTGAACCCGGAAAAGGCGTGGGCGCTCCTCAGGACATCAGAATACATGGCGGTGAACTCCCAAGGATGCGCATAGTTGCACCCAGCCCCCACACACAGGTCCCTTCAGGGAGGCACCAGACGGGCTTGGGGGAGAACGCACACCTACACTATGAACAGTACGCCAGAGGCTGACCGAGTGCTGAATGGGAACAGAGAAAAACTGTCTCCACTCGCCCCTCAGTGTGCTCAAGCCAGCTAGAAAAACCGGTTTGGCCAATCTGAAACCAACAATAGATCACAAAAAAGAGTAGGTGGAAACTGTGAACACCTGGATACCCAAAAGAGACTGCACCACAGAATCTCACAGGTATTCTACCACAGAAGTTCACACCATAAACCCAGCGAGCCAGAAAAGATCAATTTAAGAAGCTGAGGCTAGCAAGGAGTCTCACAAACAATGAGAAGACAAAGAAACAATCCCCAAATGAAGGGAAAGGAGGAAGCCTCAGAAAGAATGCTAAATGAAATAGAGGCAACTCAACTATCAGACTCTGAGTTCAAAGCAATGATTATTAAGAAGTTCCACGTACTCTCAATGAGTTACAAGAAACTACAGGGAAACTACAATGAACTCACTGCAAACTATATCAACATGAAAAAGGAAATAGAAACTATCACCAAGG
>CM052551.1:20293077-20355559 GCA_028533065.1 Trachops cirrhosus | reverse complement strand
AATAGCCAGGGGGAGGGCAAGAATAGTATGGGAAATGTAGAAGCTAAAGAACTTATGACACATGGACATGAACTAAAGGGGGGGAATGTGGGTGGGAGAGGGTGTTCAGGGTGGAAGGGAATGAAGGCGGGGTAATGGGACAACTGTAATAGCATAATCAAAAAATATTTTTAAAAAATAAAGTGACTTAATCATATTCTAAGTTTACTAATTTTAAAATGCTTAAAGAGGGTAGACTCTTAATGTAGGTACAGGTTACAGATACTCTATTGAAGCAGAGCACCACTTGGAGTTGTTCTCATTGCTGTACTTAATTGCTTCTCTTTTTGTAGTGAATGTGGTGGAGGCACTTCAAGAATTCTGGCAGATGAAGCAGTCTCGTGGGGCTGACTTGAAGAATGGGGCTCTAGTGGTTTATGAAATGGTTCCCTCCAATACCCCTCCCTATGTCTGCTATGTCACCCTGCCTGGGGGAAGTTGCTTTGGGAGTTTCCAGGTAAGAATTGTGAAGTAACAGTAGCAAAGATAATTGCTTACATACTAATAATGGCTTTCACCATTACTTTGGCCATTAAATTTCTGTTTGAAATAATGAGGGCCTGAAATAATTCCAGGTAAATCATTCCTATAAGCATCTGAGGTTCATTTGATCACAAAAGAACCTCAGTAGTGTGCTTTTAAGCCTGCAAACGCACAAACCCACTTTGAATTTGAATAGTGATAAAAATGCCTTTACTCAAAATAAAATAAAAAAGAAATGAAAAAAATGCCCTTACTTATTGTATCGGACTACTAGCACCTAACCCATGTTCCCATCTGGCTTTTTTAACTTCCTGCCACCTCTTTTTGCGAACATAGAATAGTATTCTTTGCCTGAAGTATGTTTTCATTGGCATTTACTAAGGAAAGCCTTAGTAAAGGCATCAAAAGGGTGGAACTATGATGGAAATACTACTTATCTCAGAGTTAGGAGATTCAACTTTTCATGTCCTTGACTGCTAGCAGGGCAAGTCAAGTAACTTCTCTGGGCCTCAGTTTCCCCATCTATAATATGAAGGATATAAGTTAGATTATCTCTGAAGTCTTTCTAAGACTAGCTTTCTACAATTATATGAAAGACTTGTAACATATGACGATGAAATGTATGGGTGCTATTATAGGGTAATGATAAATTTTACTAGTGTGAATATTATCATCAAAGATAGACTTTACATTGCAGACAGGAGGGTAGCCCTCTGAAACGTTAATTTAGAGTCTGTATAGCAATTTACAAAAGAGAATAGATACTTTTGTTCTGTTTCCCATATGGTTTGTTCAACCCTTAGACAAAGCATAACCCCTGCTATGTGCTTCCATAACACCTTGAACTTCTATCATATCACTTATCACAATGTATCATTATTGTTTATGTCTCCTGGTGGATGACACTCCATGGAGGCAGAAATGGTGTCTGTCTTCTTCCTTGTTCAGTTTTAAATCTCTACCACCAAACTCAGTACCTAGCACAGAGCAGTCACTTAATAAATCTGTTGCATGAATGAGTGCCATTTCAATTCAGTTCCTGTCTCAAGCAGAAACAGTCCTCAGGAAGCTTCATTTAAAATCAGATGACTACCCTGGCCAGTGTGGCTTGGTCAGTTGGAGTGTTGTCCTGTAACTGACAAGTCATGGGTTTGATTCCTGGTCAGGGCACATGCCTGGGTTGTGGGTACTGGTCAGGGCTCACATCAATGTTTCTCTCCTCTCTCTCCCTCCCTTCCCCTTTATACATGTCCTTGGGTAAGAATAAAAAAAAAATTTAAATCAGATGACTAAATGTTACCCCTTAGAACCCCCAGCTATTTCAGAGAAATAAATATGTGCCCAGGATGATTAATGTTTATGCTTTCTCTTCTACAGAATATGATCTTCCCTTCCCTTCTCCCACCTCATTAAATTGCTGAATAAGGATTTGATTATTTTATGGTGATGACCAAAGCTCGACCATTATAGTAATTTGATTTCTCTTATTTTTTGAAAAAGCAGAATTATCTATTATGGCCCCTTTTAGCTTATCTGTTTTATATCCACTTTGGCAGCTGATATTTCTTCCATTGCTTTTCTTTATAGATAACTTCTCAGAAAAGGCACTAGACAGTAAAATGGGCAGCAGGCTAGCAACTAAGGAGTAGAAATAGAGAAATTGAAGAAGCAAGAAGACTTAGGGCTAATGTACGAAGCTCCATATGCTCTCAGAGAGACCTGTAAGCTAAAGGAAATTAGGAATTTAGGAATTAGAAATTAGGAAATTAATAGTTAAGGATGGTTAAGTAGCAGACATATCCTGGTCTACTTTTTGAAATTGTAAGATCACTTTCTTCCTTTCTTCTAATTGTATTCATAAAGGACAAGGGCACAGAGGCCTTTGAAGCAGCTAGTGAAGATGAATTTATAAAGGAATGCTATGGTACCTAGGGTCTGAAGTTGAATGATTTAAAACTTCTAGCCCTGGCTGGTGTAGCTCAGTGGGCTGAGCATGAGCTGTGAACCAAAGGGTCGCAGGTTCAATTCCCAGTCAGGGCACATGCCTGGGTTGCTGGACCAGGTCCCCATGGGGGGCCACGTGAGAGGTAACCACACATTGATGTTTCTCTCCCTCTCTTATTACCTCCCTTCCCTCCTCTCTAAAAATAAATAAAATCTTGAACATAAATAAATAAAACTTCTGAAAATCAGACTGTTCTATGATACCTATGTTAGATGCAATGTGAAAATATGAATTTTTAAATTTTTGTTTTTCTCAGGTCAGCAGCTTTCCTTCCCTTAGCCACCCCTCTCCTATTTGCTTCCACTGGGGAAAAAGACTACAAATTCCTTCTTCAGACCTTAGACTGTGTTCAGGGATAGCTCCTTGGGGGAACTGCCTGCTCACAGATAAAAGTGAAGGTCAAGAATCCCAGAGGCGTGCTTCTGATAGAGACTACTTCTCTGCAGAAGCAGTCTAGAGACAGCTTTGCTCTAATCTTAGATTATCTAGAAGGATGAAAAAAAAATCTTGCCTGTCCAGAGAACAAGATAAGATTTCTAACAGGCTGTTTTTTTAATAATTGATTCTATTGACAGTTTAAATAGGGCTATTTTTCATATCCAGTGATTATATGCTGACTTCAGCAGCCTTTTTCATTCCACATTCAATTTCGCATGAGGTAGAGTCATCTCCAGTTCTTTAATGACTTCAGAATGTTGAATCAAAATTATGTTTCCAAATACCTCCACCATTTTACAATAAAAACTTTGCAGGAAGTATTGAACAGGCTGATTTATCTAGAGTGTCTGTGTCTTCTATCCCCAGTGTTTTCCTCCATTGTTCCTTCTGTCTCTCAGACATACATACATACATTTTCTCTCTCTCTACCCTACCTAGTTTTGCCCCACAAAAGCTGAGGCCCGGAGGAGTGCTGCAAAGATTGCACTAATGAACTCTGTGTTTAATGAACATCCTTCCCGAAGAATCACTGATGAGTTCATTGAGAAGAGTGTCTCTGAGGCCCTGGCATCTTTCAATGTAAGTTACTTGGAGTTGGAAGGAAGGAGAGTGGGAGATGGGATAACTTGGCTGGCTGGGAAGTCTTGTATATTACTGGAAAACAAGGCATTAACTCTTACTTCCTGTTTATATCTCTTCTGTTTTTTCCTCTGTCAATCTTTTGTATTACAGGCTCCATAAGTCTCAGTCTCTAATTCTATATGTGAGTTTATGTTTTTGTTGCTATTTTGTTTCTTTGGTATTTAGAAACCCTTGTTTCTCTTTGGTATCTAAAAATCTTTCGTTCAAAATTTATGCAATTTTAGAGATATTTCAAAACAAAAATTAAGCTTGAATTGTGTTTTTCCCAATTTTGGCTTGAGACCTTAGTCCCTTCTTCCTTCACTGTTATATTTTTTTTTATATAACTGTTTTTATTGTCACCTGTCTCCTGCCTCCATTACTGTATCCTATTAATAAAGAAGAATACTTGATAATACAGTGTCTCGGCTTTTTTCCTTTCTAGGAATGAGGAGGATAATTTATTTGCTCTCTTTAAAAAGAACATTTGTTCTTTCAAATGATAATGATGGTGAGAATAACCACAGCTAATCCTAATTATTTATTAGTCTAGGTATTTATATGTACTATATTTATTTTATCTTAATGACAATCCTATGAGGTATAAGGACTATTATACCCCTGTTTAACAGATGAGGAAACAAACTAAAAACAAAGAAGTGAAGTTTTGCCTAAAGTGATAGAGCTAGTAAGTTGTAGAGCCAAGACTGGAACCCAAGCCAACTTAGAGACTTTTCTAGCTTAAAGTACATTTTAGAAGTTAACACTGCCCTCTTCCTCCCTTCCACAAGTTCATTGACAGGGTAATAAAGTCAGATCTATTTTCTGTTTCTATCCTCTTTGCAGTTAAGATGTAATTACATATACTAAAACTGCTTCAGGGCCCTGGCTGGGTAGCTCTTTTGGTTAGAGCATCCTCCTGTTATGCCAAGGTTGTGGATTCAATCCCTAGTCAGGACACAGACAAGAGTCAATCAATGAATACTTAAAGAAGTGGAAAAACAAATCAGGTATTTCTCTCTCTCAAATCAATAAATAAAAACTAAAAAATAAAATAAACTGCTTTAATTCTCTGTTCTGTTTTTTAGGGTTGAACACTTAAAATCATAAGTTGGCTTCCCTCTGTTACCTAGGATCCATCTGCTTTCCTCTCATTACTCTTTGCCCCATTTGGCAGTATCTGTAAGGAATAAGAACATTTTTATATTAATCAAAGCCAATTAAAATTAAGAAAGTACATTTGTCACTCTTGTTATCTAATGTATTATAAAACAAAACATTAGTTTGGATTATAGAAAGCAGTGATTATGAGCATGTGCTCTGATTCTTGTTTTGAAATTATGATTCCACTAGTGATATGACTTTGAGCAAATTAATCTGTTTCCTCATATACCTATCACATGGGATTATTGGATAAAAGAGAATACATTCAAGCACTTAGCACATGTTATCTATTTAGATGCCTTTAGATGCAAGTAATAGAAAATATCACTTCAAATTGACTTCAAGAAATAAGTAAAGGAAGAAAATTGATTATCTAACATGACAGGAAGTCCAGAAGTAGGGCAGATTTCAGGGCTGGTTGATTCTGTGGATCAAGAACATCATCTAGCCCAAATTGTTTCCATCTTCCACCCAGACCTCCTTTTCAGGGGTGTCCAACCTGCGACCCACAGGCCAAGTGCAGCCCAGAATGGCTGTGAATGCAGCCTAACACAAAATTGTAAATATACTTAAAACATTATGAGATTTTTTTGTGTGATTATGTGTCACAATGTATTTAATGTGCAGCCCAAGACAACTCATCTTCTACCAGTGTGGTACAGAGATGCCAAAACGTTGGCTTTGCCCTTGGACTGACTCCCCTTAGGGTTCAAGATGGCTACAGAATTCCACACATTCAGACACAAGCCCATTCGGAGGCAGAAACAGACCGTCTTTTTTAGTGTCTCTTTAATAGTAAAGAATGTTCTCCCAGAAGCCCTCCAACACACACCTCCATTCTATCTCCCAAAGGCCAGAATTCCCACCTTAAAACCATTACAAGAACAAAACAAACAGAAATTACAGGCTAAAGGGATTAGGATTTACACCATTCTTCCCTGAGGCACATAGGAGATAAGTAGACACTAGAACAAGATTAAGGTTCTATCGTAGGGAAGAAGGAAATAAGTGTACGTTAGACCACCAGCAACATCTACTACAAAGTGAAAGTAAAGATATGTAAACAATTATTATTCTCTTGCCACTCACTATTCCTCTTTGATTAACCCCTCAAATTGAGAACTTAATGGATTTCTCATTAATATCCCAATAGAATCTCCATTCTTCAGAATAACAATTTCCATTTGGTCTTAGCCAGGGGAGCAGAGTGATGATTACATTCTTTGTTTTCAGCCTTTTTTTTTTCTTTTAAAATTCCTGAATCTGACAGTGGCTTATACTATCTTTTGACAAATCACTTAGCTTCTGTGGGTCTGGGTTTCCTCATTTGTAAAATAAGTAGGTTGAATTAAATTAACTCTAATTCCTTTCCAATTATATTCTAATGTTCCTACCCCTAATCAGGTAATTTGTGATTAAATATTTATTGAATAAATGGAGTTCATTTATAACCATGTTAAGTGTGTAAGTGTCATATGAGTTAGAACGTCCCAACCATGCCACTCTGGTATACTCCAGATAAGTTACAGATGTGCCCTGATACTGACCCCTTCAGCTATTAGGGGACTGAGCAAAGCCTGGAACAGATGGACTCCTATGCCCCACAGCCTCTGCTAGTGGGCTGCTCTGCCAACAGCCTCCTCTGTATATCCTAGTTAGCTGTACAGATATGATCATTATTGTTAGGTGCCATATCATGGAAATTTTAAAGGTACTGAATAAGGTATCATATTGAACAATTATAGGCAAAAGTGAAAATGGTTGCTTACCTCAGAGCTGTAAATCCTAATAGTGAAGATTACCTTTTTTCCTTCTGCCCTTTAGCTTTTCAATCATAAATCCAAATTTTGTGATCTTTGCTTCACCACCACATGAGGCATGGTTGTTTCTCATGAGCCACAAAACAATATAGGTTGATCTTGAAGTCACAAGATTCTACTACAATGAAAATAATAACAATAATTTCCTAGCATTTATGGTGGATTTACTAAGTGGCATTAATTTAGGTGTGATACATATACAGTAAAACCCCATAATAAAGTACCCCACAATTAATTGCATTTGGGTATAACTTGATTGGTTCCTGAACTCTACCCAGCTCCCTTTCTCAAAGAGAGCAGAATAAAAGTTCTTATCTTGAGAGGTGGGGGTGTGTGGTGTGGAACTGGCTAGAAAAAGCAGGCAACTTCTTAGGAAGCAGGAGGAGAGATTTAGGTCCCTGTGTTCCCAGTAGTTTCCTGCCACTATTTCCTAGATCAGTTTGACAAAATGGTCATCAATAAACCCAATACCCTTATCAGTTACCACCAATACCCTTATTTTGAAGTCCTGGCCAGCCCCAGGACCTGGAATTATCCTCAGTAATATTACATTACCAACAAATAGCACCAAACAACAACCAATACCAGTGTGGATTTAGATTGTGTAATTGAACACTAGGTCCAGTAAAATTATGTACCCACATTTTATATCAGAGTTTTAAACTATATTTATTACTTTTTAAATTAAAAACAATTTAATTTATTTCTCAAAACAGTCCTATAAGGTAGATCTATGGTTATTACCATTTTACAGGTGAGGAAACTGAGGAAAAGGTTAAATGACTTCACCAAGACCACAAGACTATTAAATCCACACTCTTAACTTCTATATAGTATTGTTTTTTGTACACACTATGCTTGCAGGTCAGACAATGTATCTTAATTCTAGCCCTGCAGGCTCATATCACCAATAGAATACACATGGGGCAAATGTTCAGGATGCCAAACTGCTACCCAGAATTTGCCATGCTTATGGCTCTTTCTGTCTCCCTTTAAGATGCATTTGCCCAATTGTCCTCTAGTCTAGTCCATTCCCACGTGCTGAACTCACTCTAATTATTTTGGATAACTCTAGTTATTTTGGCTAATTTGGGACTCTTCTCTATATCTCAGTGTTCTCCCTTATAAAAATAGGGAAAATCAGATTCACCTTTCTCTGTCACCTGAGTTAAAATGTGTGATAACTTTGGAGTCCTCTAGGTCTATGTTGACCAGCAGAATAGCTACGAGCCACATATAGTTATTGAGCATGTGAAATGAAGCTACTGTAAATTGAGATGTGCTGTAAGCGTGAGACACCAGATTTTGAAAACAGTACAAGAAAAAGAAAAATATTTCATTAATAATTTATATCATTAACAGTTGAAATATCTTGCATATATTAAGTTAAATGTTATTGAAATTAATATGCTATATATTAATTACATTTCTATTGGACAGTGCTGCCTGAGGTGATAATTCTGATTGAAAATCTTTATTCTTGTTACCAGGGCAATAGGGAGGAAGCTGACAACCCAAATACAGGGATTGGTGCCTTCCGATTCATGTTGGAATCCAACAAGGGCAAGTCAATGTTGGAGTTCCAGGTACTGTCCCATTTACTTCCCTGGCTCTAATAACATGGGTCAGCCTGTGTGTGCAAGTGCCTTCTACTAATCCTTAACACATTGGTATTCATCTGGAAAGGAAGTGAGTGCAGAAGGTTAGAATATTTTTCAATATATACTTTCCTATTCCCAAGGGTATATCAGAGTTGGTGTAAGAGATGCTTCCACAAAAACATGTTGGAAAAGGTTACCCATGTAGTTTTGATGTAACCTTCCAAAACAAAATCACTGTCCTGGCACTTTATATTTTCTTCCCCCAGGAGCTAATGACAGTTTTTCAACTGTTGCACTGGAATGGCAGCCTTAAGGCCATGAGGGAAAGACAGTGCTCTCGGCAGGTAAGAGATCCTACGGGTGAGGGGAGTCTGGCAGAGGGACTATTTTGATATGGCTGTTGTGTTGGAAATAATCAGGCTTATGGACACTAGCTTATGGGTATTGAAAGCCTCACTTAAAGTACCCTCTTCACTCCTACTACCATTCCTATTTAAATCTTACCTGTGATTCTTTTGCCTGCCTTGCTTTCCCCACCAGCAAGTTCCCCTTAAGAATCTTCGTAGACCCCTGGCTGGTGTGGCTCAGTGGATTGAGTGCTGACCTATGAAGCAAAGGGTCGCTGGTTCAATTCCCAGTTAGGGCACATGCCTGGGTTGCAGGCAAGGTCCCTGGTAGGGGGCACTTGAGAAGCAACCACTCATTGGTGTTTTTCTCCCTCCCTTCCTCTCTGAAAATAAATAAAATCTTAAAAACTAAAAAGAATCTCCTTAGAGGACTTACAGTGCTGGCTTCAGTTAGGACTCTAAGGCTTGGAGCTCCTAATTCCAGTTAGGTCAACATGGTATGAACCTTTACCTTGTCAGTGACCTTCACGTTCCTCTCCTCCTCTAGGAAGTGTTGGCTCACTATTCACACCGGGCCCTGGATGATGATATTCGCCACCAAATGGCACTGGACTGGGTGAGCCGGGAGCAGAGTGTGCCAGGGGCACTGTCTAGAGAGCTGGCTTCTACTGAGCGGGAGCTGGATGAAGCCCGGCTGGCAGGCAAAGAGCTACGCTTCCACAAAGAGAAGAAAGATATTCTCATGCTCGCTGCTGGACAGCTGGGCAATATGCATTCTTCCAACTGTTAGGCATCCACTCATGTGTTTCTCATCCTCTCCAGGCCTCATTTTATATGTTCTCTCTAAGACTTAGTATGATTCCTGTACATACTTTTTCAATTTTATACTTTAAAATATAGGTATATATGTATAAATTCTACACCTGGATTCTTTTTTGCTAAGAGATCCCTTTTCTTTTAGTTTCTGGACGTAGTTTCCTTTGAAACATCTCCATTCCACTTTACAAGAAGAGCAGGCTGTCTTTGGAGCTTTTCTGGCTTTTACATTCCCAGTAACTCCGTACAGTCATTTCAGCAGCACAAGATGATTACATGTTCATGTCTCCTATCTTTTAAAATAACAAGAAGCTTGAGTAAGGATTATGTTCTTCCCCTAACCCCAGTTCCTGCTTTCTCTTAGACTCAAACAGGTTATAAATACAAAACCTTCGACTTTGGTTTATCTTGAGTTGGGCCTACTTAGTACAGGTTGGTCCTCCAGTAATGATATTTCCTAACTTACACCACCCCTCCTCACCACTACCTTACTTCCCCCTCTGACTCCAATTAGTACTAGGTAGGAAGTGAAGATCTGGTTTCTCATTTTTGAGGTCATTCCTAAGAAAGTGTCCAGGAACAAGAAGGGAATTATAAACACAATTCACAAGGCTTTGGGGCATAGATACCATATCATAGTCCAGATTTCAGGATGTACTCTCCACTACAGAAGGCGTCAGGGTTGAAATTGCTTATCTTTTAATATTTCCTTTTCATTCCTGCTCCCCTGTTCCCCTAGCTTAGTTAAGTCCTGTATTTAGACTGTCTTGTCTGCAGGGAAAGTAAAAGATATTTTCCTCTTCTCTCTCCTCCCATCATTTTGCTCTTTGGAAAAGTTATCTGTCCTATTTGGTGAGGGCCACATTCCTCTCACTGCCACAAATTTGTTGCCATCTACTGCCTTAGCTGTATATACCTTAGATTCACATTTGTTTTCTCTCCTCTTTCTCCACATTGATCAGGTAAACTAGATGAGACTTGGGCATTATGGCACTTCCTAATTGGAACCCTGGGAGACTTGCAGGAAGGGAAAAATAATCAATGATCAGCTATTTGTATTTTTAATATTGTTCTCTTCTCCTACCTCTCTCTTGGGTGGAATAGGAGAGAAATGATCTGGAGTACAGGTAAAGCATTCCCCTTTGGGAGAATTTTTTGTAGGTCTAAGATATGTTTTCCCTTTGTTTCTGTAGTTTCCTTTATACAATATTATAGTTCAGTGCTCTTTAAATTGAGCTTGGGAAGTTTAATGTTTCTAAAATTAGACTTTCCATTTAACAATTATATACTTTGCTTTCAGAAATGTTAGGAAACAGACCACAATTTTCTTTAGGATCAAACAGGGGCAAGTTGAAAGTCATCTTTCTCTTTCTTTTAAAATCATTTTAGTGACCAGTACATATGGGATTAAAAGTAAGCAGTCCAGCAACAAATGTATCTGTGCTTGAAAGGGACTTCCTTGAATTCTCCAAGCCCTTTCTCTGTATTCCATGACATACATGTAGGGTTGGAGCAGAGGCTCTTACATTAAACAATAGGTGTGTCTATTCCATTTTTATTGATATTTGTAATTCATAAATCATCATTTTTCTTATGCTCCTTTCTCTGAGAAGTGTTAAGTGGTATGAATTGTGGGAAGAACTTATCTTTGCACCTCCTGGATTTACTATTTTTCTCAAATACCAACCAGCAGGATCCTAAAGTACTTGAGAAAAATTGTTCCCTGATTTGTCCACTTTCAGTGTTAAAGATTTTACTTATCTGTTTAGTACTTTCTATGTATTTTATCTGTATAATTTTATACAATTAAAAATAGATTTTTGTCTAATGTGCCAGATTGATTCTTTGAGACTTTTGTATCAGGGGAGCTATAAAATGACCCTTTTTTTTTTTTACAAATATACTAAAAATTTTATTAGTATTTTTGGGTGGTACAGATAAGATTGGACTGCTGGGGAAAAGTATTCTGCCTCACTTTCTCCAGTCATTTGAGAAGCCTGGAATTTGTTCTTAGTTCTTTCTGCTCAAGTTCTACCTCATTCCACTTGTAACCTCACCCACTATGGTGGTCTAAACTCTATCATATCTGTGATTCTTGAATCTATTTATTCTACCCTAACCTGTTTTGACCTTTTGCATCTGCATTTCCACCTGACATTATCACCTGTAGATGACATTACCACCTGAATATGATACAAGTGCTTTCAACTCACATATCCAAAATAAAACCCATTTTGCCATACATGCTCCTGTTTGATGCTGCAGATCAGTTACTGAAATTATTATCTACCCAAGAATCTAAGCTAGAACCTGAAATCCATCCTTACCTCTTTCCTACCATCATCTAATCAGTCACTTACTATAGAGTTTACCTCCTATATAAACTTCCTGATCTATTTTGTCAATATTTACTGCCTTAGTTCAATCCGTTTCATCTCTGGGCTGGACCACTGCAATAGCTTCCTAACTGGTCTCTGTCTTCATTCTTGATATCTTCCACACTAGTGTCATGTTTCTTTCTAAAATACTTAAATGACTGTACAGCTCCCTCGCTTAAAACCATCACTTAGCTATTGTCACCTTTAGCAGGACTTCCCAAAGTTTTACATGTGAACCCTTGGTAGTATCTGTGATGATTTTGGATGGTTTTTTGGCAAGTATTTTTCATTTTTTAAAAGATTTTATTTATTTTTAGACAGAGGGGAAGGGAGAGAGAGAGAGAGGGAAACACCAATGTGTGGTTGCCTCTCACATGCCCCCTAATGGGGACCTGGCCTGCAACCCAGGCATGTGACCTGATCTGGGAGTCGAACCTGTGACCCTTTGGTTCGCAGGCCAGTGCTCAATCCACTGAGCCACACCAGCCAGAGCAATATTTTTCATTTTTACTCATGATATTTTTATCTGCATTTTAGTGCAATAATATAGGCTTTATATTATGGCAGCGATCAGAAATTTAATGTATATTTGTTTAAAAAGTCAGCCTATTAAGAAAAATACTAGTAACAATAGTATGGGGGCTATTTGCAAATATTAAAATCATGAGTACTTAAATACTTGATGTAGAGAAAGTTCTTGCCTACAGGATAAGTTCTAAAATCTTCAGTATGACATACAATTTGGCCCTAAACTGTATTTCTAGCTTTATTTCCTAAGTCACACAGCATCAGGCATACAGATTTTCTTGTCATTCTGATATTCAACCAGTCAATAAGTATATACCAGATGTCTACTGTGAGCCAGACACTAGTCTAAATTTGTAGATATAGCTATAAATAAGAGTTTTTGCCATAATTATCACATTGCAATGGGGAAAACAGACATTAAACACATTTGGAAGTAAATAAGCTGATTAAAGTTTCAGATTTGAGTTCTGTGAAGGAATAAACAGAGTGACCAATAGGAGGGTAGAGAAGACCCTTTTGGGTGACAGTAGTATTTTAGGGAGACCTAAAGTATAGGGTTGAACTAGTCACATGAAGAGCTGGAGTAAGAGCATCAGAGCACAAAGATGCATGAGTCCTGACATGAGAAAGAGTACATACAATATAACATAGTGGAGGAAAAGTGCAAAGAGAGCTTGACCTTAACCAGTGAGAGAGAAAAGTGGTGGAAGAGGTTGTACACATATGCAGAGCAGGCTGTGTGAATTTAAATTTTATTCAAAGGGCAAAAATAAGAAAGCAAGGTGACTAATTTTTTTTAATTAATTTTTTAAAAAGATCGCAGCACTCACTGTGGAAAGGATTAGTGTCTCCTAATCCTTAATGACTCCTAAGCAGTTACAACTGCTTTGCCTAGAAAACTACCCAGCCTTAAAAGCCCAGTTTAAACAGAAGCCCTTACATGGCCTCTCCTACACACATACCTATTAAAAATTTGCTTTGTACCACCATACTACTTTTTGATAGAATTACCACTTTCATATATAAAGTGATTGTTGATAATACAATTATTTTGGCTTGTATTGCCAGCACCTCCTCCAGTATAAGATACATATAAACATTGAAAACTGGTTCATTAAAAAGTTAAGTGAATCTGCAGTGTACTATTGTTTAAGGCCTACATCGGGATTCCAGGATTGGGGGCAATAATTGGTTTTGCCTCAACTCCTAGGTTTTTAAATGTGAAATTTTATAAACCACACCATCCTCCAAGAAGCTAAAACTCCTGTTTTTTAAATGCATTTTTTAAAGATTTTATTTATTTTCAGAGGGGAAGAGGGAGAGAAACATCAATGTGCAGTTGCCACTCCAGCGCCCCCTACGGGGGTCCTGGCCAGCAACCCAAGAATGTGCCTTGACTCTTATCAAAACCCTTCGGTTCACAGGCCAGCACTCAATCCACTAAGCCACATTGGCCAGAGCCAAAACCCCTAATTTTTTTTAAAGCCATGACCTTTTTTAAAATTCCCATTAGTGGTGGGCTAAGTTTTTATATTAGAGAACATTTTTTAACTTCTTGTCTGTCACCAAAATAATTTCACAAGACAACCAAGTCTGTTAGTTTTTATAAAAGTGAAATTGGGTACTTCAGTATGTTCCAGAATCAGCTTTTTGAGCCAGCATTGCTAGTAGAACTTTTTTTTTTTAATGCTTACATCATAGATCTGGCTGTTCCTCGGCACAGGGTACAGGCCTGGAAATTTTGAAAGAAAAAAACTTTCTTCAACTTCCATTTCCTAGTACGGGGTGAAAAGAGAAGAGAATCCTCTATTGAAGAAATCAGGCAGGGCTTCCCTGTCAGTAGTATTTCTCCTCGGTTACCGTAAATAGAAAGGACCCAATGAGTCCACCTAGCCAGCCTTACCATATCCCTCACAGAGCTAATGCTTTCATCCCACGACTTGCTTAAGATGGCGACAGGAACACTTCCGGTTCTTCCCGGACTAGACCCGCCTCCATGTGCGTATATTTCTCGGCGCCGAGGGCGGGATTTAAAGTAAGCCTTCGACAGTCTGTCCTGGTGCTTACTTGCAGAGCGGCACCTACGAGACCTACGACGAAGGCAAGATGGCGGACGTGCTGGATCTTCATGAGGCTGGGGGCGAGGATTTCGCCATGGACGAAGATGGGGACGGTGAGGACAGTGGAGGCAGCTGCGGGAAGCAGGGAAGGTGCGGAGAAGGGCGTGATAGGGAAACATAATTTCCCTTAACGGCAGTGAGGATGGGAGCCGGGGAACCGGGTTTCGGTTGGAATGAAGACTCCGCCCCCATTCGGAGGCAGGTAGGCAGGACAGGAAGGGACTGGGACTGGGACTAGGGGTGGTGGGGTACGGTGTCTGGTAATGTCTTGGGAAAGAGACTATTGTTTTAAATGTTATCTTTGTTACTTATTTTTTCGCTTATGGGGTTACAGAGAGCATCCACAAACTGAAAGAAAAAGCGAAGAAACGGAAGGGCCGCGGCTTTGGCTCAGGTGAGTGTGGGGGAAAACGGGATCTGGATCGGCTGGAACTACGGGTTTTGGAGTCCTCGTTCAGATTCATGGGGAACAGTGGGAGAAGGGGGATTTCCAGTGATCTCATGTGTCTTTCCTAGAAGAGGGGTCTCGAGCACGGATGCGTGAGGATTATGACAGCGTGGAGCAGGATGGAGATGAACCCGGACCGCAACGCTGTAAGTAAAATGGAGCCTGTAAGGTATCTGTGTCTGCAGAGAATTAGAGACCACTAAAATAAAACCCAGTAGGAAAGGGGTCAGAGATAACTTTACCAATCTCTGGGATCCGCACTCACTCTACTCCTGTGTGATCTTGCTTCAAGTTTTTTTCTCATGTATTCAAACAACCTCCCTCCCTTCCTCAATAGCTGTTGAAGGCTGGATTCTCTTTGTCACTGGAGTCCATGAGGAAGCCACAGAAGAAGACATCCATGACAAATTTGCAGAGTATGGGGAAATAAAAAACATCCATCTCAACCTGGACAGGCGTACAGGATACCTGAAGGTATCCTAAGTTATACTCCATTGCCTCTTTTCCCCCATAACTTTGATTTCCCACATTTGCAATAGTTGGCAAAGAGATATGTTGAAGTAAAATGACATTGGAAATTGATTTTGTTAGACACAGCTGAGACAGACACAAACATGTATATATAGCAGGGATATATGATGTATGTTCATTGTTTAAAGTTGATAGATTTTCCTATTTACGTAGAAAATAGCTTGGTGGAATAGGAGGGTTTTGATATTTGTCTTTTTCATTTGCCCTAGGGGTATACTCTAGTTGAGTATGAAACATACAAGGAGGCCCAGGCTGCTATGGAGGGACTCAACGGCCAAGATTTGATGGGACAGCCGATCAGCGTGGACTGGTGTTTTGTTCGAGGTCCTCCCAAGGGCAAGAGGAGGTAAAGTGGAGTGGGCAAACACGATCTTGGTAAAGGGAATATAATAATACAGAAAAAAAACATTGTATTATGTCCTTTTTATGTACCTCTCTCCCCTTTCCTTTTCCCTAGAGGTGGCCGAAGACGCAGCAGGAGTCCAGACCGGAGGCGCCGCTGACAGGTCCTCTGTTGTCCAGGTGTTCTCTCCAGAGATTCCAGTTGACCATGCAGCCTTGGAGAAATAGGGCTGGGTGGAACTCATTGTTTATAATTAATCTCTTACCCTATTTCTTAGTGGGTTTTTTTTTGAGTTATGAATAAATATCCCATTGTTTTCTACATTTAAAATTCCTTTTCTGCTCTAACGTTGTAAGTTCTGAAGTACTATTTACAGTAAGGCAGTATGGGTCACTGAATATACTTCTCCCATTAACTGAATTCTTTGTGAGTTTCTACATTAGACATAGTCTCAAAGGGTCGAAGTAGAAACACTGCATGGTATTTCTTTTTCTTGGAAGCTAAGAGAACAAGGGTAGAAGTGAGATGTTATCAGGATATTAAAGAATTATTCTCTTTATCCTACATATACTCTGTCCTGAGAAAATGGATGTTACAGGAATGTTTCTTCTGTCTTTGTTGCCATATTTGTACCTCCAGCTGTCTAGCAGAGGATGAAGGTCAGCAAGAAAAACATGGGGGGCAATTGTCTAAGGAGCAGCAGAGGACAAATTCACTGGCAGGAGCTGGGAATTTTAAAAAATACACTGGAATCCAGAATCATTCACCTCTTGATCTGAGTATAGGGTAAAGTGATAGGTGGTCAGTAAGGTGGAACTCTCCTCCTGCAAGAAAGCAATGTTGCAAACTTGCCTCTCCTTACTATCTTGGAACTATATGTTCCCTTCCCCCTAGGGATTATGACAGACAATGATGGAGAAAAAAGGTATGATTGAGGTGCTATTATATGAAGCTACTAAGTCTACTTTAAGACTTCCTGGTGTCCCAAGAGTAAAGGAGAAGAATGATCACCTTTCTCCTTAATCCTTGCCCAGCTAACACAAGTTCAGACAATAGCCAGAGGTTGGTTAGAATTGAAGGCATTCAAGAAAACTGTAGTATAAGGTACTAGAAATTCAGTTAGGATGTTTTGGTTTGATAGGTAGCTATCAGATAAATAATTAGGCTAGAGGCAATAGTTTTATGGTATGGATTAGGTCCTGGGGGTTGAAGACCCACCCTCATTGTCAGGGGACTAGACACACTGAAAACAGTGTGGCTGTAGCAGACGGTCATGGCAGTCAGTGCCAAAGTCAGAATGGGCAGCAGAAGGTGAAGAGGTCTCTTGCTGTGGAGCCTTGAAGCTGCCTTTGGTGACACACTTGAGTGAAGGGGTCTGGGCCAGCTTGGTGGGTGGTATGGAATAAGAACTACTGGAGTGGGGTGAGGACTATTAAAACTGGTCTTTCACCTACCCACTAGTGTGACACTATCTCTTCCCAACTCATCCTTGAATCTATGAAAAGCTGCAGTGCTGAGTTATGGTTCTCCCATGGTGCTAATACTAAAAAGGTTAGAAATGTATATTGAGCCTTGGCTGGTGTAGCTCAGTGGATTGAGTGCATGCCTGCAAACCAAAGAGTCACTGGTTCAATTCCCAGTCAGGGCATATGCCTTGGTTGTGGGGCAGGTCCCCAGTGGGGGGTGTGCGAGAGGCAGCCACACAATGAAGTTTCTCTCCCTCTCTCCTTCCCTCCTCTTCTCTAAAAATCTTCATTTTTAAATAAAAATCTTTTTTAAAAAAAGATGTATCTTGAAAATCCTTATATTCCATTTAGGCTCTGGAGCTAACCATTAAGTTTGTTACATCCTGGGACTTAAAATAATCCTGTTTTTTCAGGTACTGAACACTGCACTTTACAGAAAGTGAACAAGCTAAAAATGCAGTCAGTGGCCAAACCAGGATTTAGAACCAAGGTTTGCCTCCGAAGCCAACTCTCTATTCTACTGTCCTGCTTTATTTCATCATTAATCCTTCCATGTGATCAGTAAAGTGGACTTTGAACTCCATGAAGATAGGGACTGAATATCTGTCTTACCACTGCATCGGATGATCAATAAATACTCGTTAGATGAATGAGTTGAACATAGTGAGGTCTAGAGCGATTAAGTAATTTATCCAAGACCATACAGCCACTATTTAACATGGCCAGGTTCTCTGATTCCAAATCTTATTTCAGTTTGTACAAGGTACCCCTACAAACTGCAGATCCTACAAATAGGCACTACAAACTAAGATCCTGTAGCATACTGAGCTATGTGTGTATCTTGCGCAGGGATTTGGGGGTAGAGGGTATACAGGACAAACAGGTGAAACAAGAGTTTGTTTTGTATAAATGCTGAGATCCTACATGAGTGAAAGTAAAGCTAAACATTACACTTTACAAAAGGGTATCTTTCACCTCACCAACATTTTTAGATGAAATGATTTTTCTGACGTGTCTGTGATTTTTGTGGAAAAAATCTTGCATAAGATGGGTGCTGCTAAAATTTTAGGGCATTTTGCAGCCTCTGAAGTGACCTTTAGTAATAGGCTTATGTACAATACAATAACTATAATGAAATAATATTAAATAATAAAATTTAACATTTTCCAAATGCTGTTTGCTGCCCCTCCCCCTTTTTGGTAAATTGCTTGTTTTTGGTTTGAATCAGTAAAGAGTATTTTTCAGGTTTGAGCTTCAGAGTTAGTAGCTTTGTTCAGGTCAGGTAGATTGACTCACTATTGTTTGATAAAAGGCAAGTTCTGTAGGTCAGATTGCTAGGTATAAGGCATTTAGAAAAGTGATTTCAGCAGGCACAAGGGACTTTTAGGAAAGGCATAGTATCAGCCATAGACATAATTTCATGAAATGGTAGGAGTTATGATCAGGCTACACTGAGCCAGTTGGACATTGGTCTTTCCTCTTCCCCTATCTTGAGTCCCTACATTTCCGGCATTTGGGAATTTTAGGGTTTTTTGGGGGTTTTTTTGCACCATACCTAGAAATACTTCACACTGTAAGAAGGGGTTTAAAAATAGGTCAGGCTCCTGGACTTAGGTTTGATACATAGCCTTAACTTCTGCCTCTCCCTATTTTATATGCAGTTTACCACCTAAAAACCTTTTCAACTACTGCCAATACTTCTGAAACTTGAGTTTACAAACTAATTTCTAACTACCTCAGTATTCCTTCATCACCCTAACACATTTAAGAAAACTTCTGACTCTAATATTTTAAATGCAACATAATGTATGGGCAATGCAGAAAATTATACAATTTGGAACACTAATTTCACAATTAGGACACTAATTTAGAACTAAAAACACCTTTTGCACATGTATTACAATGTTACCACCAGTTTGCCATTGAAGCAAATGGAAAGTGCAACTATTAATCAGGTTGTCAGGCTCTAAGAAAGAATGAAATTCATCTGTGTCATCATGTTGTGGCCCATGGATTTCAAATGACTTAGCCAAAGTCATATAACTAGTTAGTGGTAGAGCCTAGACTCAGAAAAAAACAAAGTAAAACAAACAATGCAACAAAAACAGATTTCTAACTCCAAGTGCACACCTAAAATTTGCTTCTTGTAAACAAACCCAACTGTAATTACTTTCACAGTGGCAACAAGCTGCTTTTTAAGTCTTGGGGTAGCAGAGGTCCTGTATGCAGCGTACTTTTGGAAGATACATATATATAAAATGTCTGTCCAGAAAAAGTCCAGCTATTGTTAATATAACAAGAACAGTTTGCACGACAGTTGATGTAACCTGGCAGCCAAGGAGAGTAGGCTGGAATGTGTGTGCATAAACAATGACGACTTCACTGTACTAGTCTGTGGGGCCAGGAGACACTATTGCCTGAGCATGTCTACTGTATTCAAAATGACTGAGTAGAGCAACGAATCTGCGTCAAATTTTGCATTAAGCTTAAACATTCCTCCACAGAAACTTTTGATTATTCAGAAGGCTGTCACTGTGGGCAGCTGATGATTGGCAGTTTCATCAGAACACACCTGCTCATGCATCATGTCTCATGCAGAGTTTTTTTTTTTTTCTCTCAGTCACTACTCTTCATCTCCCTCCTTTGAGTCAACAGTGGAGGGTCAGATGGTCATGCAGAGTTTTTTGGTGAAACATCAAATTACCTGGGTGACTAAGCCCCACTAGATTTGGCACCCTGTGACTTCTGGCTTTTCTCAGAACTAAAATCACCTTTGAAAGGGAAGAGATTTCAGACTGTCAATGAGATTCAGGAAGATACAACAGGGCAGCTTATGGCATCTGGGAGAACTGTGATGTCCCCAGGTGCCGACTTTGAAGGGGACTGAGGTGTCACTGTCCTACATGCAATGCTTCCTGTACCTTGTATCTTCAATAAATGTCTTTTTCATATTACATGGCTGACTACCTTCTGAACAGACTTTGTACATAGTCTTAGAACTATAGTCAGGTTAACTTTTGGTATTTATATATCTAATATTTGAGGGTTTAAGGATGAAATCTTTTGACTCTATAATGCATTATTATCATTTGAGAGACTGAAGTTTTAGCCCCAGATATTCTCCTAATTCTGGTCTCAGAGATGCTGCGGTCTACCTATCCCACCCTTCCACTCCCCTATGGTGGTAGTGGATTTTGTTTTGAAGAAACTGCTTCATATTTAACTTCTTTCTAGATTCTAGTTCATTTTCATATTGAGATTTGATTACCTGGTACTCAAGTTCAGATGATCCCGTCCCCTCCCCAGTTTGACACCCATTTCACAATAAAACTGAAGTAAAACATACAAATCAACATATATTTGTATATTGTCACTCTCTACTTTTTATTTTAGTGTTTCTCCACTACCCTGAGGGTCAAGTACAAGCTTAATATTTGTAATGTGGTTCACTACCATTTTCTAGCCCTCAACTTCAGCTGCAACCACTTTGAGATCTACTACCCTCCAGCCTCCCCAGCATTCCTCCTACTTTAACTTGTTTAACACCTATCTTTCAGGAATCAAAATTTAACCTCTCTGGGAAACTTTCCCTGACCAAGAGTGGGTCAGACACCTCTCATTGTTCTTTTGCTCCTTATACTTACCTAGCATAACATTTAACTGTACATCGTATTGTATTAATTTGTCTCCTGCACTAGTGTATAAATTTCTTGAAGGCAGAACTTTGTTGCTCTATCCTTGATAGAGCATTTGGGTGTACCTGGGGATGGTGGACAGTACTTTTTTTTTTTTTTTAATCGATTAACCAAAGCTCCTGGCTTCACTGTCTTCTTAAAAGACCCGCATATATGTTTCCTCCCGGCTGAAGAATTTTTCTGCAACAATGTCCTGAAGCAAGGTGGGATTAAGAGGATGCAAAGAGGGGAAAGCTAAGTGTAGTAAACCCAAGCTGAAGGGAGAGGGTAGATAAAAGGGTACTGCTTTTAAGAGGTAGGCTCTTAATAGAGATACAAATTAACATGCAAAAAAAATAACAGACGCTCCTCCCTAAAGATTAAGGGCTGACCAAGGCCAACCACACCCATTGTCTCTGAAGGCTCATGTATGTACCCAAATTCTTGTTCAGTCTAACCCTGAGTCCAGACAAGTCACTCACCTGGCACAAGGTAAGCAGAAAACAGTCCACAGGCTGCCCTCAGAAGTTTCCTTACAGTTGACTGGGATCCAACCAAGTGGAGTACTGCTGCCTGGCGGTGGAGCCCAATGGCCACAGGCAGGAAAGCTGCCGCATAAATGGCCATTAGTTTCAGGAACATGAGTGTCCCACAAGTGATGTCCCCGGCCAGCCATTGGACAATGATTCCCCAGATGGCATCTAGGGGTATAACCACAAAAGTGACCAGTAAATCGAAAGCTGCTAAATGGACAAATAGAACAGTCTGTACCAGAGAGGGACGGAGCTGGCTGGGTTGTGGCTGTGTCACTGACCACAGCACGGCCCGGTTATGTCTAACAGCAGAAAAACAGAACAGTGATCACTCCCACTCGGACCCTGGCTGCAGCTGACAAGGTGGGCAGAGCGTTCCATCTCCACTCCTGATCCACTCCCAGGCCTCCTCTCACGTCGCTGTTTCCACCGGGTGCCTTGCCTGCAGACACGGTGACTTAGAGGGAAAGGGCTGAGGGGATGAAGTGTGGGTTTAAAGAGGTTAGCTTTGGTTACTGAATCTTCGCTCTCCTTTTTCAGGATGTGGAGCTAGTTATTGCGAATTTCGTCCACTAAAGCCTCTGTCTCTGGAGAGACACTCCATCGGTATTCTGGAGATCACCTGTCCAATTGTCTGGGTCTTGCAGGAAAATGGGACGTGGTGCGGGCTTCTACTTCCATAGACTTATTTAGTTGCTGGGGCCCTAAACTTGAGAGGGAAACGGAGAGAGAGTAGGAGAGAGGGAGAGTCAGAAAGAGGCAAGAGTTGGGGGTGTTCCGCTGAACCCACCCCGGCGGGGACGGGGGGCGGAGGGGAGATGGAGGACCTTGTCGCCCCGCCCCTCTTCTGCAAGTCCCTCCCTTGGTTCAGAATGTATAATACAGAATGTGCGGCTGGAGACATGCTTAGGAATCTAGAAGCCTTCTGATGAGAAGATGCTCAACAGGAGACACGCACAAAAACATGCAGATGTAGGCTGCTTTCCGTTCTGAAAGTCGTTTCGGGGGCCAGCTCTACTCGCTTCCTTTTCTAATGATATTTGTCCCTCACGAGGCACCGTTGAGTCGTCCGGGAGGCCTGACGAGGGGCGGGAAGCGGGGCGGGAGCGGCGCTGTGGAGCTTGGGCTGCCGCTGTTATGGATGCCTGGGTCCGCTTCAGTGCTCAGAGCCAGGCCCGGGAGCGGCTGTGTAGGTGCGGCTCGAATAAGAATGAAGGGGGGGAGGGAGGGCAGACGAAGACCCTTGTAAGGCGTAGTCAGTTCACACTACAGGGTCAAAAAGGGTCAACTCAGGCTACGGGGGCCTGGACGGACCTTGAAGCACCAATTTGAGCAGGCGTGAGATGATTCGTTTCCATTCAACGGGAAGGATGGGAAAACTGAGGCACGAGAGGCCCAGCGGGGTGGACGATGAGGTGTCCACATAAGACCTACCCTTCTCTCACGGGGCGGTAGTAGAGTGAGGATCGTTTGCTCCGTGGTGGAGAGCGATCCCAGAGCTGAGGAGTTTTTCCAAGTTTCCTTGTGCCTTTACCCTGCTGTCACCCGGGAACATCTCTGCCTCTTTCCTGTCTTCTGGTGTCAGTTCAGCTCGAGGTCCTTAAACTCTCTTGGTTCACGTATTCTGAAGACGAATCTGCCCGCCAGCTATCCCCCAGCCCCTCACATATCAGAGATTTGCTCTCCCTGATGTGCTTGTGATGACCACCTTCTGCCTTCACAGTCCTCTTCAGCCATCAGCATTGCCGAGTCTTTTATTTTCCCAACTCTTAAGTTGGCTCCTAACTCCCTCCTAGGCTCCTTTTTATTCTTATGCCTTTCCCTTACCCTGGCTTGAAGAGAAACGGTGAGTTATGGACATGGAGAGGAGGAAAGGGAATGGTCTCAACCTGGAAAAAGGGAAGTCCATACTTGCCTTTTGGAGGACATTTTTGAGCGGGAGGTTAGGAAGGTCTCCACCTTACCCTGCCTGTGTCCTCCTCCAGAGCCGCCCAGTACGCCTGCTCCCTTCTTGGCCACACACTGCAGAAAAGTGGGGGCAGTCCTGAGTTACAGAAACAGATTCGACAACTGGAGGGTCATCTGAGCCTAGGAAGAAAGCGTAAGTTACTGTACCTTTCCCTTTATTACCCCAATGCTTCCTCCATCCCTAGCTATTCTCCCTTACTTCCTCCATGTTTTTGACCTCTACCAGTTCTTTATTTGGCCCTTCATTTATCCCCTATGTGCCTCCCAATGTAGATAAGAGAACAGGAGCTAGAGAGTAATAAAAAATTGGAGAGAATGGGGCAAGTTTGAGAAAACTAAACCAGGAGACAAATTAAAATTTGAAGTGAAAAAGAATGAATTGTTACTGCTCTTTTTAAAAATTGTTTTTTTTTCTATCACTTGATCAACTTTCATTTGCTTGCTTTTTCTCTTTCTTTCTGTTTTGCTCTCTGTTTGCCTCTCTGCTTCCAAATCTTTCCTTTTCCCCTGCTGATCCCCACAAGTTCTACGGCTGGGTAACTCAGCAGATGCCCTTGAGTCAGCCAAACGAGCTGTGCACCTATCAGATGTTGTCCTAAGATTCTGCATCACTGTTAGTCACCTCAATCGAGCCTTGTACTTTGCCTGTGACAATGTCCTGTGGGCTGGAAAGTCTGGACTAGCTCCCGGTGTGGATCAGGAGAAGTGGGCCCAGCGTTCATTCAGGTTTGGTACCCTTTTATTCTACAAGATCTTTTGTATTCTCCATACTGCATACTTATGTTTTATAAGAGAAAGTTTTCTCAGGGGCTTCACAGAATGTACACGTATTAATCAATCACTTGGCTTCCAATCTTTATTTAAATCTTAAACTATCAGAGAATAAGGGTTGGAGGCAGATGGAAGACAAACATTCTTCCATGATGAATGACTAAGATTGAGAAAAATATTATATGGCTTTAATTCTGCTTCTGTCTATACTATAGATCAGTGATATTCAACCTTTTTCATCTTATGGTGCACATAAACTAATTACTAAAGTTCTGCAACACAGGAAAAATATATTTTTGCTGATCTGGCAAAAAAATAGGGATAATTCTGTCTGGTAAATACACCAGACAGCTATTGTTGTGTTGGCTGTTGTCATTTTTTTATGTGATGATCTAAGGGAAGAGTGGTTAGTGCCCCTGACTAAATAGTTAGGTACTGCATGTCTTAAAAATTCTTGCGGCACACTGGTTGAAAATTTCTGCCAAGCCAAACAGACATGGTTCCTGCTCTCATGAAGCTTCTAGTCTACTGGGGTAGTCATATGTTAAAGTAAATAAACACCAAACCACATATTTAAGTACAGGGAGTTATGAGATACGTAACAAGAGGAGCTAATTTAGATTGAAAAATCAGGAAAGAACTCTTTGAGAAAGTAATATTTTCGTTCAGACCTGAAATTTGAGTAGAAGTTAGACAAAGCAAACAGTAGCCAAAAGGCCTTCCCAAACAGAAAATAGCATGCTCGAAGACCTTAAACCAAAAAAGACTTCGGGGAATTAGGAAAATAGAAAGAAAGCCAATGTAATGGACAGGGTCGATGACGGGGATCAGATGATTCATGAAAGACCTTTTTAGGCAATGATAAGATATTTTGTTTAGTTTTTTAAAAAAAATTTTTATCCTCAGTAAAATGGGTTCTGAGTAGGGATGGGACATAATTCAAAATTGTGTTTAAAGAAGATCTCTCATGCTGCAGTGTGGAAAATGGATTGATTGCAGAAGGCCAAAAGAGGAGGAGATGTCTTAATATGGCTAAGAAATGATGTTGGCTTGAACTGAGGATCTGGCTGGTAATGAAGGTGGAGAGAAATATGATTTGGGAATGAAATTACAGTATACATATCATCTGCATTTTATTTTATTTTTTGCTATGATTCTCTTTGTCCTTTTAGATTATATTGGTATCTTTCTATCTCCATTTATGTGTTTTTTTTCTTCATCTTTTTCAGTGATTTATAGCTAGAACATGTCATATGATGTATGAGGGCTGGGCACAGAGGCATGATTGAGGTAGTATGAAAAAGTACCTACCTAGAAGAGTCTGTATGCCATGTTTATTCATTTCATTCAACAAATATTTATCAAGCTTTTATTATATGCAGGTGACTGGTCTACACACAGGGATACAGTGGTAAAGATAAATAAGGTCCCTGCCCCTATGGAGCTTACATTGTAATGGGAGGAGACAGACATAAAGAACAAATAAGAAAAATATCAGGTAGTGGTAAATTCTATTCAGGAAATTAAAATAGGGTCTTGTGGTAAAGAATAAATGGCTAGCCACTTAGAATGGGGGATCAGAGAAGGCCTCTCTGAAAAGGTGACATGTAAGCTCAGACCCAAAGAGGAAGAAAGAGCCAAACATGTGAAGATTTTGGAAGCAGAATATTCCAGGTAGAGGGATATGGTAGTGTAAAGGTCTTAAAGCAGGAACAAGCCTGATGGTATCAAAATATAGAAAGAAACATGGGTGGAGCATAGTGATTGAGGGAAAGATTTGTATAATGTCGAGTTAGAGAGGCAGGGTCAGGTGTTGAGGTCTGAAAGCCTGTCTATCTAAGCCTGTGTGAGTTACCTAGATTTTATTCCTAATGTGACAGGAAGGAAACCATAAAGAGTTTTAAGAAGGAGAGTTTATGCCATATACTATGTGAGATTAGATCGTTGGGGGTGAGGGGCAAGAGTGGCCATGGAGAGACAAGTTAAAAGACTAAACCAGCAAGAGATGATGGTGGCTTATACTGTGGAGACAGTGTAACAAAGAGATGTGTTTAGATTCAGGATGTGTTTTGGAGGTAGGACAATTATATTGAGTACAGACCACTGTTGTGAGAGTAGATGAAAAATCAAAAACATAGCCCCGCCTGGTGTACTCAATGGATTGAGTGCCAGCCTGTGAACCAAAGTGTCCCTGGGAATTACCCAGTCAGGGCATAGCCTGGGTTGCAGGCCAGGTCCCTAGTATCAGATAGCGGGTGCACAAGAGGCACCCACACATTGATGCTCTCCTTCTCTTTCTCCCTCCCTTCCGCTCTCTCTAAAAATAAAATAAATAAAAGCTTTTTTTAAAAAAAATCAAAAACATAGACTGTTCTTAAGGAATTTATAATTTAACACATTTGACAAGCTGCTTAACACCTCTGGGCCTCTTTTTTTAAAAATGAAAGTATTGAATTTTCCCTAACCAGTGTGGCTCAGTTGGTCAGCCATTGTCCTGCAAAGCAAAAGACACTGGTTCCATTCCCAGTCAGGGTACATGCCTAGGTTGCAGGTTCAGTCCCCAGTTGGGTTGCGTGCAAGAGGCAACTGATTGATGTTTCTCTTTTTCTCTCTGCATGCAAGAGACAACTGATTGATGTTTCTCTTTTTCTCTCCCTCTCTTTCTCCCTTCCCCCCTCTCTCTCTTTTTTTAAAGATTTTATTTATTTATTTTTTAGAGAGAGGGCAAGGGAGGAATGAAGAGAGGGAGAGAAACAGCAATGTGTGGTTGCCTCTCACTCATCCCATACTGGGGACCTGGCCTACAGGCCAGGCATGTGTCCCAGCTGGGATTGAACTGGTGGCCCTTTGCTTCAAAGTCCGGCGCTCAATCCGCTGAGCCACACCAGCCAGGGCCCTTTTCCTCTCTCTTAAAGATAGATAGGTAGATAGATAGATAGATAGATAGATAGATAGATAGATAGATGATATTTTTTAAAAGGTTGAATTTAAATTATCTATAATTTGACTTTTTGAAACAACTGAAATTTGTTCTTTTAAAACAAATTTATATTACCATAATTCAAGTTGAATGTGTGTGCTGATGCGTTACCAAGTGAAATCTGAGGTTGGTCTTGGGAGATTTGATGATGCTCATGAATTTTAAGCCGGGATCTTAAGGTACATATAAATGTATTAGTTATAGAAAGGTTGAGGACATTTCTAATAGTGGGTACTAGCATTCACTTCTGATATTCTAATATGTAATCTTTTGCATTACAGAGGAAAAAATGTTTGAGTGTTCTATTGGATATGCTAAATAGGTGTATGTGTCCTTACTGACCCTTTTGTCCTGTGTATCTCAGGTACTATCTGTTTTCACTCATCATGAATTTGAGCCGTGATGCCTATGAGATTCGCCTACTGATGGAACAAGAGTCTTCAGTTTATAGCCGGCGACAGAAGGGTTCTGGAGGGGGAGTCACAGGAGGAATTGAAACTTGGGGATCTGGGGTTCCAGGAACTCCAGGAGGAGGCCTGCCCCAACTGGCTCTGAAGCTTCAGCTCCAAGTCCTTCTCCTGGCTCGGGTCCTTCGGGGTCATCCTCCCCTTCTGCTGGACGTAGTCAGAAATGCCTGTGACCTCTTCATTCCACTGGACAAACTAGGCCTCTGGCACAGTGGCCCTGGCATTGTGGGGCTTTGTGGCCTCATATCCTCCATCCTGTCTATTCTCACCCTAATCTGTCCTTGGCTACGACTCAAGCCCTGATATTCTGGTAGGGGATAAGGAGGGAACCTGAATTAGTAAGATAAATCTTAGATTGTCCCCAATGTACCAGACTCATCCTAACTCTACTCCTTGCTAAAAGTTGAAATTGAGAGGTACAGGGGTAGAGGAAGGAGCTTTGGACAGGTTGAAGGGAGGAAAGCTTACTTGTGTAGTTAATAGTGTGATTCTAATGTTCAGATCTACTGGAACTTTTGTTCTTTTCCTCCTTCATTGCGTTGTCTGTGTCTCTTGATTCTTTTTACTTTGTCTCTCTTAAATCTATTTAAGATTCTGTTCTGTATTTCAGTCCCCTGTCCTAGGAATTTAATCAGCAGCAAAATTACTTTTTGGTAGGGGAGGTAAAAGGTGTGGTCTATAAGATTCTAATTGCCTTCTTTTCCTCACAAAAGTGGCTTGTGGCAGATTTCACTCCCTTCAAACTACAAATTATATAATTTTAAAGATTTTATATCCTGGTGGACTCTTCCCTCATGCACTAGAAGTGGTATGATGCTCTTCCTCCCTCATGTCTACCTTACCATCATCCCTCATGACTTGGCCCTTACTCTTCCCTCTCTTCACATCTGCAGATTTCTGCTTATGTTTGATTTCAGGGCTTTGTTCATAGTATGTTCTTACCACTTCTTTGCCTATCTAGAATGATGCCATGTCTAACATCTTGCTGTAAATATTGTACAGTGATTCTGTGTAAATAGTTAGGGCCCATACTCACAATGGAGAGCAAGCCTTCTCGGTCAGCAAATTAAAGATCAGTTTGTTCATTGATATTTGGTCTGGTCCTATGTGTTCTTGTCACCTGAGGCCTCTGTTTCTGTCACTGTGGTTTGGATTTTCCATGGTATTAGCCACTGCATCATCACCCAAAGACTTTTACTGAGCACCTAAACTACGCAGGGCATAATACTAGGTGGTAGAGATACAAAAAGCTTAATTCCAGGGTCCCAACATTAGACATTTATAGCCTAATTGAGAAGATCAAAGTCTACTGTTAAAGTAATTATACTGCTTCCACAAATCACATCCCATACCAATTCATAGTTTATAGTCCCTCCAAAAACTGTAATGCCACAAGGCAGCACAGGCTAAGAGTCACTAACAGAACAAAGTGGAGCGGGCTGGTAAGGCTTAGTTTGTGGGTTGGCTATGTCATCAAATGTTGGGACTCCCCTTGGTGGGTGGGGAAATCAAAACACTGTTTCTCCAGTTCTTTTATTTTTCATACCTCAAGTTGAGATAAATAAGGTTAGGTAGTAAAAAACTATCTCCCATCCCTACTTTCTATTCCAAACCCAAAGAAAGGATTATTTCCTGAAAACAACAAAGAATATGAGAGAGAGAGAGAGAGAGAGAGAGAGAGAGAGAGAGAGAGAGAGAGAGAGAGAGAGAGAGAGAGAGAGAGAGAGAGGGCTCGTGAGTGCACAAGCACGCAGAAATTCTCTGTAACTGTGTTCTCTTTGAATATGGAGATGATGCCTCCAGAGGGCAGCACCGAGGCAGAGAACTAGACTAAGATCACTCAGTCTGTTTCCTCTGGGGCTTCCCACAGTTTCCAAACATCGCTCCTCCCATTCCTTCCAACTTTATTTTTAGCTGGCAGTGGGAGGGGGCAGGATGGAAAGAAAACTAAAGGAAACAGAAAAGGAGAGGGACGCAGGCACAGAGGACTTCTTACTCCGACAAACAACAACCTGGCATGGAGCTGCCCCTCATCCCTCACCTGTTCTTGACCCTGATGTTCCTGACAGGTGAGGGAGGTTAACTTCTTGGTTTCTGATGGGAATTGAAGATACCTGGATTGTTTGGTATTGGAACCTCAGGGTTAAAATTCCTTGGGAGTTAGGGTGAGAGACGAACACTGGTTCTCCATTGCTAGTGTGTTTGTGTCTGTATGCATGTGTGTTTGCATTCTTATACCCACACTATATGACTGCTTCAGTATTGAGACTGTCAGAGCCTGGTGTAAGATTTGTGTCCAGTTATTTAAAGCCTATGTTCTAAGCCCTGGACAAGTGAGGGAACCAAAAAGAAGCATGATGTGATCTTCCACGTGGCTAAACTAATGCCTTTTATACCTCTCCCTACCTCTCCCTATTCTTGGTGGTCTCTGGGGCCTGAGGCATAACTGACTACTTGTGTGGTCAGAACTCTGAGTTTATCTAACCAATAAGCTACAGTTCCTAGTCATATAACCCTGCCAGTTTCCTAGAAGCAAAAAGGCTCATGTACAAAACACCTCTTTAAAAATTAGCATGGTTTGAGACAGAGCTATAGCTATTGGTGGTAGTGGTACTGGGGTGGCCTAATTGGGGAATGCTTGTAAGGAAGGAGCAAGACACAGGGAAAGAACCATGGGAGAGACCAGAGGCCTGGAATTGCTCCTCACCAGTGCCCTGTAATCTTTGTTTCCTAAAATACCAGCTCTGATTTTAAAGGGATAGGAGGGGAGAATTAGCAAGGACATAATTGGGGGTTCTTTAGAATGGGTTGGGAGTTAAGGTAGGTAAGGGACTGCTGGGAGGGTGGGTGAGTTTAGAAAGGAAGCTGGTTGTGGGAAACTTTAGGGTTAAGGGACCCTTACTAAGGATGAATAGCAAACCCCATGTGTGTGGGCAGGCAAGTGACCCCACCCAGTTAATTACCACTGAGGTTTTCAGGGCTGGAATCAACCAGAGACCTAGACACTGGAGAATCAGAGTGAACGTGTAACAATGACACTGGCAATCAAGAAGAAAGAGAAAAAAGAGACCCAGACATTCAGTGTTCTTCATCTACTCCTGTTTTCCCTGTGGTCCTGATTTTGGGGAGAATTTGAAAGGAATACTTGTTCTGGGGCTGCAGATAGACTCTCTCCCTCATCTGACCCTTACAGCTTGGGGAAGAGGCTGTATAGGAGGAATGATGTGGAAAAGAGGGACTTGACCCAGAAATGTCTGTAATTGAGATTTCAGGGATTGGAATGGAAATTCAGCTGTGCACTAGCATGGCAGAGGGCCACAGGTTAGATAGCTGAACCCAAATACAAGAAGATCATCCTTGCTTGGAGCTCTGAGTACATGACATTGACAGAGGCCAGGACAGCTTATGAGTAATAAGCAGAGAGACAGACTACCAAAACATTTCCTTCACAGCTTCTCTCTGGTTGTGCCCCTCTGGGCATTCATTAGCCTCTCTGACTGTTTCCTGCTAACCTTATGATCCTGGTCCCTTAGGTCTCTGCTCCTCCTTTAACCTGGATGTGCATCACCCACGCCTATTCCCAGGGCCACCCGAGGCTGAATTTGGATACAGTGTCTTACAACATGTTGGGGGTGGACAGCGATGGTGAGGAGGAAACCAGAGGGTCATGGGACTGCGACTCTGATAGAGCTGTTAAGGGGGAGGCAAGATAGATGGGAATCTAAACTAATCTGGTCTTTTGGAAGTGGCTGGGGCTCTAGATTTGCCACCCCCATGCACTTTCCCTCTGGCCTATCTCAAAGGTCAAGTTCACACTATGCTTATATTCATGTCCTCCCCCAGGATGCTGGTGGGTGCTCCGTGGGATGGGCCTTCAGGTGACCGAAGGGGAGATGTTTACCACTGTCCTGTAGAGGGCTTCCACAATGCCCCATGTGCCAAGGGCCACTTGGGTAAGACGATGCCTCATTCTTCCACTCCTAACCCCTAACCTTTATATGCTAGTAACTTTGACCCCTTATACTTCACGTTAACTGCCCCCATCCCACATACTCCCTGCCCCTGACTTAATTCTGATCTCTTCTCATACTTTTTTAAAATCACCTGGAATTCAAGCAAACCATCTGTGATTCCATGATCTCATTTTCTTCTACCTGCCTCCAACCAGGTGACTATCGACTAGGAAATTCATCTCATCCTGCTGTGAATATGCACTTGGGAATGTCTCTATTAGAGACAGATGGTGATGGAGGATTTATGGTGAGCTAAGGAAAGGGTGGTAGCAGAGTCTCTGAAGGTTTGTGGCATAGAAAAGAGCAGTATGTTAAGGGAAACTGGTCTATGTGGAGGGGTCAAGGAGTTAAAAACCCTAGAAAGGAGGGGAATCTTGAGGAGTGGCTCTCAATGCCTCTTTCTACTAGGAGCATGATCTAAAGGTTCCCTCTCAACCCAGAAGTAACTATGTTCCCCACCTATCCCCAGGCATGTGCCCCTCTCTGGTCTCGTGCTTGCGGTTCCTCTGTCTTCAGTTCTGGGATATGTGCTCATGTAGATGCTTCATTCCAGCCCCAGGGAAGCCTGGCACCCACTGCACAACGTAAGCCAGAAGGGCCTGAAGATTCAGTCCTCAGAATGGGGTGCAGGGTGGGAAAAAGATGGGGCATCAGGGTCTGAATGGCTGTCCTCATTGCTGCCTAATGTACTTGCATACGCTCCATGTTTCCTAACAGTTTAAAATTCAGACTCAGCCAGGGCATTAAGACTCCATAAACTGATCACGCCAACCTCAAAAACTTGACTCTCACTATATCCCTCCACACCCTAGGCTATAACATTTACTTTACCATTCTCCAATGTGTCATCTATTTTATACCTCCATCTCCTTTTATTTACCAAGTTCTCCACCAAAAAGCCTTTTCTTATATTCTATTTTTTTAAAATATCTTCATTCTTCAATATCTTCTCAGTTGCTGCCTCCTTTGATTGCTCACCAATGGAACTGACCTTCTTTTGTTCTCCCACAGCATAGAGTGGTACTGTGTTTCTACCTAGTGCTTAGTTCTTTATTTATTGTTTTTTTAGTAAATTGCATGTATGTCCATCTCCTCTTTTATTCATTTCTACATTTACCAGGGGCCTAGCATACTACCTTCCTTGCATGTCAGAAGTGCCTAATAAATGTTTAAGTTGAGTGTGCCCTCTTGTGACTTCTTCTCTTATTGCCTTCATGCTCAACATCCTGTACCCCTCAGCTCTCCATCACCATACCCCTCCTCCTAGGCTGCCCTACATACATGGATGTTGTCATTGTCTTGGATGGCTCCAACAGCATCTACCCCTGGTCTGAAGTTCAGACTTTCCTACAAAGACTGGTAGGAAGACTGTTTATTGACCCAGAGCAGGTACAGGTAAGAGAAGGCAGTAAGGATGGGCTTGGAGGGGAGAGACCTGTCTCCCTCTCTTTCTCTCTCTTCCTCCCTCTCTCTTTAGAATCAATGAACATACCCTCAGGTGAGAATTACAGAAACTTTTTTTTATGTAGATAGTATCTTCAGTAGTATCCAGATGCTCATCTACTCTCCCTCACATTCCTTCTTCTCCATCTCCACCTTCATATACACATTTCATTTGACTATACAATTTATTCTCAGGTGGGCCTGATACAGTATGGTGAAAGCCCTATACATGAGTGGTCCCTGGGAGATTTCCAAACCAAGGAAGAGGTTGTGAGAGCAGCAAGAACCCTGAGTCGGCGGGAGGGCCGAGAAACAAGAACTTCTCAAGCAGTAATGGTGGCCTGGTGAGGCAGTGGGAAGGGGGCACATGGGAGGCTAGAGTGAGGAGGGCCTGGAAGGGTTAGGGGAGGGTTTGGAGTGCAGGGTATAGTTCTCAAGACGCCTTGCATGTTTACCTGTGTGAACACTAATGGTAGATGGGGGAAAGCTAAGTTGGCTGTCATTGCACTCCCTCTTATCACATTTCTACAAAATATACATGTCTTTATCTCTTTATATTTCTGCTTTATTTCTCTGCAGACATAACTAACTCCCTCTCTCTCGTTCCATTCCCACTTTGATCTTGGCCCTCAGATTCTCTACCACTCATGTCCCAGCTCATTTTTCAAACATGATTTAAACTCATTCTAGGGAAGACTAGCCTGACCTGACTATTCTTCTTTATTGTACATCCCCTTAATATTTGTCCTCCCAAATGTACTATTTGCTAAATTAATCTAGGAATAAATGAATTTTATACTTATTTGCATTGATGATATGCTGCTCTATATATTCTAAGCCATTCAAGCATTTGAGCTCTTACTGTGTGCCATTCTTCATGCTAGATGCTGTAGGGGAGATAGTCTAAAAGGCAGGGTGTCTGACCTTGGTGAACTGTTGATGCTGTCAGGTCATGTGCATGTGTATCTGTGTATCTGATCACAACTCCTTTCTCTTCTCAGCACGGAAGGATTCAGTCAGTTCCATGGGGGCCGACCTGAGGCTGCCAGGCTACTGGTAGTTGTCACTGATGGAGAATCACATGATGGAGAGGAGCTTCCTGCAGCACTGAAAGCCTGTGAGGCTGGAAGAGTGACACGCTATGGGATTGCAGTAAGATTTAGAAGATCTGGAAGAATCAAGGGTGTGGGGATGGTGACAGTGAGGACTGGGAACTTGAGGAAAATGAGCATGAGCCACTTCCCAGATATCAGCCATATTTCCCTTCCTTTGTTTTTGTTGGCTGTGTTCTGTACCAGCTCTAACATGTCATTCCACACAACTAACAGACTCTACCTTGATCTCTCCTGACCCCAGGTCCTTGGTCACTACCTCCGGCGACAGCGAGATCCTAGCTCTTTTCTACGGGAAATCAGAGCTATCGCCAGTGATCCAGATGAAAGATTCTTTTTCAATGTCACAGATGAAGCTGCACTGACTGACATTGTGGATGCATTAGGAGACCGGATTTTTGGCCTTGAGGGTAATGATTACCCTTGAAGAAATGGAGGACAGGGTAGGGGGAGTTCTGGAGTATAGGTAGGGTTTTGGAATGAGTTCAGTAGGGCAAAGGAGGGAACTGTCTTCCCTGATATTACCTCAATATTTTCTCATGCTCAAGGGTCTCATGAAGAAAATGAAAGCTCCTTTGGTCTGGAAATGTCTCAGATTGGTTTCTCTACTCATCGGCTAAAGGTTGGACAGTCCCCTCCATGACACCCTGAACCTCTGACCCCTTTCAACCTCTGACAAAGACAACTTCAACCCCAGGGCTTTTCTATACTCCTTCTTTAACCAATGTCCATCCTGACTGGCTCATGTCTTTCAAACCGACTCCAGTATACCCTCAGTGACCCTGTCACTCCTGGTGAGTTTTTTTCTTATTCCCCACTGTCTTTCCAGTGACCCTATCTGATTCTTCTCTACAGGATGGGATTCTCTTTGGGATGGTGGGGGCCTATGACTGGGGGGGCTCAGTATTATTATGGCTTGAAGAAGGTTACCGCCTTTTCCCCCTACGGACGGCCCTAGAAGATGAGTTCCCCTCTGCATTGCAGAACCATGCAGCCTACCTGGGTGAGTAGTAGAGAGTTGTGGAGTATTGGAAATTGGGGGAATGCTTTCCCAGTGTGGGGTATGAGGTATTTCTTCTTAATTTATGCAGTTTCTAACTTATCTCCTGCTACTCTCCATAGGACCTTTTCCTATTCCTTTACGGAACTTTGAACTCTGACCCCATCTTCTTTTCCTTTCACCCCTGATTCCATGCCCACTTCTAGGTTACTCTGTTTCCTCCATGCTTTTGCGGGGTGGACAACGCCTCTTTCTCTCAGGGGCTCCTCGGTTTAGACATCGAGGAAAGGTCATTGCCTTCCAGCTTAAGAAAGATGGGGCCATGAAGGTCGCCCAGAGCCTCCAGGGGGAGCAGGTAAGCAATGGAGGGTGGGACCCTTGGATTCCAAGGGAAATTTAGCCTATAGGGGAAGAGAGTAAAGGCACAAGAGAAAGGCCTGAAAAGTCTGTGCTGAGTTCTGGTTGGCAGAGCCTGTTAGGGCTGTGAGGACCAGACTGACAGGATGATGGGTGCTTCCCACTTGTTCACAATCACCTTCCCTTTTCTCTGGGATACCTACTCCCCACCACTCCCTAGATTGGCTCATACTTTGGCAGTGAACTTTGCCCACTGGATATGGATGGGGATGGAACAACTGATGTCTTACTTGTGGCTGCTCCCATGTTCCTGGGACCCCAGAACAAGGAGACAGGACGTGTTTATGTTTATCTGGTGGGTCAGGTGAGGCTTGCTGGGATCCTCCAGAACATGTTTGCAGGGGATGAAGGGAGGGAGGAAGGACAGGCACATATATTTGAGGGCTGGCTGAGAGGTTGGGACTATCAGAACAGCATCTCTCTTCTCCTCACCTCCACCAGCAGTCCTTGCTAACACTCCAGGGAATGCTTCAGCCAGAAACCCCCCAGGATGCTCGATTTGGCTTTGCCATGGGTGCCCTTCCTGATCTGAACCAAGATGGTTTTGCTGATGTGGCTGTAGGGGCACCCCTGGAGGATGGGCACCATGGAGCACTGTATCTATATCACGGGACCCAGAGTGGAGTCAGGCCCCATCCTGCTCAGGTCAGGAGTGCCCAAAGCCGGGGGATGTTGGGAGGAAGGGAAAGCGGGGAGATGTGTTCTTTGCTTATCAATGCTCCCCTAACTTAAGACCCAAACTGAACAAATGCTTTTTTTTTATCAGTACAGAATTTCCCTCCTTACCCACAGGGGATACATTCCAAGACCCCCAGAATATGCCTGAAACTGCAGATAGTACCAAACTTTATATATACTACATTATATGTTTGTTCCTATGCCTCCATACCTGTGATAAAATTTAATTTATAAATTAGGCACAATAAGAGATTAACAACAATAATAAAATAGAACAATTATAACAATATACTATAATAAAAGTGATGTGAATGTGGCATTATTAAATTAAATAAGGGTTACTTGAACACAGCAGTGTGATACCTCAACTGTTGGTCTGATAGCTAAGACAGTTAAGTGACTAATGGCAGGTAGCATATACAGTGTGGATACATTGGACAAAGGAATGATTCATGGCCCAAGTGGAACAAGTGGGATGGCTTAAGATTCCATCCATTACTCAGAATGGCATACACTTAAAACTTATGAATTGATCATTTCTGGAATTTTTCATTAAATATTTTCAGACCATGAGTGACTATGGGAAACAGCAGAAAGTGAAACCATGGATAAAAGGGCAAATACTGGGTTAAAAGGTGAGGTGGTGGGGTAGGATACAGGTTGCTATACTAAGGACTCCTGAACATAGACAAGTTTCTCTTATTCCTTCCCATGTCTGATGAAAGAATTAAGAGCCAGGTGGGAAGCCTGGGAAACCAGGTATGTGAGTCTCTGCTCAGGCTCCCCTCTCTTCCTTTCAGCGGATTGCTGCTATCTCCATGCCACAGGCCCTCAGCTACTTTGGTCGAAGTGTGGATGGCCGGTTAGATCTGGATGGAGATGACATGATAGATGTGGCTGTGGGTGCCCAAGGGGCAGCTGTCCTGCTCAGGTGAATGGTCCCATCTCAGGTAACAGTGAACAGCATAGCATAGCTGTTAAAAGCAAGGGATTTGGAGTCACAGGCTTAGATTTGGAATTCTTGGTCAACTTAATCTGTGTCTCCATTTCATACTTTTTAAAATGGGAATAAGAATAGTACCTACCTTATATATAGGCTATTGTGAAGATTAAATGAGATAATTCATATAAAGATCTTAACATAGTACCTAGCACATAGCAAGTAGTTATTTAATGTTAGCTATTATCTTCTGTCAGAAGTTTATGGTGAGGGTGACACATGTACACTTAGCCCGTCATTCCTTCCTTTCACCTCAAGGAGGCAAACACTGGGAAGTGCCTTTTTCAAGGGCTTTCCTCCTACTGCTAGAATTTCTTTCTCACCCTGTTCCTAGCTCCCGGCCCATTGTTCATCTGGCTCCTTCATTGGCTGTGACTCCTCCAGCCATCAGTGTGGTTCAGAGAGACTGCATGCGTAGAGGCCAGAAGGCAGCCTGCCTCTCTGCAGCCCTTTGCTTCCAAGTGACCTCCCGCACTTCTGGCCACTGGGATCACCGATTCTGTGAGTGATTACAGTGGATCCTAGACAACTCTCAACCCCTTGCCTGACTTGGTCTCTGGATCTTCTTCACCCTTATTCTTGCCTGCCCCATTCAGATATGCAGTTCATAGCATCACTGGATGAGTGGACAGCTGGGGCCCGTGCAGCATTTGATGGCTCTGGCCAGAGGCTGTCCCCTAAGCGACTCCAGCTCAATGTGGGGAATGTCACTTGTGAGCAGCTGTACTTCCATGTGCTGGTGAGGAGAGAATAGGAACTGCTTTGCATCAGGGCCTGGAGTGAGGGGATGCCTGTATCAGAGGAGGAATTTATGCTAGATTTTTAGAAATTCAGACTTTGGAGTCAGGCTGATTTCGGTTTGAATCCTAACTCTGCCATTTACCATCTGCGCAATCTGGAAAATCACACAAGCTGCAAACCACAGTTTCCTTGCCTGCAAAGGCAGAGGATAATAATAATAACTGCATGGTAGAAGTTGTGTTAGAAGTAAATGTGATAGTATTAATAAAACCTTAGGACAGTGCACAACACACAGAAAGTACTCAGAAAAGAAGGAAGGAAGGAGGGGAGGAAGGAAGGAAGGAAGGAAGGTAGGAAGGAAAAGAAAGAAAGAAAAGAAAGGAAGGAAGGAAGGAAGGAAGGAAGGAAGGAAGGAAGGGAGGAAGAAAGAAAGGAAGAAAGAAAAGAAAGAGCTCAGTAAATGATCATTGTAATGATCACATTCTGCCAGGGGCCTGGGTTGTACCACTCACTCTGCCTCTCCATGATCCTTGACTCTGGTTTCTCTTAGGACACATCAGATTACCTCCGGCCAGTAGCCTTGACTGTGACCTTTGCTTTGGACAACACCACAAAGCCAGGGCCTGTGCTGGATGAGGGTTCACCCACCTCTATACAAAAGCTGGTCAGCAGTGCCAAGTCCTGCCCTACCCCTGGATCCCAACACTGCCCTTTTCAGTGAATTCAAGAGAAATGGGAGGGAAGAGACCTGGGAGCACAGTGAAATCTGACCTGGGCACTCTTCTCTTTTCACTTTTCTCCCAGTTGCATCCCTTTCTCCTTGCTTTCTCTCTCTTTCAGGTCCCCTTCTCAAAGGACTGTGGCCCTGACAATGAATGTGTCACAGACCTGGTGCTTCAAGCTAACATGGACATCAGAGGCTCCAGGTGGGCATGAACTGACCAAACCAGGGTGAACTGAGCCAGGCTGGAAGGGACTAGAGTGGAGCTAGAAGTTGTTCCTTGCCCAGGACAATAGAAGTGAGACTTTTGTCATTCCTTCAACTCCTGAGTTCTCCCTTATCCACCACTCCTAGGAAGGACCCATTCGTGGTTCAAGGTGGTCAGCAGAAAGTACTGGTATCAGCAACTCTGGAGAACAGGAAGGAAAATGCCTACAACACTAGCCTGAGCCTCAGCTTCTCAAGAAACCTCCACCTAGCCAGTTTCACTCCTCAGGTACCCTTGGGGGAAGGGTTTTGGGAGGAGTTGGAGAAGAAGGAGGAAGAAGACTGGGGTAGTATCCTTAGTTATAAGGGGTCTCTAGAGAAAGGCTCAGGGTTTAGAAGCTGTGGGCAGGAAAGCAGTTGCAGTCCCAACTCCAGCCTCTGCCCCTATTTCTCTGCTCTCAGAAGGACAGGCCAATGAAGGTGGAATGCACAGCCTCTTCCCCTCATGCCCGCCTCTGCAATGTAGGACATCCTGTCTTTCAGACTGGAGCCAAGGTAAGTTGGGGCCCAGGACGAGAAAGGAGCTCTATGAGAGAGCAGGGGCTAGAATCTCTAAGCTCTACCAGAGAGCTTAGAGAAGGAGGTACACACGGGCTCCTGTTCCCTTGTAGTTGTCCCATGAATAAGAATCTACCATGACCCCATGTCCCCTGATTCCAGGTGACCTTTCTGCTAGAATTTGAATTTAGCTGCTCCTCCCTCCTGAGCCAGGCTTTTGTGAGGCTGACTGCGTCCAGGTGAGAACAATGGGAACACCCTCCTAGCCCTCTCCTACTGGGTCTTGGTTGTTGTGGTGGTATGTGTGTTGGGGGAGGAGGGAATATATAGCATTGACTCCTCTACTCCAGAAAGGGGTATCTGAGACAGGATGTCAGCCTCTCTCCCATGACCCTACAGTAATAGCTTGGAGAAAAATGGAACCCTTCAAGATAACACAGCCCAGACCTCAGCCTACATCCAATATGAACCTCACCTCCTCTTTTCTAGGTATGTCTCTATCCTCCTTTGAGACTCCCCCACCCTGTTCTGACCCCAGACACATACGCTGTGCTTCCACCTCTCCCTCTGCGTCCTCCATTGTTTCCCAAAACCCAAACCCTTGGGGCTGCTCCATCTTTTTGCCTTCAATCCCACTCACATGAAACCTTCTCATTTAAGCATCTTACTTTCTTCCTAGGTATAGGGCTTTGCTGGGCTCTAAGAATTGGAGTGGGGGTAAGGGAATTGGGGATGTGGCCATAAAGTTTGTTAATTTGTGCCATGTCCCATTTCTATCTTCTCTGTGTACCCCCATCTCTTTATCTGTGTGCTGGCTCAGCCTTCCCTGAATCTGTAGAGTCTGGCAGAAATAATGCCTGCTTGAGTGTGGTTGGTAGGGAAATAATATGAGTGTAATAATTTATAGTTTTAATTTGAACAGTCCACCTAAAATATCATATGGTGTGCTTGAGTGTGATATTGTTGTGTTACAGAATTACATGCTTAGAATTTTGTAATTAAAAAGGGGCATTATTTGTGCCAGACCCTGTATATATGTATGCTGACCATGTGCCTCTTTGTCTGTGCCATGGCTGTGATCATGTACTTCCTGACTTGGTGTTCATGAAGTGAGTCCACTCTGCACCGCTATGAGGTTCACCCACATGGGACTCTGCCAGTAGGTCCTGGCCCGGAATTCAAAACCACTCTTAGGGTGAGAAGCTGGAGGGGCCTTGGTATGAGCAGGGGAAGGGGGAGGAGTCCTGGGGAAAGAACAGGAAGAGTCTTTCTTATATTTCAATAGTATCTAGGATAAAGGGGAACAGATGAGAAAGGGGCTTCTGTCCCCTGCCTCCTGCCTCCTGCCTCTTCCCATTTCCAATTCTCCCATCAGGTTCAGAACCTTGGCTGCTATGTAGTCAGTGGCCTCATCATTTCAGCCTTCCTTCCAGCTGTGGCCCATGGGGGCAATTACTTCCTGTCCCTGTCTCAAGTCATCTTTAACAATGTGAGCCTGGGCTAGGGGTATGTAGAGCCTTCTTACCTCAATCTGGTGGACTCACCAGTTCCTTATCTGCTGGGTCACTGCTCTTAGGGCCACTCCCCCAAGGGGACCTTTCTTTTACATATGTGGCTTCTTTGAGAAGAAAGGGATTATTAGCCCATCACAAGAGTATGGGTGGTATGCTGTTGCTGAGCCTGGAGTAGCTGGCCTCTCACCATCAAGGAGTCTCTCAAGTTTGATCTTCCTCTAGGCAAGCTGCACAGTGCAGAACCTGACTGAGCCCCCAGGGCCCCCTGTACATCCAGAGGAGCTTCAGCACACAAGCAAACTGGTATGAGTCACAACAATGTGAAAAATGTATCCAGAATGGGAAAGTAGAGTTTAGAGCCTTGGGATTGGGGGTAGAGCCTGAAGTGGTAAATAGGGGATCTTTCCACCCCAGGTCCTGATCTGTCTCTCTCTTCTGGTAGAATGGGAGCAATTCTCAGTGTCAGGTCGTGAGGTGCCACCTTGGTCGGCTCGCAAAGGGGACTGAGGTCTCTGTTGGACTACTGAGACTGGTTCACAATGAATTTTTCCAGAGGGTAAACCTTTTATTTTCTACTACTCTCACCTTCTGCTCCTATCTGGAACTTGAGAATAGGCTTTGGAGGTAAACAGACCTATGTTCAAGTTCCACTGTGCCTCTTACTAGGCTGTTGGACCTTGAGCAACTTATTTCATCTTTCTAAGTTTCTTTCTTCTTATCTTAGAAATGGAAATGATAATACCTACTTTAAGGAATTGTAAAGAATAAATGAGTCCTAGCTGGTGTAGCTCAGTGGACTGAGCATGGGCCTGCGAACCAAAGGGTCACCCAGGGTTTGATTCCCAGTCCGGGCACATGCCTGGGTTGTGGGCCAGGTCTCCAGTAGTGGGTGCATGAGAGGCAACCACACATTGATGTTTCTCTCCCTCTCTTTCTCCTTCCCTACCCCTCTATCTAAAAATAAATAAATAAAATCTTTTTTAAAAAGAATAAACGATTAATGAGATAGACTCATTAAAAGCTAGCTATTATCCTCCATTTATCATCCCTTAGTGCTATACCAATAATCAATCAACATTGATAGGATACCTAGATTCAATCAATTAATAATCCATCAAGTGCCTACTATATAAAACGTCCTGTACAGACACCAAGGAGAAGATCCCCAACTTTGAGCACCGTGCCTAATCGTAGTGACTTAATACATTTTTGTTAAGTGAATGAACAAATAGTTGATATTATATACAGTATATATTGGGGTGGCCAGAAGTAAGATTATATATAAGAGAGGGATCTAGCTTATGAAAGTTCTCTAAAGCTAGGGAGATAAAATTGAACTTAATATGATTGGCAATTAGGAGTCAGTGTGAATTCCTGAGCAGGGAAATGACATCTTAATTATAACAGTTGCATTTAGTGCTAGGGCTTTTTACTGTATATCTGCATATACCATCTACTTTGAATAACACAATATCTCTAGGATACAGGCATATGTTTTAAGGAAGTAAACTCCGATAGCTCATTCCTCTCTAAGTCTGCTTATCTCCTTGGTATACTGGTTTTCATTCATTCGTCTATTAATAAAGATTTATCGAGAAACCACTAGGTATTTGGCACTGTGCTAGGTACTAGACACTAGGGACACATAATAAGACATAGTCCTTGACCTAAATGATCTTATAATTCAGTGGTGAAAGACAGAAAAGTAAACAGAATATTATAACCTTATCAGAGGTGGTGGGGGTTAGGAGGAAACATTTTCTTAATTCCCAGAAGAGATAACATCTAAACTTCAACCTTGCCCTGGCTGGTGTGGCTCAGTGGATTGAGTGCTGGCCTGCAAACCAAAGGGTCGCCAGTTTGATTCCCAGCCAGGACACATGCCTGGATTGCAGGCCAGGTGCCCCCATGAGGTGGTGCATGAGAGGCAACCACACATTGATATTTTTCTCCTTCTCTTCCTCCCTTCCCCTTACTCTAAAAATAAATAAAATCTAAAAAAAAAACCCAAAAAACAAACTTCAACCTAAAGGAGAGGTAGGGGTTAGCCAAAGAAAAGGAAGTTGAATGCATTTTAGGTAGAGCCAACAGCAAAATGAAGGGCTGGTGGCTTTTCATCTATTACCCTTCTTCTCTTTCCCCCTTGATCTCCAACCTTTTCTTTTCATCTTGATGGTCCTGAAAGTGTATCTCTCAGCCTCATGTTTGCTGTTGGAGTTTCAATTGCCACACTACCTGATGATAGCTCACTTTAAATGTCTTCATATCCACTTGTTCCACAGGCCAAATTCAAGTCTCTGACAGTGGTTAGCACCTTTGAGTTGGGAACTGAGGAGAACAGTGTCCTACTGCTAACTGAAGCTTCCCGTTGGAGTGAGGTGGGGCTGGAGGATGACTTTGAGAGCTGTGAAAAGTAAGGGTGGGGTTGGGGTAAGGATACCTGTGGGCTTTTTTTCAGAACAGAAATTTCTTTATTAGGCAGCAATCAGGGAGTCAGAAGTGACTCCAGAATAAATCAGAATGCTAGGGTCCCAGGGGATAAATGGTAATGGAAAAAATACAATAAAAAATGAACTATTAAAAAAAAAAAGAATGCTAGCATCTCATTGCCTCCATTCCTGCCTTAGTTTCATTCCTTTTAGTCTTCTATTTTGAGGCTGGCTTTGCTACAATGTGGGATGAGGCTAGCTAGGTGAAAGGGTGCAGGTAAAAAACAATTTTCCCCATATAGAGCCTCCTGGAAGTGATTCAGACCCGACCTGTCCTTATCTCCCTGTGGATCCTTACTGGCAGTGTCCTGGGAGGGCTGCTGCTGCTTGCTTTTCTTGTCTTCTGCCTTTGGAAGGTAAGCATGGCCAGCTTTAGTTAGAAGTATGGAGCACAGTGCCCATGAGTTTAGGGATCCTTGATTATAGCAGGGAAAACAGAGTTTGTGCCGGGTGTCATGCCTGGATCTCCTTTCTGTACTCTACAAATATTGGTTGAATTAAACTAAGCCAAATAAAATAAATTCGAACCTCATGTTTGGAAGCAGAACAAAAGTAAAAACTTCAGATATGTCTGAGAGCCGTTGGCAAGGTCCCCAGGCAGGGCATTTGACAATAACTCTTATCTCTTCCCCTATAGCTTGGCTTCTTTGCCCGTAAGAAGATTCCCAAGGAAGAAAAAAAAGAAGATAAATTAGAGCAATGAATGAAAAATAAAGTCTGAGAAAGTCCTCCCTTGAAGCCTCTCCAAAAGACTTGCAAAAAAGTGGAGGGTTGGGGACTCAGAGGGTACAACAATAAGCCTCTGGACTATTTCCCCAGACCTGAACCCTGGCTGGACTTTTGAGTCATGAAGAAGCTGCTGGCAAGAGATGAGGCCTTACCTCAGGCAAGAAGGGCTAGCACCCAAACTAGGAACACTCTCACTGTTGCTTTACTCCTCATGATCCTGGTTCCACAGCCAACACTGGGGCCTTTTTCCCTATCCTCAGGAATCAAGAATTTTTTGTCTAGGTCCCTGACTCCTTTCAGATTCCCTCCACATTCCCCCTCACAATTTGGAAAGGATTAGGGTTATCTTCCTCTATTCCCTGCCTTTCACCTTCCTGCCTGCTCCCCACTCCACAGGAGGGAGCTGATGTTGGTTTGAAAGAAATAAAGTCAACATCTGCTGCTTTTCTCTGGAGTCTGGCCTCTCAGAAAGCCAGTTGGGGAGAGTCAACAGGAAAAGAGGAGGGAGCAGGAAAAGCCACAAGAGACATTCTGTATAATTCCAAGAAACAGAGAAGCCTTTACACAGGCAACTGCCGCCCCCCAGAAACCTGAGACTTCATGGCACACTAGCCCTCCCTCAGGTGCTGGTGAAACTGAGTGCCTCTGGCCTGCTGGGTGTGGGTTTCCCAACTCCCACCATTCCCTGGGAGCAAAGCAAGGTCCCCCATTCTCTGGAGCGAGGGGCCCCCAGGTGGCTAGAGCTGGAATAGCAAAGAAGACTATATACCTCAGCAGTATTTTCTCCTCTCCGACCTCAGACACTTTTGAGCTCTCTATAAACTACAGAGAAGGGAAATGATTGCTGTTTGATGGTGGGAAACCCTTTCACCTTATCAGCTTTGGGAAGCAGCCATGAAGTCTGAATGAATGGGGTCTGAATTAAGGAGGAAGCTGAAGTGAGTAGCCAGAGGTCTCTGGGGAGCAAGCCTTTCCTTGTCCAGCAGTTTGATTAGCACAAAATGCTCCTAGGAAAATGTTTCTAGGGCAACTTTAGTCATACTTTGTAGGGCTTCTCTGTTGGAATCACTTTTCCAGCCCCTGCCTGATGTTTACCAGAAATTCTGGAGTTAATTTCTATCACTGGATTACCCTCAAATCCCTCCCATTTGTTGGACGTGACCAGTTAAGGGAATTGGATTCTCATCAACAAGTGGGTAACTTATATCTCTTTGTAATCAAGACTTTGAATACCAAAGTCAGTTATTGGTCTCTAGAGTGCAGCACCCGTTTAGAATTGAGAAGAGAGGAGACCCAATCAGGCATTTGACTAGCAGGCACAGAACCTGTCCTCCAGGACAGTTCCTGAGGCCAACAATATTTATTTTGGCATGTCTCTGGTCTTTGGCATTGTCTCTGTTCCCCAGCATGGTGGACAGTATATCAGATGACCAGAACAAATAAAATTCAGTGTCAAATGACTTCTGGTTCTATTTGAGTTGCTAGGATATGGACTGCTAAGGAATGGTGAGAGGTGATTCTTAGTTCCCCTGAAGTGAGACCTTATACAATTGAGTCCCTGGAAGGTCAAGTTATGAAATATTTGAGGTGTTTTCTGTGACTCACCCACTGGAGTGGTGCTGTAACCTCTTGTGTAAAATGTGTAGGTTTTGTAAATACATAGGCCTAGATTGAAACCCCAGGTCTGCCATTTATTAGCGGTGTGGCCTTGAGCAAGTCATGACTACTCCAAGGCTCAGATAACAGCATTAAGCTGTGTATAACTGTAGTTAAGAATGAAAACAGGCTTGGATTTAATCTAAACTATACTACTTAAATCTTCTTTGGCTTTGAACAGATTAACTTCTTTAAGTCTTGACTTTCTTGCCTTTAAACTTATAAGGATTGTAAGGACTAAATTAGATAATTCAAGTAAAGTGAGCATATGATAAGTGGTCACTGTTGTTATAAAATGGTCACTGTTGTTATAAAAATATTTTGTTATTAAATAATCTACCTTACAATGCATTGTACAGATAGAATGGGAAGTATATTGAAGCAGCAGGTAATGCTCCTGGTCTACAACTCACTTTCTCTTCATAGATCCTGAACATTTGTTTCTTCTAGGTGCCATGGTTCCCTCCTACTAACTCTTACCCTGGGCCTCATCCCCTTTGAAATAAGCCTTCATGTGCACTAAGGTGATAATTAGCTATTTAACTTGAGGTTCTAATGGTAGAAATCAAATCTATTTTATTTCTTTAGACACCCAGGGTTCTTCCAGTACCCTCAAGGAATATGTGCACCTCAGCAATGGACTTCTAGAGACTATGTTTCTGCCTCTGTTACCTGACTCTGACAATGGTGGCCTGTCTGACCTATTAGGCAGGAACAACTGTTTTGTAGCAAGCTGATGAGTTATTTTGTGGCAGGAGGAGTCCATGGTGGCCCTCAGTGCATTTGATATGGACAATAGTTTAACCTATGGAACATGCTATTTTTGGGGCTGGTAATGAGTCCACGGTTATAGTCCTCGAGGACTGGTTCATCTAACTCTTTATCCATGTGATTAAAAGGACAACTTTTAGTATTCTTATCCGTCTACAGACCCCTATCCTCTCTATCCCTCAGTTCCAGAGTGGGACTTTTTTTTTTTTTCCAGAATGGGACTTTCTTTTACTCCAACCTATTCTTCAATAAGCCTGTCACCTTTTCCTTTGGAACAAAGCCAGTTTGATAAACAACTGTAGAAACAACAGGCTCTCTCCATACACATATGTTCTTTCCTTTTTTCCCATTGTTGTGCCTTCATTTCTTCATTCATTCATTCTTTCATTCATTCATTCATCAGACATTAAGCACCTAATATGTGCCAGGCAATGAGAATAATATAAAATACAACTCCTACCATCAAAGAACCCAGTCTACTAGGGGAGACAGATGTAAACAAATAATAGCAAATACGGAGAGGTGGTTGCTATATAATACGGCAGAATTAAAATCGTATCACACTATTTGGCACACTTTTTTGAAGTGTGTTTGTAGAGGGAGGGTGGTAGCAGGGTTGTAAGGGAAAACTTTACAGGAAAAAGAAAAACATTTGGCTTGAGGGACCACCAAATGTGAGAGGAGGCGTTCTGGGGATGATTACTAGTAATCGCCAGTCCGGATGGAAATTGTAATAGACTAGCATAGACTGAGCATTGAACTGTCAAAGTAGTAGGAGATGAGACCGCAGAAGGCAGGGTGCAGCTCCTGGTGAGCCTTATAAACCATGTTAAGCATTTTCATCTGTATCCAGTAGGCTATCTTATGCATTTGAGTGGGCTTGCTCTGGCCGCCAGGTGGAAAAGGAGAGATGGATAGACCAGTTGCCTGGGACAGACTGTTCAAGCCAGAATTGCTGATTTTTTTATTTAAAGAGTAGTAGAAATTGTGTTTTGTTTTTCAAAGAATGGGGGGTGCTTAAAATAATTTTCTTTTCTTCCTCTGCCTTTTCTAATTTACAGGTTCTTTAGAAGGTTAAACCTGATCCCCTTTCCCTCAAGTTTGGTTTCCCAAGTTGAGAGGAGTCATGCACTATCCACACTAAAGTCTCCTCCCATTCCCAAACTGTTCTCTTTAAATCCTCTTTTGTGCCTGGTTTTTGGCTGGTGAATGGGGGAGGAAGCAGAGGTCAACTAAGTTGACCGAAGGTTTTTGGACATAATGAAAGCGCTGTCACCAGTGGTTAAACGAGGCAGTTGGCAAGAGCGGGGCGCAGGGAGAGAAGCCGGGCCTGCCCCTCTGCCAGCGGCACTTTTAGGAGCCCGGCTCCGGTGGAGTCTCGGGTTGAGCTGCCCCTGAAACTGCGGAGAGGGGCGGGGCCGCGGGAGGAGTTTTATCCGAAGCTGGCGGGGTTCTCTCTGTTACTGAACAGGTTCGATCTGGGGGAGGGTTCGGTTTGGGAGAGTTGGGTTGGAGACCAAGCCCAAGACGCAGCCAAAGATTGTAGGCATTGCGCCTCTACAAAAGCGAAGTGTGGCAGGGCCACGGGCGGAGTTTTAAGCCCAGTCTCAGGGTTTTTGTCTCGGATTGAGCAGGAAGGGACTTGGGGGCGGATGCGGCACTGCTTTTGACAGCTTTCTCTTTGTCAGCCGCAGCTGAATTCGGTGGGTTTGGAAATCTGTACCCCTCTCTCTGCGCGTTCCAGTCCCCCCTCCCCACCCGGCCCCGAGCCAACCCGTGGCTCTGGCCCTGGCCATGAAGCGCATCTTCTCCTGCTCCAGCTCACGCGTGGCGGTAGGTGCCAAAATGTCTGGGAGGATGGGCATGGGTTAGGGTACAAGCCCTGTGGTGACGGAAGTCCTGAGTCCTACCGCCGTGCACCATTTGCCTTTTGTCTTTATCAGTCTTTCCAGCTCTTTCGCTCTTGCAATGCAGCCCACCGGTCCTGACTTCCTCAAGACCCTGTTCCCCAGCCTCTGGTTAACCTCTGACCAACCTCTGACCTCGCTAAGGTTCTTTCCCTTGACCCTTCCTTGTTCTCCTATCATGTACATTCCCAACTTCTGATGTTTCCTGTAGCCCTAACCCCTCCTGAAGGACCCGTCCTTTACTTTTGCCTTGTCTCTTAGTACTGAACCATTCTCAAGCATCTGCTCAGTCTGAAGTCCCTGCTCAGCTTCAACTTCCATTATTATGTTTCCAAAGTCCTGCCCCACGGTCTCATTTTCCAGCCCTGCCCTGTGCTCACAGCCCTTCCCTCTCATATGGTCCTAGTCTTGTTTCCTCTCAGTCCAACAAGTAGTCCCGACCCCATACCTTCCCCTAGCCTTTCTTCACAGAATCTTCTCTTTCCTCATCCCCATCTCACCCCATGCCACTTCTACTCCCATTCTCTCATTATTACCACTGGCTCTCACACATCACTCCAAACCTCTTTCTAATTAGTGCTCCCACAACAGCAGCCTTCTTTGGTTCTTCCCTTCAACCTCTGCTTCTCTTTGCCCAATGGTTTTACAATTCCACTTTTCCCCCATTTGCCCCGACCTGCCTGCTCTCTGTGGGTTAATCTTGCAGTCTGGCTAGCCTGACAGGCATTGCCAGAGAAAGGCACAGGTGCCTGACTGCTCCCCACAGACCTACATAAGCTTCCTGTACTGCAGTGCCTGGTCATCAGACTGATTCTTGTGCTAGTCAAGGCCTTCTACCTGCTTCTCCCCAAATCTTTCTTCATTCTAAACCCTCACCCATTTGTTAGGGCTTATACTCTCTGCTCCTCTTGACTGAGTTGGGGAAAGGTGGTGGTGAGAAAAGAAGAGGAGAGTGTATTCACTTTGAGAGTTCCCAGAAGAAGTCACTCTACTCACCAAGTTCTCCCAGAACAAAACACAAGGAAGAAGATTACAGGATGTAGTGGCTTAGGGAGTATAATTTCTTCTTCTCTGAAGATCTCTTACAGAGAGACCCCCTATCTGAGGATGACAGTTTCTGTGCAGATGGGAATTATGGCTCATTTAGAACTGAAGTTGCTAATTACCTGTAGTAATACTTCTTAGTGGTGCCATTCATAAGGAATCATAAGAAATGTTTAGTGCACTTTTCATGGGCAGGCCACAGCAGCCTGGAAGAGAGCTATGAGGCAATACCAGGAACTCTGTTGAGGCCTGCCCTTGTCCCACTTTAGTTTCTACATATTGGTCAATCAATCAAAAGGCACCACGGAATAACTATTATGGCTACCAGAAAGGGAGGCTACCCAGACTCTGTCTTAACTCATAATGGTTTTCTTATTCACATGGACTCTCCCTAGATATTTTTTTTAATTTTTTTTAAAGATTTTATTTACTTTTAGAGAGGGGAAGGGAGGGAGAAGGAGAGAGAGAGAAACATCAATGTGTGGTTGCCTCTCATGTGGTCCCCAATGGGGACTTGGTCCGCAACCCAGGCATGTGCCCTGACTGGGAATCGAACCTGCAATGCTTTGGTTCGCAGCCCGCGCTCAATCCACTGAGCTACACCAGCCAGGGCTCTCCCTAGATATTGAAAATTCTTTACATTGCCCTCCCCTATCAGGTTTGTGGAGTCTGCATGCTCCTTGGGAATGGAAAAACTATTTCATTCTTCCTAACTCTCCAATCCTTGGTCAGTGCCTCGTTTTCAAGATGCTGTGGTGAGCAATGGACTGAATGTTGGAATTTGAAAGTATTCCTCTGTCCTTCTTCACCCCAGCTCTACAGAGGTTTAGCCATGGAGAATTTCTACCCATTCTAAACTCTTCTTAGTGTAACAAAATTATAAGAAGTAAATTGAGTGGATTTAGAACTATCTAGCTGGAAAGAAATCTGTTTCCTCAGGATGGGATCACAAAAAACTTGATAATAGGCCAGTTTCAGTTGGAAATTGTTTCTTCATAAAACTTCCTTATACTTCTTATGATAAATTCCTCCACTCCCTTAGTAGCTAACCACTCTGGGCCCATTTGTCAGAGAAATAGTGTGACAACATTCCTGGCCACTCCCAAAGCTTGGCTTCCCAGTGATACTGGAGATTGTCCCTGCCTATCCCCACTCCCACTCCTGGGTCCAGGGCCAGAGTCCTGCACTCTCAAATTGAGATAAGGATTAAAAAATCAGTGACCATTTTAAAATTAATCTAAGTTATCCAGAATATAGGAAATTCAGCAAACAACCAGAAACCGAACTTTTATAATCTCATTTTATTTTAATCAAGTAGAGGATGCCTTTGAGGGTGTCTTACATATTGTCTTACTCTGCCTTTGTAGGAAGTAAACCAGAAAATAGCTTTAAACAGTTGGAGCTGAATTAGCTTACAGAAATGTCAATTGCGTTAACAAAGTTAAGAGTCATCTCCTGGTTCCTTCAGGGTAGCCTTTCTATTTCCATACACCTGTCCTACAGCCGTAGCCACTCTTCCTCCACTGTTGGTGTGCTCCATCTTGATAGGAAACTTAAAGGCCCACAGCCAGGGATAAGGAGAAGCGGCAATTACTTTTTTTTTAAATGCATTCTAATTTTTTAAAAGACTTTATTTATTTATATTTTTAGAGAAAAGGGAAGGGAGGTAGAAAGGAAGGGAGAGAAACATCAATGTGTGGTTGCCTCTCACGTGGCACCCACTGGGGACCTGGCCTGCAACCCGGGCATGTGCCCTGAGTGGGAATTGAACCAGCGACCCTTTGGTTCACAGCCTGCACTCAATCCACTGAGCTACAACAGCCAGGACTCTAATTTTTTTTTTCTTTCTTTCTTTCTTTTTTTTTTTTTGAGAGAGAGAGAGAGAGAGGAAGGGGAGCAGAGAGAAAAACATCAATTTTTGTTGTTTCACTTATTTATGCATTCATTTTTTTAACCCTCACCTGAGGATATACTTATCAATTTAGAGCGAGAGGAAGGGGGAGAGGGAGAAACATTGATGTGAGATAGAAACATTGACTGGCTGCCTCACATACATGCCCCTACTAGGGATCAAATCTGCAACCTTTTGGTGTACTGGAGGACACTCCAACCAACTGAGCCACTCAGCCAGGGCCATTGATTGATTCTTGTGTGTGTCATGACTGGGGATTGAACCCACAACCCTGGCATATTGGGAGTACACTTGAACCAACTGAGTTACCCAGCCAGGGCAGGACCCCTATATATTTTTTTTTAGATTTTATTTATTTATTTCTAGAGAGAGGGGAAAGGAGGGAGGAAGAGATGGAGAGAAACATTGATGTGCAAGAGATACATCATTCAGTTGACTCTTCCATTCCCCCAACTGGGAACTTGGCCCATAGCCCAGGTATGTGCCCTGACTGGGAATCAACCCTACAACCTTTCGGTTCACAGGCCAGAACTCAATCCACTGAGCAACACCAACCAGGGCCCCTCTAATCTTAACTACAGATATACAAAGCTTATTCTTGTATTTGAGTCTGCTGATTAATTTGGTAACTGTTCTCTTGAGGCTGTGATGATAATCCAGTGCCTCTTTTCCGAGGTGTTGGGTGAACAATGAACTGGATCTTGGAATTTATGTGTCTCTCTGTCTTTTTTCACCTGGTTCTGCAGAGCCTTGGTCATGAAGAATTTCCACCTATTTTAAATTCTTCTTAGTATAACAAGATTATAGGAAGTAAATCAGGTAGATTTAGAACTATCTAGCTGTAAAGAAAAGTACCTACTTTGCTTGGAAACACCTTTACAATATGTATAGCCTGGCCATTAAGCATTGGCTAATATGAGCAAGATCCCTTTCTTCCACTCCCCTGTATGGAGAATTCTGAGCCCAGAAATATCCAAAATGTGCCCAGCAAGGCTTGAAAGGATGGGGATTGGAACTAACATTTACTGTGTACCTACTATGTGACAGACACAGTGTTAGGTGCTTTATATGACATTATATCATTAAAAAACTGATGTTCAGAGAAGTTTCTACATGCCTAAATTCACAAGGACAGGAAATGTTTGAATCAGGATTTTAAACAAAGGACTTCACATTGAGGTCAGCTGATGGCAGTGTCCTATGCTGGAGGCATAGTTCTAGCTCTCTGCTTTTTCTGAGGGTGACCTGGCACCCAAGAGACATTGGATAATGTCTATTTGTACATCTCATTCTGTTGGTGGGTGGAGCAGTCATTTTGCTTATTTTGTCCTTTGAGAATTAACCTATTTGGAGACTCTTCATGCATCTGAGAGTGGGTGGCTCTGCCCTGGAAGCAATCTTAGACTGTTTCTTTGGAAATCTTCTATCACTCTGTAATAGTGTGATCTGGTAGTGAGAACTAGGATTGGCATTAGGTGGCCTGGGCTCTAATCTCAATTTTGTCACCATTTTGTGGTGTGTCTCTGTAGTTATTTAACCTCAGTGTGCTTCAGTTACTTCTTCTGTCAAACAGATAAAATAATATCAGCCTTAACTACTTTCCAGGGATGTTGAGAGGCTAATTGAAATAGCACTTGAAAGGGCTGTGAGGAATTACAAGTGTTATACGGGAGTCTTACCTCAGAATTCATCTACCCTAGATAATTTTATGACTGGAACATTTAAAATTTTTCCTGTTTTTGATGAATAATTTGCCATGGTTATGTAAACAGTATTTGAAAATGAGTTATTTGGCTTTCATTGACCCTATATTTTTCCACCTTCTCCCATAAAATAACCTCTTTCTTTTTGAGATTATACCTCATAAAATTCAATGTGCAACCACTAGTCCCCCATCAGTTCCTGTTTTGTTATAAGGATAACATACACCTGTATAGATAGCTCTTCACAGTTTACAAAGAGATTTTTATATATATTAGTTCATTTAATACTCACAACATGATGAGGTAGTTATTACTTTCCACATTTTATAGGTGAGGAAACAGGTTAAGGTGTTATTAATGGCTTACTCTAGGTTTCATAGCTGAGAAAGTATCTGAACCAGTCCCTGAACTCAAGCCTGCTGACAAAATTTCTCTGGGGCCCTTTTCACCATAACACAAATTTTTGCATCCTTTCTTCTTTTCCTTTCCCTTTTCTGGGTTCTGGGTCAAACCAGGCTTTTCTGTGCTTTCAGCTGAGTGTTTTTACACAGCTCTCTCTTTTATGCCGTGAGGTACCTCAATTATTGTAATTACTCTACCAGCTGAAAAAGTCAGCCTGGAATTTTAGAACAATGAATGCCCAGGTGTGGCTTTTGTCTGGGACAGCTGCTCCCTGCCTGGAAAAGAGGAGGGAGGGGAGGACAGAGAAGGGAAGAGACCCCTTGCTGCTTCCTCAAACCTAGCTAGAGACCTATATTTGCTGTTCAGTTGTTGCCATGAAAGGGAAGAGCAACTAGGTAATGAGCAAAGATTTGAGATGGGAAAACGAAAACTCTTGTGTTTCTCCTCCCCGTTTGGGGGCCCAAAGCTGATGGGTAGAGATGGTATGACTAGTATTTGGACTCCTGAAGCTAGGTGCCATGATTTCGCAAGTATCTGAAGACAAAAAGCAGAGTAGTATGGGAAACTTAGAGGGAATGTGAGCACAGCTTGCTCTGGCAAGACCTAGAGAAAAAAAGGGAAAGGAGTCATGGCTGGGATTGCTCTGTGGTTGTCCTAATAACAATAATCATAACAATGATTTAAAGATATTTGAGCCCTGGCTGGTGCAGCTCAGTGGATTCAGCACCAGCCTGCAAACCACAGGTTTGCTGGTTCAATTCTCAGTTAAGGCACCTGCTTGGGTTGTGGGCCAGGTCCCCAGTAAGGGGCATGTGAGAGGCAACTACACATTGATGTTTCTCTCCCTCTCTTTCTCCCTCCCTTCCCCTCCAAAAATAAGTAAATAAAATCTTTTTAAAAAGAAGACATTTTAAATACTCTGCATCCAGCACTCAAAACTGATTTTTAAGTCAGTAGTCCAAGCACCTTTTGGTCCAGGGCTGGCAATAACCAGAAGTAGTTCTAAGTAGAATATGAATTGGTGATTATTTAACTGGCCTACCTAAGAAGGACTACCTGATCTAGGCTGAGTGATTTGTGGAACACTGAAAGGACCTTAGGAATGTCCCTTTCCTCTTGCTTGGCATCTTCCTATAACCATCTCTTTTAATTTCTTTCTCCACTCCACCCTCACCTAATTCACACAATCTATGGCTCTGGACCAGATGGAGAGATGGAACCACCGTGATCAGAAACTGCTGGAGGCAGTGCAGCAGGGGGACGTGGGACGTGTGGCTGCCCTGGCTTCCAGGAAGTCTGCCCAACCCACCAAGCTAGACTCGAACGGCCAGTCCCCCGTAAGTAAGTCCTCCTGACCCTAGTTTTGGTGTGTGGTTCCCTTTGAAAGCTCCAAACCCCAATATGATGTAGGACCAGGGAATGCCTCAACTTCAGAGCCCTTTTGGTCTTAATAAATCTTTGCTATGCATTAAGTGCTGCACAAAATGAGGGGGGAAAATTGTTGTTCCTGAGCTCTATCCACTTCACAACCCAGGTAAACCAAACTGACCCAAAAAAGGACAAAAGTCCCATGAAACAAACAGAAAACTGATATATACACTAAATAGAGTATTTCTTCCTTGCACAAAAAGGAGGGTGTGTGTGCTTGGGAAATTCAGAATGAAGTGGTAGACACAAGAGTCACATGGCTAGAAGGAATGAGTAGGATAAGAGGAATGTTACCCCTTGTTTCTGTCCAAGTCAGCCTTCACATGCCCAGCCCCCTGCTCTGGTCTGGCTGACTCTTTCTGCGACACTTCCAGTCTGCTAAGGTACCTGCAGTAATAGTCTGAGATTTCTTGAGACCTGTAGCTCTTATTTCTATATTTGCTTCCAGCTTCCTCTGACTTTATGACAGTAGGTCATAAAGCCTTCTCTTTTTCAGAAAGTCAGGTCAGGGGAGTTCCCTCTCTGCTTTTGGGATTGGCTTTGGGGTTAAGGGAGCATAGGAAGCAGTGATTATTAAGACTCTCCCATTCCTTATCCCCTGATCCCTTCATCATTCTGCCTCTTGGCCTTGATTCTGGCAGGTTTCATCTGGCAGCCTCCAAAGGCCTGACAGAATGTTTGACTATACTGCTTGCAAATGGGGCTGACATCAATAGCAAGAATGAGGCTGGTCAGTTAGACTGAGCACTGTGTTATACCGCTTGCCTCTCCCTCTACAACAGCAGCGGGGGTCCTGCTGTAGGTTCCAACTGCAACCCCCTACTTCTCTCCTCATAAATTCTGGCCGGCATCATTCCAGAGGTTCCCCTCCCTACCAGCTGGGTATACTTTCACCCACCTCCCACATCCACCATAGGTACTAGGCACTTGGGGAACAAGAATTTCTGGCCTCATATGGCTAAGATCTTCTTTCTCTGATTTCCCTCTGATTATCTGTGCATCTCTTGCCTTCCCTCCCTGTGAATCATTGGCATGTATTGGGCTACACACCTCCCTCACCTGCTCTTTCACTTTCCAGGAAGCACCGCCCTGCACTTGGCTACCATCTCCTGTCAGCCACAATGTGTTAAGGTCCTGCTCCAGGTAAGAGCAACCCCTTGATACTACTCCTGTGAAGGGAGGAAGTGGACCCAGAGTTTCTTAACTTTGTCTTGAAGTCACAAGTAATATTTGATCAAATATACCCATCTTATTCCCAATATGAGAGCTTGTAATAATTTATTCATTAATTCACAACATTTATTTAACATCTACTATATGCAGGTACCCCACTTAATGCGGCCCTTGAGAGTAGGTCATAAAGTAGAGTTGCCAGTCAATATGCATATATTGAGTACTGCCATTGGCAGAGCCACTTCAAAAACTAACTGTTGTGATGCTGATGGGTGGGCAGAAGGAGGACAGAGGTTTTCAAATTAGAACAAAATGCTACTGTCTGTTTTTGAGGTTTGTGTAGTCTAGGCACACACAGAGAAATATAGATGTGAAATGACATGTGGAAAATTTATAAATAATTCTCCAAAAGTACAAAAGGCACAGTTCAATAGACCATTGGGTGAATGTCTGTTCTGCTTTTGTTCTTCCCAACACTTTCCAAGTTTCCCAATTATGATTCTAAAGTATCAGTTATGGACTCAGGTGTTATATTCCCTAGCATGTTTATTTATCTATAATCTGATTTTTCTTAGGGCCTAGGTTTAAAAACCAGGGTTCACATTTAAGGCTGCCTATTATCCAAAAAATTTATTGGGCTTGCCTAGCAGTTGAACAAAGCCATGGTCCTCTCACCCCTCCCCATAGTAATCTGGAAGTTGGAGACCCAACAATGGGTATGGGATGAGAATGTTAACACCATATTCCGTGCTGCTTCCCTTTGTGCCTTTTTACAGCACGGTGCCAATGAAGATGCTGTGGATGCAGAAAATCGTAGTTCACTGCACTGGGCAGGTGCGTGCCAGAGGACTGGTGGGAAATAGGGCTGCAGGGACCATAGGGTAGGAAGGGAGAGGAGCATAACATTTGGTGGAAAGGGCAGGCCTGATTACTAAAATGGTTGGGGGGGATTTTGGGTCATGGTCTGACTAGATATACTTCCTGCTTCCCCTTAACCCAATCATCCTTCAACCCTCCCCAGCCTCCTCTGGTTGTGCCTCAAGTGTGCTCCTGCTGTGTGACCATGAAGCCTTTTTGGATGTCCTAGATAATGTGAGTATCAGCTGGATCACTGGGCAGTGTTCTACACAGGGAGGCTGTGTCTTTCTATGAGCTCGATTGGCCAAATTCTGTGACCAGATATTGTGCAGTACCACCTTCTCTTACTCCCTCCCAACCCCACCCTGCTCCTCCTCCTCTTCCTCACAGAGAAGTTAAGCCTTATCTTCTTAAAAGCTTCTGAGCCTTAGAATAGGAACATTTAGCCCCAAGACTGGATTTTTTTTCTGGAAAGATGTGGGGAGAGGGGAGCTGGTAGGGTTGTGTCAAACCCCTGGCTCCCCTGGCTTTTCATGAACCCTCTTTCCACAACCTGTGCAGGATGGACATATACCCTTGATGATTGCCTCACTGAGTGGTCATGCAGTTATCTGCTCACAGCTACTGCAGAGAGGTGCCCGAGTTAATGTTACAGACAAGGATGACAAGTGAGCCTTCCTTATCTTCCCATCCCAAATCCAGACCTTGATCAATCTAGGAAGGTGCTGACAGGCAGTGTGTGTGTGTGTGTGTGTGTGTGTGTGTGTGTGTGTGTGTGTATAAGAAGGTAAATTAGTCTCTGTGTTCTTGGTCTCCTTTCTTCTGAGTCGTGGTTTACAAGAGCTCTGGCAACTGCTTCACTGTTTTCCTCTTGAGAACTTGAGAAAGTTTTCCTTATACTTTTTTATTCAGCGGCTGCCAGCCTCATCTTCTTAACATAGAACTCTGGAAGTAGAATGAATACCTCTGGACACATAGTTTAATTTACTGGTTTTCAAGCTATCTTTTAAGCAATGGAATCCTTTTTTCTGATAAAGAATTTATGCAGAACCTTAATATATAAAAATTGAGGAAAATAAATCCCTTTCAGTTGGCCCTCTGCTTTCTGATGCTTCTGCTCCAAGGACTGACATTTGAAAAGTTCTGGTCTGGCTTAATGCTTTGTCATTGGCTGGTGTTGGTGTATGTTTCTTCTGCCCACACTGAATGAGAGCAGATCCTGTGAATGAGATTTCTGGAACCAGGACACTCTGATTCCAGAAGGAAAGCCTATCCTCAAGATTTGTCCTAACCCACAGATCAGCTCTGATCCTGGCCTGTGAGAAAGGCAGTACTGACGTGGCTGAACTACTCCTGAGCCATGGAGCTGATGGAGTGGTGGATAGCATGGAGCATGATGCTCTGTATTATGCTCTGCACACACAAGACAAGGCACTGTGGAAGCTGGTACAGCAGGCCCTGAACTGGAGGAGGGGAGGTAAGGCCAGTTCCCTGTTGTAACTTCAAAATGCTCCTTCATAGCTCAAAGAAGCTTCTTAGACTCCCATTTGTTTCCATGGCAATAACCCATCTGACAAATACTTGTCACTTTAGTCAAGAATTTACTTATTTATTGCCACTACTATGAGATGACCCCAAATTCACAAAAGCATAGTCACAAAGTTCCTTAATGAAGCCTTGTCTCTCACTAAAGGCAACTCTGGCTAGTACTATCACTAGCATTTCTGAGTTATAATTGTATATCTCTTTGTGTGGTTTCCTGGTCAATCTCTCTCTCCCCTACTAGACTGTAAATCCCTCAGATGACAGGCCATTTCTGTTTTGTTTACCACTGATATCCTGGTACCTATTACAGTGCCTGGCACAGTGTCCAATAAAGTGAGTGAACAAAATGAATGAGCTGGCACATCTCTAGGATAAGGGAATCAAGTTTGCTGGATTGAACAGGGGTGGCTCCCAGCTCTAGGAAGATATGTATGGTAAGGGTTATGACACTGAGGGGCCACTCCTCTCACTGACAGTCTGAAGAACGAGTGTGGGATAGAAACACATGGGACTTGTCCCTGCTCTCATTTTCCTCATGTCTTTTCATGTAGATCAGGAGCTAGTTCAACATCCAGATGTTGCATCTAAGGTAAGACCCTAAGTAGCTCCCCTTCTGACCCACTGCAGGCCATCCCACTGGGATATCTCCCAGGATGTGATCCATGGGGGTGTTAAGACAGTCTAAAAGAAGAAAGGCCCTTCTGGGTCTAGGATAGCTTCCAGGCTTTACTTCACTGTCTGTTTTCTACATACGCCTCTCCATCTGAGCCTCAGGTGGGTTCTCTACCTAAGAGTTCATGGAGAGGAGAGCCCAAAGAGGAGCAGGAAGAAGAGAATCATGGAGGCACATGCTCAGAGGCATGGAGGTGGAGGTATGAAGAGAAGCAGAGGAAAGTTTCTCAGTTGGAGCAGGAGCTGGTACAAAATACAGAAGAGTGTAAGGCTCAATCTGCAGCCTATCTGAACCTGAAGAACCAGATTCAAGAACATGTGTTGGAGCTGGGGCTCCTTCTTGCCCAAGAGCCCACAGCTTCAGAAGGGCAGAGTTCTAGTATCCATCCTGAAGAAGATGGCATGAAGAAGGGTTGTCTCCTAGACCTGCTGGCTGAACACATACAAGAGTTAAAGAAGCAGCAGCAGGCACTAACCACAGCCACAGCCACAGGCACAACCTCAGCCAACCCAGTATTAGCTTCCAAGAAGGCTGAGAATTCAGTCCAAGGGCAGATCCATTATAAAGCCCATAGTTGGGCCCAGCCAGAAGAACATGGGCCACCCCAGAGCCCAATGTCTGAGATCATGAGGAATGCCACAGGACAGCAACTGATCACCAATGGTGGACATGCCCTTAGCCCTGATCACACTGACCAGCCGCATGTTGGCCGGAAGGAGAGGTCACAGGCCCTAGGGGCTGAACCAATAGACACAGTGGCTGAATCAGTGGGCATAGCAGCCATGAACCAGCTCCTGCTACAACTGAGGGAGGAGTTGGCTGCAGTGTGGCAAGAAAAGGATGCTGCCCTGGGGTCTTTGTCAAGACTAGTCCTAGAGGGAGCTCTGGGGACACCCAGGGCTGAGGCTGCAGCAGCTGCCTGGGAGAAGATGGAGGCCATGTTGGAGCAGGTGCTAGTGAGGCTGGATCGGGCAAAGGCAGGACTACAAGGGAAACCTGTGCCCCTGCCCAGGAGCCCAGAGAAGGAGCACCAAAGGCAGGCTCAGAAACCATCATCAGAAAGGATGAAGGGAGGGAGAAAAGGGCTCCTGAGGCCCACGGGCAGCCTCTAATGGCCCCTGTCAGAGAACAGATGCCTGGAGGGGGACTGGCAAAGGGACCACTGGAGAAGGAAGTGTCAGCACTGAGACTGAGCAACAGTTACTTGCTAGAGGAGTTGAGGGAGCTGGGGTGGGAGCGGCAGCAGTTGCAAGGGGAGCTGCAGTCCCTGAGCCAGCGGCTGCAGCAGGAGTTTGTGTCCAAGCCAGAGGTGCAGGTCCAGCTCCAGCAATTGCAGCAAAGTGTGGGGCTGTTGACAGATGAACTGGTGTTGGAGAAGGAGGCCAGTGAGAAGTTGCAGAAGTGCCTGGCCTCCCAAAGCAGTGGCCTCCAAGGCCTGTGGGACTGTTTTCCCCCAGAGCTGGTGGGCAAAGGGAGTGCCGGAGGCACAGGTACTGAATCCCTGGAGGAGTTGCAGGCCCGCATCAGCACCCTGAGAGCCAGGCACCGTGAGGCCCAGCAGGCACTGGCTAGGCTGGAGGAGGAAAACCAGTGGTTGCAGGGACCCTCTGCCCCACATAGGAAGCCAGGCACCTCCTCAAAGGTGCCAGCATCCCCAGAAGTGGCTGCTTTAGAGCAAGACCTCAGGAAGCTTGAGGAAGAGCTGGCAGCTGTTCAGGCCACAATGAGTGGGAAGAGCCAGGAGATCAGGAAGCTGAAGAAACTGCTCTACCAGGCAACAGAGGAAGTGGCTGAGTTGAGGTCCAGGGAAGCGGCCAGCCTGCGGCAGCACGAGAGAACTCAGGGCTCGCTGGTGGCCCAGGCCCAAGCTTGGGGTCAGAAGCTAAAGGCTATGCTAGAAAAGTATAACACTGCCTGCCATGAAATGGGCTGGCTGCAGGAGGCTGTGGCTAAGGAGCGTTGCAGGAGTGGAGACCTGGCTGCCAGGGCCACAGAGCAGGAGCACCAGGCCAGCGAGATGTATGGGTACTCAGAACAGTTTGAGGAAACAGTGGAGCTGCTGAAAGAAAAGATGGAGCATCTTTTGGGGACTTGCCAGGACAAGGACACCAAGGTGATCAGATCAGGCAGTGATGGAGAGAAGTGGGGAAAGTTTCTGTGTGTTTATTGGATTTGCTAACCTGCATTTACCTTTGGTTAGTCAGATAAATATCCCCTGCCCCGAAACAGAATGCCAATTATTTTTTTAAAAGATTTTATTTATTTATTTTTGAGAGAGGGGCAGAGAGGGAGAGAGAGAGAGGGAGAGAAACATCAATGTGTGGTTGCCTCTCTGGGACCTGCCTGTAACCCAGGCATCTGCCCTGAGTGGGAATCAAACAGGTGACCCTTTGGTTTGCAGGCTGGCACTCAATCCATTGAGCCACAACAGCCAGGGCATGAATGCCAATTATTAGCAATTTGTCTGAGTCTGAGATAGTTTGGAGTTAAGATTTGAGGTAAGGTATAAATATAAAAGAACTTAGGTATTAAAACCTAAGAAGGGGACTTAGGTATTAAAATCTGGGACTCTGGATTCAAAAGCAGTGTGGTCTGGGCTACCACCCATGGAGTACTATGGTTTATTAGCATTTTGACTTCAATTGTGTGTATTAGCCTGAAGACAAATCTAATAATATAGTAGGTTGCTGTGGTTTTGGTAGGGTTCTGAGGAGGTGACTCAAAGGCTGATTGACTGATTAAGAAAAGTAGACTAGGCTAAAGGCCCAATTCTCCCCTCCCACTTCAATCAGAGATTTCTATTGGCAAAGAGATCCCCTATGCAAAAACAGAAATTTGAAAACCACCATGTTAGGAGCCCAAGTTTCCTAAAAAAATCAACTTGCAAATGAACTTAGTAATTCTAGAACTTTACCTATGAAATGAATTCAGAAACCTTATACAAATTTGTGTACATGATCAAATTTAGAATGATTAAAAAATATGGAAAGCATATGTTGTACATAATATTGAATACATAAAAATATAAGGAATGTTACACAGAAAAGGAATCAGTATGGGGTGGGGCTAATTAAAGAAAGGAAGAGGATTGGAGTCCAAGATGGTGGCGTGGTAGGACGCAGCAGATTCTACTCTCCCACAACCAGGAAAAAAATCCTAGTCATTCTAGGTAGGAACAGAGCAAAGAGCCAACATTATCACGTCATAAATAAAAATAGGAGATCGCAAATTGTAGCGGACATTGAAA
>CM052551.1:20237828-20292577 GCA_028533065.1 Trachops cirrhosus | reverse complement strand
GGGAGTGGGAGGAGGAAAGAGGGGGAAAAGGTACAGAGAATAAGTAGCATAGATGGTAGGTAGAAAATAGACAGGGGGAGGGCAAGAATAGCATGGGAAATGTAGAAGCTAAAGAACTTGTGACACATGGATATCAACTAAAGGGGGGGAATGTGGGTGGGAGGGGGTGTGCAGGGTAGAGGGGAATGAAGGGGGTAAATGGGACAACTGTAATAGCATAATCAATAAAATATATTTAAAAAATGTATTTCTTCACCAAATTAGGGAAGTTTTCTTTATTATTATTTTTTTAAGATTGTATTTATTTTTAGAGGGGAAGGGAAGGAGAGAGGGAGAGAAACATCAGTATGTGGTTGCCTCTCACACACCCCCTGAGGAGGACCTGGCTTGCAACCCAGATGTGTGCCCTGACTGGGAGTTGAACTACGACCCTTTGGTTTGCAGGCCCATGCTCAGTCCACTGAGCTACACCAGCCAGGGCTCTTTCATTATTCTTTCAAATAGATTTCCAGATTTTTACTCTTTCTCTTCTCCTTCTAGTACCCCTATGATGCAAATGTTCGAATGCTTGAAGTTATTCCAGAGGCTGCTTACTCAATCCTTGTTTTTTTGATTCTTTCTTTTCTCCTCTTGTTATGATGCTTGTTTTTTGCTTCCTTATGTTCCAAATCATTGATTTGATTCTTGGCTTCTTCCACTATACTGTTGTTTCCCTATAAATTGTTCTTTATTTCAATTAGTATATCCTTAATTTCTGACTGGATCTTTTTTATGCTGTTGAGGTTCCTTGAACATCCTTATAACCCGTATTTTGAACTCTGCTTGTGATAACTTGCTTATCTCCATTTTGTTTAGTTCTTTTTCCAAGATTGCCCTATCCAGCAAAGCTATCATTTAGAGTTGAAGGGCAGATAAAAAGCTTCCCAGACAAGAAGAAACTAAAGGAGTTCATCATCACCAAACCATTATTATGTGAAATGTTAAAGGGACTTATTTAAGAAAAAGAAGATCAAATCTATGAACAATAAAATGGCAATAAATACATTTCTATCAACTATTGAATCTAAAAAACAAACTAAGCAAACAAGAAGAACAGAATCATGGATACAGAGAGTTTTTTGATGGTTGCCAGATGGGAGGGGTGTGGGGGAATGCGTGAAGAGGTGAGGGCATTAAGAAGTACAAATAGGTAGTTACAGAATAGCCATGGAGATATAAAGTACAGTATAGGAAATGGAGTAGCCAAAAAACTTATATGCATGACCCATGGATATGAACAATGGTGTGGGGATTGCCTGAGGCAGTGGTGGGTGCTGGATGGAGTGGGGCAAAATTGGGACAACTGTAATAGCATAATCAATAAAATATACTTTAAAATATATAAAGCAAAAAGAAAAAAAAAAAGGATCTCTCTTGGCCACTTCCCATGGATCTCCTCACCTTCCTGTCTATCCACCAGCCAGACTGCTAGGTGAGAGTGAGGCAGAGAAGCATTCCAAAATCTGGAATTTCAGTTTGGTGGCTCACACATTGATCCCTCCCCATTCCTTCTCTCAGTCTGCCCCCTGCTGGGTTATGCTGGGTCAGCCAACAGTGGTTTGGCAGTAACCACTGGGTTGGGAGAAGAGCAGGGAGGGGCTGCCGTGGAAGACAGTGAGCCACACAAGGCTTGCAGAGTCTGGCTTCAGGGTTTGGCCAGGAAAAGAGCAGTGTAGATCAGGTCCTAGAGAAGATGAGGGTCAGCTTTTGGGTTTGTGTGAATGGGCTCAGGACTGTTTTAAGGTTGGGAGAATAGAGAAGGATTGATGGAGAAAAGGAGAGCAGGTACAGCTGCCAAGAGGAAAAGCATCAAAAAGGTGCAAGTCAGTTCTATTAAGGGGAAGAAAACTCTCCTTCCTGCTTTCAGAATTACCAAAGAATATAAAACAACTATTAGATTTCTTGTTACATATGGAGTGTGGGGTGTGAAAAATGAAGAAACTGCCAAAAGAAGGGTCCAGAGAAAGGTGGATCATTTGGCTAAGTTCAAGTATGAATCAGGAAACAGCTTTATTAATGGCAGCCAGGACTTTGGCTCCCTCTGGGGTTCTGGAAGCTTATCCCAGGAGGGCTGAGCTTTTGGAATGGTCAGTGATGTTAAGGTTAGCACAAAAGTGGAACCTTCCCCTGGTCTTCCCAATATCCCTCTATACAACCCCATAAACTGCTACCCTTACAACCCAAATCTTTCCCAAAGTAACTAGTCCTAATGTTCCCCCATTCTTCCTGGGCTCTCCATTTAACAGGACTTCTGTAGGGGCTTATACTCCAGTTTCACTTCCCTCTTTTTCCCTAATCTTTGGATGTAGGAGTTTTATGGGTGAAGCTTGGTAGGCCATGATAGGGTTTCAACTGTCTTTGAATGCCCACAATATTTCCACATTGGTCCTGATTTGCAGTTTCCCTCCTTTGTCTGGTGACCTTAACTTATTAAATTGATATTTAAGAGTCTACAATGTACCAGGCACTAGGGATAGAGAGTGAACAGCACCAAAAAGTTGCATATAAGATCAGATTCAGGTGTCCTGGTTCCTAGTTTTCTAGCATCCTATAGGGATGCTAGAACTTACAACCTCAAGTAAACTATTAAAGGAGACCCCTATCTTATGAAATCACTAGGAATTAAGGTGAGGTTAACTTCATTTTTTTCTTTATATTTTTACAGCTTTAATGAGGTATAACTGACATACAGTAAACTGCATGTATTTAAAGAGTACAATCTGATGTTTTGACATACATATATACCCATGAAATCATACAATCAAGGTAATAAATCTATCCATCACTCCAAAAGAGTTTCCCTGTCTCTTTTTTAAAAATCCTTCCTATACTCTTTCCCTCGAAATCACTGAAAATTCTAGAAGGTATAAGTTAGTCCATAGTAAGTTTTCATCTAGAACAAAAAATGAGCTCATGACCTGACAAAGACTCAAGTGTTGGAGTAGTTGAGATTAGGAAGTAAATGCTTGACTTTGAAGTTAGCTTGAAGTCCCACCATTGCTGGCAGCAAAGCAGCAAGGAAAGAACCCAAGTGTCAGGAGAAGGTTGACATCTTCCCTAGGGTCAAAATCCACAAAGTAATTGGTCATGGTCCAGTTCAACAGGTACCTGGGATATTGGTAGGCTGGCACCTTCAGGCCTGTGGTTTGAGTGGGTGTCATGGGGAGGAGTACACTGAAGGTTTAAGCTAGGTGAGAGACTTATTCGTATTATTTATTAAAGCACTCTTTTTGTATACTGGTTATGGGTTTAACTGTCTTGTCACTGCTGCTAGACTGAGAACTCCTGCAATGGTTGTATGTCATCAGTACCTAACAATCTCTGAACACCATTCAAATATTTATTGACCAAATACATTATCATTTAGGTCTCAGCCAACTAACCATAAAATACTATATTTGCTGCTAGTACCTACTTTGGGTATACTGCTCTAAAGTTTGTGCTTTCTCATGAGACCTGAATGTGAGTGATCAGCTTGGTTGAGATTGGGAGTCTGGAAAGTTCAAGGCTTTGAAAGAAGAAATGTAACTAGATCAGAGAGGCAGAAAGATGCCGTTTTGGGAGGTAGGAAAATTTCCCCTCTATTCATCTTCTGCAACACCAAAGGTGTGGGGTCTCTGGTGTCTTTGGGATAGAGGGTGGCAGAGCACAGGTAGAGTGAGGACTTGGGTAGGCTTTGGAATCTAGTAGCCCGTGCTTTTTTCCCAAGGAGAGCCTCATTCCAAGTAGAAACTTCTATGCAGTCAGATCCTTGGTCCACACAGTCTCATTTCCAGCATCCTCCACCCTAAGCCCATAACCAGAGCAAGGGGTTAGAGCAGTAATGAGAATGCTCAGATCCAAGGTCTCCACTCTCCAGACCCAATCAATGGAGGAGTGACTCTCCAGAGCCTTAACACAGAGTCCCTCCCTCTCCTGCCCCAGGCTCCGCCCTATCCCCTTTTCTAGGTCCTGGCAGGCTCACCCAGAAGGGGGCGGCTCCAACTCCAGTGCCTGGCCGGACAGAATTCCTGCCCGGGCGGAGCTGCGGCAGCAGCGTCCAGTTGCGGCACTGGCCAACAGCTGTGTAGTCTTGATGGAGCCTTGCCGGGCCCCTTCTCCCACCTCCCCAGCCCATCCTCTGAGCACCCTCCCTGGTCTCAGGCAACCGTGCTGGTAAGTCGCTGTCTCCGTACCAAGTTGTAGTTCTACAGCCGGACCAGGAGCTATATTGTAGTTGGTCGTGGTGGTTTGGGGCGGGGGTGGGGGGTGGGGGGTGGGTAGAGAAATGAAGGGTTGAGAATAGCTGTCTTGAAATGAACTATTTATGACTAAAATGGATCGGATCTTACCCATTTCCCGAGATGGTAAAACTCTTGATTTTAGCCGGTTAAACTTGGAGAGGGAACTTTGCTCCCCCTCCCCCATTTTTCTCAGATTTAAGCAGTTCTCAGTACTTTCCTTCCGTATTTCAAGTCTCTTTGGCTTCTTAATAGCTCATCCCTCCTCACTCCGGCGTGGCAAAGCACCCCTCTTGTAGGCACCTCTGGCTCACCTCCTCTCTCTTTAACCCCTGGGGACCCCGCGACCTTTCGAGGAGCAGACTTCCTCCGAGCCCACCCGCCTCACAGCCCTGCCAAAGACTTGCGGGAGCCTAGTCCAAAGTGGTGGGAGGGGCCAAGGCTAAAGCCTGTCCGGAGCCCAGCGGGCAGACCGGCGGGCCGGCGGGAGGGGCCTGCTAGGGGAGGTGTAGGGGCTGGACGGGGCGGAGCAGGCGGCAATTTGCGGCCAGCGCCAGGGTGGTGAGTTGTGCGCCGGTCCCTGGGCCTGAGCTTGAGCTCGGGCTCTCTCGCTTGCGATGTCTCAAGATGGCGGAGCTGGGCGATTTAAAGGTACGAGTCCCCTCCCCCATTCCTATCTGGACAGAGTCTGGCGGTCCACCGAGTCAGGGGAGCGACTGAGACTGGGTCCTGAAGGTTGGGGTGGAGACGTGGCGGGGACCGGCTGCTAGGGATGGTAGAAAAGTGGCTGTGGGCAAAGAAGGGGCTGCGGCGAGGCTCCAGGGGCGGGGCCGTGGGGCAGATGGAGGGGTGGGGCCGAGGGGGAATTGCCTCGTGGGGGCCCGAGGCTCAGGGGGCGGGGATGCGGGGTAAAAGTCGAATTTGGTAGTAGACGCAGAGGAAGTGATAGGGCCAGAGCGAAAAGCTGCTGTAGAGGCGTAGAGGGTGGGTTGATCAAGGCCATCAGATGCGACGGTAGGGGCAGATGTAGAGAATAGTACTGGGGGGCTGACCTACCGGAGGCTTTTCTGGGAAATGCAGCTGAAAGGTGGAGGCTTCGAGGCTGCTATTGGGTTCTGAACCTTGGAAAGTACCAGTGGGCCGCTGAGATCTAGGGGGCGGGGCTGTGCGGGTTCTAGATCCAGGGGTGGGGCAGAAGTAGCCTGGAGCCCTTTCAAGATGGGAAAGTCCTTCTTCTGTGAGTCAGTATCTTTGGGCAGAGACCTAGGGGTGTGAAACTATGGGATAGAAAGATGCACGTTCTTGATGAAGTTAGTACGGAAATAAAGACAAGGCAGAGGAAATAAGGATGGGCAGAAAAGCAGAGGAGCAGGTTTTTCATCATTTCAAAAAGGGCCTAAAGCCATAAAGCCTCCTATGAGGGGAAGTATGTGGAGGGCTAGCAAGACCTGACCAAGGCAGGGTCTGCTGGAGATTCACAGAAGGGATTCATTGTTAAACACTTTGTCCCAAGTTTTGGTCTTGTTTCCCTCTCAGATAAGTAGGACTGACGGAGGGGTGCTTATACAAATGACACTGAGAAAAGGGTTTGGGGGAATTAAAAGCATTGAATCTGACCTGAAAACCCTGGCCACAAAAGGTTCAGGTTGGGAAGGTTGGGAAAAATAGCTGAGGTGGACTGAGGTGTTGGGAGGTGAGGGCAATGGGACACAATTCTCCAGCCATCTAGCCCTTTTCTTTCCTGTGGGCTGTCTGGCCTGAAATCTCTTCTACCCCTTCTTTTCCTTGTCTCCTACCCTCTTCCCAGGAGGCTGGGATGGGTCTGAGAGTCTGAGAAAGAGCAGGAGAGGAAATGAGCAGCTTAAAGTAGAGTTCAGGCTGCAAGGGTATGGATGTAGGAGGCTCTAGTGGGCTCAGAGGTGTGCCTGAGGATGGCTTGCTGTCTATACCCTGCTCTAATCTGGTCAATTTACAAGCATGGGAGATAGGGTTGCTTAAACTCTATGGGTAGTGGTGAGGTTGACCTGAGGGTTGCTAAAGTGGGACTGAGATATCCCTTTGGCCAGGTTGACTGTCTGGCAGTATACTACTAGCTGGAAAACATCTTTGTGATCAGTGCTGGAAAGAAAGAAGCATTGCCCATCCAGTAGCTCAGCCCCAGTGTCCTTGGCAGGACAGGCCTATGTGAAATAGTATTCTCAAATTTCTCTGTTCTCTATAGCACATGGTGATGAGTTTCCGGGTGTCTGAGCTCCAGGTGCTCCTTGGCTTTGCTGGCCGGAACAAGAGTGGACGGAAACACGAGCTCCTGGCCAAGGCCCTGCACCTCCTAAAGTCCAGCTGTGCCCCCAGTGTCCAGATGAAGATCAAAGAACTTTACCGCCGACGCTTCCCCAGGAAGACGCTTGGGCCCTCTGATCTCTCCCTACTCTCTTTGCCCCCTGGAACCCCTCCTGTAGGCTCCCCTGGTTCTCTAGCTCCCATCCCCCCAGTCCTCTTGGCCCCTGGTACCCTGCTGGGCCCCAAGCGGGAAGTGGACATGCATCCCCCTCTGCCCCAGCCTGTGCATCCTGATGTCACCATGAAACCATTGCCCTTCTATGAAGTCTATGGGGAGCTCATCCGGCCCACCACCCTCGGTATGACTTTTTGTGGTCCTTCAGTCTTCCTGGACTCCATACCTGTTCCCCAAGCCTTTCCAAGTCTTTAGTCCTGTGGGATCATCAGCCTGGGTGGGGGTAACTTCTGTGGCTGCCTGTGCATGGGCTTGGAAATAACTGCCTCTTTGTGTTCTCAGCATCCACCTCTAGCCAGCGGTTTGAGGAAGCGCACTTTACTTTCGCGCTCACACCCCAGCAAGTTCAGCAGATTCTCACATCCAGGTACATCTCTTCGGTCCTCTTGCCTCATTCTAGGGTTGGTAACCTCTGGACTCTGCTCTGACTTTCTTCTCTTTTGCCCTGTTCTCCTTCCTATCCATTCTCCTGCACCTGCGTTGTTTCTTCATTCTCTCAAATGTCTTTGCTATCCCCTGGACATCTAACTGACTGCATTTCTGTCTGTTCACCCCTGCCCTCTGGGGGGGCACATACTGACACCTCTCCCTCCCCCTCCCTGACAGAGAGGTTCTACCAGGGGCCAAATGTGATTATACCATACAGGTACAACTAAGGTGAGTTGATTTTCCCTTCCTTCCTGTCAGCCTTCCTTCAGGGGTGGGAATGAAATAAGAGAATGACAGATACCCCTAAGAGATATCCCTGGTACTGCTATTGAATGCTGAGGGGTTCAGCTCAAGAAACTGCCCCCATCCTTTTATCTTCTCTTATCTCTTCCTAGGTTCTGTCTCTGTGAGACCAGCTGCCCCCAGGAGGACTATTTCCCTCCCAACCTCTTTGTCAAGGTCAATGGGAAACTGTGTCCCCTGCCGGTAAATACTCTTTCCTTTTTCTGGCAGCAACCCCTTCTGTTTAAGTTCCTACATGTTAACTAAAAAAACCCTATTATAAAAGAGACGTACTTAGCACAGTGCCTGGTACATAGTATGTGCTCAGTTCCCTGATTGAATCAATATAATTGAGAGAGTACTAAGATAGAACTGAACAAGGATTCTATCAGAACCCAGAGGAGTGATATGAGTTTAACCCAAATGTTCAGGAAAGGCTTCTCAGAAGTGATGAATCCAGAGCTGAGAGTTGGACCAAGTGGGGCATCCCTATTCTTCCTCCTCCAGGACTCAGTGAGTGGGTTCCTGTTTCGTTGGTCAGTGAATAAGCTCTCTTACCCCCAGGAATGAACCCCATAGACAATAATAGTGCTCCAGTTTTTCGAGTCACAGAATAGGCCCCCATGTCCTTGATCCGTAAGCTGGCCTTCCCTCCAGGGAGTGAATAACCTGAGACAAGATGTCTTGACTGGTCCCTCCCTTCCCCAGGGTTACCTTCCCCCTACCAAGAATGGGGCTGAGCCCAAAAGGCCAAGCCGCCCCATCAACATCACAACCCTGGCTCGACTCTCAGCCACTGTTCCCAACACCATCGTGGTCAACTGGTCCTCTGAGTTTGGACGGGTGAGCATGGCTGTGTCAGGGAGGATGGAGAAGCCTCCAATGCAGGGAGTGAGGAGGAATCACCCAAGTGTTTTGGGTTTGGGAAACATCTTCCTCTTCATGGTTTTCTCAGCCTTAACCTACTGTCTTTGGTCTTCATGGGACAAAGGGTAGGGGGGCAGGTGTGCAAAGCAGAGGCTAATTGTCTCCCTCTACCTCCAAGTAGAATTACTCGTTGTCTGTGTACCTGGTGAGGCAGTTGACTGCAGGGACTCTTCTACAAAAACTCAGAGCAAAGGGCATCAGGAACCCAGACCACTCCCGAGCACTGAGTGAGTAGCATCCTACCCCTCTTCCCCACTCTGATCTGGATTCAAGTCTTCCTGGCCCTCTAGCCTTTTTACACAAACCCATATCCTGACAGCTTACCTCACCTCTCACATTAACCTCAACCCTCCCCTCACATCCCTTACAGGTCTTAGTGGTTGAAGAATTGGACCTTGTATTCCCAATTATATACATCTGCTTTGTACCTCCCACACCCTAACTCTGGCTCTACTGGAATATGGGTTCTTTGGTCTGGAAAGAATCTTAAGGATCATCTACTCCAAGCCTCTCATGATGCTTTCTTTAGTTTTTTAACAATTTTTATTTTTAGAGAAAGGAGAAGGGGGAAGAAAGAGAGGGAGAGAAACATCAATGTGAGAGAGAAATATTGATTGGTTGCCTCCCATATGGGCTCCCACTGGGGACTGAACCTGCATGTAACCTGACTGAATCAAACTAGCAACCTTTTTTTTTTCTTAATTTTTAAAAGATTTTATTTATTTATTTTCCAAGAGGGGGAGGGAGGGAGAAAGACATCAATATGTGGTTGTCTCTCATGCATGCTCCACACTGGGGACCTGGCCCACAACCCAGTCATGTGCCCTGACTGGGAATCGAACTGGCGACCCTTTAGTTCACAGTCCAGCACTAAGTCCACTGAGCCACATGAGCCAGGGGTGAACTGGCAACCTTTTTATTTGTGGGAAGATGCCCAACCAACTGAGCCACACCTGCTGGTGCCCTCTTGTGATCCTTTAATTCCTTCTAGGTCATCTCTGCCAAAGTGTCACGAAGCTATATTTAAGCATCTTCGGGGATGGGAAAATCTCAGCCACCTGGCCTTCACCTATCTGGCCTCCAGATCCCAGACTACTCCCATGTGACAGCCCATTGGCGCCCCCAAAAGCCATCTCCTTCTGACCTCACCACCTCCCAGGCTTCCTCTTCAGCCTTGCTGACTCCATTTCTCTGGCTTCACTTCTGTTTCAGTCAAGGAGAAACTGACTGCTGACCCCGACAGTGAGGTGGCCACTACAAGTCTCCGGGTGTCACTCATGTGCCCAGTGAGTACAAGGGAGAAGCAGGGAGGAGGGTTGGGTTAAACTTCTGGACTCAGAGGAGGGCTCAGGCATACTAGAGTGAGGCTTTCTGGGACATGAGGATTCTGACCAGAGAACTCATCTCTCCTCAGCTAGGAAAGATGCGCCTGACTGTCCCTTGTCGTGCTCTCACCTGCGCCCACCTGCAGAGCTTTGATGCTGCCCTGTATCTACAGATGAATGAGAAGAAGCCAACGTGGACATGTCCTGTGTGTGACAAGAAAGCTCCCTATGAATCTCTTATCATTGATGGGTAGGACTTTCTGCATTCTGCTTTCTCTTACCTAGGACGGCCACTAGTTTTTTCTCTCTCTCATATGGGTATGTGTGTATAGATATATGTATATATCTGAGTGTGTATATATACATATATATGTGTACTCTAACCCCTTTAATAATATTTCCAACACTGAAGACTAGTATAAGTCTACTATATACTAGGCATGGTGCTGAGCACTTTGCGTGCCTTATCTCATTGAGTCTTCACAATAACTCTGACATAAATATTGCTGTTATCACAAGTGAGGAAACTGAGGGCTATAGAGATTGAGTATTTTGCCAGTTACATGGTTAATAAGTGGCAAAACTACTGTATCGACTGTAATATTGCTTACAACTGCCCGGCCTCTCACTGAGCATAGCAATAAAATTCTTTTGAGGGCTTCGATATGCTGATCTAGGTAGCCCTAATCCCCTTCCAGTACATACATTATGGTCCTTGTTCCCAGTGCCCTTTTTAAGGTGGTTTTTGGAGTTCTGTATCTCCTTATCTCTCCATCTCTGCCCCTTATTTTGTCCCTAGTACTACATGAAATAGGTGCTTAGAATATATTTATTTTAAAGCTTAGTATTAAAGTTTGCAAAGCTCTTTTATATACTGTACTTGATTCTAACAACAGCTCAGTTCAATAGGATGGGTAATATCCCTATTTTACAAATGAAGCCTGGCTACTGTTTCTGCCCCATAAATTCCCTTCTCTCCCCTCCTCCAGTCTATTCATGGATATTCTTAATTCCTGCTCGGATTGTGATGAGATCCAGTTCATGGAAGATGGATCCTGGTGCCCAATGAAACCCAAGAAGGAGGCATCTGAGGTTTGCCCCCCGACAGGGTATGGGCTGGATGGTGAGTGATCCCTTGTCCCCCAGCTGAGCTAAGTCTTGAATGGCCTCTTTTCTGAGACACAGTATTCTTACCACCCACAGGCCTCCAATACAACACAGTCCAAGAGGGCAATCCATCAGAGAATAAGAAGAAGGTTGAAGTTATTGACCTGACAATAGAAAGCTCATCAGATGAGGAGGACCTGCCCCCAACCAAGAAGCACTGTCCTGTCACCTCAGCTGCCATCCTGGCCCTACCTGGAAGCAAAGGGTATGAGGAAATAGGCTGACTGTATAACAGAAGGGACAGAGGAAAAAGTCAGGAAAGCTCTCTGGTCACGGGGCAAACCCTGGTGCATAGAGGGGACTTGGGAGGCTGAACTGGGTGAGGGCATCTATGGTTTATTTGCTGGCTGTTCCAGTTCCTTGTCTCTCCTCAGAGTCCTGACAGCTGGTCACCAGCCATCTTCAGTGCTACAGAGCCCTGCTGTGGGCACGTTGGGTGGAGATTTCCTGTCCAGTCTCCCACTACATGAGTACCCACCTGCCTTCCCATTGGGGGCAGACATCCAAGGTAGGACACTGACTATAAAACAGGACCCTAAACTGCCATGTCCTTCCCAGAATCAGGTCATACCCCTGCTCCTTTTCAAAGCTTTCTGGCTCTCTTTGCAGAGGGCCACAATCCAAGGAAATTTTCTGTTTTTGGAGGTGAAGGGGTCAGACAGGAGGTTGATTTTAATTTTTTTCTTACCAGGTTTAGATTTATTTTCTTTCCTTCACACCGAAAGTCAGGTAAGTGATCCCTTCTCTTATGAAGATCTCAGATCTCTGAAGATTCATTTCCAGACACTAATGAGCCCCCTCCCTCTCTCATTTTCCCTGGAGATCTAAATCTGTTTCTCTGTGAGAGGCTGGTGAAGGCAGTTTATTTCCCTCTGAGGCCTCACTAGTACTTCCTCAGATTTGCAGTTATATCTTCCTCAATCCCTGTTACTGTTCTGTCTCCAGAGATTTTAGTGTAGTTCTGCCCCTTGCCCACTCACCCCCCCCATGTCCATGTGTACTTGAGCACCATGCCTGTTTCAACCAGACATTCCATATATTTGGACACTCACAAGGCCAAGAAACTAGCAAGCTGGAGGGTCTGTCTCAAGACAGGGAATCAGGGTAGGGTATAGGGAAGCAGGGAATCAGAGAGAAGCTCTCCTCAGAGAATACCTGGGGTCCAGAAGGGTTGATTTATCACATAGGATATTTCTGATATGAGTGATGGGGGGGCAGGTAAGGATAAAATCTTAAACTTTGCCCTTGATTCCTCCCAGCACTATGGTCCCTCCGTCATCACCTCGCTAGATGAACAGGATGCCCTTGGCCATTTCTTCCAGTATCGAGGGACCCCTTCCCACTTCCTGGGCCCACTAGCCCCCACATTGGGGAGCTCTCACCGCAGCAGTACTCCAGCACCCCCTCCTGGCCGTATCAGTAGCATTGTGGCTCCTGGGGGGGCCTTGAGGGAGGGGCACGGAGGGCCCCTGCCCTCAGGTCCCTCTTTGACTGGCTGCCGGTCGGACATCATTTCCTTGGACTGAGTACCCTGGATTATGGAACCTTCACTGTCTCCCAATGCTGAACAAGTATGTTCTGGAGTCCAGATCCCTGGCCACTTTTGAACCCTTAGAGGCTTTGGCCAAAGGCCGGAAAGGCATTCATGGACACTTGTTTTTGGTGTCATCTCTGTCTGACAGGGCCAGCACCCAAAGGGTTAATATGTAACCTCTTTTGAAGGACATTTGGGTTCTATTTTTTGAAGTGTTCTTTAGATGGCTGGCATGTTCCTTTGGGTACATTAACCTATGCAGTGGTAGGCAAATGGGATGTGATATGAGTTGGGGAAAGGGCTGAATTCTCATCCTTGACTATCTAGAGCCTTGTGGGAAAGGGGCCCTTCTGTTCACCCCCCAGATACTCTCTCTTCCCATTTCCCAAACCCGTGGCTTAGTTCCTTCTCCATAGCCATTGTTTCTTCATGTCCATTCTGTTCTCTTTGGTCAAACAGACAAGCGGAGAAACTGAGATATACTCATGGACAAAGAACTCTATTTTGGTTTGCAGATTTTTTTACTTAAACAAGGAAAACCAAAATACATCCAAAGATGATTTCTCCTGCTTCCTTCTTCCTGGCATGCCTGAGGAGGAGATAAGGCCTTAGCCCTGATCCCCAGGGGTTTAGGAGCAGGGCCTTGCCTAATTGCCTGGGGCCCTCTCTATTTATATATTAAGTCACAATGTTTCTTAATGCTGACCAGCCCAGGGTTGGAGCTTCAAAAGGCCCATTGCCCTGTGGTGAGGTCTGGCTCATTCTGTACCTTTCCTGGGACGTGGGATGACCCTTGTGCTCTCCCCAATCTCTTTTTTCAGGCTCCTCTAGGGCCTAGAACCTCTGTTGTAATTTTACCTTTTATTCCCAAAGTTGTAGCAAAGTTCTTAGCCACAATAAAGGTTGCGAATCTTCTGTGTCATACAGGTAGACTGGAGAGGGGATTATACACTGGCTTTCCAGATCCCTGGTTTGTGGGGAAGGAGTCCTTTGCAGGCTCAGGATCCAAATGAGCTCCAGTTTCACATGGTAGAGGTGCCACACTGAGGACTTCCAAGAGCATTAGTTTCTTCTTACCCACAAAAGCGCTAATACATTTAGCCCAACCCTGTGGAGCCCTCCTGCCCTTCCTCACCCTTATCTGCACAGATGTTGCAGCCAGAGCCTGAGGGCAAACTTGGTCCCAGTGCTGACCCTTTCTTTGACTTCTTCAGTGGTTGGCGTTGTCTGCAGCAGTGTGGACATGGGCAAGGCCAGAGGTCGAGCTCTTCCATCCTCCTCTAGTTCCACCGCACTACGTAATGACAGCTCCTGTTTAGGCTGTGCCTTGTGGTTTAGCCCTTTCATATCCATTGTCATAATCCTCCCAACTACCACCGGAGAAGGGTGGGTGGATGTTAACCTCATTTTACAGAAAAAAAAAAAAAAAAACAGGTTCAAGGAGGTTAAATGACTTGCCCCTGTGGGAGAGTAGAACACAAACCCAGGTCTTTAGGGCTAGCCATTCAGAGCAAGAACCCTTGGAGTTTGATGGACAGTGTCTTTGATCTCAAGTGCTCTCTTCAATTATTAGTTGACCAACTCACCACCTAAAACTCCCACCACACAAATCCCCCCTCCTCCTGGGAGATAGAAACTGAACTTCTCAATGTGTATGTCAGGGAAAAGCTTTTACTTACAGGACAGAGGGTGGTAGGTCCTGGGAGAGAAGTCTGGGCATCTCTGTCACATCCTCTGTGGTGGCCACTGCAGCTGCTACATCTGTGTTCAGCCATATAAAGGCACTCACCTCACTTGGATTTGGTTGGATCCGTGCCTGGGGCCAGACATGTTGATCCCTTTATAATGGCTTGTCTCAGGAAGCCTGTTCTGATCACAATCTACCCACAGGTGGAATGGAGAGAAACTTGGGGTAGGGGGCAAGGCTAATGGATTTCTCTGACTTTCCCCTCCCCCACCTTAGTCATAGTCAAAACCAGTCTGGGCCTTCTGTGCCCCAGTACCCTCCCTCCACTGCCAACCCTACCTGCAGCTGCTGCTGTGACTCCTGGGAGACCACAAGTAGATAGAGAATGATGTGATGGTATTTAGGGAGACCCCAGCTCAGCCTAGGAGGGTAGGCAGACTAAGAGAAGAAAATGGCAAAAATGAGAACTTCCTGTTTCTTTCTGAGACTCTAAATACAACCAAGGAAGTGGAGGGTAGAGATGGTAGAGGGTAGAGATGATGCAGGACAGACACAGGTGAGGATTGTGGGTTTGGGAACTCCAGACCACCCACTCTCCATTATTTTTCCTGTGGCCGAAGCAGGAAAGACTGTTCTATGGGACTTAGTGGGGTACAAGTTGAGGGTTCTTGGTTAAATAGGGAGGGACCTCTCCCAGGTCCCTGTCTCACCTCCCATAACCCAAGAGGGACCCAAGAGAACTGGCCCTGGGGCAGCTGTAGTCCGCTCTCCTCACAAAGCTCTCGAAGCCCTCCGTCCAGCAGCTGGCAGAAAGAGGTTGAGTCAGAGAGCCAGTGCCTGACCTCCAAGTCCTTGGTTTGCCCCTTTCTCAGGCCACACCCAAGGTGGTCCCAGATATGCCTTTGGGTTCAGGACAGGGTGCAGGTTGGGTCAGCTGAATAGCTACCTCTTCATCAAGTTCCACGTGCCCACCTGCAACAACAGTGGGTCCAATTGGTAAATGGTGGTTGTCTTGGCCAGGGGCCACCACTCACTATTTACATTGCCCCCTCCAGTGGGCACAGATGCAGTTGCAGCCTCCTGTGATTATGGAACAGACCACATCTCTGTGCCTACTGTATTTCTGAAACTGGGAACGGCATGTTGGGTGAAGAGCAAGTTTCTTCCCAGGACTCTGAGCCTTGAGCTTAGGGTGCTCACCTGGGGGTACCCAGAGGTTGGGGGATACTCTGAGGGTGCGTGTCCTTCGGGTCAACAAGACAGTCTTGTCGCTGGACTGCAGGATGATTGCCACACCGAGATCCACACCTCGATTCTTGGGCAGCTCGGTTCCCGGAGGCTTGGGCTGCTGGTTCAGAGCCGCAAAAGGGCAGAAAGGGGGTCGCTGGCAGGAGGGAATCCCTTAGGTTAAAATTGTAGCATTGGAGTGGAGCCTTTGAATATTGGGTGATACTGCGCAGGTTGGGAAGAAGGCCGAGTCGGGCCCCGGCCCCAGACCTCGCAGGTAGCTCTCACCGGGTCCAAGGCCCAGGCCATACCTACAGCCCTTCCATCACTCCCCACCTCTGGAGTCCTCCTAACCTGGAGCGGAAGCCTGGCCGAGGCGCCCAGAAATGGCCTGTCCGAAAGGAGGAGCTGCCCTCGCTGCAAGTCACAGTATGTGAGCCACGGCCCAAGCCCTGCCTCAGCGCCTAACAGGCCACACACACTCTGCGCGAAGCTCACCGACTCCCGGCGCCCGGAAAGAAGCAACAGCACTCGCGCCGCGGCCATAATGTGGCTGTAGTTCGCTGCGTCTTGGTTGGCGCCCTCTGGTGGCCCACGGCGCCTCCCCTCGGTCCGCGAGGTCAAAAGGCAGGCCTCCCCAACGTCCCCGCGAAATTTAGGCATAACACTTGGGGATGAATCATCAGTGTAACATTAATAAATGACAAAGGAGACCACCTCTAAACCTTCAGTTCCTCTTTTCTTCCCATCTTGTTTAGGACAATGATCCCCTGACCACATGACTTCTGGACTCACGTGTTCCCCGCCCCCCAACGGCCTCGGGCTGAACTATAAGCACCCTTTCACAACGGTCTGTGCACGTGTTACAGTAGGGATTGCCTCAAATTAATGATACCTGTCTCCTAACCACAAACGCAAGGAACATTTTTGGCACCTTCCCTTTCTTTCGCCTCAAGTCTGGCAGGATTTATATGCCTTTTTTTCCTAGTTATTTCCTATCTGCAGTTCCCCCTAAAACCAGTCTTTGCTTCCCTCTGGGATCCTTGTCCCCTTCCATCTGGCAAATCCTCATTTTTCAAACTACAGATCAGGTGACACTTTCTAAATGGCCTCTCTGTACATAAAACTTTCCATTATACGCCCCCCCATACTTCTTTGTACTTATTTGTCTCCTCCCACTAGTCTGTATGCACAATGTGTAGTCATCTTTGTATTCCTAAGGTATGGCCTAGTACTGGGTGTATAATATGTAATGATGAGTAGCCATCTTATTTATCTTTGTATGATATACCTAGGATAATGGCTAGCAATTAATTGGCACTCAGATGTTTAACTAGAATCAACATTGGTAAGAGGAAACTAGAGATTATAAAACAACACTTAACTGCTTCAGGTGAACTGAAGCTGCTATGACAAGTTACATCGACTATATTAATCATGGTACTGAGAAAGCAAGCTTAGAATTGCCACTCTTAAGGAACTATGGAGAAGAAGGCAATGATTTATTGAGTACTTACCATATGCTGGGCTTTATGAAATGTTTTACATACACAATTTCAGCCTGGAGCTGGCAAATGTGGCTTCTACCCATAGATTTTAGAGTGATTGCTTGGGCCGATGCACTTACTAGGGCTGAAAATAGCTTTTTCCCCTACTTGGTGGTAGTCTTTCATATTCTCTACATTGTATGTATATGCATGTATGTGTTTAAGATTACATTGTAAGAAAATAGCCTCAGCTAGTGTGGCTCAGAGTACTGAGTGCGGGCCTGTGAACCAAAGGGTTGCCAGTTCCTATCCCGGTCTAGGGCACATGCCTGGGGTGCAGGCCAGGTCCCCAGTGTGGGGCACACGAGACGCAACCACACATTGATGTTTCTCTCCCTCTCTTCCCCCCTTCCCATCTCTCTAAAAATAAATAAATAAAATCTTTTAAAAAATATTACATTGTAACAAAATAGAGAACAGGTATAGCTTTTTGAAAATGGAATTGGGAAGAAATTTCTTCCACTTCCAAGGATGTTGTAACACAGGATGACCAAGCCGACTTCTTGGTAGGAACTGATGGATCTGACAGATGATTACTATAGTTGATTTTAAATTTCTCCTGCCAAGGAGGAGAGAATGTAGCTGTAGGTCAAAAAGGATCAACAAACTTTAAAAAAAATATGTCTCACTCTTTCTGGTATATTCTAAGATGTGAGGATGAAGGATTTCAGTACAAAAGTCTGTAACTTATCCCACTACAAAGAGTGCATCCAGGCACCTCCTTTATTTTTCCTTCCAATCCTTCCAGATCTTTGAGGAAGGCTCTTTTTCAGGGTCATTGTCTCTTCATGGTGCTCTCTATGTATGACTCCAGCAAGAAGATAGTTTCATCCACCTGTATCTCACTGGCATCCAACCTGAGTGAAAAAGTGAAAGCATCTTCTCAGACTGAACATATTTATTAGCATATTTATGATTAGAGATGGGGTTGGGTGTGGCCATGGAGAAAAGCCTGGTTACCCTTGAGAGTCATGGGTAGAAAGCAGGAGAACCAATAGATCATTTTCCCATTTACTGGGCATCTCTTAAATGCCAGACACTGTGGGAATTGCCAAGGATTCAAAAGATACAGTCTCTGTCCTAGAAGAAGTTAAAGTCTTAACTTACAACCAGAAGAAACAATAGCACATGTAAAGGCCGAGGTATAAAAGGATCTAGAGTATTTTAAAATAGAAACAGAGTGGCTGAGGCTAAGTGTGTAGTGATTAGGAATAGAAGAGAACTTTCTTGACATGATTGAAGCTATCTATAAAAACCTCGCAGCTAATATCATACTTAATGGTGAAAAACTGAAAGCTTTTTCCTTAAGATCAGGAATAAAACAAGGATGTCTGTTTTTCACTTTCATTCAGCCTTTTACTGTAGGTTCTAATGAGGGTAATTAGTTAAGAAAAAAAAATAAAAGGCATTCAGATTGATATCCTATATATAGAAAAATCTCAAAGGATCTGCAAACAAACAAAAAATCCCGAGTCAAGAAATTCTTTTTTTGTAAAGATTTTATTTCTTTTTAGAGAGAGGAGGAGGGGAGAAAGAGAGGGAAAGAAACATCAATGTGTGGTTGCCTCTCATGTGCCCCACACTGGGGACCTGGCCAGCAACCCAGGCATGTGCCCTGGACTGGGAATTGAACTGGTGACCCTTTGGTTTGCAGGCCCACACTCAATCCACTGAGCTACACCAGCCAGGGTGAGTCAATAAATTCTTAAAAGTTGCAGGATATAAAATCAAAACACAAAATGAGTTTCATTCCTATACACTGTCAATTAATTCAAAAATGAAATAAAGAAAATGCTAAAATAGCATCAAAACATAAAATACTTAGGAAAAAATTTAACAAAAGTAGTATAGGACCTGAACATGGAAAATGACAAAACATCATTGAAATATTAGAGACAAATAAAAGGAAAGATGTCCCATGTTCATGGGTTGGAAAATTTAATATTGTTAAGATGGCAATACTCCCCAAAGTAATCTTCAGATTCAAAGCAATACCTATTAAGACGAATGGTGAGAAGTGAAAGGAAATGAAGATGGAGAGATAGGCAGTTATGAAATTATAAAAGGTCCTAAATGTCACACCAAGGAGGCTGGTCTTTATGCTATAAATATAGGAGTTTATAAAGCATTTAAAGTAGGACAGTGATATCAATCATTTTAAAGATAATAACTTTGAGAGCTTGTAAGAGATGGTTTGACAGGGGGTGAGGAGGTGTAGTGGTGGCGATTGTGAAGACCTAGGAAAGAGGTTATGAAAGCCTGCATAGGGGCCAAGACGAAAGGCCAGATTTGAGCCCTGGCTGATGTAGTTCAGTGGATTGAGTGTGGGCTGCAAACCAAAGGGTAGCCAGTTCAATCCCTACTCAGGGCACATGCCTGGGTTGTAGGCCAGCTCCCCAGTGGGGGACACGTGAGAAGCAACCACACATTGATGTTTTTCTTTCTCCCTCCCTTCCCCTCTCTCTAAAAATAAATAAATAAAATCTTAAAAAAAAAAAAGGCCAGATTTGAGATACGTTACTGAAGTAAAATCACAACTTCGGTGAACAGGAGTGTGTGGTGAGGGAGAAGAAGCTGTGGATGTCTTCAGAGTTTTCAGCTTAGGGAAACAGGTGGATTAAATTCTGTTAACTGAGCTTAAAAGAAGATAGTGAGTTTAGGTTTGGTTGTATTAACTTGGAGAGGTGGATTTGTCTTGAAGGTATTTTGAAAAATAAGTTTGAAGTGTATGATGCTTACTTGTTGACATTATGTTTTAGAGTCTCTAGCTGCTGGCGTTCAGGGGCTGTGATCATCTCCTCAATTTCCTGTAGCTGTGCTGCCTCTGCGCCTGTAGCTTGCATAGATGCAATGATGGCTTCTACCCGCTGAGACTTTTCTAGTAGACGCCTGTCAGACAAACACAACTCTGAGGCTTGTCTCCTAGCTGTGAAGATTCTTTTTACTCATTATCCCTGGGGCACAAGTCCCCCTTTACCACATTCCTGGTCAAAGTGGATAATGTCACCCTCCAAGGATGTTTTCTATAAACTTAATTAGAAATGTGACTTCACTCCTGAAACTCTTATTGTCTTTCATTTGCACTTTAAGTTTGGTGATGGTTTGTACATTTCTCATTAATTTAATATACAAAATTATTTCACTGGGGGTATATTACAAAAGTATAGGCTAATGCATTGTTTGTACCAACCTAAGCCAACAATTCAATACAACTAAACTGGTTATCGTCTCTACTGGTTTCTACTTCTATAAGAAATTTCTCCTCAAGCCTTTGACCTTGAAAAAAGTATAATTACTAAACTAAAATGCTACTTACTTGTTCTCTTTGGTTTCAAATTGCCTCCTTTCTATCAAGTTGGCTATGCTCTGAGGAGAGAAGACAAAAAATGCACATAGTTCTATTTAAGTAGCTCAGGTAAAATTGCTAAAGGGGGCCTGAGAGTAAGACTAGTTTGTGTGGAGGGAATACAGAAAAGGTTCATTGGAGTTACCTTGTAGCACCTGTGCAGCAACATTCGGGCAGCTGACAGGATGTTCACAGTATATAAATAGAAAGTCCTGGAAGGAGCATGGTCTGGTGTTTTGGGAATTTCCTACTTGTCCATAGAAAGAAAAATCAGAGAAATTATACTGTTCTTCAGAACTGGCAAAGTAAACATTTGTCCCAGCTGATGCTACTATATTCTCTTCTTTCTTTTTCCCCAGTCATTTAGCATCTGTGTTTATGGCATAATCAGACACCAGGAGAACTGGGCTGCTGTTTTTTTTCCATTTGACTATAAACGATCTGAGTGGAGAAGGCAACTAACATTTACTGAGCAATTCTTTTGTGCCATGTAGATTATATTTGATCTTTACCACAAACCATTTTTTTATTACCATCATCCATCACCATTTTATACATGGGAAAATTATGGTGGGTAATTTGCTTACTGTAACTTGGTAAGAGGCATAGTTATGATTCTAACTCCAAAATCCATTTTATCTCCTTATAGGGCCTATTACATGGCTCTGCACATAGTAAGAACTCACTAGATGTTGTTGATAGATTTCACTGATAATAAACTTAAGGTTCAACGAAATGGCAAATCACAGAGATGAGGAGCTGAAGAAAAAGGGAGGGGTGATTTCTTGGCTGTGCTTCTTTTCTACTTGGCCAATTAAAGCTCCACAATTATCTTTCAAGTGCTTGCTGTGTCTTTATTAATCTTTTTTTTTTTTCCTGTCTCAGAGCTGGATACAGCTTGGGGTTCAGGTGCTTGCCTCAGGAGTTTCTCTCACTCTAGTCCAGCTCTGTTGGTTGATGATTATTACATCATTGGTTACCTGGAGCGATATGAAATTTTCTGAGAGCATCTTATAAAGCATATCCTTTGCCTCCTTTGCTGGAATCATTGCAAAGTCTTCTACCTGCTTCTGTTCCAGGTGTTTCTTTTGCAAAACTAGACGAAATATTCTGGCACAGCGAGACCCAAATCTGGACAGGAATGAAGAATGCAAATGTCATGCCAACATATATCAGCGTTAGCTCCTAGTCACAGATGGTGGTTGCTGTTTGCATGTGTGGAGCCAGGACCAGAGAAGAACAGCAATCAGAGAATTCTTTCACAACTCCACAGGTTGATGATGGTGCTGTTAATCATAAGGTAGTCACCAACTGCTGGCACACTTGAGCACCTCAGTTCCTGCCCTGGTAAATAAAAGCTTTAGGAAGGCTGGTTAATTGGTACCATTGGGAATTAAGCAGGAGGATATTTAGGGTGAAGAGTAGTATTAGATGGTATCCAAAGCAGTTGAGTGGAAAAATGTGGCAAGATATGCCAAGGTATGCCTATGCTGGTTGCTTACATAATGATTACATTACTTGTTCAAATGGGGCATGGAAAGGAAGTGTCTGACCCCAACCCCAAAAAGGGTGACCCTCTTACCTCTCCTGTACAACGGACTCCAGACTGGCTGTGGCTAGGGATCCGAGAGCCTTATGCAGGTCTTATGTAGAGGATTAAGGTTACTCAGTAATGTTTTGGCCTGGTCATTGTGATCATAGTTTTATTCCTAAGTCTCTAATTTAGAATTTAAATGTTATTTGTTTTTTACATTGATCACATTTAAGGTAAATAAGTACTTCTAAACCTTAATTAACTCTGGTGTTCAAATCAGGATTTAGCTTAACAAAAATTTGGTTAATTAAAAGTCCTTTTTACTTCTTTATCATGAATGTGTTAGTTAATTTATATAGTATACTAAATATTATCAAACCCTTTTTTTCCTAAGTCACCACTCTCATACTCTGGATGCCTGACTGGTAAGGATACTGATGATATACATTCCTCCACCACTGTCGCCAGACTTTCCAACAAACTCTAGCTATTGAAAGAGAGAGAGAGGGAGAGAGAGAGAGAGAGAGAGAGAATGTTAACTGAATGGAAAATCCAGTGATTCTGTTTGTAAAGGAGCTAAGCTGGCCAACAGTTTGTAGAAGGTAACCCTTTTATTGTCTCAGTTGGCTATATAGAGAATGAGGCAATAAGAGAACGATACCAGGTATTAGTGATAGAAATAAATCGTAAACATAGCAGAAAAAAGAGACAAACAACAAAAAAGCAAAAACAGACTTACTGGATCATCTGCCAGCAGAGTGAGATACTGATCAAGAACTTGCTTAGAGATGTTATAGCCAACAGGTAGGGATCTGAAGATCTATGGGAATAAAAAGAGACAAGGAAAATGGTTTTGGGAACAGAACTGCTGATATCACTAAAATAAAGATGTTTTAATTTTAGATACCACAGTATAAAAACATCTAAAACTACAGCAGCATTGTTTGTAACAGTAAAAATCTAGAAACAATCCAAATATCCAATAGATGAAATGAATTAAAATAAAGAACAGCATAGTCATTAAGTGGAATATGATATAGCCATTATAAAGAATAAGACAGATCTATAACTGATGTGAAAAGAAGGTTTATATCATACTGGCATGTGAAAAATGTAAGTTTAGAACAGTAGAGTATAATTCATTATTTTTGGTTAAAATATATATACATATATCTACACATATGTGAGATACATAAAAAGAAGGTCTGAATAAAGATACATATCAAACTATTAACAAAGATCTCTGAGGTTGGAATAATGTAAAACTATATACAGGGTCTAGCAGAAGTAATGTCTGCTTGAGTGTGGTTAGTAGGGTAATAATATGGGTGTAATAATTTATAGTTTTAATTTGAACCTAAAATGTCATATGGTGTGCTTGCGTGTGATATTGTTATGTTACAGAATTACATGCTTATGATTTTGTAATAAAAGAGGGGGGCGTTATTTGTGCCAGACCCTGTATATATTTAAATTGAGGTATGTTACATATATAGAAGCACAGGTCTTAAGGATTTAATTTGATGAGTGTTGAAAATTGTATACACCCATTTAAGTACCACCTACAATAAGATAAAGAACATATTCAGCATTTCTGAAAGTTTGGGGAACTACAACTTTTATTTTTTAATCCTTACCTGAGGACTTTTAGAGAGAGAAACATTGATTGGTTGTCTCTCGTATGCACCCTGACCAGGGGGATCCAACCTGCAACCTAGGTACGTTCCTGATCAGGGACTGAACCTGCAACCTTTCAGTCCATGAGATAACACTCCAACCAACTGAGCCATACTGGCCAGGGTGGAACTACAACTTTTTAAAATTTATACATGTCTATGCTGTTTGAATATAGGTCATGTAATTACTTTTATCAGAAAAAAAACTTTAATATTTTGTTATACAAGTTAAAATTTTTTATATAAATATAAAAGTTTACTAAATATATTTTATATGGAGAAATATAATTATGAAATAGAATATAAGTAGACATACTAGAAACATTAATTATCATTTAAAGAAACAGATATAATAAAACATTTAAAATTAATATATTGAAAAAGCAAATATAAGGAGCCAAATAATGTCCTGAGCACCAAGGCTCTCAGATTCCAAAAAGTGCATTCTTAGAATGGGAATAGTTTGTACTATGACTAATAGAATGGCTTACGTTTTTATAAGCTGGATCCAAGACATCAAATATTTTAGTACCTACTACCTGCAGGTAATCCCCATCTCACCTTAAACAGCAAAGACTCTTTCTTTTAAGGCTCCAAGCTCAACCTAATACCAGGCTGTATGTTGTAATATCCAAAAACCTGTCAGAAAAGTAGTACATCAAACGCACCTCATTGGAAGACAATGGCTGGGTGAAGGGGGCGCTAGAGGGAGTGGTAACCTCACTCATCCGAAGCATGGTTCTCACAATCTCGCTGCTGGTCTGTATTTGAAAAGTGAACTGGAATTCAGAATTCATTCTTCTCTGATGGCTCTGGCTAAATACCTATGGCTACATCTGGCAAATAAGAATGTCTCTGATGGTCACTGTCCCACCCACATAGATATCACCTGGTCCATCCTGTTGGCAACTGCGCTGACAATGGCTTGGTCTCGGAAGTGCTGGTGAAATCTGTCAAGGTTTGCCTGCCAATAAATTCCATCATCTGGAATGGGCTGAGGAGGAAAAAAGGATTAGAAACATCTAGATACAGTGAAGAATTTTCTGGTGGGGAGCTTGGACTGAACTAGTCACCATTTCTTTTCCTATACAGTAGCAACAAACTGGTTGTAGAAAAATCATCCAGTCAGGTGGACTAGTGCCTCAATAAATTCAGTCTCAGACCAGATTCTCTATGCCCACCTCCAACCTTTTTCTCTCTACTTATATTTTTGCTCTTCTCCAGTTATCCTCAGATCTCTCACTGACCCCACCCTTACCACTCTCAGCAGATGATGACCTTGCATCTTATTTCAGAGAGAAAACAGAAGCCATTAGGCCAGAACTCATTCAACTTTGTGCACATATCTCCACATTTCTTTTTTAAAAAAATTTAATATACATTTATTTATTTATTTATTTTTAGAGATAGGGGGATGGATGGAGAGAGGGAGAGAAACATAAATGTGTGGTTGCCTCTTGATCACGCCCTACTGGGGACCTGGCCCAAAACCCAGGCACATCCCCTGACAGGGAATTGAACAAGCAACCCTTTGGTTCACAGGCCGGTGCTCAATCCACTGACCTACTCCAGCCAGGACTCTATCTTTCTTTTTTAATTTCACTTTTATCACAGTGAAAAAAATGTTTCTCCTTTTACCTAAGGTTAACGCCCATACCGGTATGTTAGATTTTACCCTCTTCTGCATTCTCAGGGACCCAGCTCAGTTTCCCCTCCTCTCTCAATCTTCAGCTTCTCTTTCTTTACTGTCTTTTTCCCATCAGCCTTTACCTTATTCAAATCTATACTACTCTAAAATAATTCTTCTTCAACACTATGCCTTTTCTCATTTCATTTTTGTCATAGCCAAGGTTTTCAAAGAGTTGACCAACCCAGCTGTATCCCCATTCACAGACATACTCAACCCATTTCCAGCACTGTACTGAATGAAATGCCAAGGTCCCTGAGGACCTCCCTGTTGCTAAGTTCAAAGAATACTTTCCAGTTCTGATCTTTTTTGATCTTTCTGAAACACGTAACATGGCTGAACTTTTCCTTCTTAACTGTGTGGCCCTGGGATTTTATGACACCATTCTTTTTTTTTTTTCTCATTTCCTAATTTTAAATTTTTTTAAAAATTGACTTTAAAGAGAGGGGAAGGGAGGGGGAAAGGGAGAAAAAAACACTGATGTGAGACAGAAACATCGATCAGTTGCATCTCATACATGCCCCAACTGGGGGATGGAACCCACAATCTAGGCATGTGCCCTGACCCATCATCGAACCCGAGACCTTTCAGTTTACAGGATGATTCCAACCATCTGAGCCACACTAGCCAGGGCCTATGATACCATTCTTTATTGGTGCTCCTCCTAACCATTCTGACTACTCTTCCTCAATCTGCACAGATTCCTTTTCCAGATGCCACCTATAAACACTGATGTTCCTCAGGGTTCTGTCCATAGTAATTTTTTTTTTGACTCTATGTATTGTGCTTAGGTGATTTTACCTGTTCTTGAGGTTTTAACTATTGATGTACTCCTAAATCTATTAATTCTAGAACTCTCTATCAAGTTCCAGATGCATAGACTCAACTGCCTATTTGACATTTGCACCTGTTCCCCAAAACTGTTCTTTTTCAAAGTTTTCGGCTAACTATACTATTACCAACCCAATTTCTTAAGCTAGAAACTTGGTTATCATCACTAATCCCTTGCTCTCCCTCATATACCATCCAATTACCAAGTTCTATCTAGTCTTTCTATTTGTCAAATACGTATTTTTCTTTATCTTGACTGACATTACCTTATTTCAGGCTCTAACTATGGCTCACATTACTACAATAGTCTCCTAACTGGTTTTCATTTTTTCTTTTTAATATAGTGGATGCTATAAAAATGGTAACTAGGTTTTCTACTTTTAATTTTGTTCCTTTTGCATCATTCTCCCCATTACTCAGAGAGCAGTGTTTTGTTTTGTTTTTAACTTTCTGGGGGGTCACAATTCCCTTGAATTATGAAGTACTTTACAGAAAAATGCATATGCATAAATTCCAGTGGACTCTTTGAAATCCATCCAAGGAGTTACACAAGTTATGAACCACTCTACTATAGTAATCTTTCTAAAATACAAATCTAGCCATTTTATTCCCCTGCTTAAAATTCATTAGTAGTTCCCCTGGCCTTCAGGATAGAGTCCACACCTCTTAGTTAATCAAGCAACATTTACTGATGTCTTGCTAGTATTCCAGGTGCCAGGGTCAAGATACTTAAGGAATATATAGCCTACTGAAAGTACAAAAACAGAGTACACAAGTAAAAAATAATTTCAGCTACCTATAAAGGCTATGAATATGAGATGGAAAAATGTGGTAGTGACTCAAGAAGAGGGTGGACAATGATGCATGAACTATAAGAAAATATGACTGAAAAGAGACAACTATACGAAGATCTGTGGGAAAAGCATTTGAAGTCGAAGAATTACTAAAGGCAAAGCCTGAAGACTGAAGAGTTTGACATGTTTTTTTTTTAACTTAAAAAAAATTAATTGAGAGAGAGAGAGAGAGAGAGAAAGAAAGAGAGAGATAGATCAATTTGTTGTTCCACTTATTTATGTGTTCATTGGCTGATTCCTGTATATACCCTGACTGGGGGGGTTAAACCTGCAACTTTGGTGTATTGGGATGATACACCAAAGCCACCAAGGCAAGGCAAGTTTGACAGGTTTGAGAAATGGAAAGAAAGCTGGAACACAGTGAGCAAGAGGAAGATCGTGAAGTGCTGAGGTTGGACAGCCTTGTCCCTAGCAGGTCATGTAAGGCTTAATAATCCACAGTTAAGACTTGTTTTTCTTCTAAGAGCAATGGGAAGCTATTAAAGGATTCTAAATCAGTGACATGTTGGGATTAAAGGAAAAATCTTAGAAACTCATTTTGGCTTTTAATAGGTATGAATGCAGGAAGAGAGACCATGTAGGAGAGTGTTGGCAAAGTTCTGACTAGAGATGGTAGTGGTTTGGACTAGGATGATAACAGTGGAAGTGGTGAGAAAGAGTTGGAGTTCAGGTAATTTTGGAAAATGGGCTGACAAGTTGCACTGGGGAACTGGATGGTTCCTAGGATTTTGGCTTAAGCAAATGGCAGTGTCCTAGGTAGCTAGCGTAGGTGGTGTCCTTTACTAAAATGAAGAAAGCTGAGAGAGCAGATATTTGGGTTGGAGGAAAGCAATTATTCTGTTTTGACTATACTGAATTTGAGATGCTCATTAGACATCTTTATAGAGACATTAAAAAGGCGTTTGAAGATAAAAGCTCAGGCTTACATAAAGCTTTCTAGATGCATTTCTTACCACTGGCTCTCATGGGTCTCTATGTCCCAGCTATTCTGAATAACAATCTTTTTGTCGGCTGCTCCCCCTTTTTTGCTAAGATGCTACCTCTGTCCAGTGAGTGAAGTAAGTTAAGCCTCAGAAGGGAATCAGCAATGGAGTTCACTCACTCTTCATCAGTCTATTGCTGGCTAATATTTAATCAAGTTCATAATCCTACTATATACTATACTTCTCAACCCAGGAATCTTTAAAGTCTCTTGGGGCTTATCTTAGTGCTCCTTCTGGCATGCCTCAGGTGAGGACTTCTCATCAAAAAGCCCCATTACCTCTTCGTTATCTATGGTATGTTTTGGTCTCTTGGCCTTGGGCTCCCCAGTAGCATCATCCTCCGATGATCTCCTCCTTTTACCTTTCCCTGCCAAATAAAACAGTTGGAATAGTTAGGCTACATCTCATATGATGACAGGAAATGATCAAACATGAGAGCAGATGTGTCCCTATTTCAAGGACTTCTGTAGCTGCCTCTAGGTTTGAGTTGCTCAGGAGATGGAGTAGCTACAAGAAACTCATGTACATGATGAAGTTATCTGAAATTCAACATGTTAAAAACGAAATTAATAACCTTAATCCCTCAAACTACTCCTGTTCAATTGTACAATGACAACTGTAGAGCTAATTGTTGAGAAGCTGCTGTTGATATGTTGAATAAGGACACAAAGTGTTGTTTTTTTTAAAGACTTTTATTTATTCATTTTTAGAGGGAGGGGAAGAGAAAGACAGAAATATCAATGTGTGGTTGCCTCTTGCATGCCTGGTACCGGGGACCTGGCCCGCAACCCAGGCATGTGCCCTGACTGGGGATTGAACTGGTGACCCTTTGGTTCGCAGCCCGAGCTCAATCCACTGAGCTACACCAGCCAGGCACAAAGTGTCTTTTTTTTTTTTTTTTAAGACCCGAAAGAAAAGGAGGCAAGATCTGTTCTAATGCTTCCTTTTACATTAATTGGCAACATCATCCTCCCACATATGCAAATCAGACACACAGAAGTCATTCTTGATACCTATCTCCCTCACCACTTTACATCTAATTTTTCAATGGTTTGTCTACATTTACTCTTGCCCCATGCTTTCTGCACATAGAAAAATCTTTAAAAATGCAAATTAGATTATGTCACTTTGCTGCTTAAAATCCTTTAGTGGTTTTCCTCAGCTCTTAGGATAAAGAACAGATACTCTATGAGTATTTGGGTCACAGATACTCTATGAGGTCTTGCATGATCTAGCCCCTGTCTATCTCCCTGGCCTTACTCTCAAGGCTCTCTTTCCTTTTTTCAACATGCTTTAACTGACCTTCTTTCACTTTTTCAAATACTCTTATTTTTTTTTCATTACATACTATTCCTTTTGTCAAAAATGCTTATCCTTTGTACCCCTTTATACCTTACCTCTCTGGTTGGCTCCTACTTCTGCTTCAAATTTTAGGTCAAACACCACTTTCTGAAAGAAGCATTTATCCCAAACCCCCAGATAACTATAGTCCTGTTACATATTTTCAAAACACCTCACATTTTTCCTTCATAGTGTTTATCACGGTTTGTTAGTTATTTGTCTATGAGGTTATTTAATTAATGTAAGTCTCCTATATTAGCCTTAAGCCCCATAAACGCAAAGACAATAAAGGTTTTTCATACCTTACACCACAGTATCTGGCACAGAGTAAATACTTGGTAACTGCTCCATTGATTCATTCATGTAACAATCACTGAGGAAGAATCCCCAATTAGGGAAAATCACAGTCACGGGGGGTCAAAATTCCTTACCTATCAAGCTCAGTTTAGGAACCAGGTACATGTCCTTTTCACTGATGACAAGAGTGGGGGCAGGTGGCGGTGGCCCAGGGTCTGAATTCTCAGTGGCATGCACCAATGGACAACGCTGCACGAAGTGTGTGTCTGCTAGTCGCACAAATGTGCATGATACCTCAGCATAGTCCATGGTCTTGCCATCTGTACAACAGGAGAAAAGAGGCAGGTAAGATGGCCTAAGATAGCTGAGGGTCCGCTTCTGCAGCCAGCCAATTTATGCTTTTGCTAATAGCTATCGATACAGTACTAACCCTCCATAGTTTCTGTGAGCCGGTCTGCCACTTTCTTCACGAGAGCTGACATTGTCATTTTGCCATTCAACAGCAACTCCTCAACAATCAGCTCTCCAGTGTCATTGTACAGTGTTTTGGCAGTATAGATGTAACGGGGATACCTGAGTATTCGCAATACCCGGCTGCACTGGGCTTCATATTCCACCATACCACGTCTGTGCACTTGATATATCACCAGGTTATGTTGGATGAGGACACAAAGGGCTTTTTTTACCTAGATAAGACCCAAAAGAAAGAGAGAAAAGATCTGAAAACACAGCTTATTATTGCTGACAATTTTTGCCCAACAGTTTACTAAGCATCAGGAGATAGCTGGATGAGAATCTCTGCACTGCCTTCTGCCTTCCATTGAATGAGCTAATAAGAATCACACATTAATGGAAGAAATCAGGAAGATTCCTTGCTATGATGCTCATATTTCCTCTGACCTTTATCTTTCAATGTATGATTTACTTCCCCTCTATTATTCTCATTCCTAAAAGGTAGTACTGAAATTCATAGACTCGTTATGAAAAATGAGGTATGGCAAAGGAAGAGCAAAGATTTGCCTAAGAAGCAACGATGAGCCAGGAACACTTTGAGAAGCAGAACCTTGGGGTCTATATCTCATCCTTTCCCCACAAATAATACTGTTCTGATCCTAGAACAGGCTTTCAAAGGTAGGTAAAGGAAACTGATGAAAATAAAAGCAACTTGTATCATCCAAACATACCTGATCCAGTGATGTTCCTGTGTCATGGACAATTACTCTTATTGGTTGGCTGCCAGTTCTGATTAGGTGGACTCCAATTTTTTCCACGATCTCTCCAAAATGCTCTTGCAGCAACAAAGAACATAGTTTAATTTCTGCTTGAGTCATCGTACTAGGGAATCTCAGAGCTGTGATGGAATTAAAAAAAATCACTGTATACTGGGAAGTTTTTCTTTTATGTTGGGAGTAGAACTGCTAAGTATAAATTCATGTACTTTGTAGAGGGTGATTTGATATTATATATCAAAAGCCTTAATATTTTGCATATCTTCAACTTAATAATTTTGTTTTGGATACTCTGTTCTAAGGAAATAATAAAAAGATGTCACTGTGGTTCTCCTTAGAATACTAACATACTGGAAACAACCTAATGTCTAACAGTAAGGAATTAATTCAATAAATTATGGTATACCCATACAATGGAATACTACTCCAACACTTAAAACTATGTATGTTTTAGCATAGAAAATTGTTCACTAAATAAGAGGGCTACAGAGCAAAATATAGAGAAAAATTCAATTAAGAAAAAAATGTATGAATAAAAAAAGACTGGACTATACAATATACACTACATTTATTTTTATGAGATTGTGTGTGATTCTAATTTTCTTTAAAGATTGGCTGTAGCTGGTTTTGCAATGTCACAGACTTTCAATTCTACACTTAATTGTTTGGAAGAATTAAGGCCACTTCACAGCCTATTGGGAGTGAACAAGCAGTGTCATTCCCATTCCATAAAGGGAATGGCAACTCAGAAAAAGAAATTAATAGATAAAGGGAAGCTTCGCGACAGGGTGTTGCAAATAGGAGATGAGGTATGATGTTTGCAGGACAGTATCTAATTCTGAAAATTCTACCTCTTGACAAAGTAGATACAAACAGATCATACTACATAATTACTTGCATTTTTTGTATCATCACAAGTGCTATCAAATATTGGTTTGTTCATTTATTTCTCCCGATTCCTCAAAAGCCAAGTCTTTGCCTCTCAGCTTCAGCATCTTATCCACACATCTTTAGAGAAGCATCCCCTGACTCTGCCATTTTCGAAAAGGCCTTCCAAGGAGCTTGGTTCTACCTCTTTACTCCCCGCACGCAGGTTCCCTGTTCGGGACTGGGTTCATTGATCCAGAGACAGGGCCGCCCCGTTCAGACAGCGTTTTCCACTAACCTCTGGGTCACTGCAGTTTAATGCCGCGAAGTTCCCCGCCACGGGTTCGTGCGGCTCCCTCTAGCCGCCAAGGCAGAGAGAGAGCCCTAGGAGAGACGTCTCTCGCAAGACTAACAACGAGGAGGACCCGGAAAAGTGACACACGTAGGCCACTCTACCCCAGAATTTCGGTGGTTTCCGGGGACGTTCTTTCTTTCCTCTCGCTGGGAGGTTGGAGGACTGGCGAGGGACTTTCGGTTTTGTGTCGCTTAGGTGCTGGAGTAAGGCTTTGGGGTCGCGATCTGCGCCGCCGCCTTTTTGGGCCAGGCCGACTCACGTGACTGACGGGGCTCCGAAGCGGCGGAGAGCCCATAGGAAGCAGCAGCGGGGGCAGAGGCAGGAGGTAGTGGCCTGGCGAGGGACTGGCCTCCTGCCCTCTCGGACCGCCGCGGCGGTAGAAAAAAATGGCGGAGGCCTCAGCAGCCGGGACGGGCTCAGGCGCCGCCCTCGCGGCGCACAGGTTTTTCTGCCACTTTTGCAAGGGCGAAGTCAGTCCCAAACTACCGGTAAGAGCCCCGTGACCCCTGCACTCGGGCATCGTTGTGGATTCCTCGCCTTTAAGTCCCGGAATGGGTTTTAAGCTTCCTGCACATCCCTGAAATCTATTTCCCAAATACTGCTAACCACCGTTCTCTGGTCGCTGGCCTCAGACCCTGGGCGTCTGGGCCCTGGTTTCCTAACTCCCCGAATCCGCACCCCTCGGACGCTCCACCTGCACCCTTCCTTCTCCTTTCTTTACCTCCCTCCTCCATTTTTTTTCTTCCTTAGCAGTTTCTCCCCTGAAAACTCTCCCCTCAATTTTCTTTCACTCTAATTCACCTTGGCTCCTTGTTAGGATGACTCTCCACCCCACTACATTCCGCTATTGCTTCTCACGTTCCTTTATTTCTTTTTCCACTTCTCACCAGAACTGCCCCACTCCCCATCTTCAGTGATTCAAAATAGCGGATTGATGATGGTCCCTGTTAGAGAGCACAGAAAGAGAGGGTGGAAGGTTAACTGCAGCGGAGGGGAATTTTGTTACTCAGTGGTTTTCCAGGGTTCTTGTGAAAGTGAAAACAGCACTGTACTTATTACTTACAGACTGCCTGCTCTCCCTACCACTATTGAAGGAAATGGTTTTAGGAAGAAGGCAGGACATACTGCGTCAACTTGTCATGCTGCCAGGGTCTTCAGCACCATCTCCCTTACCAGCCCCTCTCCCTCATTCTGTCTTTACCTAATGAAAAGATCCAGGACAGAATGTAACTGCATCCTCTGACATAAATTGATTTTCACCAGTTTCTGCTCGACTGTTAACCCTTAGAGAGGTAGTGTTAATGGTTGTGAAGAGAGTGCTTCTGCAGCATGCTAGCAAAACCCTGAAGCTGTTTGGGGTTGGGTTATGGCTTCTGCAGGGAGACCCACCCCGTAGAATATGAATCCTTTGGCCAACCATCTTTAGGATTAGTTATGGTGGTTTTACTTAGCAGTATAAAGGTTCAGTTTTAAGACAGGGTGGCTACCCAAAACTTAACTATTTACAGTGCCTCAGATAGTATCTATGAGAAGGCCTTTCGAGGTATGACTGTATGTCTTATTTCTTAGAAACAAAAATGGAGTCTGTGAATAAGCATCTAAAGGGCGTTTTAACCGTATCACCTGAAAGTTGTGCTTTTTTAGGCTTTTAGGCATTTCCTTTCTACTCATAGTCAGTTTCATCTTATGAAACAAAAATTTTTAACTTAGATGGATGAAAATCTTTTTTAAAAAAAAGGGTTTAGGCCATTGCTAGCCAAAAAGAAGACCGGTCTTTGGGTATGAAGTCTAAATCACCAGCTTGGTAGGAAAGGCATGTCCGTTGTCTTGAGGTTTGTGAGCATTTTTGTACATCAAGAAGATGTAAACCGGTTGAACGTATTTACTTTAACTATAGGCAAAGAGGTGGGAGAGGGTGAAATGGAGCCAGCTCTGGGATAGTCACAAAATCCACAAAAAGATATGTCCCCTCCTGTGGGTTGGCTGTGGGCCACAGTCTGGAAAACCCACATGTAAACAAGAAGGGGACACTCCTGGAGTGCTATGGTGCCTGGTAAGATTATTTTGGAAATAGCCACCTGCATATTAATAGGAAGTTCCAACAAGGAATGGAAGGAATGTGAGCAGTCTTTTGTGAGAGCTGGTCCACAGCTATTAACAGGGTAATTGTTTTGTCACTTTCTGTCACTCTCTGGCCTCTGTAATTTTAATTTAGAATATCTCAGAATTTTCTTCTTGTCATTCTACATGTTACTTAGTTTTGCCTGCCTATTCATGCCCTTGTGTGTGCACTTTGTGCCATATTTTAATGCTGAGAAGAGCAAGTGCCTTGTTTTTTTGTTTTTGTTTTTTTGCTTTGTTTTTTTCCAGTGGACATCAGAGCCTCCAGACCTCTCTTACCACAAAGAGGGAGTCTGGAATGTCCACATGTAGTTGAATGTGATGCCTCGTTGAACATCGTGGCCTTAGCTCTTCTGATCTTCCCCTCACTCCCAACGTCCCTGGAAGTAAAGCTCTTTTTAAATTATTAGTTTCAGGTATACAACATAGTGATCTGATATTTATATACCTTTCAAAGTGATCACCACAAAAAGTCCAGTATCCATCTGCTACCATTCTTAGCTTTTCTGGTTCTTTAAGTTGGTCACTTATATGTTTTTTAGGGTAAGAAAACAATGTTAACTTTCCACAACTTATACCTTTTCTTTTTACTACCTGAAGTCCTCACTGCATAGAGCTCTTGAAAAGGGATAATTTGAAAGACGTTAGGTATTTTTCTAAGCCTTAGTTTGATTCCTGGAGGCGTCACATAATGTGTGATGCCTGATTTGTAAATTAAAAGTCTAACACCAATATGACAGAATACTTATACATACATATAAGGTTCTCTGCTGGATGCCCTGAAGGCAGTACCTAGGAATATGGCCTCACAGGTTTGTTGGAAAGATGAGACAGACATGGAAAAGTTAATGTAAGGTGAATGAAGATGGATAACATGTGCTTTAGAACTCAAAGAAAGGGAGATATGGTGGCTTTGGTGAGGTAAGGGAAAGTGAGAGATGGGTTTTACATTGAGTTCTGTAGGACAGATAGAATTCAGATTGAGGAGAATAGCATTAGATTGAGGTAGGAAAGGAAGAGTGATTTGAAGAAGAAGGGAGAAACATTTAGAAAATCGTTACGCATTTTTTAGGAAAAGGTTCAGTGAGGTCAACAGTAGATTTTTTATTCCTAGATAAGCTAGTGAGTTTCATCTTCTTTCAAGGCCATTTCTGTATCCTTAATCCAGAATGTCATCTTGAAAATGTCGGTTTTAAGAATAACCAACATTTAATTGTAACCAACGGTAGGTGGCTGGTCACAAATCTGTCTCTGGTACTGAAAAACCAATTCAAACACTGGTAACTCAGTATGGTTATTATATGTATAGGGCAACATTGAAAAGTTTATCTGATCCTCTCAGACAAAAGGATAAAAATTTTCATTTAGAAAGAAGACCTGAAATTTGGGGAAACCATGAAGGGAATTTTAAAATGAAAATAATATTCAGTAGTGCTATTATCTGTTAGGTTTCAAAAGAGTGTCTGTTCTGCAAGTGAGTATTGGTTTAGAAATTTGCTGTATTTGAGTGTTTTCCTATTTACAGTGAAAATAATTTCACTGTACTAAACCTGGACTTTAAAATAAGAGGCTTTTATTATGTGGTCTGAAACACCAGGGTTTAAATTTTATGTATGATTGAGTAAATATGTGATTGAGTAAATATATGTTTTGGTCATCAGATGATAGAAGAAATTAAATGAAAATAGTTTTATTTTCAAAACATGAGAAGCTTCTATCTCACTTAACTATTCTGTTGAGAGACAACGTTAAGTCAAAACTGATGGAGTTACTATGTTACATTGAGGGCTAAATGGGTAGTACCACAGAGGTACTACTTGATTATCTAGCATTGATGTGGTTCTGGATAGTAGTTGCTTATTAAATATTTCTTGAATGAATAAGTGGTATAATGAGTTCTATACCCAATAACTCTATTTGAAAAGTAGTGGCTTTAATGTTATGAGTTCTAAAGGCTTCAGTGGTATAAAATGTAGGTGCTACCACATGAAGTTTGTAGTGTCAGTAAATGTGTTCCCTTGAAGGATCTAGAAATAAGAAATATGTATTTCTATGGGTAGAAGGCTCATCCTAGCCTTAATTCTACTGATAGACATGTATATACTGGGGAAATCTGTAGGATTTTTTCAGTATGGGGAAGAATAAAATCTTAAACTCACTGTAGATGAAATTTCTTGTATTTTGGGAGGAAGTACTGATTGGGTACTGACACTCCATGTTTCTTTATGTTTAGTTGGCCTTTTATGACCTTATGTTTCGGGAGAGGTCAAAGATGGCCGTCTTAGAAGAGGAATGGTGTGGATTGCTGCTTATTCTCTATAGTCAAGTTAGAAGGGGTATAAAAATAATAAGCCTATGAATGCTGAGTTCTCCCTCAGCTCTCCACAGCTTAATAATGAACAATAAAGGAAATAGTGTAGAGCAGTTGTTTCTCTGCTGGGGGCAGTGTTGCTCTACAGGAGATACTTGGCAATGTCTGTAGACCTTTTTCATTGTCAAATTGGGAGGTAGGTAGAGGGTTGATTCAGGCATAATGCGTAAAGTCAGGGATACTGCTAAACATGCTACAGTTCACTGGACAGCCCCCAACATCAGAGAATTATTGGGCCCAAAATATCAGGAGTGCTAAGGTGAGGAACACTGATGTAGAAGGATGAAGTGGGGATAGTCATTGCTGTCTTAAGTCAGTGTTGCTTAAGGCTTTTTTCTGATATGACTTTGATTTCTAATTTTGGGATCCTGGTGAGAATTTTCAGTAAACTAATGAGAGTATGTAATTTTAGCCAAAGCCCTGTTGGGAGGGATTGTTTAGAATAGTGGTTAGTGGCTGCTATTCCATTTATAGCAGTGACTGTTGAGGTCACTTTATCCTTTTGTGGTTACTGAGACAGGAATTGGATCACTCCTCTCAAGTTACACATTATAGGACAACTTCTGAAAGAAAAGTATCCAAATTTTTTTGTCTGGTAGGAATTGAGGTGGTAACATGCATGTAATACGCAGGAAATTCTCGTTTGAAAGTAAAGGGAAAAGCAGACAACATGCCTAACTTTTAGTTTTCCTACAGCTCATCTTAGCATGAATCAAGTTTTACTTGCTGTGTTTCTCTTATACCTCTTAGACATTAAATGAGCCCTGGAGATTTTGTGGTTAAACTTTTAGTTTCTCAGAACTGTTGGTGGAGAGGGTGAATTAAAGTTATCAGTCCTGGCCCTGGCTGGTGTAGCTCAGCAGACTGAGTGCTAGCTTGTGAACCAAAGGGTTGCCAGTTCGATTCAGGCAGGGCACATGCCTAGGTTGGGGGCGTGCTGAGGGGCAACCACACATTGATATTTCTGTCCCTCTCTCTCCTTCCCTTCTCCTCTCTCTAAAAATAAATAAATAAACTTTAAGAAATTAAAAAAATAAAAGGCAACATTGTATTTTTAAAAAAGTTATCTGTCCTTGCTTTAAATACTAATTCTTCCTGACTGACCAAGTCATCTGACTCAGTTTATTATAGTATGTCCTACTGTAAAATGATACTGAGGTGCCCTTATTGGAACATAGAATGATGGGCATTAAGAGAAATGGACCTATGTCATCTCTGATTGAAAGGTAGTATAGAAGTGAGCAATCCTTATTTGTAGAGAAAATAGAGCCTTTACCATAACTGAAACATTTGAGGTAGTTCTTATAGTTTCACATACAGAAGTTTAGGTTAATGTTGCATTCCGCAACAGCGAGAACAGATGCCAGAGACTTTCAGGGTTTCAGAGATGTTACTTTATTGGCCAAGTTTCACCTGCGCAGGGGCGAACTCTCCCAAACGTGTCCGGAGACACAGTGCTCATAAGAGCTGCAAACGAGAGCCTCGCGGTGCGCTTACAGCTAAGTCCTTTTATATGGGTGGGCAAGCAAGCATTATACAGAAGCAGACGTGGCGGTTAGCTATTCGCTTACAAGTCCGTAGGCGGGAACAGGGTTGGGATTGGCTCAACAGAGGTAGCTTTACAAACCAAACATGTTAGGTTGCATCTGTTTACAACCCTTTGTTCTTGCTAAGTTTTCCTTGCTCCTTACAGTTAGATTGTGAAAGATTTTAAAAATCTTTTTTTAAGTTTAGTTGTTTAGCAGTTCAAAGTTCCTTAAAGGTGTCCAGAGGAATGTATGTCAAATAGTTGGCTCTGGTGATTTTTAAACTAGGCATACTTTTCTTCTATGTTAAGTAGGTTTTCTTGCCCCATTTCCCCAAATAGGCAGTTTTGCTTTTCTTGAAAATCTGTCAAAATAGGTAATCTCTCTCCTTGATAATTTCAACTACTGTTACAGGGAAGTTTTTCAAAGACAAGGTATCTTTACCTCCTTGCTGCTCACTTCGATGTGCAGATTTGAATAGATATTAAACCTAGAGGACCATTTGCTAGAAAAGGTTTCATTATATTTACTTTCACCATGCTTAGAATTTACTTTTGCAAAAGAAAAAAAATCCCACAGTTACATGCCCTTTTCTGCCTTTTTCTGGGTTAAACTGATACCTGCATGTATCCTACAGTGATGCTGATCTCCTAGCCTGGAGGTTCTTAAACCTATCCAACCCAGTTCCCTATTTTTATAATAAAAATTATCATATAGTTCCTTTAATGAAAGGAAATTCATAGGCAATACAACTTTCCTACAAAATGGTTTTTGAAAAATTATCTAGCTGTAAATAAAGAATAAAAAAATTTATGACAATAATGTACATTGCAATCTGTAAATACTTGGGTGTACATAAAGGGAAGATATCTACATTGTAGTAGATACTGGCACCAAGCATAGATATAACAGCTTCCCGAGTAGACTGCTATAAGGGTATTTGGAACATAAATACCATGATAGGCAAACCACCAGAATGCTGAATAATTCTTGGTAAAGGTACACATAAAGTATTGGGTTGGCCAAAAAGTTCACTTGTCTTTTTCCGTAAAATAAGAGACAAATTTTTCATTTTCACCAATAACTTTACTGATTTGGATATTTTGAGTGTGTTGGCTATCTCCCACACGGTAGAACTTTGATTGTTCTCAATGCCTTGGTTGATTTGATTGCTATCAACTGCAGCTGGTCTCTTCGACCTTGGAGTGTTGTCCAGTGAGAAATCTCCAGCACAAAAGTTCATAAAGCACTTTTGACTCATTTGATCAGTCACAGCACCTTCTCCATACATTGCATAAATCTATTTTTGCATTTTAGTTGCATTTTTACCTTTCTTGAAATAAAGCATAATATGCCAAAAATGTTGCTCTTTTTCTTCCATCTTCAGTATTAAAATGACTACACAAAAATTCACCAATTTTGGAAGTTTCTTTTTAATGCATGCTATTATGGCGGCTGTCACAATAAAGTAACAAAATGGTTTCAAATGAAGTTAAAGATAACTAAGTGCTACTACAGCCATCTTACAAAAAACCCAGAGCTTTTCGGTCAGCCCAATATAATTTTCTCTCACTTTTTTCAGTAGTTGTTTTTCTGGTCATTTAGCGCATATTAAAATTATGCAGAAGGACTTGGTGTTTATTGTAGAATGGAGTTAGGTCCTAAGCTTTGATAATTACAAAGATATTTTTATCTACTTAACTGTCCATGTGAAGTTTAATAATAGAGACATTTCATTGTGCTATAGTTTCCTATGCTTTCCTGGCTTCTGTGCATTAAATGTCATTAGCATTCTTTTTATTTTTAGAGTGGGAGGGAGGAAGAAAGAAAGGAAGAGAAAGGTGGATTTGTGAGAGAAACCTAGATTGGTTGTCTCCTGCGTTCCCCCAACTGGGGACCTGGCCTTAACATTAAAGCAATAGGCACTGCCCAGGCATGTGCCCTGACCAGGAATTGAACTGACAGCCTGTTGGTTTGCAGGCCAGCACTCAAGCCACTAAACCACACCAGCCAGGGCTCTTTTATTTTTTTAGTAGCATTCTTAATGGCTTTGACAACCAAAACTCTTCAATAGATGTACAAAAGAAGATTGTATTGTCCTCATTGAAAATGTCTTCTAGTCTTACAGGAAAACATTTCCTCATTTTATTATTCACTCTTTTTTTTTAAATTTTATTTTAATTGTTGTTCAGGTACAGTTTTCTGTCCTTTACTCCCATCCCAGCTCACCCTCCCATCCCTCCCCGCCTCCCTCCCATTTCCACCCACCCTAGTTTTTGTCCATGTGTCCTTTATATTTGTTCCTGTTTATTATTCACTCTTAATTTCTCTTATTATTACTTTAGCACATATTGAAAGATTCAGTCTATGTCCTTTTGCTTGGTTTACTTTTCCTTTAGATAATTTTTCCTTTATGCCTTTAAATTTCTCACTTCATTATTCTTATTGCTACTTCCTTTTTCCATGAGAGTTTAGAACAGTGCCTGGTATATAATATTCATTCAGTAAGTATTTGTTGAATGAAGAAATTGTATTTGTAGGCTTTTTCTTCTTGCCACTTTCTGCTTTTGTACAAGTTGAAAATCATGGGGAGGGGTACTAATATTCATAAAACAAAAAAATAAAGGTTGGCTCAGAGCAGTGGTCTGATGGACTGCAGGGTTGGAGTCTCTTGTTTATTTGTGTATGGCTTTGTTTTTACTATATATTTGATATTTTGTAAGCAGAGGAGCTTTCTATAGTTACCTCCTCTCCAGATGAACAGCTGATTGGCTTTTTAAGCAAAATTATTTCAGTAATCATTTGTAACAATTTGTTGAATGGGATTTAGCTGCTTCTAGCAAATCTGCTATAATTTAAGTGGTAGTCTGTGGTACTTTATTCTCAGACTAATATGTAAAGCTCTTGGTTCCCTGATTGTAATTTATAGTGTCAATTACTAGGTTCTGATTTTGTCATATGTTCACTGCTGAATGTTTAGAGGTATTACTGTTTGTAGTTAAGGATAAGTTAGGTTGAGGAATGGAAATTTTGTACCTTGAACTTGTTGGTTTGAAAAACATTTTATACCTTGATTGCCTATGTAGTATGAAACTATAATGGTACATTTATTGAATGCTTTTTGTTTAATATGTAAAAGGAAAATTCAGCAAGTTAGCTTTCATTGATAGTTTTGTTAATTTGCATATTTTAGATTAGAAAGTGGTTGAAATAACAAGTGAGAATCATGAGTGTTTGATTTTACTCATCACTAAAATTATTGGTTTATTATTCTGTGCCAAGTGTAGTTGCTGACTCAACGAGGGAGAGGTTTGTTTTAATATTATACTAGTATTGTGTTGTAATATACAATATTAGATGAAGATATTTAGTGTTGCAAGGTTTTTAATTGGGTTAGCAGTATAACAGTCTACCTTATCCTACAATACAAGTGTTATACCATATTTTTCGGACTATAAGGCGTGCCCTGCCCCCCATTTGGGAGGAATAATGGTTGTTAATGATGCTGTTGAGTTCTGTTTACATTTACATTGGTGAAATAATATGTTATTTATGTTATTAAATATTTTACCACATTTTTTGCTTCAAAATTTTTTTCCCTATTTTCCTCCTCTAAAACCTAGGTGTGTCTTATGGTCTGAAAAATACGGGTAAATAATTTCAGAGGTATGTCTGTTTCTGGAATTCCTGAGTGAAATTGAGTCTGGATATTTTCTTTGAGGACATATATTCTGTGTTTGTGAAGTGTATAGCACTTTGAAATTTATTTATGCTTGATAACAACATTAAAGTAATAGGCACTGCCCTGGCTAGTGTTAGCTCAATTGGTTGGAGTGTCCTTGTAACTGAAGGGTTGAGCATTCGATTCTCCATTAGGGCACATGCCTAGGTTGTAGGTTTGATCCCTGGTTCAGGTATGTACTGGGAGGCAACTGGATTGATGCTTCTCTCTCGCATGGATGTTTCTCTCCCTTCCTTTCTCCCTTCCTCTCTCTAAAAGTAATGAAAAAATGTCATTGGGTGAGGATAAAAATAAATAAGTAAATTAAAAGTAAAATAAGGAACACTAGATCATATCAGTAGTCTATTTTCGTTCATTCAATAACGTTGGTGCCTACTATATTCCAAGAGCTATTCTAGTACTTGGGCTGTGTTCAGGAAGAAGAGATTCATAAATTTTGGGGAAAATGAGTAGTGGAATTAGTATTTAAATACTTTTTGCTTCTTTTGACTTTGTGTTTAAACATTAAAATAAGGTAGCTATCCCAAGATTAGAGCAAATGCCTCTTTGCCCATTTTAGGTCTGAGCTATGTTTAAAAATGGTAGGAAAGGGCTTTCAGAATAAACTGGATGCAAGCTGTGTAACTAATCGTAAGCCCTTTGTTATAGGTGTTTTATTTTATTTTAGTAATTACATATAAATGTTACAGCACTGTGGGGAAAAAGTTTTACTTTAATTTTTAAACAAATTATTGAATCATTCAAGGGCCTTCGTTTTCCTTTTCTTTAAAGTTAGTTATATTTATTACCATCTATGGTTTAGTGATTTGAGCTTTTTGGTATTTTTGGATTTTGTGTAAGGGAATTTTCTTCTGTAGTTCACTGAATTATCCTTACTGGGATTTAAATTCAACTTTTGAAATGAATCTTCTTCATGAGTTATAAACTTTATTTTCTAGTTTTACTATATAATGAACAGTCTTGAGAAAATTAGGATTGAGGACATCGTATTGCAAAGCAGTACCTCCTTAATGCTGGTAATGTTGATTGAATAAATTAAAATCTCATTTTGGGAAGACTTGGGATTCAGTGGCAGGTAAATTTGGCCTGTAATAATTTCCTTTTCAGGACTATTTTATAAATATCTTTCTTTGTTTCTTTTAAAGTTCTATTCTGTTAACTCACTATATTCTTACTTTGTAAGGTCAGTGGCTACTTTCATTAATTCAGTTTGTATATTACCTTTCCTGACCTGACTGACTGTTCCTGAAGTGAATTAGATCATACTTTTAAAGTTCTCTTATCTCATTGACAGAGAGCTATACTAGAATCCCAAGTATGATATGGTATACATGAGAGGTTCTGGAATTGCTTTGTGGGCACATGGTAGAAAGGATGGCACTAAATTATTTAAAATTCTGTTATTTAATTTAATCTAATCTAAAGGCCTGTTCTTTATTCCTTTTTAAACTGATACTGTAACAGGAAATGATGCTGATAGGTGGTGATTTTTAAAAAGTATTTCTTACTTGGCAAAATAAAGTTGAAAATCTGATGTGGGTTCCTAATTTTTTAATTTTAAAATTCAACTGCTTTGTGGAATCTAAAAGTCTGGAAATCAGTGTTCTCCTGTGATGACACAGAATAGCATATAATGGTTCTTAAAAAATGAGTCAGTAAAGCAGCATGTTATTTATTCCAGCTTTTCCCAGATTGATTGATTGATTGATTGATTTTATGAACAGCTCACTGATTGATAAAAATCTTGTGGAATGTGGCTTGAGAAATGCTCCACATTCAAATTGCTCAGAAGAATTTATTAGAATCTATAATTTGTTCAAACCTTATGTTCTAGGCACTTTTTTTGAATAAACATTTTTGTAAATGATTTTATTTATTTATTTTTAGAGAGAGGGAAAGGGAAAGCGAAAGAGAGGGAGAGAAACATCAATGTGTGGTTGCCTCTCGGTATGCCCCATACTTGGGAACCTGGCCCACAACCCAGGCATGTGCCCTAGACTGGGAATCGAACCGGTGACCCTTTGGGTCACAAGCCAGCACTTCAGTCCGTTGAGCCACACCAGCCAGAGCTCTAGGCAGTTTTTCATTGATGAAGTGACTTGCCCAACATTACACAGCTGTTTTGTTACTCTATTTCCAGTCTAGTTTTGCTTAACTTCAGGTTTATTGCTTTTAACCACTTAGGCTGTTCTGAAGTGTTGGGCAGTTCTTATTTAGAGGCTAAGGATTTATGATTAGGACATTCATAGAAGTTTGTTTTACATGCCTTTACTTCCCTAAGTGTGACTTTACCAGAATATTCACTTTATGTGTAATTTCATTGACTTTTAATCCCAGGTTATTTATCTTTCCCCACTCACCAGCATAGCGCTTGGATTGTAGAGCTTAGAATATACATACTTAATGAATGAATGAATGTTGTCAGTTTGTGAGAAGATTCTATCAGACTAAGCTGAAGGTAAGATGATTAACATTTTCTTCCAGACTATGGTGATATACATCAGAGTGTGACACAAAGAACTTTCACAGCTGAAAGTTTTTCTTAAAGAAGGGTTTTATTGAGCTAATAAAATGCTAGTCAAAAAAGAAGACTGGGCCTGGGGCATGAAGTCTAAATCACCAGCTTGTGGCCAGGTGGAAAACACTAGCATGTCTGCTGCATAAAAAAGAAGCAGAGGCTCCTGGGATTCTGTGGCACCTGCTTATTTTCTCTTTTGGATTATCTTGGAAATAGCCACCAGGAAGTTAATAATGGTGGTCCAACAGACGTGAATATGAGCAGTCTTTTGTTAGCTGGTTTTCTGCTATTAACAGGATGACTGTTGTATTCTTTTGTCTCACTCCCTGGTTACTTTAATTTATTTCGGAACATTGCAGAATTCTTGTCAAGAGCTAAAGGCAAGTGTTTTGGATCATTTACCTTTTTTCTTTAATCCTCACCCAAGGGTATATTTATTGACTTGAGAGGGAGGAAGTGGTGGAGAGGGAGGAAGGGAGGGAGGGAGGGAGGGAGGGAGGAAGGAAGGAAGGAAGGAAGGAACGAACGAACGAACGAACGAACGAACGAACCAACCAACCAACCAACAAACAAACAAACATCAATTGGTTGCTTCTGGTACATTCCCCAACTGGGGATCCATCCTGTAACCTAGGTATGAATACGTGCTCTGCCTGGGAATTGAGCCCACAACCTTTTGCTATGGGATGTTGCTATAACTAACTGAACCACCCGGCCAGGGCAATTATTTACTATTTTATGTCTGTGCCCTTCTTTCTGCCTTTACTGTGAGCAGTCAAAGAACACTAACTAAATCTTTCCTGGCTATGTTATGTTGTATGAGGTTAACTTTTTCTGTGATAATTCTTGAAGTTTAGTCTTTGTTTTTCTTAGGAAAACTGGCTTCTTGTCCATCTATTTGATCAGGCTTATATCAACTAATGCTTTGTCCTGTGACCTCATTTTCTGCTTTGCTACACAATGAGCCAAAGAAGGTTGGTTGATTATACACTTCTGTTTGGACTCCCTGATAATGTCAGTATTCAGTCATGGCCTGGGATGAAGGAACAAAATAATGAAGGTTGTGAATATTACTATTTTTAGGGAGTGAGACCATAAATAGCAAGGCAGTTAGGGCTTGAAACTGAATCACAGCTCTTTAGAGAGTCTTTTAAATTGTATAGGTATCTTTGTATATTAAAACTGTGGCCTAGTGTTTTCTTTCTTTTTTTCTTTAATGTGGACTTTTATTTTTAATTTTTTCCTTTGATTCAAGCTGACCTCACTTAGCACCCTGACTCACCTACCTAGCTGTCTTTGCTTAATCGTTAAGTCCTCAGGACAAGGAGGTTTTGGTCAGCATACAGTAGTCTTTTTTTTTAAAAAAAAATACACTTTATTGTTTATGCTATTACGATTGTCCCAGATTTTTTCCTACTGTCCCCTCCATTGAGCCCACCCTGCTGACTCAGGCAATCCCCACACTGTTGTCCATGTTCATGGGTCCTGCATATATGTTCTTTGGCTCTTCCCTATGCTGTAATTTACATCCCCATGAGTATTCTGTAACTACCAATTTGTACTAATTAATCCATTCATCTTTTTCACTCATACCCCCAACCCGCTCCCATCTGGAACCATCAAAACATTCTTTGTATCTGTGATTCTGTTTCTATTCATCCTGTTTATTTTGTTTTTTAGTTTCAGTTATTGATATTTATTTGTTCCCATTTCCTTCATAATTTTGATCTTCTTAAAGAAAACCCTTTAAGATTTCATATAATACTGGTTTGCTGATGATGAACTCCTTTAGCTTTTTCTTGTTTGGAAAGCTCTTTATTTGCCCTTTGATTCTAAATAATAGCTTTCCTGGGTCAAGCAATCTTGGGTGTAGGTTCCTGCTTTTCATGACTTTGAATATTTCTTGCCAATTCCTGCTGGCCTGCAAAGTTGGTTTTTTTTTTTTTTTTTGAGAAATCAACTGACAGTCTAATGGGAATTCCCCGATAGGTAACTAACTGCTTTTCTCTTGCTGCTTTTAACATTCAATCTTGTTTCTAACATTTGGCATTTTAATTATGATGTGTCTTGGTGTGGCCCTCTTTGCATCCATCTTGTTTGGGACTCTCTGTGCTTCCTGGACTTGCATGTCTATTTTCTTCACCAAATTAGGGAAGTTTTCTTTAATTATTTTTTCAAATAGTTTTCCAATTTCTTGCTCATTCTCTTCTCCTTCTGGCATCCCTCTGATGTGAATGTTGGTGTGCTTAAAGTTGTCCCATAGGCTGCTTTCACTATCCTCATTTTTTTTGTATTCTCTTTTCTTTTTTGCTGTTCTGATGGGTTGCTTTTTGCTTTCTTATGTTCCAAATCTCTGATTTCATTCTTGGCTTCATCCACTCTACTGGTGATTCCCTGTGAATTGTTCTTTATTTCATTAGTGTACTCTTCATTTCTAACTGGGTCTTTTTTGTGCCGTTGAGGTCCTCTCTAATTTCCTTGAGCACCCTTATAACCAGTCTTTTGAACTCAACCTCTGATAGGTTGCTTTTCTCCATTTTGTTTAGTTCTTTTTCTGGAGTTTTGTTCTTTCATTTGAGCAATGTTTCTTTGTCTCCTCATTTTGGCAGCCTCCCTGTGTTTGCTTTTATGTATTAGGTAGAGCTACTCTGTCTCCCAGGCTTGATGTATTCTGTGTCCTGTAGTGGCACTTAAACCACCTGTGGCACAGCCTCCACTATTACCCAAGCTGCATACTCAAGGTACACCCACTGTGTGGGCTTTATATACCCTCCTGTTGTGGTTGAACCTTGATTACTTTTGGCACATTGAAGGTCTGCCACCTCCTGTGTTTTGTCCGGAGTCACATGACATTACCTAGAAAGCAATCTTCTGATGGCTGCTACTTGTGCTGGGCTTGGAGGTACCCAGGAGAGGCCAGGCGGTGAACCATGGCTGGCTACTGCTAGTGCTGGGCCTGGGGCAACTTAGGGAGAGGTGTGGGGCTAGCTGAAGCCAGATGCTGCTTGTTTGAGAGAATTTAGGAAAATCTGAAGCATGGACCAAGACAAACCATTCAGATGGAAAAGCCATGGAAATAGCTTAGGTGGGTCTGAAAGTTGGGTGGGGCAGAGCCTCAGGTAATCACCAGGGTTGGGCAAACAGTGTGAGTCAGGTTTTGGAGTCTCAGCTATGGTACCTGCATGCTGGCTCTGTATGGGGAGGGCTCAGAAAAGAAACAGTGGCCTCTGCCAGCAGTTCTGTCTGGGAGAAAGCTCCCCAACAACTCTTGCCCTGATATTGGGCCATTATTTCCTCCTCATATGTCTTAATACCTTTTAATCTGCTGCCCCTGTGCTGGAGCTCAGAGAGAGTGAGGCTATATAAGTAAATCTGTGCTCTAGTTTTACAGAGGAGAAATAGGTCTTCACAATGACTATGAAGGTAATGATGGAACTGGGAATATAACTCAGAAGTCTTGTCTTGTTTTAGAATTCATTTGCTTTTGAAAATGAAATGTAACCTGGATTGAAAAGGGATAATCAAAGGGGATTATGGGAAAACTCTCTAGAAAATACCAAGGTCTTTGATCAAGAGATGTGAGTTTGACATGAAATTCAGAGAGTTTTGAGTTGGCCTAGGATGTGTGACGTGTTTTAGTTTGTGTTCCTAATCACTGTAATTAAGAGTTCTGAACAGTTTTGCCATGTGTTACTCAGAATATGAATGAGATTATGAGTAACAATATTATTATCTTAGATTTTTGACTCTGTCAGAAAATAGAAAATAGACTTTTGTTTTAGATAAAATAAGACACTTAGACATTGATAGTGAAGTGGTAAAAAAAAGCAAAGCTATGGAATTAGGAAATAGTATTTATTATATTTCATATCCTGAATAAATTTGTACTAGGTTAGGTACAAATTTACTGCAAGTTCAAAGGTATGTAAATTTTACTATAGGACTTAATATAAATAGGTCCTGGTTCATTGTCCTATAAAACCGTCACATTTTGTGATAATTGAGCCTTTGAAATATAAGAAGGAAAAGAAGAGAATGCATTAAAACCTTGTGGAATTGCCCTGGCTGGTATGACTCAGTGGATTGAGCTCTGGCCTGTGAACAGAAAGGTCACCAGTTCAATTTCCAGTCAGGGTAAGTGCCTGGGTTGCAGGCCAGTTAACCTGGTTGCAACCTCAGTGCAGGGCATGACTAAATTGTGATTGCAACTAAGAAAATATAGACAAGTAATAGCATTGTATTCCATCAGGATGGAAGAGGTTGTGTGAATTGTGGTCAGCAGTGAAAGAATTCAAGAGGCAAACAAACTCTGCTTTTCCTGGTACTACCCAGAGGGAGTGGAATCCCAGGTCCTTGATTTTGAGGATCTCTAATTGATGCTTATACTGGGGATGGATATATTAGACTATCCTGGCATGATGACACAAATATACCCACTTGTGTTGGTACCCTGATTCTCTGCTTATATAGTGAGTGATTATAATTTTAGAATAACCATAATAGCTATCTTTATTAAATGTCTATCTAATGTACTAGTCACTGAGTTAGGTATTTTATAAACATCTTAACTTTACAATAATACAGCAGTGAAGCAAGCTGTCATTTTACATACTGATGAGGAAATTGAAAGTCAGAAAGGTAGTGTGACTTTAATATCTAATTGAAGTGCTGAGATTGTAATTTAGGTCTCTGAACCCACAGCATTTTCCTCAGTGCCAGGATACTTTCCAGGAAAATTTGCTTATTGAAAAACACTATGCTGAGTCCTGGCTGGTGTGTCTCAGTGGATTGAGTGTTGGCTTGCCAACCAGAGGGTCACTGGTTCGATTCCCAGTCAGGGCATATGCCTATGTTGTGGGCCAGGTCACCAGTTGGGGGTGTGCAAGAGGCAGCCATGTATCTCTTGTACATTGATTTTCTCTCCCTCTATTTCTCCCTCCCTTCCCCTCTCTCTTAAAAAAAGATAGATAAATAAAATCTTTAAAAAAAGAAAAACACTATGCTGAATAGTGAAAGTATGTGGCCCATTTGATAACTCTTTTATTGCAATTAAGTAAATTGACATTCTAGTTTTTTTTTATACGAGGTCTGTCTGAAAAAAGGCAAACCATTATTAATATAACGAGAATGGTTTGCATGACATTGATGAAACCTGGCAAGGAAGGAGAGTGGACTGGAATGGGCATGCATGAACAATGACGACTTTACTGTAGTAGTCATTGTGGGTGGTAGACGCCGTTGAATGAGCACGTGTACCTTGTGGCCATCACATTAAAAATGACTGAGTGAATAGAGCAATGAATCTGCATCAGATTTTGCTTTAGGCTTGAATGTTCCTCTGTGGAAACTATTCCAGGTATTCAGAAGACTGCAGCTCTGGGCAACTAGTGATTATTGCAGCTTCATCACAACAACGGGCCTGTTCATGGATCATGTCTTGTTCAGAGTCTTTTGGTGAAACATCAAATCACCCTGGTGACTTAGGTCCACTACAGCCCAGATTTGGCACCCTGCGACTTTTGGCTTTTCCTAAAACTAAAATCACCTTTGAAAAGATAGAGATTTCAGACCGTTATTGAGGTTCAGGAAAATACAACAGGGTAACTAATGGAGATTCCAGGAAAGGATTTTACCAAGTATTTTGAACAGTGGAAGACATGCTGGGAGAACTGTGGGAAGTCCCAAGATGCCTACTTAGGAGATTGAAGCATCATTGTCCTATGTACAGTGTTTCTTGTATCTTGTATTTTCTTCAATAACTGTCTCCATTTTGCATGGCACATGGCTGGATACTTTTTGTACAGACCTCATATATGGCTTATGAATTTGGTTTTATGTGAATCATTATCTAAGGGACAGGATTTTTCTTGGTTTGTTTTAAGTAGATGTTTGAGCTGGTTAAGATGGAAGGTTTCAGACCCTGGATTGTGTTCAGGAAGAAAGGGCTGAATGGCTGCTGAATTTCCCAATGCCTCATTTGGCCTTGCCATAAAATTTTTCACTCAAGCTACAACAAACTGTAGTTCCTTTTCTTTTTTAAAATTCTTAGTTTATTGATCTTCTCATGAAAAATCTGTATAATCACCACAGATAAAGTCACTGAAGAATCTTTACTCCTATTTTCCAATCTCCAGCTCACTTTTTGCTAGCACCAACATTGGCTTTTGTCATCCCCCTGACTTTCTTCATTCTGTTCTTGTATTTGTTTTTCTGTTTTCTTGAGGTCTTCTCATATAGGCCATGTCTTGTGAGTCTGTGTTTGGGTTCATTTTTCTTTGCACAATCCAAGTAATCATAAATCATGCCAAAGCCAATTGTCTTGCCACTGTAACAGGGGGCAGCCAGGGGGCCCCTGAAAGAGGGATTTGTAATGGGGTCCAGAACACAGGGTGTCCAGGAAATATTAAAATGCAGGATGTCTTCTCCCCCAAAAGTCTGAACTGGGGCATGGGACACATGGAGAGGGGCCTTTGAGAGTTGTTCTGTATTGCAGCAGTTTTACAACTAACCTCAGACATGGTCATTTAACAGATCTATAACTTTTAACTGGTTTCATGGATATGTTAAATAGCTGTGGCCATGCCTTAAACCAGGGAAATGGGAGTGACTTCCACCCAGGATGTAACTGGGAGGCAACCCCCCTTGGTTAGAGCACCTGCATGAAAGCTTGGAGACGATTGGCTCCACAACATGGGGCCATGCCTGCCCAGACCTACTATGGCAGCCCACAAAAGCTGGAGAAAGACAGGGAATGCTGGCAGGTGTAGCCACTTGTGGGAGGAGTTGGAAATGGGTCTGCACAGGAAGATTGGCGCTAGGATTTAAACCCAGGCGGGGCAGCCATGGATGATGGGGGCGGTGAACCTACATAGCTTTGGCAAGAAAGGAAGGGGACCACGTGGCTTTGGCGAGGTTGGGAACCACACGGCTTTGGGGTTCCCTTTGCAACGTAGCTTAGGAAGCCGGAAAGCAAGATATAGCAGTGAAGCAGAGCTCTCAGCAGTTTGGAAGAATGCAGGAGAGACGCTGCGGGGAGGGAAGGGGTGAAAGGACTCTTGGTGGGCCATGAGAAGGTGCCATGTGGTTTTGGATTAAGAACTGGATGGAGATGGCTGCAGCGACACAGCTGATGGTGCTGGGAACCTAGGGAGGCTGCCAGCCAAGCACGGATTACTGGGAAGAAATGGGGGCTACCTGAGCCATGGACTTCTATTCTTTTTCCTGAGATACAGCACCTCCGGATTGTGTGTGGGGAGTGGGGAGTGTTTTAAGGGTCTTTGGGATTTTAATGAAGACAATAAGTCATTACTCTTAAGTCTGTATAACTTTTGAATAAATAATTCCTTTCCTTTTCACCAATCTCTGACATTGAGAGCTATAATTCCCTGACGGCAGGCAAGGCAAACCTAGTACAGGGGGAGCACAGGGGGGAAAAGGGGCGTCCATTTGGTAATAGTATTTTGTTCCCCCCACCACAGGTCTGTTCTGTAACACCACCACCGAAATGGGTTCTGAATCCAAACACAAAGACAATATCTGGTGTGGTCTTATTATACATTTTGGGTAGTTTTCCCCAAATTTCTGTCTTGGGTGTTGTTGCCTTGCCAGGGTAAAGGACATCAGTGACCATTGTTTGCACAGAAGTGGTCTGTTGGTCATGATCTTCCTGGTCTGGATAGTCACTGTGTCGTTCATGATGGCTGCCAATCCAAAGCATAGTTATTTTCAACTAATGTAGTATATGAAAAGAATGTGTTTCCCAGTTCTACTTTAATCAGTAGTTTAAAACGTACATTTAAAAATTATGATAAGGCATTCTCTAAAGTGTATTTCTTTCTTATCAGCCCAAATCTTGATACTATTTATTTAAAAGAGAGATTTGTGGTACTGAAGGAGAGCAGAGTTTGCCACCTGAGGGTATGCTCCTTTGGAATGTTGATTATTTTCTGTTGGTTAATTTTAAGAAACAGCAGACCTGGGAGAAGCTCTGAAGTAGAAGTTGCCCTTTGTAAAAATACATTTACATTTGTAAGGGAAATCTCCATTTGTAAAGGTGTTTCCTTCACTTTATTCAACCTACCTTCACTATCTGTGGAGAAGCCTGGGACTTAAATCTGCATAATAATCTGAACCTTGTTTACTGTGTTTTTCCTGGTAACTTCCCATAACTTACTTTCTACCCCCAATATCATCTTTTTGTCTTTAGCTGTAAGTAGAACTTAAAGTTATAGCTTCCACCATTTGGGGGAGTTAGTCACTGTACCCATGTATACAGGAGGTTTGTATGTTATTAGACTTTTAATTTGGTTTTCTCCTGTTAACCCATCTTGTGTTCATTTTTTTATTAGTCCAGTCAGAAGAACTTAAAAGGGTAAAGGATAATTTCCCTCCTGTAGGAAATGGAAACTAGTTTAATGGAATTTTTTGCTTAATTGAATTAACATTTCTGTAGAATAACATATTTTTTTTCTTACAGAACTAATTTGTTAATGGGGAGAAGTAGGTGATATGCAAGTAAATAAATGAACAAGAAAATTTTGAATAAAGATACTTGATGTGAAACTTCATTGGTGGACTCCAAAGATTCATTTAGTGTAAACCCCGATGAGGAATTTATCTGCTGAGATGGACTCCCCGTGGTAGTGAAGGCCCAAATTTTATAAATGGTAAGAACCTAATTGTCACAGGTCAGCAGAGGTAACCAGGTTCTTGGTGATTGCAGACGAAGAATTGAACTGGGACACACTTCAGAGTTTATAGCACAAGGAGAGCAGATTTATTAAGTGATAGTATATACTCCACAGAACATGGGAGCAGGCCAACTCCAAGCAGAGATTGACCTCTGGGGCTGGAGGGATTCTATTCTTATAGGGTGGATATTTCCTGGCTAGTTTTGGCTGGCTTTTATTGTGCCTGTACAAGTAGTTATATTACTTTAAAGCTACTGTGCATGTGGTCTCCCATGATTTTCTTTGATTGGCCACCAGAGAAGAGGGTCGCACAATGTTAATTTATTGTAATGCTATTATACTGAAGCAGGGGTCATTTGTAGCACGTTCTGTGCAGATGCATGCATGATTCACCATGATTCAGTGCCTTTCCAGAAAATGAACAACCAGTCTTAGAACAGGGTCTATGTCCTGGGTTGATATTCTTTATCTTAGCCCTGGGGCACCTCCAGAGTTTCCTCCTTCCTATCTCCTGCCTCACAAGTGCAGCATCAAATAAATGCATTTGGATCAGACCATCTGGTTCCTCCTGCCTCAATCTCTCATGCATTTCTAACAGTGGCAAGTAAAAACCCTAACATCCACCTTTCCTTGAGCTTTGAGAAGCAAATTTATATAGGGGAGATGTGGGAAATTTGGAGGGGGGAATTCCTGGGGGCAGCACAGACTTGCTATTTCTTTTGGGAGTAAGGTGGGGGAGCTGAAAGGGGAGTTAGTAACACAGCTTCTTCCCAGGCTAGCTCCCTTTGTTTAGGTGTTATCTCTGTATTAGCATTCCCCTCTTCCCCACACCTTTGGTTTATGGCCACTGAAGCTATTCATTCTCTGGTTAGGGCGGAGAGGTGTAAACAATTTGCTCTAGAGTGTACTTGCTTAGGGGAGAAGGGGACATAATATCCTGCCCAGCTGTAAGTTGTTCCAGTGGTTTGTCCTTGTTTAATTTTCTTGTCTTAGTTTCTCCATTCCACTTACTCAGGAATTTTTCTAGCTTCCTACTGTCCTGTCTCAAAAGGAGGGGGTGCATCTTAGATTTCAAATTATAGGTTCTTGATGCAGGGTGGAACTTACATGGCAGGAAAATTATTGCTAGACAACTCAAACATTGGGACACATAGGATACCTAGCTAACCAGGTCTCTTCTGAATTCCTCTATTTACCATACTTAATTCACCTTAGGCTAAGGTGAAATACTAAGATTTCCTTCCTGAAGCAGGTTTCTCGTTTTGAATCTCTTGGGCAGGAAAGTGGGAAAGGTCAAACGTTCTTTCAGGGTCCTGTTTCTTAATAAACAACTTAAAGTCAATATCCCAAAAAGCAGCTTCAGAGTGGCAAAACTTTGGTTTCCTCATTGTCTCTCCCTCTCTCTCTCCACATCTCTATCCATTCGTTTCTTAATGGAACCTAGGTTGCTTCCTTACTTGGCTATTACTAGTAATGGTTCAGTGAACATGCGGTGCATATATCTTTTCAAATTATTGTTTTTGTTTTTTCAGATACCCCAAGGTAGAATTTATGCATCATATGGTAGCTTTATTTTTTTTAATTTTTTATTTTAGATTATTCAGTACAGTTTCAATCTTTTACTCCCATTCCAGCCCACCCACCCATCTCTCCCCACCTCCCTTCCATTTCCAAACCCCGTACTTTTGTCCATGTGTCCTCTATATTTGTTCCTGTAAACCCTTCCCTTCTCCCCTGAAATTCCCTCCCCTCTCCCCTCTGGTCACTGACATCCCGTCCTCCATTTCAGTGTCATTTGTTATAATTTACTTGTTTCTTTGTTTTGTTGTTTAGGTTCCTGTTAAAGGTGAGATCATATGGTATTTGTCTTTCATTGCCTGGC
>CM052551.1:20218850-20237328 GCA_028533065.1 Trachops cirrhosus | reverse complement strand
CTGGGCTGCGATCTTCCCCAAAGCCCGCTCCGAGGTCCCCCGGATCAGCGCTGCTCAGTTCTTGTTTGGCCAGGGAGGGAGCGGATGACCCAGCTCCCCTACCCCGAGAGCCCTGCAGCAGCTCCCGGAGCTCTGGGGCTGGGGCTGCAACCTCCCTACTCCCCACGCCGATCACTGGGCTGTTATTATCCTGCAGTAGTCTCCTTACCAACTGGTCTTTCTATGTCCGCTACAATTTTGATTTCTTATTTTCATGTAAGTTGCAATGTCCTCTGTAGTATGATTAGGTATTTCTGTCTTTTGAAGTAGGAGGTGGTGTGTGCTCCCTCCTACCACGCCGCCATCTTCCCCTAGCCTTTATTTTTTTTTATTAAAAATATATTTATTGATTTGGGGGTGGGGAACATTGATATGAGAGAAGCATTGATTGGTTGCCTCCCATACACACCCCAGTCAGGAATTGAATCTGCACCCCAGGTATGTGCCCTGAGCAGGAATTAAACCCCCCACCTTTTGGTATATGGGATGATGCTCCAACCAGCTGAGCCACTCTGGCCAGTCATCCTTACCTGAGGACATGCTTATTGGTTTTAGAGAGAGGGGAGAGGAAGGAAAGAGAGAGAAGGAAACATCCAGTGGTTGCCTCTTACATGTAATTTAGGCATGTGCCTTGACTGGGAATCAAACCTGTGACCTTTTGGCTTACGGGCAGTGCCACAGCCAACTGAACCACATTGACTAGGGCAGGCCAGGGCTCTATTTTTAAGGTTTTGAGGAATTTCTATACTGTTTTTCGTAGTGGCTGCACTAATTTACAGTCCCACTGACTGTGTACAAGAGTTTCCTTTTCTCCACAACCTCACCAGCATTTGTTAGCCATTCTGACACTTGTGAGGTGATGTCTCATTGTGGTTTTAGATTTACATTTTTTCCTGATGATTAGCAGTGATGTTGAGCATTTTTTCATGTCTCTTGGCCATCTGTATGTCCTCTTGGGAGAAATGTCTATTTATGTCCACTGCCAATTTCTTTATTGGGTATTTTTTTTTTGGTGTCAGGTTATAGATCTTTATAAAGTTTGGTTATTAACCCCTTATCAGATATATAATTTGCAAATCTTCTCCCATTCATTAGTTTGTATTTTCCTTTTGTTGGTTTCCTTCACTATGCAAAAAGTTTTTAGTGTGATATAGTTCCATTCATTTTTTTTTTCTTTTGTTTCCCTTGCTCAAGGAGATATATTTTGCCGGGTTTAATGTGCTCCCGTGTATAATGCTCACCAATGTTTTGTGTGCATGATACAGAGGGTTATTATACCCATTATCATACCCCTGGTATGTAATCATTATACCCATGTATAATGCACATCCTTATTTTTTCCTCAAAAATTTGGGCAAAAGAAGTGTGCATTATACACTTAAATACAGTATATTCAAAGAGATACTCTTAAGAGCAGTATCAAAGAGTTTACTGCCTACGTTTTCTTCTAAGAGTTTTACAGTTTCAGGGCTAACATTTAATTTAAGTCTTTAGTTCATTTTGAGTTTATTTTTGTATAGGGTGTAAGAAAGTGATTGAGCCCTGGCTGGTGTGGCTCAGGGGATTGAGTGCTGGCCTGCAAACTAAAGGGTTACTGGTTTGATTCCCAGTCAGGGCACATACCTGGATTGCGGGCCAGGTCCCCAGTAGGGGGCATGTGAGAGGCAACCACACATTGATGTTTTTCTTCCTCTCTTTCTCCCTCCCTTCCCCACCGTCTAAAAATAAATATAATCTTTAAAAGAAAAAGCGATCACATTTTATTTTTTTCCCTGCATCTGTCCAGTTTTGCCAACACCAGTTATTGAAGAAACTGTCTTTACCCCATTGTATATGCTTGCCTCCTTTGTTGTAGATTAATTGACTGTGTAAACAGGGATTTGTTTCTCTGCTTTCTGTTCTATAAATCTATTCCATTGATTTACATATCTTTTTTTATGTCAGCACCATACTATTTTGATTATTGTAGCTTTGTAGTATTGTTTGATACCAGGGAAGTGATACTTCCTACTTTTTTCTTTCTGAAGATTTCTTTAATGCGGATCTGAATAATAAGTCTACTTTGGAATCATTGGTAATCAAAAAATAGATTAAAATATTATAAAACTTTACTGTAAATTCCTAGTCTATAAATTGAGTAGCTGTGATTCAGTTTATGTCTTACTTATATGAGTCAGTTTTTATACTCATTAATATTATAATCTTTTACTGCTCTGATACCACTAATACATCTTTTTCATTAAATCTGAAGAGGAAATTAGGTGATGAATTCATTGCAGTTTTTAAAAAAATTAGCACAGATTAAGAAAAAGAATAATCTCTTAGACGTTCTCCCTTTCAGCTCTCATTGGGAGCCATTTAAGAAGCTGTTCTGCAGACATCTTATGGAATTTGTCATTTGCCAGAGAGTAACCTAATGTAATCCTGGGAATGAGCAAGCACATAAAACGTTTCATAGCATCGGCTTGTGTAGTGCATATTATTCTGGAAGTACATACTTAGCTTTTTAATGAAAGACTTTTTTTTTTTATAGGAATATATTTGTCCCAGATGTGAATCAGGCTTTATTGAAGAAGTGACAGATGATTCCAGGTATTGTACAAACTTATGAATAAATCAGGCATTCTGTTATCAAATTATTTTCTCTCAGCATTGACTGAATGAATAGGAAGGAATTTGTTTTGTAACTTATACTCTGCTTAGGGGAAGATGGGCGAGTTTGGAGAGGGAGAAAAGTGGCATAGGGAAGAAGAAAAATGGGAAAAATTGGAAACTGATGTTATATTATAATGGATGTGATGAGATGTATTGTTTCTGATCGTGTGTAGCATTTCTTGGTAACCTGTATCCATAACACAGTAAATCTGGTAAGTTTTGGTTTATTTTCTGAGACTTTAAGGTTCTTTTAGATTATTGATTACTTTTTAGTGACCACTCTATTTGAAGCTAAACTGGAGTTGTACCTCTTTGGTGGGCTGAGAGTGACATCTGACACAGACATCTGATAAACAGGATATTTTCTATCCAAGAAAATTGTTATTATTCTGCCTTGAGGAGGTCTTGAGTCCTTGTTCTTACTGGAATTATTACCAACAAATACATGCCATCTTCCTAGTGTAATACTAATATTTGGATTTGTAATGCTTGCAGTTGACTCTCATTGGTCTTAGTAAAGGTACAAAACCTATAAAAAGGGGAAATATTTCTTGAAGTGACTATTGTGTATTCCTTCTTGGTTAATTAATATGAACAAAACTATAAAAACTTAATAAAAGCAGAATAGCATTGATAGGATGGCCTTTTTGGTTAAACATAGTGGCACATTTGTTTATTTGTGGCTGTATGGTTAAATATTAGTTGGACAGTTGAAGTACTGGCTGGATAAAAATCTATTCTGAAGCTTTTCATCTTAATTTTGGAGATTTTAATGGCAGTAAGTAGTTCCTTTACTATTGCTGTTGGCAGAATCTAAACTTGAAGGTCCCTTCCACAGCCAGGAAAAACTACACATTTTGCAGTATGTACTATTAGTTTAACATTATCAATGATTAATGATTTTATGTATGAATGAGTTGGAGCTTCTGGGGCTGTATATGGCATGGGATCTAGTTTTTTATAAGCAGTTAAATGTTGATCTAATAATCTTGGTTTTAAATATACAATACCAGCTCTAAATATGTAAGATTAGAGTGATAGCAAAATTAGCAATTATGTGTATCATGGATGGCATGCTAATTTGGGTATTTTTTATTTATGCCTATAATTGCATCAAATACTTATTTCAAGTACTTAGGCGCTGCATGTATTAAATAAAAAGTATATTGGTTGTTGGGTGGCAATTAATGGCTGTATTTTCTCAAGTTTTAAATCGTACTTCTAATTTCTTTAGGCCTATATACAAATCACAGTCATAAATGAGGATAGTAACTGCAGGATGAATCTATCCCAGCAGGGAACTATGAATTCTATGGATCATGCTCTCATTTGACTTAATAATTCTTTAATTTATGCCTATGTAAATTAAAGGTTGTCTTATACAGGTGCTATCGATAGCAAATACTGCAATCTAAAGATAATGTCTTTTGAAATACTAGTTTTTTAAATGGTTGAAGAAATCTTTTTTTTAACAATCATTGCCTTAGAGGCAGCATGGTGTTTTCTTCTGCAAAGTTCATAAACATTTGCAGATTTGAATACTTACAGTGGTAAGTAGTAGATGATAAAATCTAATGAGGAAATCCTTACATGTAAATATTGGATAATGGGCCCCACCCCCATATGCTACTAGACATTTATCTAGAGGGGCACCTTGTAAATTTTCTGAAACTTTGTAACATTTATCAGAAAGGTGGTTGTTTTTATTATCCCTTCCCTATGATTAGCCCTATCACCCTTAAAAAAATACTAAGGAATTTTAAGGAAAGGGGGGTTGCTGATGGATTTTAAGGGGGAGCAGAACCCCCAAATGGCTTTAATTACCAAGGCTGTTGGAATCCCTGAAGCCAGCCTTGGAAGCCTGTTTAGGCTTGAGCAATAAAGTGGATATACACCACCACTCATCTTTTTAAAAAAGTTATGTGGTAGTTTACTTTCTTATTTGGCATGGATTATAGGGTATTTTTAGGTTTGTTCTACATCTGAAGTATTTTTTACAAAAGCATTTTAATTTCTGAAACAAATACAGGTATTAAATGATTTCTAATGAGAGATTAATATAGACTGAGAATGAGTAAGTATATGGAGAATAGCATTTGCTTTACTTTTTCCACTTTCGGTTCCTGACTAACCAGGGTGTGTGTTTACTCATTAAGCTCAGCACAGTGCCTGCATTGGTATTGTAATGCTGAAGATGAAAGCTACTTATTGTAGCTTTCATTAGGGTGAGTTGTACATGTTTGTGCACTTAACGTGTGTCTCCTGAAGTAAAAGTTGTATCCAGCAGTTTTTGTGGTTCTTTTTCCATCCCCCGTATCCCAAAGCCTTAGCCAGTTTCCTCTCTCAGCAGATTTCACAGGGACAGTATTTCTCCCTGTCTTTGGGAATAGACAGTTATTTTATTGTTTACACATGTGATACTAATTTTTTAAGTTAACTCTTATTTTCAATTTATCAATGTAGAATATGATATTACAAGGTTTTCAAAAGTGGTTATAACAGAGGGGTCATGTAACTGGGCAAATTGCTAAGAGGCAGCAGGAATGGGTGAAGTAAACTCCTTGGCAGAGCTGAAGATAAAAAGTGCTTTCCCTCTCTGTGAAGGGAGGGGCTGCCAGAGGAGAGAGTTTACCCTAAGCTGCTTGTGACTTACTGGAAAGGAACTTGTAGAGAATGTAAGGTTCAATACTTCTGCCCCCTTGTGGCAGCTGGAAGAGGGGCAAAGGAAAACTTGGCCAACATTAGCCCTCAGTAGTTGAAAAGGTGGGCACTCCCACAGGCTTCCCACACAAGAGAGATTTTGGAGGAGGACTTTTAAACCAAAGTCAGGCAGAAGCCTCCATCTTGTGAGTGGCAGATGCAGGAACTGCTTGGGGCTTGGGGCTTAGTGCCCACATGTTTGGAAGCCAGCTCCTGGAAGCAGGGTCCCACGCCAGAATGTGTGACTTGCTGGGTGCCAGCCCTTGAGAACTTTGACCCTGGTGGTATGGCGTTTGGGTCCTGGACTGCTTCCACTCTCTCGCCCTGAGAGCAGTGCACAGAGGCTGAGAGCGACACACAGAGACATGACCTGGGAAGTTCCCTGTGAATGGACTTTCCCCAGCACAGCTGTCTGGAGTGATCTGGCAGCACACCCTAGACCCTGAGAGAAAGAGAGCTGCTGTGAGGCAATGTTGACTCTGGTACCAGAGAGAGAGAGGATTTGGCGCTGGAGAGACAAGACCCATTGGAGTAACCTTGGACTACAGATGAGCAATAATGGGGGACTTCTGCACTCGGATTTAGACTTTTAATCTTCTTGGGAGTAGCTGATTTTCTGTGACTCGGAACAAGAATGTTCCCAGCCCCCCTCAAATTGGTAACCCTGTTAATAAAAACCCATTTTCTTCCCACAAATCTTCATGTTATGTGTACAGTTGGTGACAAGCCACACTGCACCCCATGCTGCCCAGTTACATTATGAGTGCTGTGTATAATGTCTGACACATAATAAACACTCTACATATACTTGTATTAATAAAATACATTCTTTTGGGTGGGGGTAGTATTTATACACCAAAGAAATTGACAAACACTACAAATCAGGGTGTCCCCCTGCCTCTCCCCAGATAACCAAATTTTAAGCATTTACTAGCTTACTGTAATAGACATTTTTTTCAAGTACTTTTTTTATATAAAAAAGGAATGTTGAAAACGTTTAAAAGTTTGTTAAATGCATTTCTTTTCCTTGGTGGAAATAGAGAAGCACTCAATGAAACATGTAAAATATCTTTGTCATCAAGCTGTTTTTTAAACTATTCATCTTTTCTCCCTCAATAACCTCTCTTGATGATCTAGACTATATTTTAACTAAACTACTATTCCTTTTAGCTTTCCTCATCAAGCTTAACTGTCTTCTGCTCAATTTATCCTCAGTACCTTTCAAGTCTTATGAAAGAGAGATGCAGCATTTTTAATGGTAAAGGAGAACCTTTTCAAAAGTAAATTACTTAATAGGCAACTGAACAAGAATGGCTGGGTTTGACTTGCCTGGTAAGTACTAAATCTTATTAGCTGCTACTTTGACACTCCTAGGCTGTTGAGTGTCAGAGGGAAAGCAATATACTAAGTCCCTTTTGTTTATACACCAAAAGATTAGGTTTGCTTAAATTCCAGAGGAATTTCAGAAGATTAAGTTTTAAAAGAAAACTTCATAGGCTGAGCAGGCTGAGAAAAGAAAAAATTAAAAATCCCATCACCCTCAAGCAGTTCCATCAAGGATGAAATTTCAAATCACATCATGTTTCACACCCAGTTCTTGGTGCAAAATAAATCACTTGAACAGAGTGCAAACCAATTTTTATTTTTAAAATGTTGTCCTAGTGCTGGCCTTGAGGCTCAGTTGCTTGGAGCGAGGGGGGTGGGGAGGGGGTGTTGTGGGTTCCATTCCCCTTCAGGGCACATGCTTGAGTTACAGGTTGATTGATCCCTGTGGGGTGCAATCCATTGATGTTTTTTTTCTCTTTCTACCACCTCTTCCTTTTTCTCTCTAAAATCAAGAAACAGAACCTCAGGTGAGGATTTAAAAAGGTGTTTTCCTAAGACTGTCTTCTTGAACTTCAAAAGCACATTTTGTAATTACCTATCAAAGGAAACTCAATATTTTACTCCCCCCTTTGTCTTCAGCTGGTGTTATCACTTTTAACGTTAATAAACTATATTAATTTAAAACTGATTATTCTGTTTGTAAATTCTATACTGAATTACATACAAATGAATTTAATCATATACAAACTAAAGTTAAATGAGTCTTTTTCTCTGCCCTTCATTGATTTTATTTTTAGTAATTTCTGTCATTTTGGAGACACAGCAATTCATATCTCTTGTTTGTTAAAAGATTAGTGTTCTGGTCATGAGGAGGATAAAAAGAAGTCAGGGATTTTATCAGGGTTTGTGCCTAGCATTGATAACATTTGATTGTGGGGTGTGAACTTGACTGCACCTTATTTTGTTTGTTTATTTAAAGGAAAGTGAAGGGCTTAAAAATAATTTGCTTAACTCGGACACACTATTAACCTGTATAATTCATTCAGATTTGTTTAAGCCCTTAATTTTCTTAACAAGTTTTTCCACAACCTGGAATTAATTAGGTCTTCTCATCAACCTCGATGCCATTGTAGGCACTGATCACAAACCATATTTTTCCAGTCTGGCAAGTTTTCTCTCATAAGTACAAAGTGTTCTTGAGATGGAAACATGCTATGTTTGTTTCCTCTTTGACACCAAGCTCATTTCAGGAGTGGAGAGCAGTTCCTGCCTAAGAAGTTCTCAGAACATCCTTCTCTCCACCCTAACTGTATGCATAGCATTGAACCCTCCACTTGGAAGGAGCTCCTCCCTTTTCTATGCCAAACAAGACCAATTCTGCAGCGCCTTTCCCAACCTCCTGGATGAAATCGACACGCCTTTCTCTTGCTCCCAGCTGGCAGCACCTGCCTTGTTTTGCTGTGTATAGTGCGCACTTTTTGCCCACATTTTTTGAGGAAAAATAAGGATGAGCATTATACATGGGCAGTACTAATTCTGTATCTATATAAATGTTTTTAATTCTTTCATTTATATTTATGTGTTAAAAGTGTAACTCTAGAAAACTAATGATCATCCATATGGAAAATAATTCCTTGGAATACAAAAATGGGTTTTGTTTCTAAATATAAATAAATAAAACATTGAATTAAAAAATTAAAATGAAAGACTTTTTTCCTGCAAGTTCAGGCTAAAAATGTGGGTGTGCATTATACACAGCAAAATGCAGTGTCTCCATTCCTTCCCCATAAGTCACCATCCTCATACTCTACCAAAGGCTTTCTGTGGTGCCCAGCAGTGTTCTATGTGTGTTACATGTTAACTTCAGTAATCCTCACCACTACCCTATTGTAAGTGCTGCTACTGTTCTCACTTTATACGCAAGGACCCTGAAGCACTGAGAGGCTGGTCGTCTGAAAGTCACTCAGCTGGTAGATGACAGAGCAGGAAAGCTCCATGGACCGTGCACTCAAGTACTCTACCATATCTCCCTGCTGCATTGAGCTAGTTAGCTGTGTAGTTGTTTCTCACATGTTTACACATACAGTACTAATTTAACAACTTTTATTTTCAAGTTCTCAATATAGAATATGGAATTGTAGGATTTTCAGAAGTGATGAGTGTTCTGCATAATGTCTGATACATAATAAAAACTGTACTTGTATTAATAAAATACAGTCTTTACCCTCTGAATTTATATTTATGGAAGAAGGGAAAGGGGTGGAAATGAATGGGACAAATTCTAAATATTTATAATACAAGGTAGAATTTGAATCAAAGTCAGAATGTAGAGGAGTGTGGGGGAATCTCATATGGTTGGTGAGTTCAGAAAAGACTTAATGGAGGAGGTTGCATTTGAGATGAACCTTAAGGATAGGTAGGATAACCAAAGAACATGATAAACTATCAGGAGAAGGAAAAAAATATGGAGCCCTTTTATAATATGCTAAATATACTGCCAGACCCCTTACATTGCTACATTTAATCATTCCCGAGTAATATTAACTGTTATTGTCTCAAATGTGTTTATTTGGTGGCTGAATGGTTTTTTAATGAAACATTATTTTGAGAATCTTGTCTTATTTCTTAGCCTCTTCAAGAATAAATGTTTTTCCTCTTTTGCTAAGTCAAATTTGAATTGCATTGCTGGCTCTGTGGGTCCTTCTTCACTGTGATGGCTCCTCTCCCCAATTTATCACCTGATCTTTCCTTGATTTTGTAGTTACAGTTTTTTGTAGATTAATCCACATGCCAGTTAGTCATAATTTTCTTTGTAGATGTCATGTTGGGATGAGTTCTTTTTCCTTATTGGAGTTTGTTCTCAGTGTACCAGTCTCTGTTTAGCTTCTGGAAGAGAAGTTTGTTGCTGGGAATAGAATCAGTCATTCCTTTTTCTCTTTAGTTTTTTAGGTGGTGGTGGCAGCCGGATGGACAATACCACATCAACACATTTTGCAGAGGTAAGTTTTCTTTTGGGTGTAGAAATGTTTCAGGTTGGATGTTAAAGTCACGACATACTATTACTTCATCATGTGGCAGAACTTCAGAATGGATAGGGAAAATGTGGGCAAGAGTAGCCCTTAGAATGGTTTGTGTTTTCAGCAGCTGGGGCTTTGGCATATTACTTTTGGTAAACCCTTGATTACAATAATAGCCTCTAGCTGTTTTAAATCTGGTTGTGCTTTCAATTGTCTCTGCTTTATTGTGTCATAGTGTGAAAATAAAAAGCTTGTGTTTTTGAAACAAAAGAGCAGGCCAGAATGAAATCTTAGTTACCTACAGGGGAGTTACCATAAGACTGTTAGCTGATTTCTCAAAAGAAACTTTGCAGGTTCCAAGGGGATTGGCAAGAAATATTCAAAGTCTTGAAAAGTAGGGGCCTACAGCCAAATTGCTCTACCCAGCAAAGCTATCTTTTAGAATCAAAGGGTAGATAAAGAGCTTCCCATACAAGAAAAAACTAAAGGAGTTAGTTCATCACTATCAAACCATGATTATATGAAATGTTAAAGGGAGTTATTTAGGAAAAAGAAGATCAAAACTATGAGCAATAAAATGTCAATAAATACATACCTATCAATTGAATCTAAAAAACAAACCAAGCAAACAAGAAGAACAGAGACAGAATCATAGATATGGAGAGCATTTTGATGGTTGCCATATGGGAGGTATCGGGGAAGGAGTAAAGAGTTGAGGGGATTAAGAAGTACAGATAGGTCCCTAACTGGTGTGGCTGAGTGGATTGAGTGCTGGCCTGCGAACCATGGGATTGCTGGTTTGGTTCCCAGTGAGGGCCTGTGCCTGGTTTGTGAGGCTGGGTACCCAGTTGGGAGTGCGTGAGACACAACCACACATTGATGTTCCTCTCCCTCCCTTCAAAATAAATAAAACCTTTAAAACAAAAGAAGTACAAATAAGTAATTACAGAATAGCCAGGAGGATATAAGGTACAGTGTAGGAAATGGAGTAGCCAGAGAATTTGTTCACATGACCCATGGACATGAACACTGGTGTGAGGATTGCCTGAGGGAGTAGGGGTACAGAGTTCAGGGGGCAAAGGGGATAAAATCAGGAAAACTAATATCATCATTAATAAAATACAATTTAAAAAAGTAGTGTTCAATAAGAAGTCCATGAAGTCTAAACTTTTCTCTTTTATCCTCTGAAAATTATCTTAAGACCTCCAACCCCTCAGGTGTCTATGTTAGATTTTTGGTCAAGAAAATCGATTAAATATTTGGGTATTGTCCTGTTTTATTAAGGGTATTTTTAAAGATTTTATTTATTTATTTTTAGAGCAAGGGGAAGGGAGCAAGGGGGAGAGAACCATTCATTGGTTGCCTCTCACATGCCCCCAGATGGGGGTCTGGCCTGTGACCCAGGTGTGTGCTCTGACTGGGAATTGAACCAGTGACCTTTCGGTTTTCAGACCAGCGTTCAATTCACTGAGCCACACCAGCCAGGGCTATTAAGGGTATTTTCATTTACTTACTGTCTGTAGTATCCAGTGGTAAGTTTTTTTTGTTAACTCAGAACTTCCTTGGTACATTGATATAAGACAGATCATATCTTTAAACTCCCATTATTATTTTTTCATTTGGATGCATTGAAAAACATTTAAAATTTATTCTGCTTGCTAGTCCTAGAAGTCTTTCTGATTTAGCATTTTTTTCCCGTGTGTGTGTGTGTGTGTGTGTGTGTGTGTGTGTGTGTGAAAACAGGTTGTCGCTTACTGATTATGCTTATGCAGAAGAAACTTCGTCTTACATTTTTGTATTAGTTCTCCATGGAAATACATTGTTCTATCAGTTTTATAGTTATGACTCGCCTATAGAAGATGCATTAAGAAGAAAAATAAATGTATGTAGTCTTTTTCCTAACTTGAGTAATGCTAAATCTGACTCTTATGGCATGAGCTATTTCTTCAGATGTTAAAAGAAATTTTGCTGAACCGTAGCCTGTGACTTCATTCTTTAGAATTTGTAGCAATGCCTAGTTTTCTCTCTGTAGTATTCCATTGTTACCATGCCTGAATATTTCAGTTTTCTCATTTTTAAACAAAATATGTTTCATTTAAAAATGAAATTTGTCACCCTGCCTGGTGTGGCTTAGTGGATTGAGTGTGGGCCTGCAAACCAAAGGGTCACTGGTTCGATTCCCAGTCAGGGCACATGCCTGGGTTGCGGGCCAGGTTCCCAGTTGGGGGCGCTCGAGAGGCAACCCAAAAAATTGATGTTTCTCTCCCTCTTCTCCTTCCCCTCTCTAAAAATAAATAAATAAAATCTTTTAAAAAATTAAAAAACTAAAGTTTGTCTTTATAATATTATAGAAGTTGCTGGGGTTTTTAAAAAGTTAGCTAACTACTGTATTTTGCTGTGTATAGTATGCACTTTTTTGCCCAAATATTTGAGGGAAAAATAAGGATGTGCATTGTACATGGGTAGTAGTAAGGGTGCACCTTATTATATAGGCAGCACTAAAATGTTGGTGCGCACTATACATGGGAGCGCATTATACATGACAAAACATGGTAGTCTATATTCAGTGCTTTAACAGCATTCTGCTAAAAGTAGGGGCGAGAAGCAAATATCCTGGTTGCCTTGCCTACAAGGAATTTGTAATTTATTTGGGGAAGAAGTGCAAACACATATGAAGCCAATAAGAAAACAAGAGTGTAGAGAATATAATAAAATTATTGTGGTGTCTGTCTAACTAGCACAGTAGGGAGAGATTAAATTAGGTGAGCTGCAGCCTTTAGAAGGTCTTTAGGACAAATAACTTAGTGATATGCCTGGAATCAAATTGCCTGAGTTCAAATCTTGGGTCTATCGAGTATTTACTGCTTATGTAACCTGGGCAAAATCACTTCAAATCTCGGTGTATCTGTTTCCTCATCTGTAAACTGGGTAAAATAGTACCTCATAGGATTGTTGTGAGGGTTGAGTTGATACATGCCAAGTGTGTAGGCCAATGTGTCTGCCATATAGAATGCTTTATAAATTTTAGTCATTGTTAAGACTTTATGTAGAAGGTAAAACTCTATGGGAAAGGTAAAACAAAGGTTCTTAAAGTGCTGGAGCCCTGAAGGTTAGGTGGAATTTCGATGAGCAAAAAGGTGAGAAAAAGATAATATTTATAGGCTGTAAGATTTTATACTTAGGTCCCTGGGGTAGGGAGGGGAGACAGAGACTTAGAAAATTATACATAGAAACCAAAGATAGTTTTTCTGCATTTTATTTGGTAATTCCAACAAAGGCTTATGTTCAGTTTTGCTCTGTTTTTCAGCCAGAGCTGCTTGAAAAGGTTATTTTCTATAATTAGAGTTTAGTAATAGCTGAATTCCTAAAATACTAGATATATTAGAAAAGGCTTAGTTTAAGCAAAATTTCTAACACAATCAGTATTGATTTTTTTAAAGTGGATTTGAGGTGAAAAGAGACTGAGTGAGGATGTAGTAAAGGTAGGAGGAGGCTGGTTGCCAGTTAATGTGAGTGTCAGTGGGGAATGAATATAAAAAATGTTGCTAGCAGCCCTGGCTGGTGTGGGACAGTGGATTGAGTGTGGGCCTGTGAACCAATGGGTCGCTGGTTCAATTTCCAGTCAGGGCACATGCCTGGTTTGTGGGCCAGGTTCACTGGTATGGGGCACATGACAGGCAACCACACATTGATGTTTCTCTCCCTTTCTTTCTCCCTCCTTTCCCCTCTGTCTAAAAATAAACAGAATCTTTAAAAATAAATGTTGCTAGCAGTTTGTAGAGAGAGGACGTTGTTCTGCCGAGGACGTTGTTGAGCCCATGGCTAGCTGAGGGTTTCATTGATTATTTGAAAGCTTCTGACCTGATCTGAGAGGCTCAGCTTAACAGAATGGGTCACTTCAGTGCAGGAGTTGTAGTGGCTGCTGCTTCAGATTAGCAGAATATAAAATAGGTAGATAGATGGCTTTCTAGAAAAAGAACACTCAGCATGCACACAAGGGCAGGGCGCTCTGAGCAGTCTGATTTATATTAATTTAAATGAAATTTATTTTGGTACTTGTGTAGCATTATAATAATAATAAAAAAAGGTATTAAAAATATCTAGAGTTTCACAATTCTAAGAGCTCCCTTTCTCCATGCATTTTCTTCAGGTTTCATCCTGAGGCATTGATATATACTGAAAGATATTATAACAACATTAAGGTATTTTTTTAAATGAAGTATCTCTTATTATCTCATTATCTTATTTTAGCTTTATTTTTTAATTTTTTTTCAAAAAGTTTTTATTTATTTTTAATTAGAGGGAAAGGGAGGAAGAAAGAGAAGGAGAAAAACAAGGATGTGTGTGAGAGATACATTGATTGGTTGCCTCTCACACACCCTCAACTGGATACGGGCCCTGCAACCCAGGCATGTGTCCTCACTGAGGATTGAACTGGAAACCTTTGGGTTTACAGGCTGGTGCTCAGTCCACTGAGCCACACCAGCCAGGGCCACTTGCCAATATTATATGGGGCTAAGTATAACCTGATACCTAAAGCAGGCAAGGATAGTACGCAAAAGGAAAATTATAAGCCAATTCACTTGTGAATGTAAATACAGAAATTCACCCAAAACACCAGAAATGGAATTCACCAATACATCATAAACAAAATTGTGTTTGCCCTAAGAATTCAAGGTTGAGGTAGTATTGCAGGATAGAAAGCAGTAGAATGACATATTTAAAATACTGAGAGAAAAAGTACTGCCAACCAGGAATTCTATACTTGGCAAAACTATCATTCAAGAGCAAAGGAAAAATTAAAACATTCCCAGATAAACAATAGCGGAGAGAGGTTATTACTAATAAATTTTCCATACATGGAATGCTGGAGGGAGTCTTTTAGGCTCCCTGCAGACCAATTCAATTTACTTTTTGGAGTAAGACCAAAGAATATGCATTTTTAATAAACCCTCCTATGGGTTTTTATAAACCGAAAAGAAAGAACAACAAAGGCCTCATAATGAGAAAACGTTTTATATTCAGCAGATTGGTAAAAACTTTAAAAACAAAAGAAGTCCTATGATATCAAGTGTTCCAGGATTTGGTACAGTCCTCTTCATGGATGTGTAAATTGGTACACCCATTTTGGAAAATAATTTTGGCATTATCTAGTAAAAGTGAAGATGTATGGACTATATAAAGTTGTGCAAACCACTGGCAGAAACTCTTCTATCTCTGCAGCAGAAAATATACATAAGAATGTTTACATTGGCTGTGAGTAATAACAAAAAACCAGAAACAGTCCATATTTTTATTGAGAGTAGAAAAGATTTAAAAGTGTGTGTGAAAATGAGTGTGCCAACGGTGGTGCCAGAATATCAAGTATACTTTCATAAGCCACTTTCATAATTTACAAGGCACATTTTATTTAGGGATGTATACATCTGTAGTAAAACAAAAGAAAAGCAAGGAAATCATAAACAGTAGAGTGCAGTGGTTACTCTGAAGGTTGGAGGAGAGAGGGACCCAAGTTTCAGTGACTTTGGTCATGTGAACTAAAGATGGTTACAAGAATATGTTTTCTTTTTAATACCTTTTTATTTTTCGATTACAATATTTAGATGTTTATGTAACTTACAAAGTGATCACCCCAAAAACCTAGTACCCATCTGACACCATACACAGTTATTATAATATTTTTGACTTGTATCCCTGTGCTGTACTTTATATCCTCATTAAACTGTAAATATCAATTTGTACTTCTTAATCCCTTCATCTTTTTCACTCATCCCCCTAATTCCCCCTCCCATCTGGCAACTCAGAATTTTATCTATGGGTGTGTTTCTGTTCTGCTTGTTCATTTTTTGTTTTTTAGATTTCACATATGTGAAATCTCTGCCCCTCTTACCAATCTCTGTGTGGTTTCTTTATATACTTAGTTGTAAGACTTTGGTCCAGCTAGATTTTAGGCAGTTCTGATGGTTGTTCTGTAGTTTAGCTGTATTTTTGCTGTGGGAGGGAGCAAATACTACATTTACCTGTCTGCCATTTGTGTTTTATTATTTTTTAACTTACTGATTTTTTTTTAAGAGAGAGAGAGAGAAACATCAATTTGCTGTTCCACTTATTTAAGCTTTCATTGGTTGATTCTTCTATGTGCCATGACTGGGGATTGAACCTGCAACCTTGGCTAATGGGGGTGACACTCTAACCCAGGGGTGTCAAACTCATTTTCACTGGCAGCCACATCAACCTTGTGGTTACCTTCAAAGGGCTGAATGTAATTTTAGAACTGTTTAAATGTAACTACTCCTTAACAGTTAAGCGAGAGCTGAACTCTGCCACCGGGTAGAAACAAGGTACCAGGCCGGATTTGGCCCTCAGACCTTGTGTTTGCCACCTGTGCTCTAGCCAACTGAGCCACCTGGCCAGGGCATGTTTTCTTAATGCCTCATCTATTATGTTATTTTTACATGTATCAAATAATGTTAAAGAGCATATAAAATATAAAACACCCATTCTATTCTACTGTTGGAGAGAATGAAAATATGTGTGTTCTGAGTCAATACAGACCTTTTTCCCTCGATAGCATTTATCCCTGTCTAAAATACACAGTTTTCTTTTTCTTTTTTTGGTAGGTAGGAGTGTGTCTGTCTCTTCCTGCTTGAAAATGAAATCCAAGTTGGTCCAAAGGTTGTGGGTTATTGTTAAGCTGAAAATGAAATCCATTAGGGCAAAGGGTTTTTAAATTATTGTTATTATTCTTTTTTAACATTATATGTGCTGCTGTATCCTCACAGTTCCCAAAAAGTGATTGGGGACATAGTACATGCTCAACCAGTATTCATTGGTTGATTGAATGAATGTGTGTGTATATGTATGTATATTACAAAACCTAGTGGGTGTATGTACATGTATTTAAAGATCTGGAATTCTACACACAAAATTAAACTCATTGGGGGAGTGGAATTAGGGGTAGGGATTGGTCACATCTGAGTGAATAGAGAATATAGTGCACTTTATATTATATATTGTATTTTTATTGTAAAAGGGAGGAAACATTTTGAAAACTAACAAGCAGATTGTAAACTGGAAAAAAATTAGCAAAAATCAACATTATTCATGAACTTAAACAGACCCTTTAATTTTGAGGACTGATTTGGCAAGTTTACTGGATTGAAACTAGACTGGGTTCTGAATGACCTCAGCATAACGTGCAACTAGGCTGCTAGCACTTTCTATGAGTGTTATTATAGGAGGCTCTTGCCAGTATGGATCTCAGAAGAAAGGATCAGTCTGGAGTTGGAGGGCTGTGAAAATTTAAGACATGAAAAGTCATGTGCTAAGCAGTTTGGTGTACATGTTATTATCTGTACATTAATTTTTTGTTTTCATTTAAAACAAAAAGACCAGAATATGACTAGGATTATATACTTGGCTAGATGGAGTAAAATAAGCAGTGTTCTATGGAACTCTTGAAATATCTCGTGTGTAGATAATTGCAATTTAAATTATTTCAGAAGTGCTTTGTGTTCTTCCATTCACTCTTTGTTGAGTGATTCTTCAGCCAAACCCAACAGTCACACAAGCCCGTTGTCCCCCTGTTCCTCCCCACCACCAACACCACCCTTTTAGTGATAAAAATATGTACAGTGGAATGGTCTTATCAGACATTCCCTCACTGCTTTGACACAGCTTTGACACTAACCCTTTCTGGTACAGCTTCTAAATTAAGAGAAGATTTAAAAAAAAATTTTGTGCTTGTTAGTATTTTTTTATTATTTTTAATCTTTATTATATTTTTTCCATTATTATTTAATACCCTTATAGCTCTGTCCCCCCAGCAATCATCACACTGTTGTCCATGACCATGAGTCCTTTTTCCTTTTTGCTCAATCCCTATGCTCCCTATTCCCCCTTCCCCCACTAGCTGTTATGTCTTCTTCGACTATGAGTCTGTCTCTGTTTTGCTTGTTAGATTATATATATGAGTGAAATCATATGGTATTTGTCTTTCTCGGGCTTAATTTACTTAGCATAATGTCCTCCAGGTCCATCTATGCTGTTGCAAAGGGTAAAATTTTCTTTTTTACAGCCAAATAGAATTCCACTGTTTAAATGTCCCATAGTTGTTTTATCCACTCATCTATTGATGTACACATAGGCTGCTTCCATATCTTGGTGATTGTAAATGATGCTGCAATAAACATAGGGCTGCTTGTGTTCTTTCGAATTAGTGTTTTGGGTTCCTTCGGATATATTCCCAGAAGTGAAATTGCTGAATCAAAAGACAGATCCATTCTTAAATTTTTGAGGAATCTCCATACTGCTTTCCACAGTGGCTGCCCCAGGCTGCATTCCCACCAATAGTGCAGAAGGGTTCCCTTTTCTACACTTCCTCACCAGCACTTGTGTTTGTGGATTTATCTTTGATAGCTGTGCTGACAGATGTGAGATAGTATCTCATTGTGGTTTTATTTATATATTTTAAAATATATTTTATTGATTATGCTCCTATAGTTGTCTCATTTTCCTCCCTTTATTTCCCTCCGCCCTGCAAAACCTCTCCCACCTGTATTCTCCCCCGCCCCCCGCTTTAGTTCATGTCCATAGGTTGTACATATAAGTGCTTTGGCTTCTACATTTCCTATACTGTTCTTAACCAGTATTTATTGTCTATTTTCTACCTACCATTTATGCTACTTATTTCCTGTACTTTTTCCCCCTTTCTCCCCCTCCCCCCACTGCTAACCCTCCAT
>CM052551.1:20197052-20218350 GCA_028533065.1 Trachops cirrhosus | reverse complement strand
ACCTTACAGGCAAGAAGGGGCTGGAAAGAAGTATTCCAAGTCCTGAAAGACAAGGACCTACATCCCAGATTGCTCTATCCAGCAAAGTTTTCATTTGGAATGGAAGGGCAGATACAGTGCTTCCCAAACAAGGTCAAGTTGAAGGAGTTCATCATCACCAAGCCCTTATTTTATGAAATGTTAAAGGGACTTACCTAAGAAAAAGATAAAAAACATGTACAGTAAAATGACAGCAAACTCACAATTATTAACAACCACACCTAAAACAAAAACAGAAACAAACTAAGCAAACAACTAGAACAGGAACAGAACCACAGAAATGGAGATCACATGGAGGGTTAGCAACAGGGGAGTGGGAGGAGGAGAGAGGGGGAAAAGGTACAGAGAATAAGTAGCATAGATGGTAGGTAGAAAATAGACAGGGGAGGGCAAGAATAGTATGGGAAATGTAGAAGCTAAAGAACTTATAAATATACACATGGACATGAACTAAAGGTGGAATTCGGGTGGGTGGGGGTATGTGGGGTGGAGGGGAGTGAAGGGTGTAAATGGGACAACTGTAATAGCATAATCAATAAAATACATTTGAAAAATACATTTTTAAATTACAGTTGACATAAATATTATGTCAGTTTTAATTGTACAACCCCATGATTAGATGTTTATATAACTTACAAAATGATCACCCCTTTAAATCGAGTACCCATCTGACACCATACACAGTTATTGCAGTATTATTGATTACATTCCCTATGTAGTACTTCACATCCTCATGACTATTCTGTAACTGCCAACTAATACTTCTAAATCCTTTCACCTTTTTCACCCATCTCCCAATCCCCCCTCCCATCTGGCAACTGTCAAAATGTTCTCTGTATCTATGGGTGTGTTTCTGTTTTGCTTGTTAATTTTTTTGTTTTTTAGAATTCACATATAAGTGAAATCATCTGGCATTTGTCCTTCTCTGTCTAACTTATTTCACTTAGCGCAGTACCCCTCCAGGTCTATCCATGTTGTTACAGGTGGCAAAATTTCATTTATTATGGCTGAATCATACCAATATGTGTTGATGGACACTTAGGTTGCTTTCATATCTTGGCTATCATAAATACTGCAGTGAACACATGGAAATATATGTCTTTCCAATTTAGTGTTTCAAGTTTCTTTGGATAAATACCTACAACTGGAATTGGTGCGTCCTTCTTGACTCTTGTTATAGCCTCTTTGTTTTAAAGTCTATGTTGCCTGGTGTAAGTATTGCTACCCCAGCTTTTTAATTTTTCATTTCCATTTTCATGAAATATCTTTTTCCATACATTTTCAGCCTATGTGTCTATCTGACTTGAGTCTCTTGTAGACAGCACATATAAGGTACTCCTTTAGTTTTTTCTTTTTAAATATTTTATTTTTCCAGAGAGAGAAGAAGGGAGGCAGAAAGAGAGGGAGAGAAACATCAATGTGTGGTTGCCTCTCATGTGCCCTCCACTGGGGACCCAGCCCACAACTAAGGCCTGTGACCTGACTTGGAATTGAACTGGTGACACTTTGGTTTGCAGCCTGGCACTCAGCCCATTCAACCACACGACCTAGGGCGTTTTTTTCTAGTCTGGAAAGCGCTTTATCTATCCTTAGATTCTGAATGAAAGTTTTGCTGGCTAGAGTCTGGCCAAGATAGAGGTGTAGGTAGAAGCCCATTGTTTTCTCGCACAACCAAAAGGAAGATAACAACTAATCTAAAATGAATACATAACCAGAAGTGCCAGGAAATCAAACTGCATGGAACTCCGACTACCAAGGAATTAAAGAAACAGTGAACCAGACCAGTAAGACAGGCAGATGGAGAGAACATGTGGCAAGGCTGTGGATTTTGGGGGCTCGACTGGCTGAATGGGAAATTGAGACTCAGAGCTGACTGTGGACTACTGCAGTAGTTGTCGCAGTGGGAGAAACACAGTCTTACACAAGGGTTTGTTGGAAAGTGGGGCTAGAGCCTAGCAGGGGAGCTGCAGTGTTCCCTCCTTGGCACTTCCCCTACAGACAGTGCTGCAGCGCAGTAAGGACAGTTGCCCTGCCGGGGTGAATACCTAAGGCCCTGCCGCCCTACAACTTAAGAGGTGTGCTGAGACAAAGAAATAGGACACAAATTAATGAACAGAGCAAAACATCAAAAAGAGAGCTAAGTGATGAGGACATAGCCAACCTATCTGATGGAGAATTTAAAGCCCTGGAGAATCAAAATGCTCACAGAACTGATTGATCTTGGTTATAAAATGAAATAACAAATGAAGGATACCCAAAGTGAAATAAAGCAAAATATTCAGGCAACCAACAGTGACAGGAAGGAAACCAGGATTCAAATCAACAATTTGGACCCAAAGGAAGAAATAAACATCCAACGGGAACACAATGAGGAAACAAGAATTTGAAAAAATGAAGAGAGGCTTAGGAACCTCTGGGACAACCTGAAACTTTCCAATATCCAAATTATAGGGGTGCCAGAAGGATAAGAACAAGAGCAAGAAATTGGAACTTATTTTAAAAAATAATGAAGGAAAAGTTCCCCAATCTGGCTAAGGAAATAGACTTTCGGGAAGTCTAGGAAGCTCAGGGAGTCCCAAAGAAGTTGGACCCAAAGAGGAACACACCAAGGCACATCATCATTAAATTACCCAAGATTAAAGATAAGGAGAGAATCTTAAAATCAGCAACCTATAAAGGAGTGCCATAAGACTGTCAGTTGTTCTCTCAAAAGAAACCTTACAGGCAGGGAGGGGCTGGAAGGAAGTATTCCAAGTCATGAAAGGCAAGGACCTCCAAGATTACTCTACCCAGTAAAGCTGTCATTTAGGATGGAAGAGCAGATAAAGTGCTTCCCAGGATAAGGTCAGGTTAAAGGAGTTCATCACCACCAAGCCCTTACTATATGAAATGTTAAAGGGATTTATCTAAGAAATTGAAGAAGATCAAAAACTATGAACAGTAAAATGACAACAAACTCAGAACTGTAAACAAATGAACCTAAAAAAAACCCCCAGAAAAGCCAAGTTTTGCTGGGTAGAGTAATCTTGGTTTTAGGTGCTTGCTTTCCATCACTTTAAACATTTCATATCAATCTCTTCTGGTCTAAAATGTTTCTCTTGAGAAATCATTTTTATGGAAGCTCCCTTGCAGGTAACTAACTGCTCTTCTCTAGCTGCTTTTTTAAAAAAAGTAAATACATCTTTAGAAAGATTTTTAAAGATGTATTTATGTTTATAGAGAGGGGGAGGGAGGGAAAAAGAGAGGTGGAGAATCATCAGTGTGTGGTTGCCCCTCAAGTTCCCCCAACCAGGGACTTGGCCCACAACCCAGGCATATGCCCTGACTGGGAATTGAGCCAGCAACCCTTTGGTTCTCAGGCTGGCACACAATCCACTGACCAGCTAGGGCATAGTTTCTTCCTACTTCCAACAAGATTCTCTTGTTGTCTTTAACCTTTGGCATTTTAATTACGATATGTCTTGGTATGGGCCTCTGGGTTCATCTTTTTTGAATCTCTGTGCCTCCTGGATTTGTACGTCTGTTTCCTTCACCAGGTTAGGGAAGTTTTTTATTATTTTTTCATGTAGGTTTTCAGTTCCTTGCTCTTTCTTTTCTCCTTCCGGCATTCCCATGATGTGAATGTTGGTACCTTTGATGTTGTCCCAGAGGCTTCTTACACTATCCTCATATTTTGGATTCTTTTTTCTTTTTGCTGTTCAGATTGGGTGATTTATGTTTCCTCCTCTTCCAGATTGCAGGTTTGTCTCTGCTTCATCTCTACTGTTGATTCCCTGTAATGCATTCTTCATATCAGTTAATGTATATTCTTCATTTCTGACTGATTCTTTTATGTTTTCTGTCTACATTTTTTATGTTTCCTATCTCTTGTTGAAGTTCTCAGTAAGTTTCTCAATTCTTCTCCTAAGTTCATTGAGCATTCTTATAACCAGTGTTTTGATCTGTGTATTTGGTAGATTGCTTATCTCCTTTTTGTTTAGTTCTTTTTCCAGAGTATTGTTCTGTTTTGTTTTTTTGGTTTTTTTTTTTCGTTTGGAACATGCTTCTCTGTTTCCTCGTTTTTACTGCCTCTCTGTGTTTGTTTCTGTGTATTAAGTAGAGCTGCTACATCTCCCAGTTGTGGTATAATGGCCTTGTGTGGTAGATGTCCTGTAGGGCCCAGTGGTGCAGCCTCCCCAATCACCCGAGCTCAGCACTCCAGGTCCTTTCCCCCCTTCCCTTGCTCCTTCCCCCCTTCTTGTGGGCTGTGTGTACCCTCCTGTTGTAGTTGAGCCTTGATTGCTGTTGGCACGTAATGGTAGGGGTTTATCACTAGGCCAGTGGGTTGCTCGGACTGAGAGCACACTGGAGCATAGGGGCTGACCCTGTGGGAGTGTCACTTTAGTTGTGCTCTGGCACCCTGTTAGTTTGTCCCTTGGGTGTGTTGCTCATGGAGATGGTTGGGTGGTACTTCAGTGTTGTATGAAACTGTCCACGGGGTTTTCTGGCTCTGGGGTTTCCTGGGAGAAATTCAGCCACTGCATATGCCCTGCTTGGGGCCATTAGGCATGAGTTGCACAGCAGTCTGCAGATGGCTACTACCTGTGCTGTGCTTGGAGGTACCTGGCAGAGGCCAAGCTACAGGCTAAAGCTGACTGCCTTTAGTGCCATATCTGGGCTCACTTAGCAAAAGGTACAGGGTATACAGAGGCCAGATGCTGCTTGTTTGAGAACTTTTAGAAATGTTTGCAACATGAGCCAAGGTAGGCTGTGTGTATGGAAAAAGCACTGGAAACCACTTGGGTGGGTTGCAAATTGGGTGGGGCAAGGTCTCAGGGAATCACCAGGGTTGGACAAACAGTGTTAGCCAGGTTGATGGAGATGCAGATATTGTACCTGTCTGCTGGCTCTGTGGGGGAAAACTCAGCAAAAGAATGATGGCTTCTTCCACATTCCTGTCTGGGAGAAAGCTGCTCATGCAGCTGTCACCCCGATGACAATTCAGTTCCTCCCCATATGTCCCCGGTGTCTTTCAAGCTGTTGTCTCAGCACTAGAAATCAGAGGGAGTGAATCCAAGTAAGTCCCTCTTGTGGGCCCTTTTAAAGGACAGCTTGAGATCCAGCAGCCCTTTATCTCATTCAGCCACAATACTCACTGGTTTTCATAGCCAGAAGTTATGGGGATATGCTGTTCAGCTAGGACCCCAGGCTTCTCAGAAGGGACCTCTGCAGCTGAGATCTCCCTCCCAGTATTAAACTGCTACATGTTTGGTGTGTGACCAGCTCATTCGTTGTCTCCCCCTCTCCAGCCAGTCTCTACGTGGCTTCTTTATATTCTTAGTTATAGGACTTCTGTTCAGATATGTTTCAGGTAGTTCTGAATAATGGTGATTCTGTTGTTGTAAAATTTTGATGTGGTTGTGGGAGGTTTTGAATACCCTGTTTAATTAAGTGTGCCACCATCTCGACTGGAGGCCTATACATTTCTTTCGTGAATGTAACTTCTATTCTCAGTTTTCCATTTTTTTCACTCAGGATTCACATATTACCAAAGTAACATTGGAGGGATGAGGCATGGGCATAAAAGTTACTGTTAATTTCTTCAGGCCATTGACTATTGTGGGGAGGTCTTGAGGTTCTCAGTTCTCTAGCTCTGCAAATGCCCAGTGATACCATCATCTTGCTCTCTGACGTTGACATAAGAAATGTGTCTTGCCTTTGAATTAAAACAAATGTGTAACCATTGAATTTGTTTCTTTAATGTCCCTGTTATGTAAAATCACCTCATGGCAGTATACCTGCCTTTGAGAACACTGTCCTATATTTTCCTTCCAGGTACACACTCAGGAAATAATAGCCAACCAGTAGAGATATATGAAAATGTATTAAAATTTTTTGCTCTGAAACTTCCGGCCCAGATGAAGGCATAGGTCAACACACTTTGCCTCCTTGTACAATCTAAAGAAAAACGACAAATTTAAAAACAAAAAATAACCAAATTGCCAGAAAGCCAAACTGTATGGAAATACAACAACCAAGGAATTAAAGAAGAAACATTCATAGAACGTGCACAAACCTACCCACCCAGGAATCAGCACCAGAAGGGCTCAATTTGCTTGTGGGTAGCAAGAGAAGTGACTAAAAGCCAGTGGAGAGCTGAGCGAGCAACATTGTTCCCTCTTGGACTCCTCCCCTCCATAGAGTGCCACAACATAACAACGTTATTTGTCCCACCCTGGCAAATACCTAAGGCCCACCTCTTATAATGTAACAGGCATGCTGAGACAAAAATTATGGCCAAATGAAAGAATACATGAAAGCTCCAAAAATAGAACTAAGTGATGAAGAGACAGCCAGCCTATCAGATGCACAGTTCAAAACACTGGTAATCTCTATGCTCACAGAGATGGTTGAGTATGGTCGCAAAATGGAAGAAAAGGTGTAGGCCATTCAAAGTGAAATAAAGAAAAATACACAGGGGACCAACAGTGAAGGGAAGAAAACTGGAACTCACATCAACGATTTGGAGCAGTAGGAAGAAGAAAATGTTCAACCAGAAAAAAATGAACAAACAAGAACTCAAAAAAACCAAAAAAAAAAAAAACAAAACAAAAAAGGAGAGGCTTAGGAACCTCCGGGACAACTTTAAATGTTCCTATATGTGAATTGTAGGGGTGCCAGAAGGAGAAGAACAAGAGCAAGAAATTGAAAACTTACTTGAAAAAATAATGAAGGAAAACTTCCCCAATCTGGCAAAGGAAATAAACTTTCAGGAAGTCGAGGAAGCTCAGAGAGGCCCAAAGAAGTTGGACCCAAGGAAGCACACACCAAGACACATCATCATAAAGTTATCCAAGGTTAAAGATAAGGAGAGAATCTTAAAAGCAGCAAGAGAAAAGGAGAGTTACCTACAAAGGAGTTCCCATAAGACTATCAGCTGGTTTCTCCAAAGAAACCTTAGAGGCAAGAAGGGACTGTAAAGAAGTATTCCAAGTCATGAAAGGCAAGGACCTACATCCAAGATTACTCTATCCAGTAAAGCTATCATTTAGAATGGAAGGGCAGATACAGTGCTTCCCAGATAAGGTCAAGTTAAAGGAGTTCATCATCACCCAGCCCTTATTCTATAAAATGTTTAAGAGACTTATATAAAAAAAGATCAAAACTGTGAACAGTAAAATGACAACAAACTCACAACTACCAACAACTGAACCTAAAAAACCAAAACAAACTAAGCAAACAACTAGAACAGGAACAGAACCACAGAAATGGAGATCACATGGAGGGTTAGCAGTGGGGCGGGGAAAGGGGAGAGAATTGGGGGGAAGGTACAGGGAATAAGAAGCATAAATGGTAGATACATAATACACAGGGGGATGTTAAGAGTAGTATAGGAAGCGTAGAAGCCAAAAAACTTATGTGTATGTATGTGGACATGAACTTAGGGAGAATGGTGGTTGGAGGGGGGGGCGTGCAGGGTGGAGGGGAATAAAGGGAGAAAAAAAACGGGACAACTGTAATAATAGTAAAATATGTTAAAAATGTTTTTTTGCTGTGGTTATATGGAAAATTAAGAGTTCATTTTATGTACCTGTCTGTACTTATAACTTTCTGTATAGTCCCAGGAGGTCAGGGACACTATTTAATTTTTAGTATGTAAATGTTTATAAATCTAATTTTCTGTTTTAAGATTTTATTTATTTATCTTTGAAGGGGAAGGGAAGGAGAGAGGGAGAGAAACAGCAATGTATGGTTGCCTCTCATGCACCCCCATCTGGGAACTGACCTGCAACCCAGGCATGTGCCCTGACTGGGAATTGAACCATGACCCTTTGGTTTGCAGGCCCACACTCAATCCACTGAGCTATACTAGCCAGGGCTAATTTTCTTCATCTAACAATATATGTTGTTCTTCTTTCCATGTCTTGCTTATAGACCTGCTAGATCTGTCACATTTAAAGACAAGAGTAGAATTCTATGTACAGTAATTAATGTAGACAATTCCCTAATGATTGACATCATTTCATCATTATAAACAATTCTTGTATCTAATGACTTCCTTATTTCAGGTATATTTTTCATTTATAAAATGTCTATTTGATACTCTGGTTTCTCTTCAGATCGTATACATTTTTCGCCTTTTACTAAAATGTCTTATTTGATTGCCACTATGGATTCAGATTCTTGGGTGAAATTCTCCATCTTTACTTGAACATATCAGTCATAGTTAAAGCCCTTTTTAATTTTTATTTTTTATTTTTTAATTATTCACTTATTTATTTTTAGAGAATGGGGAAGGAAGGGAGAGAAACATCAACGTGTGGTTGCCTCTAGCATGCCCTTAACTGGGGACCTGGCCTGCAACCCAGGCATGTGCCCTGCTTGGGAATTGAACCAGTGACCCTTTGGTTCACAGGCCGCCACTGTACCATACTAGCCAGTAAAGCTCTTTTTTATATCTCTAGTTTCTAGCTCACCTCTGGGTGTTTTTATGTTGTCTATTATTTCCTTATTGTTTTTTATTGTTAGTCTAATCATTTGATATGTCTAGTTTTTAAAAGAAGTAGTCGTCTAATATAATGTACTTTTTTCTCAGGGTGTACTGCTGGCAAGTACTGCCAGCTCTCTACACTCCATAGGAACACAAGGGCAAGCCAAGGTTGTCACATATTGGATTTGCATGCACTGCTGTAGCCACAAAAGCCCAGTTCCTAAGGGTACATCCTTTGGTCATCTTGTCCATCATGATATTAACTAGCTCAATGCTTTCAGTCTGTTGCTGAGGAGCAAGGTATATGCCACTGAGGGGCTCTCAGAGTCCTGACTTCTTACTGGGTTTGATGTTACCCTCATTGATCTTTCTAAATTGCTGTAAGAAGAAACTATGACACCCAGTGGATCGCCAAACCAGTCCATAAACATAGGGAGAGGCAAGGGTTGATGTCTGCAGGCTGAAACAGCTGTAATCTTGGAAAGGGACCACAAGTCCCACTACATGTCATGGGTCTTTCTAAGACCACAGCTCTTTCAGCCTGAAGACATCAACCCACTATTAGTGTTTCTTGCCCTGTGGCTTGGAGAAGGTGTAGTACTCTCCCGTTCCACTATTACTGCCAATATAAGTAATACTTGTCAAATTCTTACTAATACACATTGGGACAATCATGTCTGCTTAAAAGTGTTTTTTATTTACAACTTCAGTGTAATTTGTATCAAAATTTCATTGGTATTTTTCACTGAAATAGAGTAAACAGTCCTAAAATTTGTATGGAACCACAAAAGACCCTGACAGCCTAAGTGATCTTGAGAAAGAAGAACAAAGCTGAAAGCATCAAGCTCCCTAATTTCAAACTCTATTACAAAAGTGTAATAGTGAAAACAGTATGGCTTTGTCATCAAAACAGACACAGCTGCCATTGGACCAGAAGAGAGGACCCAAAAATAAACCTGTGCATATATGGTCATGTAATTTATGATAGAGGAGCCAAGAATGTACACCATAAAAAGGACAATTTCTGTAATGACTTTGGGAAAACTGGACAGCCACATTCAAAAGAATGAAATTAAAACACTATCTTACACCATATACAAAAATTATAATGGATTAAAGACTTGAGTATAAGGTCTAAACCATAAACCTCTTAGAAGAAAATATAGGTGATAAGCTTCTTGACATTGGTCTTGGTGATGATTTTTTGTACTCCAAAGCAAGGGTAGTAAAAGCAAAAATAAGTAAGTGGTGGTACTACAGGAAACTAAAAAATTGCTCAGCAAAGGAAACCATCAGTGAAATTAAAGGACAATCTGGATGGGTGAAAATACTTGCAAATCATATTTGATAAGGGGTTAATATCCAAAATATGTAAAGAATTCATACAACCCTGACTGATATGGCTCAGTGCTTTGGGCTTTGTCCTGCAACCCAAAAGGTGGCTGGTTCCGATTCCTGGTCAGGGCATGTGCCTGAGTTGCAGGCTAGGTTTCCAGTTGGGGACATTTGAGAGGCAACTCTTCAATGTTTCTCTTGTACATTGATGTTTCTCTCCTTTTCTTTTTCCCTTCCTCTCTCTCTAAAAATAAATAAAATGTTTTTTTAAAGAACTTGTATACAACTCAATTGCAAAGAAGTTTGAATAGACATTTTCCCAAAGAAGACATACAGTTAGTTAGCCAACAGATACATAGAAAAGATGCTCTATATCACTAATCATCAGGGAAATACAAAGCAAAATCGCAATGAAATACTACCTCGCACCTGTTAGAATGACTGCACTCAAAAAGACAGGAAATAACGTGTTTTGGCAAAGATGTAGGGAGTTGGGAGTCAACCGTTGTGTACTGTTGGCAGGAATATAAATTGGTGCAGCTGCTATGGAAAATAATATGAAGGGTCCTTTAAAAATTCAAAGTAAAACTACCATATGCTTCAAATCCACTTCTGGGTAATTACCTGAAAAAAACAAATACACAGATTCTAAAAGTTATTCATCCCCATTGCAGTATTATTTACATCAAAGACACGGAAACAACCTAAGTTACCATCAGTGGATGGATAGAAAAATGGGGGGGGGGGGATGGAATATTATTTAGCCATAAAAAATGAAATCTTGACATTGATGGCAACATGGATGGGCCTGGAGGATGTTATGCTAAGTGAAATAAGTCAGACAGAAAAAGATACACCATATGATCTCACACAAAAAACCAAACTCAAAGTTACAGAGAACAGATTGGAGGTTGCCAGAGGGGGTGAGGTTAGGGTGGGAAAAATGAGTAAAGAGGGGTATAAAGATACAAACTTCCACTTATAAAATAAATAATGGGGATATAATATAAAGCATAGTGACTATGGTCAGGGAAATAAGAATCAAAACCACCATGAGATAGTTAATTACAGTATTATAATAATACTGTATATTATACATTTAAAAGGTGGTGAAAGAGTAGTTCTTTTTTTTTTTTTAAGATTTTATTTATTTATTTTTAGAGAAGGGAAGGGAGGGAGAAAGAACAGGAGAGAAACATCAATGTATAGTTACCTCTCAGACACCCCCTACCAGGGACCTGGTCCACAATGCAGGCATGTACCCTGATGGAGTCAAACTAGTGACCCTTTGGTCACTTTTCTGAGGGCAGGCCGGCCAGCCCTCAGTCCACTAAGCCACACCAGCCAGGGTGAAAGAGTAGATCTTAAAAATTCTCATCATAAGGAAATTTTTGTAGCTATGCTAACTAGTGTTATTGTGACGATTTACCATATACAAATGTCAAATCATGTTGTACACCTGAAACTAATGTGTCAGTTATACCTCAATTAAGAAAGAAGTTACCAGGTCCAGTCTACATTTAAGGGAGGAGTATATAATAATTTTTGGACATATTTTAAAACAAACATAGTGTAATTACCTACTGTTTACCATTAGCAGTAGGAAGCATCTAATTGGCTACTGTTAAATTGTTATTTGATTGACTTGATAAGGTAAGGTGGGAACCAGGGGGTGAAAAGTATATATCATATGAATTACATATCAATAAAGGTGGGTTGGGGAGTGCTTATGTAGGGGCAAAATTCCTTCATTGATTTTCTTTTCCTGAGATATTATGCCATAATCTCTGAATAACAATGACCAACTCATTAGGATAAAGTACTGGTTAGCTTTGTCTTTTTAAGGTGTTCAGAATGACAAGTACGTATTTGTTATAAGTATTTGAAACACCAAATACAGCATGTTGGATATGTATTTGTAAATGGAATTATTTCCAAAAAATTCTTTTAAAGGGCCCATTAAGTAGTATCCTACACAGAAACCCAATGTGTAACACAAATAAAAATGGAATTGCCCTTGTTAGAGGGAGATGGGCGCCAAATCCCACTGGTTTAGCATCTATTTCAGTTTCCTCATATTGCTGCAAGGTATCCAAGGAACATAGATTGAAACTACCATGCAATTAGATTCCTTTCCAGCCTAAATTACAAAAATGTATTAAATGTGTAAGATAGCAGAGGTCAGGAAGATAGGCATAATAGCAAAGTAGCATTCTACTAGGTAACCGACTAACTTCTAGTGCTATTTATTGTATAACAGTCATTGAAATGCAAGCCATAGTGATCAGCCCGTGGATATTTGTAGAGTACTTTCATTAGTCTGTTGAGTTATTTAAATTTTTTTTTCAACAGAATAATACAACAGATCTTTGCAGGGTTTTTTGCAAATTCTGCAGTTCCTGGTGGATCCCCACATCCTTTTACCTGGTAAGTAACTAATTGCCTTTTATTTTATTCTGCTGGAGTAGCATTATTTTAGCTACTGTAGTGTCTGTGCCATGGTAAGAAACAAAAAGCTGCGTAGATGAGTACACAGATGTGATTGGCAGGCTGTTAGTCTACCATTATTTGCTGAGCCCAAACTTAATTAGAACTTTTTATTGTTCAGGCTCACAAGAGTCATCCTGATCCCCAGGGTGTCTGGGCACTGGATGTATCTAATTACAGGTTGTGTTGAGGTGAGGAATGAATAGGTCTCTTCCAGGCTTGGTATCTGATTTGTGGGGTTTCCTCATCATATAGGAAGACTTTATTCCTTAAGAATTTCTGAAATTGAAAACATACTACTACTTTTTTTTCAAAGTCAAAAGGTTCATCAGAACAAACAAAACGCTATATAATTCAGTATCAGAGTGACATGTACGGTCGAGGTTTGAGATGGATTTTTCTCTTGTCTAGACAATTATTTTGCCACTTTTGACTCTGCCCCAGAAGGCTTTCTTTGCCCAGAGGGACCTCAGTTCATCCACATAGTTATCCTATTTTCCAGCCTTTAGTTTCTCTAAACATGTTCCCTCCATCAACTGGAGCAGTGCACCAGCAGCTCCAAAAAGAAGTGCTGCCTGCCAGGTCTCTTTTGTAAATTGTTCTAAGTTGTGATTCAGAGACTGCTGTGGCTGCTTCTCTACCTGAAAGCTTCTTATTGTCCAGGACCACAGGGGACCTCTCTGAGTGAGGGAGGTCTGCTGTGGATTTTTCCCAGCCACAAAGGGAAAACTCTCCTCAAAAAGCTGCTCCCAATATGTGTAATATAAGTGGGCGTAGAGAAGATACACTTTTCTTAATCCACAGGCAGTGAGTCACCCCTTTTGTTCTTGTGTGTCATGTGGTGTTTTAGGTGGCTTCACATTTTGTGTTCCATTCAGGTCGGGAAAAATTTCTAGAGAATGGGAAACTATCTAGATAGATAATCTGTTTGACTTTGAAAATACGGAGAAATCCAGTGGTAAAGACCACTGGATTTTAGAGAACTAGTGGCTTTGCAGTCCTGAGAGAGAACAGGGTGCTCTGCTCTGCCTTTTTTTTTTCTGTGTTATAAGGCGGGGCCTGGACACTCCATCTAATGTTGTTTGTCTCGCCTCATGTATAGGAGCGGGATGCTGCACTCCAACCCTGGGGACTATGCCTGGGGTCAAACAGGGCTTGATGCCATTGTAACCCAGGTGAGGAGCTGCCTTTTGAAGGTATCTGTTCAGTGTGTCTCTTAGTTCCACTGGCTTCCTACTTTCCTTCTGCTCCTTTCTGAAATGGCAGTCACTCTGCTTTCTCTAATATTTTGAGCTTGCAGGTTTGCATTTTACTAAAGGGATGTTTTATAGGTTTAGCTCAGCATCCATGTGTCTTCTAGCTCATGGAGCCTTTTTAGAAGATGGCTTTACCTCCATAGAAAGAAAAGGTTTTTCATATAATGAATAGTATTTTGTATTTTTGGCCTCTTGTTCAGTCCTGTGAGGATCCTATTAAGTTACTTCACATAAAAAGGAGGGTCTCCTCGTGTGCTAAAGCAGGGATTTCTGCTAGATGGAGCAAAGTAGGGGAAAGAAGCAGAGGAAATGGTATTTCCGTGCTGTGTATAATTGTTTCCATTTGTTAATGTTAATTTTTAATTTTATTGGTTTTTCATTTTCCTTGTGGATTACTGAGAATAGAAAGCATGATGTTTATATCAAAGTAATTTACCTATTTCTTGGCTTACATTATGCTACTTTCCACACTCCCACCCTTTTCTTCCTTTCAGCAGAATGAAGTTTTTGGATCAGTTCAGTGTTTTTGTTAAACTTTAGTTTGGTTCGTGACATTACAGCCCTTTTGCTGTTTCTAAAGTTGTTTTGTGCCTAAAGGTGGGCCTGGCAATGATGGACTATCTGTAGACTTATACACATGTCACTCTTAAATTGTAAAGCAATTACTAATGTTCTGGCAGCAGGAAAGGGGGAACCCGTGCCTGTCAGATTCTAATAGGAGTGAGAACAACTAACATTTCTAATATCTGCACTGACTGTTCTCAGCTGGAGCAGCTCATTACCCAGGGATAGTTAGATGTCTGCCACTTCTTTTTCTTATTTTGTAGCTTTTAGGACAACTGGAAAACACGGGGCCTCCGCCAGCTGACAAAGAAAAGATCACATCTCTTCCAACAGTGACAGTAACTCAGGAACAAGTTGGTAGGTTCAGTTTCTGTCATCTTCTGATCTCTGTTCAAAATTTCAGCACCTTCCTTTACTAAGGTTCTTCAAGTGAAGCTATAGCACTCCTAAAACTCCTACCTGGGTCCCAGCTAAGGAAGATGCCTACCCTTTTCATTAGGGTTAGTCAGCGGGTATTTCCTGAACAATTACCATGTCCCTTTTCTAGATGCCTTGCAGGAAATAGAGGTACAAAGATACATAAGACTTGATTTCTTAAAGAATTTACTAGGGGAAGAAAAATTCTCCAAACAGTCATTTAACAGTGTAAAAAATATTGTTGAGCAAATGCTACTTACTGATTCTGGGGAAATAGGAAAAGATATAAATGAGAGGCTGGAAATTTGTTTTATATCTACTCTATAGTTAGGTACATTAGAAATAGATATTTTATTTATGAGCACTGGAGGAATTTAATGATAAAGGACATTATTTTAGACTGGGGATTTCTTTGCCCACACACATTTGGAGTCAGAGATTTTAAAGACAGGATGGGCCACCTTAGAAAGGTCATTCTATTTAACAAAATGTGTGAACCAATGTAAAAATGTCAGCATGGACATGATGTCTGAATCAGGTATGAAGAGAGTTAGAACTGAAATAGAATCTGGTTTGGGGAGTAATGGGAAGAATGACTGGATAAAAAGGGTGGGACCTTGTTATAGAGGACATTGAAAAGGTGACAGAGTAGTTAGGGCTGAATATTTTGAGGGTAGGTAAGTTTTATAGGTCCCCAAATGGAGGAATAAGGGAATTTAAGTGGTCTTTGGAGTAGATTAGTTTAGAGGTAGTGTCTAAAGCAGATTAGAAGCGGAAGAAAGAAGAAACAGGAATTTGAGGGGCTGTTGCAGCATCCAGGTGGGGTTCAGGTGGTGGTGACAATGCTAACAGAAAGGAATGAATAGATACAGAAAACAAATGCTTTTATAACAGTTGCATAATGGAATTAAGGAGAGGAAATGGTCAAAGATGATTCTAAGATAATACAACTTTGTAACCACAGAGATGATGCTACCATTATCAGGAATGGGGGAATTGTTAGGCAATGGTTTAGTAAAGAGATGATGTAATGTTTTTTATTTTAAAATAAAGATTTTATTTATTCATTTTTAGAGAGGGGAAGGGAGGGATAAAGAGAGGGAAAGAAACATCATGTGTGGTTGCCTCTCACACACGCCCTACTGTGGACCTGGCCCACAGCCCAGGCATGTGCCCTGACTGGGAATTGAACCAGCAACCCTTTGGTTCTCAGGTTGGCACTCAATGCACTGACCCACACTAGCCATGGTTTAATGTTTTTGATTTTGAATTTGTTGATTTTTGAGGCACCAGCTGAGAATCTATAAGTGAAGATGAACTGTAGAATGCTATGAAGCTGGTATTAGGGGAAATGAGCAGGTACCAAAGTATAGGATATATTTATAGAGTTCCAAGGTCTGGGGTTAGGGAACTACATGGAAGGTTGTTACAGCAGACTAGGCATAAGAAGTAAAAACGAGAATTAGGGCCAGGGTGGTAGGAATGGAAAGGAAGGAGTGAGTCTACTAAGTGGTAGTCTTACTCTAGCTGCCTTGAGCTTAGTGGTGCATGAAGCTGACCCCTGCCACTAGAGAGAGAGAATAATTGGTGTTCTCAGAGAGGAGGCTTCCTGTCTTCTGACTCGGAGCCTGAGCTACCCCAGAGCTTTGTAGTTCTGCAGCACCACCTCCCAGTACAGTTTTTAATGATAACTTGTTGAGGTTATGGGTTGTTGAGAAGGCTGTGGGGCAACTGTGCTAGAAGAGGATGTGTAATGTGGAAAATAGTAGGGTAAAAGTGGCTTGATACACTGAATGGGAACAGTAAGATTACTAAGGTGAGGCCTTTGATTATGGTGAACATATTTCCAGTGTTTTCTAAATGGAAACTGCCAGAAGTTTGTCACACATTGAGAAGACATTGTTCCTGTTTTACCTAAGAAATAACTAAGCCTTAGTTTATTTCTTCTAATTTTTTACATTGAAAAGTAGGCCTTTATATAGTTCCTATCTAGGTCTTATCAGAATAGGCCCATTTTTATCCATCCTCTTTTTTATATCCCAGACTACTACCACTTCCAACCTCATTTTGAAATAAAATTCATGCTTCCTTATTGGATGCCCTTTGTGTCTTTTTCTCTATGCACTCCTTTGTTTGTTAAAGAAATTGGGCTAGTTTTGTCTTCCTTCTTTTTCTTGTTTAATTTAAAAGGCATTTTCTCCTCCAACAGATACGGGTTTAGAGTGTCCAGTATGCAAAGAAGATTACACGGTTGAAGAGGAAGTCCGGCAGTTACCCTGCAACCACTTCTTTCACAGCAGTTGTATTGTGCCGTGGTTGGAACTGGTGAGTACAGACCACGCTCATCTGTGACAGGGCATCTGTGCCAGTCACATCTTGTCAGGGGGATAGTTGAGAGTAAGAGTATAGTTAATAGTTAATGAAGATTAGATTTTAGTCCCTGACTAAATCCTAGTAACACCATTCCTGTTTCTTAAGTTATTATCTATTTGGATCTTCTGACTAAGGGTTAGCAAACTATAGCCCACAAGTCACTGTGGCCTGCCATCTGTTTTTGTAAGTGGAGTTTTATTGGAACACACCTGTGTTTATTTGTTTATAAATTGTTTATGGCTACTTTTGTGTGACATCAGCAGAGTTGAGTAGTTGTGACACAGGTGGTATATAGCCTGCAAAGCCTAAAATATTTACTGCCTCTCCCTATACGGAAGGTTTGCTAATCTCTGCTCTAGATCATCTCAGGTCACTGATTCTGGTTAGTTCTGTTTGGTGGTATGTGTTAGCTATTGTTAAATTGCTATTAAGAACTTTCTGTCAGTTCTGTTTAAAGTTCTGTTTGAGAGATGTCCTCGTATTAAACCTTGGAGCCCAGTGTGCACTATGTGAGAATGCATAACCTTTTTGTTTTTCTACCCTCTAGCTCTCAGGGTTTCTTAAGTGTTTAGTACCTGCAACTTCTCAATGTTTACATGGACTGATATCTTTCTGTTTCAGCATGATGCATGTCCTATATGTAGGAAGAGTTTAAATGGTGAGGACTCTACTTGGCAAACCCAGAACTCTGAGGCCTCTGCAAGCAACAGATTTAGCAGTGACAGCCAGCTACATGACCGATGGACTTTCTGAAGCTAAAGACCACATCTGAGCCAGGGTTGTGGTAGTCATCTTACCACAGCTGTAAATTGTATCAAAACAAAAAAATAGTAGCTGGATTTAGGAATCGCATAAGAAACCCCAAACCATGGTATTAATGCAGTGTTTTTCTTTAAATTTAAAGTTAGTATCTATAGATGGGATTGTATCTACAACCAAATGCCTCTCTTATTCCTGAACTCAGAATGATAATTTTGTGTGAAACTTAATTATGTGGTTTATTTACCTTTGCCAGAATAGAATTAGTTCCCTTAAAGTCTAGCTAGAGTTCTGTTGTCTGTCATATTATCTGGTAATGGATGTTTTTCACCTCCTTGTCCAGCCTTCATCCTTTCATTAGTGTATTTTGTGGTAAATACAGTGGAACCAGAGCCCTAAAGTCCTTCCGATGTAAAGTTCTTCTGTTTTAATTGTACAAAAGCATATACCACATTAGCTGTGAATTGAGGTCAGATTAATTCAGGAATCTGAGACCAGTGATTTTGTTTTTTTTCTCGAACCCCTAGATGGCAATCAAAGAAAAATTACAGTGGAAGGGAGAAAGTGGCTTATCATTATACTGTTTGGTTTTCTCATTTTAATATTTAAAGACTACTTCAAAAGATGTGGTTTCCACAGAAACCAACATGACATGTCTTAGGGGTCTTCTGTTGGTAGGAATCTAATTCTGGTTCTTTTTTGTGAAAGAGCTGGATAGCATACAGGCAAAGAAGAACAGATGTTTGAAATATTTGGTACTGAGGTTTAATTTCCCTCAAAGAAAAAGAATGACTTCATTACTGCTTCTATTCACTGTTTTTAGTAATTCATTGGCTTTTAGGAATTGAAATTTTATATGGTCTCATAATCTTTTTTCCATTATAATTTTTTGTAAGCCCTTTGATCCTCTCTGAGACCTTTCTGTTTGCTTGGTTCTGGCTGTACTTGGAATCTACCTGATTATTGTGATCATGCCCAAAACAACATGGTCTACAAGAGGCAGGCCTTATTTTTTTCAGCCTAACAGTGTCCTGTGTACATGCACATGCTATTTGGAGCATTTGAAGAAGATCAAAAATGTCCTTGGAACCTGAAGGTCTCAAAAGGAAATGATGGGGACATGTAATCACTGTTAGTAGCCCCAAAGGGTGTGTTGTCAGCCCTTAATAGTTTGGAATATCAGAACAAGAAGGCTACTTTTTAGTGAGTCTCTTTTTTGGCTTGGAGTCTTTTCTCAGTTTTTATTGATTATCATACACTAAACTCTGATTTAGGGGGTGAGGGAGGAGGGTTAGAGATATCTTTGAACTTTGATACATGGTAAAGGAGTAGTGGAGGGAAGAGAGAAAGTAGAAAAGTGGCCTGCTGAATTAATAGCCTGCCTGTAAAAGTTGAGACCATAAGGTATGATTCAGATTGGGCCCAGAGGAAATAAAGGATGTTTTTTTCATATGCCTCTCATGTCATACCTCTGTAGAGATTGATTCTTTGGAGAATGTGAGCTATTAACTAAGGCTATTGGTGGGGTGGGGGGCAGGGGCAGTGAAGAAGCTGGAGGGAGTTGTGAGGTATAATATGAATATTTAATGGTCACTGTTCAACTGTCTCAGAAAAATTGTGGTAGCCTAGAAAATTTTGTCTGCCTATTAAGTGTCCGGAGGTGCCAGCATAGGCATTTGTATTTTTATTTACAGCTAGAGAACTAGAGGGGATCAGAGTAGCTTCACAAAATGGGGGAAACAAAGTGCTGGGATTAGGGATTTGCCTTTTACATACACAGAGTAGTAAGTAACATCAGTCTAAATTATCTGAAATTTTGTTCACTTTCTTGCTCTGATTAGATTGAGGAGATGGCTATTTCCCAGACTCCCTGCCACTTAATGAATCTGTGGTGTTTCTTCCTAGAATAGGAAGCATCTCAGACATCCACGTTAATTTAGGTTAAGGAGTGTGTTTGGGTTTTCTAGAAGAGCAGAACTATAGGGAATGGGTGTGTTTGTGTATATACATGGATAGATTTATAATCAATTTTCTCATGTGATATGGAGGCTAAGAAGTCCCAAGATAATGTAGTCAGCCAGCCTGGAGAGAGAAAGTAGTGTCATTCCTCTTTGATTCGAGAGACCTGAGCATAGGTGAGTTGATTGTGTAAGTTCTAGTTCAAAAGCTGGAAGCTTCAAAACCCAAGAGGAGCTAATGTTTCAGTTTGAATTCAAAGGCAGGAAAGGACCGATGTCCTAACCCAGTCAAGCAGGAGTTCCTCCTTCCTAGCAGGACTGTCGGCCATTTTGTTCTATTTAGGCCTTCAGCTGATTGGATGAAGCTCACCCATGTTAGGGAGAGAAGTCTGCTTTATTTAGTCTACTGATTCAGATATTAATCTTATCATAAGTACCCTCATTGACACACTCAGAGTAATGTTTGACCAAATATCTTGGCATCTCGTGGCTGAGTTACGCTGACACATAAAATTAACCATCACAAGAAAGAAAAATAGAAATGATGAACACAGCAGAATTCTCCTTATCTCACTTAAGTTTTGCCAAATTAACAGCATGTCTTGAAGATGGAGGCGTAGGTAGACACACTGTGTCTCCTCGCACAACCAGAATAAGGTCAGCAACAATTTAAAAACAAGATAACAATCAGATCTGACAGAAAATTGAACTGTATGGAAGTTGGACAACCAAGGAGTTAAAATAGACAAGTTCATCCAGACTGGTGGGAGGGGCAGAGTTGGGCAGCTGGGCGGTGAGGGATCGAGGTACGAAAACCAGTGGCACCAGGCGAGTAAGGCATCCCAGGCGCAAGACTGCAGTGGGCGGACCCTAGGTGCACAGGTGACAGGCAGACCCAGCGAGGTGTCGACTGTGAAGCAAGGCACCTGGCTGTCTGGGCAGTCATTTGCGCATGCAGATAAACCAGGTGAAATTGGGCAGTGAGACAGACCACGCAACCCAGGGTCCCAACGCCGGGAAATAGAACCTCAGGACACTGATTGGAAACACCTGTGGGGATTGAGACTCCCAGCCTCAGAGGAGAGTGTGTTGGAGAGACCCACAGGGTCCTAGAACAGGCACAAGCCCACCCACATGAGAATCAGCATGAGAAATGCCCAGTTTGCTTGGGGAAGCGGCAGAAGGTACTGAAACCCAGCAGAGAGAGGAGCAAGCGCCATTGTTCCCTCTCGGACCCCGCCCCCACATACAACCTTACAACCCAGGGACTGGGCTGCCCTGCCCTGGTGAACACCTAAGGCTCCACCCCTCATATGTAACAGGCATGACCAGACCCCCCCCCAAAAAAAAGTGCCCAAACAGAAGATCAGATCAAAGCTCCACAGCAAATACATCCAAGCCACCAAGAGATAACCAGCCTATCAGATGCATAGTTCAAAGCACTGGTGATCAGGATGCTCACAGAACTGGTTGATTTTGGTAGCAGATTAGATGAAAAAAATGAAGGCTACGCTAAGTGAAATAAAGGAAAATGTACAGGAAACCAATAGTGATGGTAAGGAAACTGGAACTCACATCAAAGGAGTGGACCAGAAGGAAGAAAGAAACAACCAAACAGAAAAGAATGGAGAAATAAGAAT
>CM052551.1:20169454-20196552 GCA_028533065.1 Trachops cirrhosus | reverse complement strand
TAAGGAGAGAATCTTAGAAGCAGCAAGAGAAAAGAAGACAGTTACCTACAAAGGAGTTCTATCAGATTGTCAGCTGATTTCTCAAAAGAGACCTTGCAGGCAAGAAGGGGCTGGAAAGAAGTATTCCAAGTCCTGAAAGGCAAGGACCTACATCCCAGATTGCTCTATGCAGCAAAGCTTTCTTTTAGAATGGAAGGGCAGATCAAGTGCTTCTCAGATAAGGTCAAGTTAAAGGAGTTCATCATCACCAAGCCCTTATATTATGAAATGTTAAAGGTTCTTATCTAAGAAAAAGAAGATCAAACACATGTATAGTAAAATGACAGCAAATTCACAATTATTAACAACCACGCCTAAAACAAAAACAAAAACAAACTAAGCAAACAACTAGAACAGGAACAGAACCACAGAAATGGAGATGACATGGAGGGTTAGCAACAGGGCAGTGGGAGGAGGAAAGAGCGGGAAAAGGTACAGAGAATAAGTAGCAATGAAGGTAGATAGAAAATAGACTGGGAGGGCAAGAATAGAAGGGGAAATGTAGAAGTTAAAGAACTTATGACACAAGGACATGAACTAAAGGGGGAAATGTGGGTGGGAGAGGGTGTGCAGGATGGAGGGAAGTAATGGAGGTAAATGGGACATCTGTAATAGCAAAATCAATAAAATATATTTTTAAAAAACGTGTCTTAAAGGAAATACCTGTCCTTTTTTTTTTTAAGGTTTCTCTTTGTTTCCTTAAATGTATTTTATTGATTATGCTATACAGTTCTCCCAGTTTTTCCCCCTCTGCCTCCATCCACCTGGTACCCCCATTCCCTTCGCAAATACCCCACCCTTTAGTTCATGTCCACGCCCAAAGTTCTTTGGCTACTCCATTTCCTATACTGTTCTTAGCATCTACCTGTCTATTTGGTACTTACCAATTTGTACTTCTTAATGCCTGCACTTTTTCCCCCATTCTCCCCCTTCCCCTACCCAGCTGATAACCCTCCAAATGATCTCCATATCTATGGTTCTTTTCCTGTTCTGCTTGTTTGTTTTAGTTTGCTTTTTAGATTCAGTTGCTGATGGTTGTGAATTTGTTGCCATTTTCATGTTCATAGTTTCATCTCCTTTTTCTTACATAGTTGTTCCTTTTAACGTTTCCTATAATAATGGTTTGGTGATGATGAACTCCTTCAGCTTTACCGTGTCTGGGAAGCACTTTATCTGCCCTTCCATTCTAAACGATAGCTTTGCTGGATAGAGTAATCTAAGTTGTAGGTTCTTGCTTTTCATCATTTTGAATACTTCTTACTATTCCCTTCTAGCCTGCAAAGTTTCTTGTGAGAAATCAGCAGACAGTTGTAGGGGAACTCCCCTGTAGGTAACTAACTGCTTTTTTCTCGCAGCTTTTAAGATTTTCTCTTTATCTTTAACCTTTGGCTTTCAATTATGTATCTTGGTGTGGTCCTCTTTGGGTCCACCTTGTGCTTCCTGGACTTGTATGTCTATTTCCTTCACCAAATAAGGGAAGTTTTATTTCATTATTTTGTCAAAAGTTTTCAATTTCTTGCTCTTTGTCTTCTCCTTCTGGCACCACTATGATTTGGCTGTTGTTATGTTTGGAGATGTCCCAGAGGCTCCTTATTCTCTCCTCTTTTTTCTTCTTTCTGTTCTGATTGAATACTTTTTTCTTCCTTATGTTCCAAATTGTTTCGATTCTTGGCTTCTTCCCTCCACTGTGGTTCCCTGTAGATTTTTCTTTATTTCACTTAATGCAACTTTCATTTCTGCCTGGGTCTTTTTTATGCCAGTGTGGCACCCAGTGAGTTTTGAGCATCCTAATCACCAGTATTTTGAACTGTGCATCTGATAGGTTGCTTATCTCAGTTTCATTTAGTTCTTTTTCTGGAGTTTTGTTATTTTCTTTTCATTTGGGCCATATTTTTTTGTCACCTCAATTTGGCAGCCTCCCTGTATTTGTTTCTGTGTATTAGGTAAAGCTGTTTTGACTCCTTTACAAGAGTGGTCTGTTGTAGACAAGGCACATGTAAATTACGTGGGGTAGAGCTTTAGGTAATTGACAGGGTGGGGCAAACCGATTCATTGCTTTGTGGTTCTATGGGTGGGGAGGACTTCAAGAGGAGACAGTGCTGTGGTGGGGCTTCTGGAGATTGTCCAGAAGGAAGCCTTCTCATGGCACTCTCCTGTTGCCAGTCACCTCACTTTCTCCCCTTCCCGTGTGCCACTTGTGCCCTTCTAGCTATTGCTCTGGTGCTGAATCCCAGATGGGGTGGGTCTGCACATGTCCTGAGACCGTTGCAAGCCCTTTAACAGTTTCTTTTGCCCACTGGTTTTTTACAGCCAGAAGTTATGGGGACTTCTCTTTCTGGCGCTGGAACCCTAGACTGGGTGGGGTAGTCTGGTCTGGGGCTGGGATTGCTCACTCCAGAGGTATCCCTCCTGATACTTTTCTACCACCTGTGAATGTGGGGCCACCTTTCTGCACTACTCCTCATCTCTGCCCCTCTTGCCCATTTGGATGAATGTGGCTTCTTTAAATCCTTGGTTGTCGGACTTCCATACTGCTCGATTTTCTGATGAATCTGGGTGATAATTATTTTGTAGTCTAATTGTAATTTTTGTTGTAGTTGTGTGCAGAGGCGAAGCATGTTTACCCTCACTTCCATCTTGACTGGAAGTCCAAAATATCTGTCTTGCTTAGAGACCTCAATATTACGGTTAAACCGTAGAAGAAATACATACGGGATGAGGACCAGTTTGCTGTGTGTGTCATAGGTATTTTTCCTCTTCTATTTATATTATCCTAGAAGTCTGAAATGTCTCCTATTCTAGGAGGAAACATTGTAGATTCATTGGTCTAATACCACAGCATGTCTGGGGTTGAGAGCTTGTTTCTAGGAATACCTTGCTCTAAAATATATCGAACACAGTTAAGTTACAGTGCCTAAGGCAGAGGACTACATAACCTAGACTTTCCAGGTGTTTCATTCCTTTATACCTTGAAGGCTTACAGATACAGGAATCCGAAACCTAAATAGGAGTCAGGACGTGCCTTAGCTTTCCCTGATTGTCAAAGAGAAGAGAAAACTTGTAGTTTCAGGTCTTCAGCCCTTAGATTTGAGGCCTCTACTTTCATATGAAATGGCCTAACCTTTGAGTCCCATGCAGAGTTAAACAGAGTGGTGACTTTGAGGTGATGAGTTTGGAGCAGTGAGATGGAATAATCCTGGTACAAAAATTAATTTTCCGTTGAAGTTCCTATTGTCAGTTCTCTGAAGAGACAAGGAACTTGTAGAATCCAGAGACATTTTGTCCCTGTTGGTGTAGCTCCTTGATTCTTTCCTTACAATACTAATTTCTAAGAAAAAAGGAATTATTCTAGGTAGAGGATATGGGGAGGGCTATAAATCAAATAGCTTCCTTAGCTTATTATAAGTTTTAGTTGTCAACATTTGCTACGTAACAATTGAACAAACACTTGTTAAATGTTTTCCCTGTACAGTACTGTCTAGTCCAATAAGTTAGAAGGAAGATTTGGGGGGAACACTTTTTCTTCAATAATATCACTTTTAGTGGTTGTTATAAAAATTCTTTGTTTATGTCATTGTATTGCACATTTATATGTGTGTGTATATAGTCATAGACAGACATACATGCACATTTCACTTGAGAAGAAGAAAGGCTATGATGAGCACTGAGGTAAAAGGAGTAGTGACACAGCAGAGGACTGGAGCCTGACTGTCTGATTCTCTCATTGTACATAGCTCAGGCCCTTGTGTTTCTGTAGTTCAGTTTGGGGACACTTTTGGCCTGGGCAAACACCCTCTTATAAGGTATGTTGAAGGGATTAAGTAGAGGTAAAAGTCCAGTGATTCATGAGGTTAAGAGAAAAGGCTTTGAGGAAAGGGTGTTCATCATACATTGCTTCTGTATTATATTAAGTTAATCTCAAATGTAAGTGTTTTTAATTTTTTTCTTTGTTAAATTATTGCTGCAAATTAACTTCTTTTATGACTTGCATGCTTCAGTTTCTTTCTCCCTGGTGTCCAGGTGCTATTTCCTCAAGGAACGCTAATTAAATATGTCAGTCTAATGAGGAGGGAATCATAGTCTGTGTCTGTTGTAAATAACAATAAAGCAGTGTCTGGGGGTTTTGGAGGTGAAGAGTACTTCAGAAAAGACACACTTTAGGAGGAAAAGGAGCAAGGCTTATACAGACAGATGATGCTAGGGGAAAATCCTCTTTGGGCCCTGGTGGAGACGGAAAGATTCTTGTTTACAGGTGCTGTTTATAAGAATAAACCAGTGGAGATTTGGGAGTTTGGGGAACTAGCAGGACAGAGTTCTCTTATTGAGAATTTCCAAAATGAATCTTGCATAAGTTCTGGTGCAGGGAGTTGGAGAAATATTCGATGGGGTAAACATCACAAGTGGCTATTCTGGGGGAGGAAATTATAACTTGTAGTAATGTCAGTGTCTCCAGCAGTAGGCTGGAAACCACAAGGCTGTCTCAAGGATTTAAAATATAATGGGTAAAATATAATGTTTACAGCTGGAGATTTTTTCCAGGATCAAAATAGAGCCGTTGTGTGATCCAAAAGACATTGAGGGTTTGATCCCTCATACCTGCCAGACAAATGGAATTACATGCATTCAACTCTAAGATCTTACACATATAAACCTTACGTTTTGTCAGATTACACTTAGAAGGTGTCCATGGAGGTGGAATCTATATGTTGCCTTTCCTCTTGCAGCTAGTACACTTATTTCTTTGTATTATGGGATATAGGCTTGTGATTCTTTACCTTTTCCAATAAGATGTATCATTTTTAAGGCCCCCAAATTTTTAGACTCCTTCCCAACAAGGTGATAGTTTTATTTTTAGTACCTTAGTGAAAAAAATACATAACAAAGAGCTGCTATGGTTTCAGTAATGCTATTAAAATTAATTTGTCTTCATTAGTCACAGCAGAATCTACAATACATCCAGTTGAAATACAGTATGTACTTATTTGTAAGATGTATTTCAAAACTTCATTTGCCCAAGGACACATAGCTGGTATGTTGCAGAGCCAGGTCTTTTGACTCCATGCCAGTTTTTTTACCTCCATAAGACAAAATCCAAAATCATTTGAGTTTGAGGTTTAAGACCATTACTAATAAGGGTCTTACCCATCTCTTTCAGCCTTCTCTGTCTGTGTTCCCACAAACTTTATCTCCCACTTTTGGCAGGTCCTGGCCAAGGATCACAGGTAAGGCGTCTCTTTCCTTTTGATGATTTGCTGTTTACCTCCACTTAAATTTTCTGTGTTTCTACCTCTTTATTCATGTATTTCTTTCTATCAGAGATATTTCTTCCTGTCTCCTCCTCTTGGCTTAACTATGACAAGAGCTTATCTGTTTAGAGGGAGAGAGGATTTGTGAATTTAGGAGATAAAGGCTGTGAATATTGCTTTGGGCATTTATATAAAAAAAGAAATGGCTAAAGATGTTGACAAGTACTTAGTTGAAAGTAGATAGTTGTGATCTGCAGTGTGCCTGGTCTTCACAAATCTTCCTACAGCAGTGCTATGTGGATTGCTTTTGAACACCATTTCCTCTGTTTTCATGCCAACTCAAAACACTGGATCTGGGTCAGTTTTTCTCTTGTCCTACCTATCTTTGCTTGTTTCCTCTTTCTTCCTTCCTTTAGTGGTAAATAAAAATTTCTTTTAAAAAAAATTGGTGTTCTCAATTTGCTTGACTTGCTTGTTTTACTGTGTTAGAGGGTAGGGAGGAAAAGTTCTTCTGGAACACAAAAACTTGTACTTATCTAGTGTTTAAGTGAGAACTGCACACTAGCCACTTTTGCAAGAGCTGCTTTTTACCTGCTGGGACTGAGTCGGGAAGAAAGGCAGGTTTGCTCTGGCAGTGAGTAAGGAAGATCAAGAGATACGCTCATTTGCCACATTTTATATTCCCCAGATTCTTGGCATATTCCCTTGTGCCCTGTTTTGTTTTCTTTTTCTATGTACATATTGTAATGTGAAAGATGCCAAGTTAAAGAGTCATATTTATCTTATTGTGACTTTTTTAAAAAGTTTCTTCTGGCACAAAGTTCTTACAGAGCTGTAGAAAAAAAAAAGAAAAGTTTGTATTACTACCACACAACTTAGAATAGCAACGTAATACTTCATGTAATTTGTCCTGGGATGTGTGTTTGATAGGTGCTTATGACTAGAGAGGGAGTGGAAAAGGAAAAAACATGGAATGTATTATGTGTTGTGTTTTACTGCTGAAGTTGCCATTGTGATCTTTAGCAAATCTAACATTCTGTGGAATTGGGGAGGGAGCTAACCATCAATCTCTTCTTGCTGGAAGATAGGACAGTCAAAGAAGAATATAGATACAACTCAAAGTTCAAGGTATGTTTTCCATGTATATCATTGAATAGTTAGCATGGTGATAGGACGGAGTACTCACCGAAATTAGTTATGAGGAAAGCACAGATCCAGGAAAGTCACTTATCCTTTTTGTCATATGTTAGTATGACAGTTTGGTCTATATGATCCCCTTAGGCCTGAGAAAACATATACTTTTATTCTCTTTAATAATTCTGGTAAGTCTCGTTGGGGAAAGGAGGAAAAGAAAAGGAATGAACTATCAAAACTTCATTCTCTTCACCTGATTAGAGAAGGGAAAAGAGCTTAGAGATTTTTTACTCCAGCATTACTTGGGAGTCACAGATAGTAAGTGGTAGTAGATTGAATGGCTAAACTTAATTTGCTCTTTAAAGTTTTTATTCTGTATGAAGGAATAAAATTTATTAACAATAACCTAACCATCTGAGGGAATTTAGATTTAGTAAAGAATATGTCTAGCCCTGGCTAGTGTGGCTTAGTGGATTGAGTGCTGGCCTGCAAACCAAAAGGTCCTTGGTTTGATTCCCAGTCAGGGCATGTGCCTGGGTTGTGGGGTCAGGTCCCCAGTGAGGTGCACATGATAGGCAACTGCACATTGCTGTTTCTCTCCCTCTCTTTCTCTTTTCCTTCCCTTCTGTCTAAAAATAAAACCTTTTTTAAAAAAAGAATAATATGTCTAACAGGCCAGACTGCTTTATATTCATCAGTTTCTTCTTGAAAACTAGCAAGGGCTTACATTTGGCAGGTCTTTGCCAAGGGTCACGTTCCTTTTGATAGCTTGTAGTTAAAGAGTTGGAATTAAGGGAGTGTTAGTGGCCTATTTCTAGAAATGGGAGGAGGCAGTCTCTGAATAGGGAGGGCTGTAAAAGAGTTGAGAGAAGGTGCTTTAGATCATAGTAGGTAATTACTGAGAGCACAGGCTTTTAGAGAGAGAAGGACCTGTATTCCTGTGAACTGGGGCAACATTTAACATCTGTTCCTGTTGCTGAGGTTAGGATCACCATGTAAAGCCTAGCCCATCATACAAATTCTTAAAACATTAAGAGCCTACATGTGCCTGGTACTTACTTTGTTGTTAGAATAAACAAGATAAAGTCTCATCGTTTATAGAGCTTACATTCTGGCAGCATTCAAACTGTTTGTTATTGATTTGAGCAGTGCCTAAATAAAATGGAATTAGAATGCCAAGAATAGGCAAAAACCTGCATCAGTTACTGATTATACAAAAATGTAATGACAAACTTTTGCAAATTCCAATCTAACAGGGAAAACCTTGATTCATATTGATAAATGGTACTCAGAGGACTAAGCCAAAAGTTTTAAATGTACTTGGTCTGGCCATCAACTTTTGCCAAGGAGCTGCATTGTTCAAACCTCACTTCCAGACTAAGTCTGTCTCTTACCTTGTTCATTTTCATGTAATGGCCTCAACTTGTAGCCCTCTCTCTGTTCATTTAGTGCATAGATACAGTTGTGTTTACTTGACTTTCTCAGAGGCCTATCGTACCCAAAGGAAAGTCTGATTCATCTGTCCTTCCCTAGTTAGTATGAAATCTTTAATCCCTTTGGGTCATTTTTGCCCTCATTGGATTGATGTTTTCCTGTGGACAGCTTGGGATTATTTTTCTCTCTCAGTTGGCTTCCTTTCCACTGTTCTGGAGAGTAACCTAGACGACATTGCTTGGTGTGTTCAAGGTTTTACCTGCACATACCTTTAAGGGCCACCAGACCTAGTGACCAGCATCATCACCCAGACCTCTTGTAGGAAGCTTGAACTGAGAGCACCTTTACTGTGGCTGAACTCATGGTATCCTGTTTGTTTCAGTCCCATCACTGTGTAGTTCCCTGTCTCTGGTTCAAAAGAGAATCAGGGTATTAGGGAAGGGTATCAGAAATCAGCACTTCCTTTTGTATCACCTTAGAACATCTTTTAGTTTCCAAGTATCTCTCAGTATAATTCATTGCCCAAGTAAGTATTTTTTTTAATGTTGTGGATGATAATGATTTGCTTTACCAGCAATAAATGAATATGGAATCCACTGTTTATCACACTGGAGATGCAAATAGGCCTACCTTAAGGAACTGTAAAGTCATGCCAGAGAGACAGCTAAAATAGCTTAGTCACTTTGGAGTTGGGCATTACTGGGTCTCATTTACAAACAATCTGTTAGAGTGGATCAAACAATTCACCCTAAGTTAAAATCTGGGCTTTTGGAATAGATCTGGATTTTTATCTCCCACTTACTATAGCTGAGTAAATTTACACAAATTCCCTTTCTCAAAAGACCATGAAGATTACATGAAATATGACTTAGCACCGTGCTTGATACAATAAGCACTCAGTAAATAAATGATATGTGTTTGTTAATACTGTTACCTGTTTGGCCTCATTTCATCTTCCAAAAGGAACTTTATTTTTACACTTGGTAAGCATCCATATATGCTCACTCCAATACTTAAATATGCTGAGAGGATGAGAAGCCATTGTATCTTAACTGAGAACCATTACAAATAGAAATATTAGAACATGAATAGTAGATTACAAGGAAGAGGGGCTTTTTTGTACCCCCATTCTGTTGTCTAAGGCTTAGTGCTATGCCTGGGGTGTATAATACTTTTTGTTAGATGAATGAAAGAACAGTTTTCGCTAGTGAGTGAAGTTAACTGGAACAGTACTAAATAGTAGTGCCAGGCTAAAGTAATTTAGATTTTGTCCCATAGCCAGTGAAAAGCCATTAAAACTGAATGGTGGTGCATCATGTACAAGTTAGCATTTAAAATTCTTGTTGGCTATATGGATTGGAGGCAGAGACCATAAGAGTCAATGGACCATTTATTAGGCAACAGCTCACTGCCAGGCCCTGAGGTTGGTGTGAGAGATAAAGATGAGTAAGACAACCGGAGCTCAAGGGACTTAACAGTTAGGAGACTATTGGAATGTGTTAAGTGTGAGATGATGACCTGGAGAACACTTGGAGAGAGAGGAGCAAATGTGGGAAAGGACTAGTAGTACTTACTAACTGTATAGGGGAAGAGATAAAAGGGGGAACCAAGGTTTTGACTAAATTATGGACAGAAATACAGTCTCAGAATGATAGGTTTGAGTTTGAGGAAGTAGTAAGTCATTCAGGAGCTTGGAATCTGGCTGTCAGCGGAAATGTTTAACTGAAACTTAGGGAAGTATTTAGAGGTGAAGGAGTTGATTTGTGGGTCAGCTGCAAGGAAGTGCAGGTTTAAATTATGAGGGTGGATAAGAACTTATGAAAGTGAAAGATGGAAGGTAGGGATGAGTCTTGGGGAATGCCCATATGTGAGAGATGGAATGTGGAAATAAGAGGCATAGAAGGAGAGAAAAGAATGGCCAGAAAGGTAGGGGAAAAAAACAACAACAGGGGAACACAGTCACAGAAGTCAGTGGAGATGGGAGTTGATAGAGGGAGAATGCAAGTGCTGAATACTATATAACTTGGCCAGAGAAGACATACCAGGAAGCCAGAAAGGAAAATACACCCTGGACTGAAGTAGGAAATTTGAATGAACTGCTAACCACCAGAGGGGTGAAAACATTTGTTAAAAGGCTCAGCCAGGTTTTTATTTCAGGTGTGATTTATACCTAATTTTCTTAAAAACTAACATAGTACTTGGAAGTTCATAAAGAATAATAGCAGTCTGCTGTTATCTTTCTAGGCTTATTCCTCAGGGGCAATCACTGTCAATTCTTTGAGATGTTTCGCCATATTTCTAAATACTATGCTCAATTACCACTTCTTGATGATAAAGTTTAGATATCATCTATTGATTTTGAAAGAAGATAAGGATGTTTCTCTTAAACCTCTAGCATTCTGTGCATCTTTCAAAAACCATGTCTAGAGGACTTCCGGCCAAGATGGAGGCATAGGTAGACACACTGTGCCTCCTCGCACAACCAAGATAGAAACAACAACAATTTAGAAACAGAATAACAACCAGAACTGATAGAAAATTGAACCGTATGGAAGTTGGGCACCCAAGTAGTTAAAATAGACACGTTCGTCCTGACGGGTGGGAGGGGTGGAGTCAGGCAGCCGGGCGGGGGGTCGAGAAGCAGAGAGCATAGAGCGTTGGGACCGGAGGCATAAGGCAACCGGGGCGTGCAAGACTGCAGCAGGCAGACCCTGGACGAGCAAGCGGTGGCTGGCAGACCCCGGCTGAGGGTTGGCAACTTGGCAGACTCAGCGAGGCAGTGATTGTGAAGCAAGGCATTTTGCGTGACCCAGGATCCCAGTGCTGGGTAATAGAGCCTTGGGGCACTGATTGAAAAGGAAAGTCCCACAGGGTGCACAAGCCCACCCACATGGGAATTGGCACCAGAAGGGCCCAGTTTGCTTGGGAGAAGCAGTGGAGGGGACTGCAGTCTGACAGACAGTGGAGCAGGCACCATTGTTCCCTCTCAGACCCCTCCCCTACATACAGCGTCACAACCCAGGGATTGGGTTGCCCTGCCCTGGTGAACACCGAAGGCCCCACCCCTCGTACATAACAGGTGTGACCAGACCAAAAAAAAAAGAGAGATGGTTCAAACAGAAGAACAGTTGAAAGCCCCAGAACCCATCCTTTTAAGTGACCAAGAGATAGCCAGCCTATCAGATGCACAGTTCAAAGCACTGGTGATCAGGATGCTCACAGAACTGATTGATTTTGGTTGCAAATCAGATGAAAAAATGAAGGCTACAATAAGTTTAGTGAAGAAAAATGCACAGGGAAATAATAGTGATGGAATGAAAGATGGATCTCACATCAGTGGAGTGGACCAGGAGGAAGAAGAAAACATACAACCAGAAAAGAATGAGGAAATACGAATTCAAAAAATTAAGAGGCTTAGGAACCTCCAGGACATCTTTAAACATTCCAACATCTGAATTATAGGGGTGCCAGCAGGAGAAGAGGAAGAGCAACAAGTGGAAAGGTTATTTGAACAAATAATGAAGAAGAACTTCCCCAATGTGGCAAAGGAAATAGACTTCCAGGAAGTCCAGGAAGCTCAGAGAGTCCCAAAGAAGTTGGACCCAAGGAGGAACACACCAAGGCACATTATCATTACATTAGCCAAGATAAAAATGAAGGAGAGGATCCTAGAAGCAGCAAGAGATAAGGGGACAGTAACCTACAAAGGAGTTCCCATCAGACTGTCAGCTGATTTCTCAAAAGAGACCTTACAAGCAAGAAGGGGCTGGAAAGAAGTATTCCAAGTCATGAAAGACAAGGACCTACATCCCAGATTGCTCTATCCAGCAAAGCTTTCATTTAGAATGGAAGGGCAGATACAGTGCTTCTCAGATAAGGTCAAGTTAAAGGAGTTCATCATCACCAAGCCCTTATTTTATGAAATGTTAAAGAGACTTATCTAAGAAAAAGAAAATAAAAAATATGTATAGTAAAATGACAGCAAACTCACAATTATTAACAACCACGCCTAAAACAAAAACAAGAAACTAAGCAACAACTAGAACAGGAACAGAACCACAGAAATGGAGATCACATGGAGGGTTAGCAACAGGGCAGTGGGAGGAGGAAAGAGGGGGAAAAGGTACAGAGAATAAGTAGCAATGAAGGTAGATAGAAAATAGACTGGGAGGGCAAGAATAGTATGGGAAATGTAGAAGCTAAAGAACTTATGACACATGGACATGAACTAAAGGGGGGGAATGTGGGTGGGAGAGGGTGTGCAGGGTGGAGGAGAATGAAGGGAGTTGGTGGGACAACTGTAATAGCATAATCAATAAATATATTTTTAAAAAAACCATGTCTACATAACATGTAAATGTTACTTAATACAGAGTCACGTTGTATTCCCTATGATTGTTTCCTTTGGAAAATTTAGTGTTTTCCCTGGAGATAATGATCACCTATTTTATTAACACAGTTTTCCGTATTCTTTTTTTTAAAAGATTTTTTATTTATTTTTTATAGATAGAGGGGAAGGGAGGGAGAGGAACATCAATGTGTGGTTGCCTCTCACACATCCCCAATGGGTACCTGGCCTGCAACCCAGGCATGTGCCCTGACTGGAAATCAAACCAGCAACCCTTTCATTGGCGGGCCCATGCTCAATCCAGTGATCTATGCCAGCCAGGGCTCATATTCTTCACTAGATATGTCATAGGCCTTGGGAGAGATGTTCAATTCATTTTTACCCCCTAGAGTGTAGCCCTCTTTCCCTTGTTCTCTTCTGGACTATGCTCTTTTTGGCACTTTCCATTCTAGAATTACCTTATTCCCTTCCCTCTATTAAATTATTCGTTTCCAGAATCCCATTGTATCCACTCTACTGATTCACTTTCTAGTTTTGCTAAAGCACATTTTCTGGTAGCTTCAAGATCACATAGAAGACAAATTTTTTTGAGTCATTGCATGTCTGACAGTGTCTTTATTTCTTCCTCACACTTAATTGGTAGTTTGGTTGGGTGTAGAATTGTAGGTAGAATTTAATTTTTAGTTTTGAAGGCCTGCTTCATTGAGCATATAGAAACAGAATCACTCTCTGCTGGACAGCTGAGGCTGAAATTTCCATATTTAGGCTGAGCCAAAGTAATAACAGCAAGAGAGCACAAAATGAAGGAGATATGCATGGATGAGAGGCTTTGCTACCCCAGAGACATTGAGACAGTAACTGGGGTTCTGTTAGTTTCTGGTTTTGGTTTCTGGAAACGACCTGATAATGGTCAACTATACTTCTTGCTTTATTTTTTTTCCCCTTTAACCTATGGCAGCTTGAATGGGTTTCTGTTTCGTACAACTGAATGGTCTTTAAGACAACCATCAAATCTATCTCTGTTCCATCCTGAAGGTTTAGTGCCTCTATTTAGAAATATAATCACGTTTCTTAGATAGCTCTCAATTGGGAATGAAGAGTTCTAAATTATACTGACCCTGGCCAGTGAGTGGTGTTGGATAAGTTATTTTTCTTCCTTGTGACCCAATCTCAATGTCAATAACAATGAGATGACTATGTCAGTAAAATTTTTTTTTAGTTGAGGACAGAATGAGATTACCTTGTTAGAAAAGCAGCATTTGCCAGTGGGAGTGATGGGAAAGGATTGAGTAGTAATTCGAAGGACTTTTTCTTAAGGAGACTGCCTATTCAGGACCTGAAATAATTACTTCTGTCTTGCAGCTACTGACGCTGCTTATGTCTCACTTTGTGGGTATTAGAAATATTAGGATCTCACCTGTGACTAAAATGGAGAAAAAATGGCCCTAAAGGTGGATTTCTGGCTTCTGGCTTCTAGCACAGTACTGATGGGTCCCACTTGCTGATGGTGTGGCTTGGTTTATGGTGAACACCAACTGAGATGAACTTTCACAGACACCATCTATCTCAAGATAGTGTTTCACTCTCAGTTGCTCCAGGCTGGTCTCAGGGGAACAGAACCAAGACCTGTCCTTACACAAAAACACTACAGTCCCATCAGCCTCTAATTTCTTATGCTGCACAGTACAGATTAAGCTTAATCACTTTCCTTCCTAGGAAACTGAGCTGAGGATGTTCATGCATCCTGAAACGGGAAGGGAAGAATTGGCTATGGGAGCCTGGGTATGTGTGGTAAATGAAATTCACTTACAGATAGATGTTGAGGCAGAGGTGGGGGCTGCCCCTTTGATGTAAAGTACAGTCCTCTTAGAAGAGTTGTCTATGAGTGATATCTGATGGAGACCAGAAATTCAGGAATGGTTTGTATTTTACTGTCCTTCTGGAAACCTATAGAGCCTTTAACTTAAGGTGCTTTGTTTTGTATTTTCAATCCTCAATATAGTCCAAATGTACTATTTTTCACCCTTTCATTAAGGTCAAGAAAAGTGGGTCCTTTTCTTCCTGACTACAAAAAAAAAAAAAAAAAAACAACGATGGGATTTATCCATCATGAGTCTTAAGATTCTCCTGATGGCTGTCTGCTCTGGGGGTTGGAGATGGGCTATGCTCACCACTAAATTGGATGTCCACAGTTGCCAGCAGAATGGCCAGGGCAAAGCAGCCTCTGCCAGGTGCTATCAGTGTCCTGCACATTGTTGGCAGCTCCAGGAACTCAAAGCAGATGGTACTGCTGGTGTCCTTGGCCTCACTTTTCTGAAAGGACAGGGAGAGCCCTAGACAAGGCATCCCAGGGCTCCAAGAGTATATCCCTGTTCAAGGCACTAACTTCTGTTGACTAGAGTCTGATGGAGGTGGTGGAGGAGGGCTTGGGCACGAGGGAAGTGAGATAGTAAATCACAGATACATCTGGTAACAGGTTAATATCCAAAATTTATAAAGAACTTACAAGACACACACACACAAAAAAACAATCCCATTAGAAAGTGGGCAAAGGACCTAAATAGACACTTTTACAAAAAGGATGTACACATGCCAAAAACAAAAGATGCTCAATGTTGGCTAATCAGAAATGCAAATTAAAACCACAATGAAATACCACCTCACACTGTGCAGGATAACTATCAATAAATCAACAAATGCTGGCAAGGATGTGGAGAAAGGGGAACCCTTTGGCACTGTTGGGAATGCAGATTGGTGCAGCCACTGTGGAAAGCAGTATGGCAATACCTCAAGAAATTAAAAATGGATCTGCCTTTTGACCCAGCGATTCCATTTCTGGGAATATATCCAAAGAAACCCAAAACACTGATTTGAAAGAACATAAGTACCTCTATGTTCATTGTGGCATTACTTAAAATCGGGAAGATAAGGAAGCAGCCCAAGTGTCCCTCAGTAGATGAGTGGATAAAACACTCTGGGACAGTTACATAATGGAATACTACTGGACCATAAAAAAAAGCTTTGCCCTTTGCAACAGTATGAATGGACATAGAAAACATGCTAAATGTAATAAGCCAGTCAGAGAAAGGTAAATACCATATTATTTCACTGCTATGCAGAATCGAATGAACAAACTCAGATGGAGAAATGGATGACAGCTATGGGGGTAGGGTTGATTAGGGAGTTGGGAGGAGTGAAGCAAAAAAAAAGGTCTCATGGACAACAGTGGTTGTAGGGGAGAGGGTGGTATAAAGGGCATGAATGGCGATGGAAAAAATGCAATAAAAATAATAGTAAATCAAGTGAGGTGTACTTTCTGTAGAGTTTTTTTTTTAAGATTTTTTTTTGGGGGGAGGAAGGGGGAAAGAGAAGAAGAGAGATATCAATGTGTGAGAGAAACATCAATCAGTTGTCTCTCACCTCTTGAATGTTCCTGACGGATTACTGAACCCGCAACCGAGGAATGTACCCTGACTGGGAATTGAACAGGTGACCTTTTGGTTTGCAGAACAAGGACCAATTCAGCCACACCAGTGAAGGCTCTCTGTAGATGTTTAAATATGTTCAAAGAGGGGTACACAATTAAAAGTTTCCTTCCAACTTCCACCCCCCGCCCCCCGCCAATGACCTAAAACCTTTCCCCAGAGTCAACCAGTGTTGCCTGATTATTATGGATACTTGTAAAGATAATTGTGTGCATATATAAACAGTTCTGTAGGTTCCCTTTTTCAAAAGAAAAATACATTTTGCTTTTTTTTACTTACCAATATGTCCTAGAAACCATTTCATATCACTACATAAAAATTGATGCACAATATTCATAATTAGGTTACATTATTGATAAGGATTTCTATTAGTGAACATTTCAATTATTTCCAATTTTCCAAACCCTACTGCAGTGAATAAACTGGTACATACATCATTTTGTTAATGATATATCTCTAGAAGTAGTATTGCTGGTCAAAGGATGTGTGTATTTGTTATTTTGAGTAATATTGCCATATTGTCCTTCACAGAGGTTGCATTAGTGTACATTTCCACCAGTACATGAAATGTTTCCTCACACCAGTGCCAGCAACATGATGAGAGGTTAAGTATGGTCTCAGTGTAGTCCTAATTTACAGTTTTTATCATGATGGAAGCTAAGCACATTTTTAAAAAAAGATTTTATTTACTTATTTTAGACAGGGGAAGGTAAGCAGAAAGAGGGAGAGAAACAATGTGTGGTTGCCTCTCACACACCCCCAACTGGGGACCTGGACCGCAGCAACCCAGGCATGTGTGCCCTGACTGGGAATTGAACCTGTGGGTCACAGGCCGGTGCTCAATCCACTGAGCCACACCAGCCAGGGTGCTAAGCACATTTTTATGTGTTCAAGAGACATTTGTTTTTTCCTTTCTCCAAAATTGATCATTTTTCTATTGGGTGGTTTTTGGTGTTTTTAGGTAGATTTGTAGGAGCTTTTTTATATGCCCCAAAATTAGTCCTTTTGATAGGAGGTAGAAATACTTTTCTAGTTTGTCTTTTCTATGGTGGTTTTTGTTTTGCAGAAATTTTTTTTCATCTAATTAAAATGATCAATCCATTCTTTTATTGTGATGGCTTTCAGGTTTCGTGACATGCTGTACAGGCCTTCTCCATGCCAAAACTGAAAATATTCTCATTCCCCCCCCCCAGTACTTTCATTTCTTCATTTTTTACATTAAAATTTGGGGTCTTAATGGAATTTGTATTGGTGGAAAGTATTCGGTACAGACTGAACTTAATTTTTTTCAGGCTAACCACCAGTGATTCTAATACCCTTATATGAGTAAAACTTCTTTTCATCATTGACTTGAAATTGAAATGCTTTGTCATATACATCTGTATATGCATGCCTGTTTCCTTACATTCATTCTGTTTGTATGTGTGCATGATAAATGTTAGTAGATTTATATTTTAATTCTTAGCAAATAATGTCTAGATTTGTTAAAATTTTATTTTAAAATGTTAAGTTTTTGTGGATTTAGAATGTTTGCCACTCCAAAATATGTCACTTTGGGATTATTTTGGGTTGGCTGGTTAATTTTAAGAAAAGCAGATCTGGGAGAAGCTCTGAAAAGCAAGAAGTTTCCCTTTGTAAAAGGACACTTACTTTTGTAAGGGAAATCTCCACTTGTAAAGGTGTTTCTTTAACTGTACTTTGGCCTGCCTTCAGTATCTGTGAAGAAGGCTTGGACTTAAATTTCCATAACAATCTGAACCTTGTTTGCTGTGCTTTTCCATAACTGACTCTCTTAATGCCAACATCATCTTGTCTAAAGACAAGAAGGTGGTATTAAATGTAATGGCTTCTGCCATTGGGGGAGTTACTCAGTGCTCCTGGGTTTATTCTATATCTACAGGAGTTGGGCATATTATTAAACTTTTTTCTCCTGCTAATCTGTCTTGTGTTAATTTGATTGTTAGGCTACCAGCCAAAGAACTTTGAAGAGTAAGGATGATTTTTCATCCCTGATAATTGTATACAGAGTGGGGCAATAGTAGGTTTACAGTTGCTAGTATGTGAAACACTATTCTTGTATTATTATTTATTAAGTATTGTATTATTTTATACAAACAACTGTAAAGCTGCTTTTGCCCTACCTACCCTGTACATGTATAGATCACAGAAGACGGAGTACAGAGGTACATAGGAGATTGTTTATATTGTTTTCCTCAGAGAGGTGTGTTGTGAGCGAAGAGTGAGAATCTGTGGGGAGGCTCCGCCCACAGAGCCCCCCGCCCCCCCCCCCTCCACCTTGGATGGGAATAAGTCTACCAAGATATGATCTGCTTGGGGAGTAAAGGTGGCAGATGTCTCAAAGGAGAAGGGCCAGGAGCTTGTTCCTCAGTGGGCTTTTATTTGGTTCATTTGCACAGGATTACAGATAAAGCTCATTAATCATTGTCTGGCAGTAAGGATCAAACAATAGATAACAAAGAACTCTGAGGGCATATTTTGAGTCAGGGTCAGATAGCTAAAGAGCTGTAACGCTTTGAGGAACAAACTCTCTTCTTGCTTGGACCCTTATCATTTAATTGAGAGCATTCTAAACAAAGCAGGTTTCACAGGATTTTACATATTCTTTCTTAGGCCTGATTGCCTGGAGAACCTGCCCTTTGCAGCACAGGGCTGCACCACCCTCTGTCATTGTTTCAGTATTAGGTGGAGCAAGGGAAGTGAGGCAGTCATTGTTTCAGGCTTAGGTGGAGCAAGGGAAGTGAGGCAGCCAAGAGATTAGGAGACTTCTCCCAGACAGAATGAGAACTCAGGCTTTGTCAAAGCCAAGGGGTGAGGGTCCATCACCTCCTTTTGCTGTACCCCCCAAAGTCCTTCCTTGGGGGCCTCCCACGTGATCGTGCCTGTCTTAGGTTGTTCCCCGCCCTGGGGAATCTTACCAGTCATTGGCTAACCGACCAAGCACTGGGGGCCAGATATGGAAAGAGCAGAAGCAGCACTCCTGCCAGGGAGATAAGCTTTTGTCTCCTTAGTGGCTTACTGTCCAAGGTTACTCCCTCAGCCTTAGCCTTGGCAGGGGTACAGCTTCTGAAACCAGGTGGGGCGGTTCCCAACAAGAGTCTGTTAATTTTTTTATACCATTTTAAGCTGTTTGACTTGCTAAGATTGAAACTGGAAAAGACACTGGCCTTCGGGCTGCCTGTCACTACCAAATCCAATAAACAATGATAGCGATTGAATCTTTATGGGTGCTTCATTCAGATGGCTGGTGATTTGAGAAGGTGACAGGTTCATACCCTAACAGACCATCTTGTCTTTTCTTTCCAGGCCAACCTTTTTATACCAGAGAATAAACAAGTGCGGTGAGGGCTTTGAGATTCAGGGAGGATTAGGTGAAGGATGGCACAACATTCCTGTCCTAGGCTGTTCCCAGGGGCGGTTGGTTGGGTGGTCATCTGTCTCTCCCTGGAACACAAAGGCTCAGATGCCTCCAGTTGTCCCCAGGTGGTAATCTTTACCAGTGCCCCAGGAAGTCAGCTGTTTTCCCAGGAGCCAGGGTGGGTCTTATCTGTAGTTTCTGAAACAAAAGCTTTAACATATACATTACTTGCTAGGCTTATAACTTTTTACCTTAAAGCAAAATTTTCCAACTCTTGAGTCCCCTATCAAGATGAGTCTGTAATACTTGAATAGAATATATGTGTGTATGTATATGTCTGTAGCTACTTATTATTGTTCTGTCTGTACATGCACATACACAGTTGGAAGTGTCAAAATGTAGGGTGTTCACTTCTAGAACTGTATGGGGAGTTGAGTGACCAAAGGGACTTTCATCATGTGTTTTATATACTATATATTTTTACAATGAAAAGTTTAAGATAAAGACTAGTCAGACTAACCTGAGGTCAGAATTTAAAATGTGTCTATTTGTGGGATTAATAAAACAGTAGAACTAAAATGCTACATGGTATCATGTAAGAAGAACCACAAAGACAGTCAGAGAAGTGTTCTAAGGTAATTTCCTTAAAACTGAATTGTGCATAACCCTGGAGGCATTAAAGACTTTCAAAGAGGTATGTGGACACAATTAATTGAGCTAATTTTCTTTTCTTTTTTTTTTAAGATTTTATTTATTTATCTTCAGAGGGGAAGGGGAAGAGAGAGGGGGAGAAATATCAATGTATGGTTGCTTCCTGTGCATTCCCTGCTGGGAACTGGCCTGCAACCCAGGCATGTGCCCTGACTGGGAATCGAACCATGATCTCTCGGTTCACAGGCCCGCGCTTAATCCACTAAGCTACACCAGCCAGGGCTAATTGAGCTAATTTTCTGATTCTTAACGTACAGTTGTATTTCTTCTTAAAATTGATTTGCATGAAAATGCATGAAATTTACATGAGAAGGCACCTGTGATAGGGGCCTCCTGCTGATTCTCCTTTCCCACCTCTTTCCCAGTTGACCTTTCCCACCTTTTTAGAAAAGAGAGGCAAACCTCACTCATCCTGGCTCTTAATCTTTGGAACATTGTCTTGGGGTGTAAAAATCTTCAGGAAATCACAGGAATGATTTGAATTATCTGGCCTAATTGAAGGTAAAAACATTCATTTGTAAACCAAGTGTTTTCGAAATTCTTTTAACAAACTGAAGAAATGACAATGGAATTGTTATTCATAGGATAAACTGCTATTTTGCCCCAGTGTCCATTTCCCCTTTGCCCCCCTTTTTAAAGAAACCATTCTGCCCACCTCCACTGAGTTTTAGCAGAGAACATGTCTGGCTAGCTGGAGACATTTCCTAGCCTCCTTTTGTAGATAAGGTGTACCTATGTGACTAAATTCTTGTTAATGCAAATACAAGTAAAAGGAAGTGCACGTGCTATGGAGTAGATTGCAAACACACAAACCTGTCACAAATTCTTGCTGTCTTTGAATACGTAGCCCTTTGCAACACAGCTTTGCCACTCCTCTCCACCTGTTTAATCTACATAGAACTTGGTTTAGCTAAAGGGATATTATCAAATGTGGCGCAAGCAGAGTCTTATAAAGTGCTTATGCATTGGGGTTGACCCTCTTCTTTAGGAACACAGCCAACAATGACAAAGCTCGGGTTAGCCTGCTAGGTGCTAGAGAGAAACAAGTTTTTCCCATAACTCCAGCCAAGCATCACACTTGTGTGTGAGACCATCGGCAACCAATCAGCACCCAGCCTACTCCCAGCATATGAGTGAGTCCAGGCGAGATCAGTAGAAAAACTAACTGCCAGTTGAGTCAAGCCCAAATTGCCAAACCACAGACTTGTGAGCTAAAAAAAAAAATGATTACCATTTTTAACCACCAAAATTTGGGTGGTTTGTTGTGCAGCAAAATGCTTAAATGTTCATCCCTATTTTCTACTGTCTGGAATGTAGTGCTACTTGAATTAGCTTCAGCCATTTAACAAAGGGCTGTATTGTAAGTGAGGCAGGAGACAGCATAGGAAGAATTCTGAGACCAATATTGTCACTGGCCAGCATTTAGCACCCTGGTTGCCAGGAAACACCTTTTACCAATTAGGTAGAATAAATAGCAAACTGAGGCAGGAAGGAGGAAGGAGACAAGTCTCACATGCTAACTCAGCAGTCCTGAGCCTGGTCTGATAATATTGCCAGGTGTTCCAACATCACAAGAAACACTATGTTAGCAAGAAAGAAGGAAAGTCCTTGAAATTCTATGTAACATTTCCGCTGAGAAAGAAAGCCTTGAAACTGTGCTTTCATCCCAAGGCCTGAATGTGGGAGAGGGTCCCCGGTGCCCAAAGGAAGAGCCCCTAAAACAACTTTGGTTAATTGCCTATCTCTGGTCACTATCTGTTTTACGAGGGAGTCCCTGATGCCTACAGAAAGAGAGCCCATAAATAACTTTGGAAAGTGCCCCAATTTTAATTAACTGCCTCCTGTCACATATTTGTTTTACAACAAGATGAACAAATGGGGTCTGGAGCAAGATAAGGATTTGGGCTAACAGACCCCCACGCATACCTAAGTTTGGATACTCACATCCCCCCAGGAAAGCTGGCACCACATTTACCCGTTAATCAATATGTAACTTTTTCCCCTCCTATTCCACCAACTATGTAAGTCCTGAGAACAAAGGACTCTCTTTCTGGCTCAGGGTGCTCTTGGCTCTCAGGCCACAGGGCTTTCTTTGGCCAGCCGGCCTCAGGCTGCCCAGGGGCTTGCCACCCTGGTCTTCAGCCGCTCTTGCTTTTCTCACCCTGCTTTGCCCTGAAATTTTGCCTTTCACCCCTTACTCCAGCCAGTCCTGTTCACTTCCATGGGAACAGGCCACTAATAAACTGATTACATACTACTAGATTTGCTGATATGTAATCCTTTACATGCGTCGGCAAGAAGAACCAGGTCTCTCCCATCAACATAAGGACTAGAAAAGCAACACAGGAGGAACCTTCATCCCAGAAAACTTCAGGGAGCAAACAAAGTGCCCGCCTATCATAGACAACCCAGGATAATGATGTCAGAGACATAAAATTCCATCTTGTTTAAGCCACTGCAGTTTTTCCCCACTCTTTTGTTATAGGAGCTTCGATAGTAATACATAATAATTATGATAAACAATACCTCAGCTAAAAAATAGTTGATCATTAAATATTTTTATAATTGCTGTGATTTTTGCTGTATGAGATAGAAATTCCAATAGAGTGATATTGCTGTTAAAAAATTATCTCCTTGCCAAGATATGTAAGCAGCCCAAGTGTCCATCAGTAGATGAGTGGATAAAACAACTATGGGACATTTACACAGTGGAATAGTACTCGGCTATAAAAAGGAAATTTTATTCTTTGTGAGAGTATGGATGGACTTGGAGACCATTATGCTAAGTGAAATAAGCCAGTTAGAGGAAGACAAATACCATATGATTTCACTCAAATGTGGAGTCTAATGAACAAACTAACAAGCAAAATAGAGACAGACTCATAGAGGGTAAGTTGAAAGCTCTGGGCAGGGGTTAGAGGGTGGAAGAATCCAGCAAAAAAAGGAAAAGGACTCGTGGACATGGACAGTGGTGATGGCATGGGGGAAGAGGGGTATAAGGGAGATAAATGGCAATGGAAAAATAAAAAATTGTTTCCTTTTGTTTTCATCTTATGTGAACACAATTTCTCAACACAAACATCTATCTCAAAAGAAAAATAGAAATAGAATTGATGCTGAACCCTTTTCATTTCAGCAAAAGGTAATATTCATGTACAAATAACTGAATATTTTTAAAAATTTCTATATTTAAAAAAATTTATTTTTAGAGAGAGGGGAAGGGAAGGAGAAAGGGAGAGAAACATCAATGTGTGGTTGCCTCTTGTGTGCCCCCTACTGGGGACCTGGCCCACAACCCAGGCATGTGCCCTGACTGGAAATCAACTGGCGATCTTTTGCTTTTCAGGAAATGCCCACCAACTGAGCCACACCAGTCAAGGCAGACAACTAAATTTTTTAAGTTGTGAATCCATCACCCTAAGGATGTATAAAATGTTAAAATGTTATGTTTAATTATTGGTTACCAAAATTTATTATTTGATCAATAATACACTAATAAGAGGAAATTTGTAAAATACATATTTATATTTTTATGGTCTCAGGAAGTTTAAAGACATCTAATTTCAGTTTATGTATATTTATTGCAGAGTTGTATAATGGTATATTAAAAATGCTTTTGATTATAATACCCCATTAATACAAAATTTTTGTGAGAGGTAGAATGGAAATATACATTCAAAAAGACAAGGAAAATAATTCTCCCAATCCAAATATCAGTTAAAAAACATTGTCAGATAGGATTTAATATGCTGTATACAAAAGAAATATTTAAAGAATAAGGACATACAAAGGTTGAAAATTATGGAAAATTATGAGCTAAATATAAAATAGCATAAAGAAAACTGGCACATCTATATTAATATCAGACCCCCAAAAAACCATTTTAGAAACAGAGTTACTGTGGGGGGACCCTACAGGCAGAGCCATGGATGAGAATAAGTCTACCAAGACATGATCTGGTTGGGAAGGAAAGGTGGCTGATCTCTCATAGGAGAAGGGCCAGGAGCCTGTTTCTCAGTGGGCTTTTATTGGGTTCAATTTGCACAGGAATACAGGTAAAGTTCATCAATCATCATCAGGCAGTAAGGATTAAACAATAGATAATACACAAAGAGCTATGAGGGCTTATTCTGAGTCAGGGTCAGTTAGCTAAAGGGCTATAACACTTTGGGAAACAAACTCATTCTATGCTTGGACCCTTATCATTTAAATTGAGGGTATTCTTAGCAAATCAGGTTTCACAGGATTTTATGCATTCTTTGTTAGGTCTGATCACCCTAGGGAACTGCCCATTCCTGCACAGGGCCACATCCACCTCCGGCATTGTTTCAGGCTTAAGTCAGGTGAGGCAAGTAAGGCAGCCAAAAGATTAGGAGACTTCTTACAGACAGGGTGAGGACTCAGGCTGTGTCAAGGCTGAGGGGCAAAGGTCCATTACCCCCTTTTCCTATAGCCCCCCAAATCCTTCCCTGAGGGTCCCTTTGCGACCATGCCTGTCTTAGGTCGTCCCTCCCTTGAGGAATCTTACCTGTCATTGGCTAACCAGTCATCCACCTAGGGCCAAGCAGGGTGAAGTAAAAGGGGGCAGAGGTGGTGCCCCTGCCAGGGAGATAAGCCTTGTCTCTTTAGTGGCTTATGGTCCCAAGGTCTCTCACTCAGCCTTAGCCGTGGGCCATGGGGGGTTACAGCTGAAACCAGGTAGGGCGTTTCCCAACAAGTTACTATGTGGTGATAAAAAAGATTCAGTTCACCATGACAATAATTAATTAGAATCGTGTATGCACTTAATCTCAAACTATGTAAAGCAAAATTTGAAAGAACTACAGGAAGATCCACAGTAATAGGCATGTTTTCACACCATTTTTTCAAGTATTGATAAATCAACCATACAAAAAGATACCAATGAGTTAAATAATAAGTCAATCTAATGGACATACAGAGTTCTCTCCACCTAACCATTGGAGGATTAATATTCTTTCCAAACACACATGAAAAAATTACAAAATCATGACCTACTAGCCAGTAAAGTAAGTCTCAGAATCAGGATCATAAAAACCACATTTTCTGACATATGTAATTAGCATAGGTGTAAAAAAAAGATACTTAAAAAGTCCTGTTTTCCATAAGTTACATCTTCTTTGCCTGTCATTCTTAGTGAGATGTTGTAGGGGGAAAATACATAGGTAACGGATATTTTTGGTTATGTTCTAGTTAATGGGCTCATATATGTTAATTATACTGTTATGCTTTATATTTTTAGATATGCTGCATATTTTCTATATATTAAATGATATCTTAGAAGATGATACATAACACGTGATAAAATCATGTATACCAATATATGTATAATTATACACACTATGATACCTTGTATATAAAGCAGAACAGAGATCTAAGAAAGTTTACTACCTACCTACTTTTGTAGTACTCTAAACAAATAACAACAAAAGGAAGAGGTCTGTAGATCAATCTCACATGAATATCGTGAAAATCCTAAATAAAACATTAACAAAATAACCCATCAGGATATTAAAAATATAATATACCATAACAAATTGAGTGGTGTTTATTTTAGAAATTCTTGGATGATTCAGTATTAGGAAATCTATTTGATTTTAAAGATTTTATTTATATTTAGAGAGAGCAGAAGGGAGGGAGAAAGAGAGGGACAGAAACATCAATGTGTGAGATATGCATTGATTGGTTGCCTCTCACATGTCCCCAGCTGGGAACCTGGCCCACAACCCAGGCACATGCCCTGACTGGGAATCGATCTGGTGACCCTTTGGTTTGCAGGCTGGCACTCAAACCACTGAACCACACCATCCAGGGCAGAAATCTATTAATATTAATGTTAATAGATTTTGAAAAAGTCAATATTCTGATTAAATCTTATATTCATTCTTACTAAAACCCTAAGTAAATGGTAATGTATGAATACTGGTTCAACATAATGCAGAAGTATACATCAAAATTCTAGTATCATTTAATGATAAAATATAAGGTCATTTCTGTTAAAACAAAGAGCAAGTTAAAGATGCTTCCTATTACCTTTGTTATTCTACATTGTTCTGGAAATGTGAGTCACTGCATTTAGAGAAGAGAATAAAGTGAGAGATATAGATATTGGAAATCTTGAGGCAAAATGTCTATTATTTATAAATGATGTAACCTACACCCGGGAAACCCAAGAAAATTAATTAAGAATATTAGAAATAATGAAAGGTCAAATATATGAATAGATAGTTCACAGAAAAGAAAATGCAATGAAAAGTTGTTCAGTATTACCACTTGTCAGAGGAGAGCAAATTTTTTAAAAATTCAGAGTTCAGAATTTCAGAATTACCATCCAATAGATGAACAGAAATGAAAAAGATTGATATATCCAATTGTGGTAAGGGTATGAGGAAATAGGCAATCATACTGTTAGTGAAAATGTATCCTGTATCTTTGACTTCATGTTACAGAAGTAAAAATAATGAGTTTGCTGAAATATATGTATGAGGATATTCACTGCAGCAGTGATTATAATACCAAAAACTTAGAAAATGGGAAAGACCCATTGGCTAGAAAATGGTTGAGTAAATTATAGCATATCCACAGTATGAATTATTATGTAAACATAATTTATATAAAATAAGTTAATATATAAAAATTTCATAAGGCATTCACTTATAAAATAAATACATAAAATCATTTTCCTAGATACAACTGATAGTCATAAAATATAATAGAAGAAAAAATTCCACACAGTATAGCAGCAACAATAAAAAACCCATATAATAAGTCTGGGAATTTATTTATTTATTTTTTTAAAATATATTTTATTGATTATGCTATTACAGTTGTCCTATTATGCCCCCTTCATTCCCCTCCACCCTGAACACCCTCTCCCACCCACATTCCCCCCCTTTACTTCAGTCCATGTGTCATAAGTTCTTTGCTTCTACATTTCCCATACTATTCTTGCCCTCGCCCTGTCTATTTTCTACCTACCATCCATGCTACTTATTCTTCGTACCTTCCCCCCTCTCTCCTCCTCCCATTCCCCTGTTGCTAACCCTCCATGTGTTCTCCATTTCTGTGGTTCTGTTCCTATTCTAGTTGTTTGCCTAGTTTCTTCTTTTTGTTTCAGGTGTGGTTGTTAATAATTGTGAATTTGCTGTCATTTTACTGTTCATATTTTTTATCTTCTTTTTCTTAGCTAAGTCTCTTTAACATTTCATAAAATAATGGCTTGGTGATGATGAACTCCTTTAACTTGACCTTATCTGAGAAGCACTTGATCTGCCCTTCCATTCTAAATGAAAGCTTTGCTGCATAGA
>CM052551.1:20147926-20168954 GCA_028533065.1 Trachops cirrhosus | reverse complement strand
AAAAAAAAAAGTATGCTAAAGTATTGATCCCCCTCAACCTTTGGGTAGCCTGGGCAGTGCCTGGGAAAACTAGATGGCTCTAGGCAGGCCCCCCAGCCTTGAAAAGGCTCAGCTGTTTACCCTAGTGAACCATACATCCATTATCAATTTTTCTGTGTGACTTGGTGAAAAAAGTATTGGGAAGCGTTAGGAAGTCTTTCCAGTTTTCCATTTCTGATCATTTGCCAAAAAATGTGGTGTTGTGAGTGGACAAGAATGACATAATAATGCCCTCAAACATCCTGGGAACTCCTAATGCCCAGTGTGTACTTCTAACCCAATTATTTCATGAGCCTATCTGTACAATGTGTGCTCATAAGTTTTTGCAAAAACATTAATAATGTGGTTATGTATTGAGCATTTACCTGGTTCTGGGTGATATACAAATGTCTTCTTACTTAAGACTTCAAGAAATCCTATGAAATTGTTAGTATTATCTATGCCTTACAGAAGAAAAAGCTGGAGCTTTGAGAGGCAAAGTAACCCCAAAATGGTAGAACCACTTCTTCAAACATGGCAGACTAGATAATCTGAAAACCTGTCCTCCACAGAATTCATAGAAATACTGGGTGAAATATGTAAAACATTTTAAAAAATAGATAGTTGAACTTGGAAGAAAGGAAAGAAATTGCTAAGGTCCAGAAGTGAAGTAAAAACTGAAACCAGTAACCAAGCAGTTTGTTTTCTTCACAGGGTTACTCCAGGACAGGAGATGAGATCTATAAACTGAGGCCCCATGTAGAGCCGAGCGAGACCCTCAAACCGCTACATTCTTAGTGAAAGGAGGGGCTAAAAACCAGTCCTTTTGGCAAAAGGAGATTCATTTATTCTCTCATTAATTCAATAACATTTTTTGAAAGCTTACTATAAGCTAGATTTATATTCCAGGCACTTGGGATACAGTAACAAAACAAATCTCTGTCCCTGGGGGATTTATATTCAGGTGGGTTCGATACAGAAAATACTTAATACACATAATATATCAGGGGATATGTTTATGGAAAAAACAGAACAGGGAAAAACAGATTAGGGATGATGGGGTAATCATCTATGTTGACCTGGACTCTTGGAGGGAAAACAAATTCTGTCCTGCAAATTCTCAGCCACAGATCTGCCCTTTAGGAGGGGCTGGGTTTGTAATTGATATTAGTTATTTGCATGATCTGGAAAAACGAGGGAAAGTAACTAACATAAATTGGCCCCATGTTCTTAGTGTCTCTCCTTATCATTCTGGTGGTATGGAGAGGTGCTCCCTGACAAAAACAAAGAAAACTCACCACCTAGTCAGCCAAGGGGTTCCAGAGATAAAACCTAGACAAAAGTAAGCTCACGATAAAAAAAATACAAAACTATCAATGGCAGATTTTGGATTCAATACAGTATTGTTGGATGCTAAAGCCCATTATACACACACATCAAGATATACCACACATTCTGATGGGCAGGGTTACCCTAAGATCCAAGGTATTTAGGATCACAGAATCTTCAAGTTGGAAGGGACCCTGAAAAATCACTTTCTCCAATCTTCCTACAAGGCAGGACATCTTTCTGTAACATGAAACAGATCATCAGCCTCTATTTGAATCATCATCGGCAAATAGTTAGTACACTATTAGTTACACTAATAGTTACTATTAGTACACTAATAGTTAGTACACTCCAAGGCAGGAGTGTATATTCCTTCCCTGGATGGTGGGCAAAACAACACTGTCTAAGGAGACAGATAGGTTCCTTATTCCTTCTGTGCCCAGTGATCTTGGGCAGAATAATTAACCATATGAATTTAAGTTTTTTTTTTATCTTAAAATGGGGATATCATCTCACAGGGTAGTAGATATAATGGCTTACCAGGCACATAATAGGTCATCTTATTTTTCTTCTCATTAATGTCTAGATCTAAGTAACAACAAAAATATTTATTCTGCTTTGCAAGAATAAAGCAAGAATTTTTCAAGAATTTATCAAGTCAAATCCACTTATAGGCATGAGATTTTTTTGAAAATCCAAATTTTAGAGGGGGGAAAATCTCATTCAATTAAATATTCCACTGGGAACGGGTTTTGTCATTTAAAAAATTACTAATTTCTACTTAATTTTGAACTAACACTGTTTCTGCATTTCAAGGTCTTTTCTATTTCCAGCCTGAAGGTTTGTGGCTGCTTATTCTATCTATGTTGAGATGGAGGGTGAGTCTGAGAAGTCTCTTGATTGAGGATGAAGTATAAACTCAATTGTGACAGCTGTTTTTTTTTTTTTGGTCATACAACTTTTTTGTTTTAGAAGTTTCAAGAATAAATTTTACTCCCTTAAGCTCCTTAATTTAAAACTTATGGTATTGGAGAGTTCCAGCCAAGATGGAGGCATAGGTAGAAGAAACTCTTCACTTCCTCGTACAACCAAAAGGAAGATAACAACTAATCTAAAATCAATAAACAACCAGAAGCAGCAAAAAATCAAACTGCGTGGAACTCCGACAACCAAGGAATTAAAGAAAAAAAGCAATCAGAACAACCGGACTGGTAAGGCAGTCGACCGTGCATGTGGGCCAGAGGAGAAAAACCACAGCAGCAGACCTTGGGGGCGGGGCTGGCTGCAGTGTGGCGACAGGCTGTGTGAACAGGGATGACTTGAAGGGAAACTGAGACTCAGAGTTGAGACATTGCTACATTGGGAGAAACTCCCAGTGTCACACAAGAGTCTGGAAAGTGTGCTAGAGACAATCAGGTGAGCTGCATTGTTCCCTCTCTGGCCCCTCCCACACAGGCAGCGCAGCTAAGAGGGTTGCCCTGCCTGGGTGAATTCCTAAGGCCCCACCCCCTTTCAGCTTCTCAGGTGTGCGAAGACAAAAAGAAATATGGCCCAAATGAAAGAACAGAGCAAAGCCTCAGAAAGAGAACTAAATGATGAGGACATAGCCAACTTATCTGATGGAGAATTTAAAGCCCTGGTAATCAAAATGCTCACAGATCTGATTGAGCTTGGTCGAAAAATGAAAAAACAAATGAAAGATACCCAAAATGAAATAAAGCAAAATATTCAGGGAACCAACAGTGACAGGAAGGAAACCAGGACTCAAAGCAGTGATTTGGAACAAAAGAGAAAAATAAACATCCAATGGGAACAGAGTGAAGAAACAAGAATTTGAAACAGTGAAGAGAGTCTTACAAACCTCTGGCACAACCTGAAATGCTCCAATATCTGAATTATAGGGGTGCCAGAAAGAGAACAACAACAGCAAGAAATGGAAAACTTATTTGAACAAATAATGAAGGCATTATTTCCCCAATCTGGCAAAGGAAATAGACTTCCAGGAAATCCAGGAAACCCAGAGAGTCCCAAAGAAGTTGGACCCAAAGAGGAAACCACCAAGGCACATCATCATTAAGTTACCCAAGATTAAATATAAAGAGAAAATCCTAAAAGAAGCAAGAGGAGAGGAGACAGTTACCTACAAAGGAGTGCCCATTACGCAATCAGCTGATTTGTCAAAAGAAAACCTTGCAGGCAAGAAGGGGCTGAAATAAGTATTCCAAGTCATGAAAGGCAAGGACCTACACCCAAGTATACTCTATCCAGCAAAGCCTTCATTTAGAATGGAAGGGCAGATAAAGTGCTTCCCAGATAAGGTCAAGTTAAAGGAGTTCATCATCATCAAACCATTATTATATGAAATGTTAAGGGACTTATCTAAGAAAAAGAAGATAAAAAATATGAACAGTAGAATGACAACAAACTCAAAACTATCAACAAATGAACCTAAAATAAAAGAAAAACAACAAAAACAAAAACTAGGCAAACAACTACAATAGGAACAGAATCAGAGAAATGGACATCACATGGAAGGATTTCACTGGGGAGTGGGAAGGGAGGAATAGGGGGGAAAAGGTACAGGGAAGAAGAAGCATAATTAGTAGGCATAAAATAGACAGGGAGAGATAAAAAATGGTATAGGAAACAGGACTTAAAGAACTTGTATGTACAACCATGGACATTAATTAAGCGGGGTGGTGTGGAATGCTGGAGGGTTGAGGGGATAGGGGTAGAGGAGGATAAAGGGAGAAAAAATGGGGAAACTGTAATAGCATAATCAATAAAAATACTTAAATAAATAAAACTTACGGTATTATTTACTTGCAATATAATTCACCAGTTTTAGGGGTACAGATTGGTGAACTTTGATAATTGTAGATAACTGTATCTACCCACACTCAAGATATAGAAAAATTTCCTCACTTTAAAGTTTCTCCTTTGGGCCCTTGATTTTCAGAGGGATGTTGACAATTGGCTGAAGTCTGGTGAGAAGTCTGGAAGTCCTGGCATAGGCAGACGACCTTAAGGAATGAGGCTTATGGAGAATGTACCAGCTTTCTAATATTTGAAGGACTGCCATGTAGATAAAGAGTGGTTTTAGGGCAGCTCAGAGGGAGCCATCAGGACCTGTGGGTGGAAGTGAGATATTTTGACTCAATATAAAAAAGAAATTTCTAAAAACAATGTACTAACTATTTGCCGATGATGAAGGTGAGACTGAGTTAAAACTGAATTACTCTAGATCAAACACATAGGAAGTGGTAGATTAGAATTTGAACACAGGTGTTCTGATCCTAAATTCAGATTTTCTCATTCTTCCCTTTGCTTTGGAAGATGTCCAGGAGGCTCATGAGGCATAGTATCAAGATAGAGGTGACCTGAGTTAGCTGCTCAGATGTTCGTCATTTTTGACCATTACCCTCTGGCTCATGCCATGCCTTTGTTGGGGATAGCCAAGACCCAGTAAAGCCCAGTGGCCCTTCCAACATGAGCGGAGGAGGGTGAGACCAATCCCCCCAGCCTGTGGTTCACTTTGCTTCACTTTTGCTTCACAGCCGTCTTTTGCTTTGATTTCCAGCGTGGGGTGAGGATCCAGGTCAGTGAGAAGCTGGGTGCTGGGTTTGCCTGTGTGGGTGCCACTGATAGGGATCAGCTGCTGGTCTGGCTGGGGCTTAGGATTGAGAGGAGCTTGTAGCAATGCCTTCCACCTACTTGGCTGGATTTGTCTGAGAGATGTTGAATATGAAAAGGGGAAACAATTGAAAATAAAAACAGCACTCTCAGGTGAGAGAGAGGCTAAAAAAAAAAAGAGGTGAGGGAGTGTATAACAAGAGGAAGGAAGCCTAGGCAATAAAGCCAGGACTTCACTGCTCAATTCCCAGTGAGCAATTGAGTGAGAACTCCCACTGTCAGAGGAGAAAGGACTGGCACATGAGGGCCTTTGCTGAATTTAGGGGTCTTGTTGGCCTCCTGGCATTTTACTGACAGTGGTTGCACAGGTTAGTACTCCCTAGGAAGACCTCAGTGCATGAGGATGCTCAGGTGTCCCTCAGCCCTGACCTTGGGGTGGGAAACAGTGGAGGCTCCTAAGGCATTGAGTATCAGTTGGATGTCAGTTGGATGTGACCAATGCATCTGCCAAAGGGAGAGAACTGAGAAGGCAAAGGCACCTCCTCCCTGGCTGTCCTTCCCCTCTACTTTGCCCTCCTCTTCTCTGGGAGAGGCTGGCAAGCAGTGGCATCCTACACAGTGAGGTAGGTAGGCCAGTGCATTGAGTTTGCCCAGCTCAGGGCCTAGCCAGCTGGCAGGAAGCAGGACAGAGGTCACTTGAACTCAGACCATGTGTCCCTGTTAAATACATCAGCTTTTAAATCAATCTTTGTTCAAAGTCCAGTGAGTTCCAAGAAAACAACTCACCAGTAGAGAGTGAATTCCCAAGTGGACCCAGCAGCTCTTCCTCCCAGATCCAGGTAAGAACTAACTCTGAGCCCCCCGACTGAGGGGCTGACCACCTGGGCCTGAACCACCTTTTTTCTTTTCCTTTTCCAAGTAGTAGCTAGCTATCAAGAACAGAAGAGAGGTTCATGCAGAAGGAGCAAGGAGCCAGGCCCCCTTGGTGGTGGTGGTGATGGTGGTGTGTTTGTGTAGTGGTGGGGGACTAGTTTCCTAGATTCTCTCTGCTTGAGATGCCCCAACACTTGTAAGTGAGGGTGTACCTCACAAAAGAGTTGGTAAACTAATCCTCAGACAACAGCTTTCTCACAGTTGCATGGCGGTTTGATGTACGGCCAAAGGGAGTGAGAGAGCAGACCTCACAGGTCACAGGGAGATACTTACAGGACCTTCCCGCTATGCAAGGGCTCTGGGTATTAGAGATTTTCTTAAGGGTTACAACCTAATGTAACTGGACAATACAGACAGGCATTGCTATTCTTTTCATCACATTATAGCACTGAGAAATGAGGAAAAACCAGGGGATTTCTAGGCTGGCTGAATTTTAAAATGTAGATCTTCAGGCTCTACCCTTTAGAATTTCTAGTTCTTTGTTTTTTTTTGTTTTTGTTTTTTTTAACACCCAGAGGAGTCTCATGTGCAGGCAGGTTTGGGAACCACTGGTAGCTTCTTTCCTAAGTAGTGGAGTCAAGGGACTTAAACATGACTTTCATCTAAGGGCCCACCAGCTAAGGAGAATCCTATTCTGGCTGGCTCTGCGAGAACACATTCTTCCTTAGCTTTAGTCCCTGCAGTGTTGCACTAACATGTTCTCATTCTTTTATCCAGAAATCATAGGGGCTGATGGTCTCAGGTCATGGTTGTCTAGTCACCTGGAGTCACACATTTTTTCCTGAAGCAAATAACTCAGGGACTTTGAGTTTGTGTGTTATGACTAAGTAAATTGGTCTTATCATTGACTCTTGCATATTCTTTGCACCACACACTATGAAATTGCTAGTAATGATGTTTTCCGTTCATAGACCACTGGCTAGACAGTTGCTTCTCATCCAGAGCAAAGAACATGGGGCCAGAATACAAGTAACCTTGGTTTTCATTCAGCTGTTAGTGACAGGCTATTAGACAAGTCAGGCAGCTGGAGCCTCAATTTTGTCATATATCAAAGTCTCTCATCTTTTGCTGAAGGCTGTACTGAAAATAAAATTATAAATATGTGCTTGAGCAGAAAGACAAATGTGCTTACATTTCAAATGTGTGTATGTATCTGAAAGCTCTGTGGAATAGTGGGAGACACACAGCCTTGTGGCTAGTTGGAGACCTTGTTCCATCTTTTAATCTCATTGAGCTTTTACTCATCTATAAATAAGGAGTTGAGACTTAATAACCACAATTGTTCTTTTCAGCACACCAAGTATAAGATCCTGGAGCTTTGAAGGCTAGCTCTTTATTGTCACTTGGGTGTGAATTAAAATGTTAGCTCCCCAGGAAGGGCTTTTAAAATCAGCTTCCCCCTCCACTCCACCACTATATTCCTCATTTGTAGCCTTACTGTCAGAAATCATCTTGTTTACTTCTTATATGTCACCTTTGCTAGATGTTTAGTTTCAAGAGAGCAAGGATCTTGTCCTTTGTTGTTACTTGCTATAATCCCAATTCCCAGAACAAAACCTGGCAAGAGTAGATGCTTAGATATTTGGGTAAATGGAATTTGATATGGCAGGGAAGGAGCTGCAAGGATAAAATCAGGATTTCATTTTTAAAAATGTATTTATTTATTTATTTTTAGAGAGAGGGGAAGGAAGGGAGAAAGAGAGGGCTAGAAACATCAATGTTTGGCTGCCTGCCGCATGCCCGCAGCTGGGGACCTAGCCCACAACCCAAGCATATGCTCTGACTGGAAATTGAACCAGCAACCCTTTGGTTCACAGGCTAGCCCTCAATTCACTGAGCCACACGAGCCAGAGCAGAATTGGGATGTTTTGATAAGCTGCTCTGAAGGTGAGGAGGTTGAAGAATTCTGATACTGTCAGGTTATCTGAGGTCCAAAGTCTGATGATGTGGGAATGGGTGTCTGTTTTACATCTTGGTTAAATGGTTTCATATTTGTTCCATAGGAATTTGACAAGAGTAGCAAGTTAGAGTTAGACATATTTTCAAGATCTCAGCAACTCCTCACCTTGGTCCTTCATGAGGGACTGCTCAGATTTCTTTCATTTCTGCCTGGTTGGTATCATGGCTAGGTGATTAAGAGCATGGGTGTTGGAAGTGGAAACATGTATTCCAGAGTAGGCATGTTCTTCCCCTCTAAATCTCTATTTCCTCCTCAAACAGTCATAATAGAACCTAGTTTTTAGTATTATGAGGATTAGATGGGACAATGCACTTTGTGCCTTGCACAGCTGAAATATATTCTGAGGATCTTCAGACAGCTTTGTGAGAGGCATAACCCCAGGGAAGGAAGGACCCCTGGCACTAGCAAGGAGTTTTGTAAGCAGAAAAGACAGCACCTACTAACTTACTTAATGACAACCAGGGAGGGTTTGCTTTTGGTCTGAGATGACCACCAGTTTCTGAGACTCCAAGCCTCACAGACATAAACACTGAAGCTGCTTTGTAATCTGTAGGACTGAGTCTAAGGCACTTTACAGTCTAAACTTTTTTTGTCCTTTCAATATGTCCTGTTCTCTGGGTGCTCTGAACCATTCACCATTCCTGAATTCACCTGTACTCTTTCTTTTGCCTTGCATGCCTTCCTCCTCCTAGCCTAACTACTTGAGTTTTCTAACACAGCATATCTCTCATGGTTGGGGGGCTAGGGAGACTGTGGAAGGAGCCCAGACTCAACTGGGTTTGGATCCAGATTTTGTTGCTTATCCAAATAGCCATGGGAAACCAACTTAACTTTTCAGAGTCTTTTTTCCCTTGTTAAATGGACTATCAGGATTAGATGGGAACTCATAAAAGGTACCGAAGCTGGTGCTTGGAACCTAGTGGGAACTCAATAAATATGTGTAACAATAACAATACATTTACTTTTTTTCTTTTTCAATTATGGTTCACATGCAGTATTATTTTAGTTTCAGGTATACAACATAGTGATTAGACATTTATATAGCTTAAAAATGAAGTAATCATCCTGATAAATCTAGTACCCATCTGGTACCATATATAGTTATTACAACATTATTGACTATATTCCTCATGCTGTACTTTATATCCCTGTGACTATTTTTATCACTGGCAATTTGTACTTAGTTTCACCCTTTCACCCTTTCACCCTTTCACCCTTTTCACCCATCACCCCACCTTCCTCCCATCTAGTGACTATTATTTTGTTCTCTTAGCAGTGAGTTTGTCTCTATACAAAATATTTACTTTTCTTCAACATTCCAGCACCCATGCTCTTGTTTGGTAGTTATGTTTGTAACTCTCCCCGCTGCACTATGGGCTCTGTGAATGCAGGACGGTATCTAATCTGGGTTGAGCCTCAGTCTCTGCCCCCAGCAGGTACTAAATATAACTAACTGATTATATAAATGATACTTGAAATTCAGAGGATGGGGTGACACTTCCAGACTGTGCTGGTCAGGAAAGGATTTGCATACATCTAAACTTTGAACTTAGCTTTGAAAATGGGTAGGTCTTGAGTTCATTCACTTGGAAAAAATGTTTGCTTAGGACCTAATCAGAATGGGGATGGTATTTCAGGCAAAGCATGGGGCCTGAGCAAAGGGCAGCCTTGGTGCCTACTGAGGAGTAGAGCTGGATTATGCTGAGCCTTAAAACCTGAACCAGACAGCTGGACTTTTGTGTCTTGATAAGTTTTTAGAGACTAACATGGTGAGAGCAAGAGCAGGAAGTTTGTCTTGAGGCATTGAGTGGGAGAGACAGGAGGTGGGAAGACTCTGGTACTTAGAAAAACAGTGAGGGGGTAGAAATACAAGTTCAAAGGATCTTGTAAAACCAGATGCCAATTTGGGGTGATAGCTTTGTTCCAGCCAACCCTCTGGATGGTTTGGTTATTTTCAGGCACTACTTCTATCAGCAGGAGTAGATACTGTATCCTTTCTGTGAGGGCATCTCTGTTTCCATGCAGTATTGACTCTATCTCTACCAATTTACAGAACTCTTAGATAAGCAAGTGAAGTGTGAAACACTTTGAACTCCATCCCAGAGTCCTGCCATATAGGACAAAGTGTTGTTCATGGTGGCTGGAGCAGTATTTAGTACCAATGTACTAAATGAACTTTGAGATAAACAGGTTCCATTCCCTAACATAAATCAGAAATAAGAACTGAATTACTCACTGGGCCTATGATCACTCTTTGCCACATAATTCTCAATGCAATGCATTTCATTAATTTCCCACATTTGAAATCTATTGCTTGTGAAGACCAAACAGTAACTATCACAGAGGGAAGTACAGTTAGCAAATATGTATTTTAGGGCACTTATCCTATTTTTGGTACTAATTATTTAAAATTAATACACTTGAATGTTTGAATTCTCACAGGTCTTGCCTTTCAATTGAGGAATCCAGGTGGCCTCAAACATATTATCTATAGCAAACATGTAGAATATGCTCTAGGTAAAATATTTGTGAAGAAAATAAAATTGAATTTTCTTTATCTCTTCCTTGCTTGATACATCTGTCAATACTAGCCGAGGTACAAGAAACAGGTTGTGCTAAGGCTCTGAAAGAAGGCAGAGATACTCCTGGCACAGGGCAGGAAGCCCTCGGTCAGGGCTGATGGCTATGGGGAATTCTCAGCCAGTCTAGAGTTGCTGACTTAACATCACCAGTCTCCACTAATTGTGTTTTCCAACAAAAGTCTAGTGATTTGTTTGCCTCACTCTTTACACATGCATGCAAATACTGAAAGAGAAGTGTTCCTCACGAGGGCACAATGTGTGGATATGCCTGGTCAAGCTTCCCAGGAATGTTGCTTTCTCCTTGCTAAAGTTCAAAGTGTTTTATGCATCAGCATGGAGTTCAGTGCAAAGTGAGTAACATTCAGGTTGAATGTTATCCAAGAGTTCTTGATCTCTCTTCCCCGCATGCCTTGATGAAATAGAAATCGTTTACTATGTGGTTATATCCTAGGTTGCACAAATATCCTCTCATAGTCTCAGTACTAGGGTTAAATATTATTCACCTGTTTTGCTAAGTTTTGGTGTTTAGTGTTTCAGTGGTTTGAGGGTTGGTTATATAAGTGCTCTGTGAAGAGAGGGTGTATTTTCTTTGTAGTCTGATACTGACTGTATCACTGATTCCTAATTACTATTAGATAAGATGGTGGTGAGGTCAGAGTACTCATGACTAACAGTTGTTGATCACTGTGTTTACAGAATAATCCTTTTACATCCTGGACATTGGGAGATCAGCAAAGAAGATACTCCCTAGGCTTTTTTCTTCCACTTGGCCATCTCTGGGTAAAACAGCCTCCTTCTGTTTTTCCACCTCCACACTGCTGTGTATCCAACATCCCTTTTACTAATCTTTTGGAAAGTTAGTGATCCTGTCTGGTGAGTGAGCTTATTCACTAGTTACTCCCTAGTTACCATGATCCTCATTACCTGGGTCAAATGTATCTCTATTAAGGTAATTCTTTCCTCACTCTATCTCCTGTACCCTTGTCTGTTCCTTGGGTCCCTTTGTTGGGGTACCTTGGACTGACATCTCTTAGAGCTCATCTGCTCCAGGTGTTGGGACTCTGGCCAGCTTAGTCTTGGAGTTCTGTGAAAGCTCCCTGGGATCTTGTACCTCACTGAGGCAAAACATTTGGTGCCATTTTTGTAATTCCCTAGCTTTGAGACTTACATGATACTTCTGGGCTCAGGGAAATATGAGTTCATTATTTGAACTTTAAAATTTCATGGGGAATAAAATAATCAACCCTAGATTTTCAGCAGCTAAAACTAACTTTGCAGAGGAGGTCTAAAGTGAACCCCTGATCTGATAATCAAGGTGCTTGCCCATCCATACTCCATCATTCAGTCTCTACTTGTCTGCTTCAAAAAGAAAGTGGGAGCATTGCTCAAATGTTCTCTCAGAAAATGGGATTCCCATTACTGTAGGACTACCACCAGAGGACAGGGAAGTCAGCATGCATGGAGTAGGCTTCTCTGCTTCAGATACTGTGCTTACATGCTTTAAATGTTCCATCTTAAGTAACCTTCACCTTGTCCGTGTGCATTTTCTATTCTGGGTGTACTTTTGTCTTCAGCACAAAATTAAGAAAGTCGCCCATGTTCTCACAGCTAGCACAGAGTGACACCAGGATTAAAAACTGTATTTAGATTTAAAACTCTTATTCTTTCAAATGTATTTTACCCAGACTAGAATGCTGGGGGAAGATGGAAAGAAAAAATGCAAATTCCCTTCATATTAGCCACATATATGGCCACTTTAAGCTTTTCCTTACCAGAAACTACTCTATTCTGAAGATCTTTTAAGATGACTTTTTTTCCATGAGAACACTTAATTTTTGAAACTACTCCTTCAGTCTCTTCTTCTTCCCTCTTCCTATTCATCCTGCTGAACCAGTCCCTGAAACACTTGAACTTCCTGGCTTCTCTTACCTGCCCATTCACATTGGCCCCACAGTCTAACATTCCAGCTCTGTGCTATAATGGTAAATATGGAAATCCTCACCTCCTAGTCTTCTGTTTTTAAACATGTCAAAACCCAACTGGGGGGAGAAGTTACCACTCTCTCCTTCTATTCTTTTTATACCTTTTGATGAGAAAAAGCTATGAGAAACCACACTGTTTGGTCTGATTTAAACTCATGAGATAGATCGATCGATCTATCTATCTACCTAATAAAAATATATATTTAACTTAAGCTGTTTCTTAGAAAATTTTATTCAATTTGTTTACTCACTGTAGTGAAACCATGCTGTGGCTATTGGAAATCCTTTTTGCCAGTGGTTATAAACTTTCAGCCCAGTTTATAACTGTTAGGTTTACATGGAGGTTCTTAAAAATCTGAATTGCTGTTGGCTTTTTAAAATGGGGACTTTTGCTGGATTAAAGACTTAAATGTAAGACTCAAAACTATAAAACTCCTAGAAGAAAACATAGGCAGTAAAACCTCTGATATTTCTCTTAGCCATATTTTTTTTCTGATATATCGCCTTAGACAAGGGAAACAAAAGAAAAAATAAACAAAGGGGACTACATTGAACTCAAAAAAGTTTTTGCACAGCAAAGAAAATCATCAACAGAACAAAAAGACAATCCACTGAATGGGAGAATATATTCACCAGTGGTACATCTGACAAGGGGTTAATACTCAAAATTTATAAAGAACTCATACAGGCCCTGGCCAGGTAGCTCACTTGGTTAGAACGTCATCCCTGTCCACCAAGGTTTGATCTCTGTTCAGGGCACATAGGAGAATCAATCAATGATTGCATAAATTAGTGGAACAACAAATCTTTCTCTTTCTCCCTCCCTCCCTTCCTCTCTCTCTAAAATCAATAAAAATTTAAAAAAAACCTCATACAACTCAACACCAAAAAAAGAAACAACCCAATTAAAAAATGAGCAGATGACCTGAATAGATACTTTTTCAAAAAAGGACATACAGATGACCAATAGAATTATGAGAAGATGCTCAGCATCACTAATCATCAGAGAAATGCAAAGTGAAGCCACAATGAAGCCACCTCACACCTGACAGAATGGCTATTATCAGTAAATCCAAACAACAATGTTGGCGAGGATGTGGAGAAAAGGGAACCCTCCTGAACTGTTGGTGTGAATGCAGGTTTCTGTAGTCACTATTGAAAACAGTGTGAAGAGGTCAAAAAATTAAAAAGAGAACCACCTTATGACCCAGTGATTCCTCTCTGGGTTCTATTTCTACCTGGAGAATTCCAAAACACTAATTCAAAAGAATATATTCACCTCTATGTTCATCACAATGTTATTTACAATAGCCAAAATATGAAAGCAACTCAAGTGTCCATCAATAGACAAGTGGGTAAAGACGTGATGGTACATATATAAAATGGAATTTTACTCAGCTATAAAAAAAGAATATAATCTTACCATTTGCAACAGTATGAACGGACCTACATAGTATTACACTAAGTGAAATAATTTTATCAGAGAATGACAAATACCATATGATTTCACTTGCATGTGGAATCTAAAGAACAAAATAGCCCTGACCAGTGTGACTCAGTTGGTTGGGCATTATTCTGCAAAACAAAAGGTTGTCAGTTCCATCCTGATCAGGGCACATGTCTGGGTTGTGGGTTTAGTCCCAGGTTGGGGTGCATTCAAGAAGCAATGGGTCAATGCTTCTTTCTCACATTGCTGTTTCTCTCCCTCTCTCCCCTCCCCTCTCTAAAAATAAATATTTTTAAAAGACAACAAAATGAATGAGCAAACAAAATTGAAACAGACTTATAGACACAGAGAGCAGACTGACAGTTGCCAGAGGGGAGAAGAGCCTGGGGACTGGGTAAAAAAGGTGAAGAGATTAAGAGGTACAAATTGGAAAGGAAAATGAACTCATGTACATAGACAACATTGTGGTGATTGCTGGGGGGAGAAGGATATAAAGGGACTAAATGGCAATGAAAAAAGTACAATAAAAAAGGTACAATTGGGAGTTACAAAATAGTCACAGGGATGTAAAGTACAGCAGAGGGAATATAGGCAATAATATTGTAAGAACTATGTATGGTGCCAGGTGGGTACTGGAAATATTGGGAGGGGGGGGAAGACTTTATAAAGTATATGATTGTCTAGTCACTACACTGTACACCTGAAACTAACACAAAATAATATTGAATGTAAACTAATACAAAAATAAAAAAATTAAAATGGGGATATTTTGCATTAATTTCCTGAGAAATCTGTCACACTAGGCTGTTACTTCCTCACAGGAGTTGTAAATAGCAGTTGACCCACAGTCCTCTCCTGGCCAGATTCACTGATTTATTAGTTTGATCCCAGTGGATATTTTGGTCCATATTCTTGAAGTTCCTGATTTGTCCCAACTGCTTTGCAGAAGAGCTTGAAGCTGAGGTAAGTGATCTCGTTTTCCTCTTTATCTCATTTTTTCCCACTTTTGTGCTGCCCAGTGGAACTAGTTCAGCTCATCAAGGCTAAAGCCATTTCCTATGCTCTCCATGTCATTCCTTGATATACAAACATGCTGATTGTTTTCTCAATATTAAAAATAACACCACCCACTAACCCTGCTCTCTCCTTAAGCTGCTAGCACAACTCTCTCATTTATCTGTTTTAAGATATATCTATATTCATTGCCTCTGTTATTTACTATCTACTCACTTCTTAGTCCCTTATCCATCCTGGACTTCCATTTTCTAAGCTTAGTGGTATTTTCTGTTTTCATATTCTTTACCTCTTAGTGTCATTTGACATTGTTAGCTATCTTACCATGAAGTTAATTTTTTAGTTTGGACTATACTGTCAAATCTATACAATAATCTTGTGATTATTCTCTCTCTGCTTCATTTTCTTGTCACCTAGATATAGGTATTATGCAAAGCTTTATCCTTGGCCCTTTTCCTTTTATGTTCTCACTCATGGCCTTCACCTAGCACTGCTGTGTGGACTCTAGTCCATCATCTGCTGAGCTCCAGGCCCACACTTCTATCTACCTGCAGCATGTTCTGCCATGCCCTCTGATTTAAACCCATCTCAGAGTGATTTGCGGCTCTTCCCTCGTGATTGCTCCACTGTTTAATGGTATCACCTTTCTGGTAGTTACTAAGGCATGAAGTTGGTTTTCTTTCACATCTTCCTTTTCCAACAGCCAGCCAGGTGGGTAGCATTACTCAGAAGATGCATTAGTCTCTTGGCTGCCATAACAGAATATCCAAGACTGGGTGGCTTAAACAACAGAAATTTATTTCTTCACAGTTCTAGAGGCTGAAAGTCTAAGATCAGGTATTAGTAGGTTGGGTTTCTCCTGAGTCCTCTCTTCTTGAATTGCAGATGGCCTCCTTCTTATTGGGTGCCCATATGGTCTTTTATTTTATTTTTTCCATAATTTTATTTTTAAAGGTTTTATTTACTTATTTTTAGAGAAGGGAAGGAGGGAGAGAGAGAGGAAGAGAAACATCAATATGTGGTTGCCTCTTGTGCACCCCCTGCTGGGGACCTGATCCACAAATCAGGCTCATGCCCTAGACTTGAAATTGAACCAGTGACCCTTCAGTTTGCAGACTGGTGCTAAATCCACAGAGCCACACCAGCCAGGGTCTCACATGGTCTTTTCTCCATGTACATGCACTCCTGGTGTTTGTTTCTCTTATAAGGATGCCAGTTCTATTGGGTTATAACCTCACCCATATGACCTTATTTAACCATAATTATCTCTTTATGAGGCCCTGTCAGTAAATATAGTCACAATGGGAGTTAAGTCTTCGACATGTGAATTTTGAGAGGAACACAATTCAGTCCATAGCAAAAGGGTAGGCTATGGCTTGAAAGGTATCAAGGTTGGTTAGTAGAAAAAAATAATCTAAGGAATAAATTCAGGGAAAGTACACAACTGGCCCTATGGAGAAGCAGACAGAATGAGAAAATGACTATGTAATTAGAATATTCTTGGAACTCAGAACTGAGAAGACCCAAAAGCACAGTTGTATTCAAATTGAGCTGTGGCCTCAAAAGATGTCACTGTGCATGTACCTCTTTTTACAACAGAGGCCCCCTTCCTCATTACCATGCACCCACAACAAAACAACATGTGAGTGAAGTAAGCAGTAATTAGGGTGAATAACAAGGGCCTGTGAGCCCTGACACAGCCTGGGGGCTATGGACCTCCTGGACACTAGTCAAGGTCTGTTTAAATAAATATTTTGGACATCCTATTGTCATACTTGTCCTGTCTGAGGCCATCTCTGCATACAGAAATCTGAGGGAACAGGATTGAAGAGTTAATACAATCTGTCACTTAGTCCTCACTGTCACTCTTCCACCTTTGTCACTCCTGTGATCTTCTCATGGCTTCCACACTTGGTCAGGCCCTTTATTGCATGTGAGTAGAATTATTACAACAGCCTATTACCTGGCCAACCTCCAGTGTGTCTTTGCTCCAGTCCTTACCACCTACTATTCTTGAAGCTGAACTCTGACCCTGTCACTCTCTGTTTATATGCCTTGAGTGGTGCCCACTACCTACCAAACCAAGGCCAGATCCCTTGGGCTGGTATTCAAGGCCTTTACAGTCTAATTTGCCACCCACAAGTTTCCTCCTATTGTCTGTCCTTCAGTCACATTGGGTTTTACCTCATCAGTAATCATACTGAGGAACTTTCCCACACTGTTTTGTGTCTAAAATGTTCTCTTACTTCTGTACCTTCTGAGATCCTATCTGTCATCAAGGTGTAAATCAAATCCTACCTAATTTGTAAAGCTTCCCTTAACTTGTCTTATGTTATAGGTCTTATGTCCTTCATACACTGTTCACTGTGGTAGTTATGTTTGTACTGAGGCTTTTCCTTCATCCCTGTTCAACTATACAGTCTGTTGAGAATAGAGGTGGTGTTTTACTCTAACCCATCAACCACTTAACAGTGTTTTGCATGTAAGTGTGAGGTGAATATTTATGGCATGAACAGATGAAATCATACTTGGAGTCATATGACTTCTTGATGTTCAGTAGAAAGTTGAAGGACCTATGTTCGTGATTCTAAGCAGACTTTACCACTCCAGTATGCCTACTGAAGAAGCTAATTGTTTTGGGAAGGGAGAGAATATTAGGGAGCAAGAAACCCTGAAGTAGAGCTGGAAAGTGCCACTCTTACTCAGGGGCTCACAGGATGACTGGCAGGGCTTCAGACATGAATGGAGCTTGGGACTTCACCCATAGAGTGGAGGGGAAGGGAGAATGGCTCCAGTTTTTATTAGGTTTGGGGGACCCCTTAGACTTACTTCACAGGGTAAAGATCCCATGGGGGCTGTTAAAGGTTGCTTTTATCTGCTTGATTTTAAGTTTGCCTGGCTCAGAGTTAGAACTTGGGGAAAGGGGCTTAAGGCACAGACTTTAGATTGCCACATATTCCTATACTCTTGGCCAGGGCACTGACTATGGCTAGAGTTGGATCCTGAAGACTACATGTGGTGACCAAGGGCCTTTCTTAACTGGGCTGCCTCCTTGGTTTCTCCAGTTGAATAAAGGTGAGCTCAGGGTAGCTGTTAATAGTTTACCCAACCTAGACATTCTTCTCTGACCCAGGAGGGTGTTATCCCAATATTGAGGGGAGTGTAGAGGGTTAGGAGCAGCAAAGTGTGCTTTAAGCAATAGTTTCTTAACTTAGTGGTGTTTTAAAAAACAATGCTTATGTTCAGGTTTCAAGCCTGGGTCAGTAAGTAGGTCTGAAAAGGGGTCTAAGCATCAACTTTTATAAATCTCTATAGGTGAGTGGAATGGGACAACTAGGATTCAGAATAAAACTAGTAAGATGATTGTGAGGATTAAATGAGATAATATACCATGCTTGACACATAGGAGTTCTCAAACAGTAATTTATTATTGATGGTATATAGATTACACCATTTCAACTAAGTGTATCTGTTTACTCAGATGAAGCCAGTAAGTGCCTTTGGGCATGGGTAGACAACTCCCAAGATTGAAGACATGAATAAAGATTCTATTATTCTTGCTAACTTCACTTCCCCAGTAGTTGTCATTTCTTTTCCTTCCTTAGAATAATTTACTTTTTTCTGGTCTTTGTTTTATCTGGTCTGTAGCAACTTTGGGATTCCTTTACGAAATGATACCTAGAAGCTCAGAGGACTTAGACAAATAACTCTGCTTTCACTGCATGTTCACTTTTTTTTTTGAAGAGACTCTTTTTGAAATTTTTTTATTTTTATTTTTAATAGAGAAGGGAAGGAAAGGAGAGAGGGAGAGAAACATCAATGTGTGGTTGTGTCTCTCACATCCCCTACTGGGGACCAGGCCCACAACCTGGGCATGTGCCCTGACTGGGAATCGAACCAGCAACCCTTTGGTTTACAGGCCTGCGCTCAATCCACTGAGATACACCAACCAGGGCTGCATGTTCACTTTTAATTGGGAAATGTTTTGTGTTCTCATTAGGTTCCCACTGATGTTAAAATATTTCCCAGGGGATCATGGTTTAAGATTCCTTCATTCTTTTTTTTTTATGTTTTATGTTTTATTTTTTATAATGTATTTTATTGATTATGCTATTACAGTTGTCCCATTACCCCCCTTCATTCCCCTCCACCCTGAACACCCTCTCCCACCCACATTCTCCCCCTTTAGTTCATGTCCATGTGTCATAAGTTCTTTAGCTTCTACATTTCCCCTACTATTCTTGCCCTCCCCCTGTCTATTTTCTATCTACCTTCATTGCTACTTATTCTTCATACCTTTCCTCCCTCTCTCCTCCTCCCACTCCCCTGTTGCTAACCCTCCATGTGATCTCCATTTCTGTGGTTCTGTTCCTATTCTAGTTGTTTGCTTAGTTTCTTCTTGTTTTTTGTTTTAGGTACGGTTGTTAATAATTGTGAGTTTGCTGTCATTTTACTATACATGTTTTTGATCTTTTTTCTTAGATAAGTCTCTTTAACATTTCATAAAATAAGGTCTTGGGTCCTTCATTCTTAACCCTGTCCCCTACACTGGGTAGGCTTATGGGCATTTATGTCCATGTGATATTTTAATTGGATATGTCCACATACAACAATTATATTAGAACAGAGAACTTTTTAATGTGCAGGGTGCCAGGGCAGCCATGCTTCACTACAAGCTTCACTGACATAGGGATTAACTGAGGTGGAGTGTCACTCTTTCCCCTACTAGCCCTGCTGCAGAAAGTCCTGCAGTTTCCAGCCCCAAACACTCAAACTGAGAGGAAAATGAGATTTCCTCTCAGCCTCAGTCAACTAAGCTAAGCCCGTCTGGCTGTTTGAGTCTCACTTGTGTAGTCATAATTCCTTCAGGAGTCACTCTGGGCTCAGACTTCCAACCCCTATGCAGAGCTCCTGGTGAGGGTGAGTGTTGAGTCAGAAACACATAGGGGCCCATGTTGACCTTGGACTACTTTGGACTTGGAAGAGTCCCCTGGGTCCTAACAGCTATTTCTTTCCTATGGGAAAACAGCCCAGTGGCTTTAGTTTTTTCTTCTCTGGCCACATTCAGAAGTTCTACCTACCCTCCTTTGTTGTCACTACCTAGCCTTCCTAACTTCTAAAATGTACGTATTTTTTTTCTTGACTATGAGTGTGTTATTCTCTATACTGGTAACAATAATATAGTTCTTTTGGAAAAAGGTGGGATCTAAAGGTATAATTAGTAATTTAGATTGAGTTTTTAAAACCTCTTGGCACTCATCCCTGAGTATTCCTGTCCACCAGTAAGCACTTTGTTGTCTTTTCCATAGACAAGTGACTTTGTTCCCCAGAATTAACTTTTTTCCCCAGAGCTCAGTAATGGTTATAGCTCTCTTTCATTTCCAGTATTTTATTTTGGCTATTGGAACTTGGGAATAAATCCTGCTGAAAATTTAATGGACTCTGGCTTTAGATTTCTGTGATGAGATCATAGAAATCCATAGATCTTCCCTAGTTTCATGTCTATCTACCATAGGGGTCTCATCCCTGGATTTTCTCAGGAAGCAGAAGATGGAGGTGGTGGGGGGTGCTGAAGAAATAGGAAACAGTATCCTTAAATATAAAGATCCTTCCTAGTTAGGCCCTGTGTTTCAACTACCAGGCATCCTCACCCCATAGCAGTGATGGAATCTTGCTCAAATAACTAATCTCAGCCCAGATTTTGAGACCAGCAGAACACCAGGGTGTGGACTAGACAGACATAGTCCTGGAGCTGGACCAGAACACAGCCCTCTTGATGCCTAGTTGAATTGTCTCTCTACAAAATGGCAAAGAAAACAAATACTTTTGGGACCCCAAAGGCCCATGTAAGGCTTGGCTTTTTGTGTTTTGATCAGCTTTCTCTACTGGTGGAGTTGAAGGTGGTAAATATTTTATCAGTTTGGCATGGGCACTTTCAGTGACTGAATTGTGCGGAAGGCAAATGTGGTGACAGGAGGAAATCTCATGCTCAAGCAGTCACTGTTTTCCAACCAGCACAGTAGCCTGTCTTCCTTTCCTTTCCCCTTTCCTTTCCTTTCCTTTCCTTTCCTTTCCTTTCCTTTCCTTTCCTTTCCTTTCCTTTCCTTTCCTTTCCTTTCCTTTCCTTTCC
>CM052551.1:20118426-20141203 GCA_028533065.1 Trachops cirrhosus | reverse complement strand
GAAGGGGCTGGAAGGAAGTATTCCAAGTCATGAAAGGCAAGGACCTACATCCCAGATTGCTCTATGCAGCAAAACTTTCATTTAGAATGGAAGGGCAGATAAAGTGCTTCCCAGATAAGGTCAAGTTAAATGAGTTCATCATCACCAAGCCCTTATTGTATGAAATGTTAAAGGGACTTATCTAAGAAAAAGATAAAAAAACATGTACAGTAAAATGACAGCAAACTCACAATTATTAACAACCACACCTAAAACAAAAACAAGAAGAAACAAAGCAAACAACTAGGACAGGAATAGAACCACAGAAATGGAGATCACATGGAAGGTTAGCAACAGGGGAGTGGGAGGAGGAGAGAGGGGGAAAGGTAGTAAGAATAAGTATCAATGAAGGTAGATAGAAAATAGGGGAAGGGCAAGAATAGTAGGGGAAATGTAGAAGCTAAAGAACTTATGACACATGGACATGAACTAAAGGGGGGGAATGTGGGTGGGAGAGGGTGTTCAGGGTGGAGGGGAATGAAGGGGGGATAATAGGACAACTGTAATAGCATAATCAATAAAATACATGAAAAAAACAAAAAAATTAAAGAGGACAAAATGGAGTGGATGTCTTCTAATTCTTCAAATGCAAAGAAAGGGGGTATGATACAATGATGCAGCATGGGCATGGTTTGGTACTTTCTGGTCCAAGAGGCCAGTGCCACCTGAGATTCCTTCCTTTCAGTTAGTTGGGCTCAGAAATTCTATTTAAATCAACAAAGACCATTTGAGTAATGGCCATATCAAGTTTTTCTAGGAGCTATAATTATAATTCTAAATCAAAAGCCAAAGCTATTTGAGTTAGCCCTAAAATTGGAAGTTCTAATTTTACATTATTGGGAAAGAAAACAACCCTTTAATGTTGTACTTCCTGTGTAATGGAGTTGTAACATTTGTCCACCCCCTAATCTTTTTCAGGTAAAAAGGGAGTGTACATGACTGACATAACACCTCAAGGTGTGGCTATGAAAGCTGGTGTCCTGGCTGATGATCACTTGATTGAAGTGAATGGAGAGAATGTAGAAGATGCCACTCATGAGGAAGTGGTTGAAAAGGTATACTTTTCTTGCTTTATCTTTCACTTTGCTCTCATTGGAAGTGACGGGGAGATAACAGTGGTAGTTTATGAAGGGAGAAATAAAATCATGGGAAGTTACCCTTTTGTATTAAGAACAAAAAGACTCATTAGTGGCCTAAGCAGAGTTGATACAGGGTTTTAGAAAAGGACTTTGCTAGTTTCATATTATCTCAAAAATGTGTTGTAAAGAACCACTAAATTTATCTTTTGGATTTTATTGTACCTGATTGTGAGTGCCCCCTGAATTTATAGTAATTCAATGTTGAACCAATGTTCTAAAATACTTTAATATAAGCTGGAAGATAATCTATGTGGCAATGAATACAGAGCTACAGATGGGAGGTACTAGAAGGCATTACCCCAAATCTTATGTCCGAGCACGGTCCCATGATACGTGGAAAATAGTCTGAAGTTTTCCTTTAAGGTTATTTGAAATCTTGATCATTGACCAATCTTACCACTTTCTGATAGAATAATCTTTCAAAATATACCTTTATTTGTTTTCTTTTCCAAACTCCTTTTCTAGACTTCACCTAAGAACTTTTCTGGGTTTTCTGAATTCTAGCTCTCACTTTGGTTCAGTTAGCATCTGTGTGGTTGAGGTCATACTTAGCAAGGGGAAAAATAACAACTGCGGAAGTGAAGGTAGACAAATACTAGTGAGGTGACAGGAAACAGTGTAACAGCTGAAACTTAGGCCTTATACTCCATATTTTCTGTTGAATCTAGACACTGTGTGCCTACCTACAGAAACTTTCCTATTTCCCAGCAGTTTTTGGATATTGATGTTGGTCCTCACCTGTGTGTGTTGTTGCAGGTGAGGAAGTCAGGAAGCCGTGTCATGTTCCTGCTGGTGGACAAGGAAACTGACAAGTACCATAGTGAGCAGAATACAAAATTTAAAAGAGAAACAGCCAGTTTGAAATTACTACCCCACCAGCCCCGGGTTGTTAAGATGAAGAAGGGAAGCAATGGCTATGGTTTCTATCTGAGGGCAGGTCCAGAACAAAAAGGTAAGGCACTAGGAGAGCAGAAAACTTGGCAGTGTAACCATCCAATTCTTCATCTATGTCTGACTCCAGAGTTCCACTAGGACCTCAGCCCCCAATATAAGGGAGGTAGTAAGAAGCTAGAAAGCATAGCTGGGTCAGTTTCCATATCACATGGGGGCTTGATGATGCATATGCCCCTAGGTTTCAATAACAGAATAAAGCAAATATTTTGGATCTAGGCAGTGGTGTGCTATTAAATTGGTCCTTCAGGGAGGTGGGGGAGGAAACCCTAATTTGTAGCATTTGTTGATTTTTGTGGTATAAATACTCTCACCATGTCTGATTTCAAGCTACCCACATAATACAAAATGCAAAGTTGAGAAGTATTGTGCACAATTGGTACTCATGAGCTGGTGTGAGGAAGCCCTAGCACATCCCTAGATCTGAGGCACAGGTGTGGGTTGGGATCTCAGGTGCAAACAGAACCAGTAATCTTTCTGATTCCTTGTAACTCAACATGGTAAGTACAAAGGTCCTCCTAGGGAAGATGAGTGCATAAAAGTAGGTTCAGGTCATGTAAACTGTTATACACCCAGAAGTTGCTATTTTCTTTTTATTATATGTGTATACATGAATTCATCAAATATTAATTTGGTTCATATTATGTAAAAATATCCTTGGGCCTTTGGCACTATCAAGTGAATCAGATGAATTCTTCAGTCAAGGAGCCTACTAGTTAGATGAGATAAGATACATATCCATATGGGAAGAAATTGAAGGTTGGAGCAAGCTTTTCTCACTCTACCTCATAGTAGAGGTGGCACTTGAGCTTAGATTTTGTAATATAAATAGAATTTGGACAAGTTGATGGAGCAGGGACAAGGAAGGCTGTTCCAGAAAGATAGGAGTTAGATGAACAAAGCAAGGAAACAGGCACAGTTTGATTGATATCTAATGAGAAGCACAAAAAACCCAAGTTAGGAAGATAGGTTGGAGAGAGAAATGAAGGACCTTTAATGCCAGGTTGAGGAGTTTGGACTTGATTCTGTAGTCTATGATGTGTTAACAGTTTTTTGAGCAGTGCCAGAGGAAAAAAATAAGCATACAGTGTCTTGGCGGGGGGGCATTACACATCTTAATTATTGCTAATAATTCTACAAGAATTGCTGAAATTGAGGGCGCAGAGGAGATACAATTATATAAGGTCAAATAACTGTGGTATAACTGGGATCACACTCAGGTTTGTTTAGTTCCAAAGCTGGTGCTCATGCTGTTGCACTGGGGAGTGACTTGGTCACATATTGTATCAAGATGAAGATGAAGGCAGATCTGTATTGGAGACAGCAAAGATTAGAGACAGGGAGAGCAACTGGTAAGGTGCGATAGTGTTAGGGTAGATAGTTGAAGCACCAGGGAGTCTCTCCCATTGGCCAAGGTGGCTCAGGGAGAGGTTCTTACACTAAGTGCCTGAAAGCTAAGCAGATGAATGGATAGGGCTGAATGTGCCAAAAGCTAGAAAGATTAATGGATAGAACTCGAGGGTGTCAGAAGCTAGAAATATGAATGCATACAGCCCTAGCAGAAATCTAGAAAGATATTGGATAGAAAAAAAAAAGCCCTCCATTCCCTATTCCTATAAGAACCTAGGGCTTGACCAGCAAAGGAGATGGTCTTTGAGATGGGAGCCCACCATTCTCCCAGGTGGCATGGCACCTGAATAAAACTTTTTCCTTTTGCACCAGCACCTCCTCCATGAGTTTGGCTTTCATTACAGCAGGCAGCTGCACCTCCCTTTTTTTTTTTTTTTTGTTCAGTTATAGTAGCAGTTTAGGTAGCATTCAAGACAGGAACTAACACAAACTGCGTTTAGGGTAGGTGAAGTGGGACTAAAAAGAGATGTGTAAAATATTAAGCTAGCATTGAAGAATTTATTAGATATGGGGAGTGGATGCTGAGGAAGAATCCATTGTGTCAGTGACTGGGGCAATTGTGCTCCCACTAACAGGTGACCAAGAAAGGAGTTTTTGGGAATACATTAGATTGGGAGGGATCTATGGATATCCAGTTGGAGATGCCTACCAGCTAGATGGAAAAGTGAAACTAAAACTTGCTGACTCTTAATGCTTAGCATGCTATTTTGTCAAGATTGAATTTCAGACATTTTTAGTAACAACATGATTCTTTTCTTAGAACCTTTCATTATTAATAGGCTGGGTTTATTTCTGGAGGAAGTTCTGAGCAGAGAATGAGACTGAAGAGGGCACTTATAGGCTTCTTAGAATGGGTGTCAGTGGGAGGGACAGTGGCTGTATTCAGTATGCCTACTACATAGTTGATCAGGGCCTTGGGCTCCAGCAGAAATCCTAGTTTTATAGGGGCCTTTCTGATAATTTTTTTTTTTTTGGGTGGTGGGGTGGTTAGGTCAAATCATCAAAGATGTAGATTCTGGAAGTCCAGCAGAGGAGGCTGGCTTGAAGACCAATGACCTGGTACTGGCTGTCAACGGCGAGTCTGTGGAATCCCTCAGTCATGACAGTGTGGTGGAAATGATCAGAAAGGGTGGAGATCAGACTTCACTGTTGGTCGTAGACAAAGAGACAGACAGCATATACAGACTGGTAAGTAATACAAGGTCACATATTCATGCTTTAAGGTTGGGTCCATTCATGCATACCCTCACTTTGGCTGTTTCTTTTCTTCTTCTTTTCCTTCCTTTCTTCTCCTTTCTGACCCAGTGCTGTTTGGCTGACTATCTTCTATTTCCACCACCATGGCTACTGCATTCATGAGCCCATTGTGTTAGCACTGGTGTTCATTGTGTCAGCTGATGAGAGAGTCTGGATGATTTCAACTGGCTGAATCATTCTTTCTACTTGGTTGTTTAAGTTTTCACTTTGATCTTTGAACTGGAAAGTAAATAAGAGAATGCCATGTTATTGGTACATGAATTTTAAATTCTTAGATTCATGATTTTCAAAGAATTTGCAAATATAACTGCATAATTAATCTTTTAATAAAAAATGCTTTAATGTTTTATGCTTATTTTAATTTTTATTTTTTAAATATATTTTATTGACTATGCTATTACATTCGTCCTATTTCCCCCGCTTTATTACCCTCCACTCTGCACCCTCCTTCCCACCTGCATTCACCTCACTTAGTTCATGTCCAGGGCCGTTCATACAAGTTCCTTGGCTTCTACATTTCCTATACTATTCTTAACCTTCCCCTGTCTATTTTGTACCCACTATTTACTTATTCCCCATACCTTTTCCCCTCTCCTCCCCGCACCCCTTCCCACTGATGACCCTCCAAGTGATCTCCATTTCTGTAATTCTGTTCCTGTTCTACTGGTTTGCTGAGTTTGTTTTTTTTTTTTTTTTTTTTAGGTTTGGTTGTTGATAGTTGTTTGTTGTCATTTTACTGTTCATAGTTTTTGATCTTCTTCTTTTCCTTAGATAAATCCCTTTAGGCCCTGGCGGGTGTAGCTCAGTGGATTGAGCATGGGCTGTGAACCAAAGGGTCACCGGTTCAATTCCCAGTCAAGGCACATGCCTAGGCCATGGACCAGGTTCCCACTAGGGGCCACGTGAGAGGCAACCACACATTGATGTTTCTCTCTCTCCCTCTTTTTCCCTCCCTTCCCCTCTCTCTAAAAATAAATAAATAAAATCTTTTTTAAAAGTTAAGAGAAAAAAGCCCCTTTAACATTTCATATAATAAGGTCTTGGTGATGATGAACTCCTTTAACTTGACCTTATCTGAGAAGCACTTTATCTGCCCTTCCATTCTAAATGACAGCTTTGCTGGTTAGAGTAATCTTGGATGTAGGTCCTTGTCTTTCATGACTTCAAATACTTCTTTCTAGCTCCTTCTTGCCTGTAAGGTCTCTTTTGAGAAATCAGCTGACAGTCTGATGGGAACTCTTTTGTAGGTGACTGTCTCCTTATCTCTTGCTGCTTCTAGGATTCTCTCCTTCATTTTTACCTTGGCTAATGTAATTATGATGTGCCTTCATGTGTTCCTCCTTGGGTCCAGCTTCTTTGGGACTCTGAGCTTCCTGGACTTCCTGGAAGTCTATGTTCTTTGCCAGATTGGGGAAGTTCTCCTTTATTATCTGTTCAAATAACTTTTCCACTTTTTGCTCTTCCTCTTCCTCTTCTGGTGCCCCTATAATTCAGATGTTGGAATGTTTAAAGATGTCCTGGAGGTTCCTAAGCTTCTCCTCATTTTTTTGAATTATTTCTCTATTCTTTTCTGTTTGGTTGTTTCTTTCTTCCTTCTGGTCCACTCCATTGATATGAGATCCATCTTTCATTCCATCACTATTGGTTCCCTGTGTATTTTTCTTCATTTCACTTATTGTAGCCTTCATTTTTTTCATCTAGTTTGTGAGCAAAGTCAACCAATTCTGTGAGCATCCTGATCACCAGTGCTTTGAACTGTGCATCTGACAGGCTGGCTATCTCTTGGTCGCTTAAAAGGATGGGTTCTGGGGCTTTCATTTGTTCTTCTGTTTGAGCCATCTCTCTTTTTTGGTGGGGGGTCTGATCGCACCTGCTACGTATGAAGGATGGAGCCTTAGGTGTTTACCAGGGTGGGGCAACCCAGTCACTGGGTTGTGACACTGTATGTGGGGGTGGGGTCTGAGAGGGAACAATGGTGCTTGCTCCTCTCTCCCTTGGATTTCAGTCCCTTCTGCTGCTTCCCCCAAGCAAACTGGACCTTTCTGGTGCTGATTCCCGTGTGGGTGGGCTTGTGCACGTTCTAGGATCCCATGGGTCTCTCCAACACACTCTTCTATGAGGCTGGGTGTCTCTCCCTGTACCTCAACCCCCACAGGTGTTTTCAATCAGTGTCCCAAGGTTCTATTTCCAGGCGCTGGGACCCTGGGTTGTGAGTGTGGTCTTTCTCACTGCCCAGTTTTGCTTGATTTTTCTTTTTTTTAATTTTTTATTGTAGTTTATTCAGTACAGTTTCTATCCTTTATTCCCATTCCAGCCCACCCACCCATTCCTCCCCTCTTCCCTCCCCTTTCCAACACCCCTAGTTTTGTCCATGTGTCCTCTATATTTGTTCCTGTAAACCCTTCCCTTCTCCCCTGAAATTCCCTCCCCTCACCCCTGTAGTCACTGACAACTCTATTTCAGTGTCTTTTGTTATATTTTACTTGTTTCTTTGTTTTGTTGTTTAGGTTCCTGTTAAAGGTGAGATCATATGGTATTTGTCTTTCACTGCCTGGTTTATTTCACTTAGCATAATGCTTCCCAACTCCATCCATGCTGTTGCAAAGGGTATGAGTTCCTTCTTTCTTTCAGCTGCATAGAATTCCATTGTGTAAATGTACCACAGTTTTCCAATTTTGCTTGATTTTTCTGCACGTGAATGTGGCCCAGACAGCCAGGTGCTTTGTGTGCTGTGCTTCGCTTCACAGTCGCTGCCTCACTGGGTCTGCCAGCCACCTGTGCTCTTGCGCTCAGGATGCGTTACACTCCCAGGATGCGTTCCACGTCCAGTGCCACCACTTTTTGTGCCCTGACCCCTCTCTGCCCGGCTGCCTGACTCCGCTCCTCCTACCAGTCTGGATGAATGTGTATATGTTAACTCCTTGGTTGTCTGACTTCCATACAGTTCAATTTTCTGTCAGATCTGGTTATCTTGTTTCTAAATTGTTGCTAGGCTTATTTTGGTTGTGTGAGGAGGCACGGTGTGTCTACCTACACCTCCATCTTGGCTGGAAGTCCGTAAACTTATTTTTCAGGGGTTCCATGGGGTATAGCTTGAGCAGATAGAGAAGCTATAGTGAGCTAGCTTTTGGCTTAGGAGAATTGAAGCTGTTAGGAACAGGATAAACCATTTCTGCAGAGTAGTGAGTTCCCAGTTGGTAGAAAAGGTCAAGAAATCAGAAGGACACTGCTCTGGTTGTTGTAAAGGGGGTTCTGGCATGAAGTCCTTTCCATCTTCTAATCTTATGACAGAATAATTTCACTATAATTTTAATGTTTTGGTTAAAAAGAGAATTTTGATCTGTAAAGGTGTCTGTCCCCATCTTCTTCCTCCCTCTTCCTCCCAAAGTTGCATAGGTGGGCTGGATGTTTTGAGATATAGCAGTGAATAAAACACCTAAACCTGTTTTTAGAACATACTAGACACCCAAATATTTGAATGAAGAATGAAATATTAAGTGTTTTATGTTATTGTACTTTGCCTCAGCATTAGCTACCACTGTCAGTCTATTTGCTTGTTTGGATAGTGATGTTAGAGGTATTTTTTTGCATGTAATGTCACTGATAATTTTCTACACCTTAAAGAGAGAAAGAAATGTGGAAAATTTGCAAGTATATCACTGAAAGCTCCACAGTTAGTTGAATTGGCTAACTAGGAGATTCTGTGCTAGTGCTCGTCTCGTTTAGAAAGAAGGATGTGGTCTTGTGGTTAGTAAGACAGATAATAACCAGAGGACACCAAATCTAATTTGTCTATTGAACAGTATGACTTGGGGTAGAGCACACATTATATATTCACTTTCAATTGCTTAGATTTTTTGACACTGCCTCACAAATGTCTTGGGCACTTGTGGGCAGCAATTTAACTACTGATCTAGGATTTCACCATACTCAAATCTACCCTTTTAATTCTCTTAACTAAAACCTAGTCAGCTAAGCTCCTCTTTCTATAAAAAAAATCAGTCATATGTTTCCAGTTCAATGCGTCTTCTATATTTAAGACTATCAGTGCCTTCTTCTCATGGATGGTCTGGGAGTTGGGATGGATTAGAAGTATTTAAGATAGGAGTTTGGCTAATGGTTACAACAATAAATAGTAAGACAGAGTACAACACATCACAGTGCTGGAGGGGTAGTGGGGGAAGCAAATATCAAAGGATTGGAATTAACTTTTAATATCATGTGACTATATGATTGCTGCCACTACCGCTCCAATTAATTATTATGTATACTTTGGATTGTGATAGAAACAATGTCTTGTGTTACCTTTTCTCTAAGTGTTTAAGGAGCTCTGAAGATCATCTTACCGAAGGGAAAGAGCCAGATGGACCTACTTTGCATGAGATAGTGGTCAAGTCACTCAATGTGTATAACCTCCTGTCAGGGAGATTGCCTATCATTGTTCAGTGGCTTCCTTACTATTACCAAGTCAGAAGAAACTAGCAATTCTGTTCGACTTATTTTTGGATCCTTGTAGAACATTTGTGCTGCTTTTATTTTATGTACATGTGATGTGTTTACATGTTTATATACGTTACTCCATAACCAAGCTCAATCTTCCTTTATACCCTTCCTGGTTGGGGTAACAGAGAAATTTTACAGCCCACAATCAGATGTATCAGGAAGAGGAGTGGAACATGTATGACACCGTGTAAATGAAACTAGCATATTTATTAGTGTAATTACTCATATTTACAATTAATGCTTCTCCCCTTTATTTTCCAAAGGGTCATTTTTCTCCATTTCTCTACTATCAAAGTCAAGAACTGCCTAATGGTTCTGTCAAGGAGGCTCCAGTTCCTACTTTTGCTCCTCCAGAGATCTCAAGTCCAGATACTCCAGAGGAAGTACATCATAAGCCTAAACTGTGCAGGCTGGTTAGAGGTGAAAATGGCTATGGCTTCCACTTAAATGCAATTCATGGTCAGCCAGGCCCATTCATCAAAGAGGTATGGTAATCTGGTTCCAGCAGCCCAATAAACACAGCAACAATTAGAAGGGCCTGTTTCACTCATTGATGGCTTAGTAAAAAGGTTACATTGAAGACCTACACTGAGTGTCTCACTTGGGTTCAAATAATTGCTATCATGGTCCCTTTAAGATAGCTACTAGTACATCCTAAGCCCACATCTTTTTTTCTAAATACCTGTTCCCCTCAATTGTCTCTTTAGATACTTTCAAATCAAATAGAGTTGACATGACTGTAGCTGGCAGTCACTATCACCATTGACTGAGAGTGATACTTACTTGCTTCTGTGCATTTAGCATAATGCCCTATGTTGTAGTGACTGACAGTGAGAAGGCTATCCCTACAGCTCTCTGAAATTGGGAATGAAGAAGGGACCTATGACATCTATGCCTTCAACCCAGAAGACATACAATATGATAATCAACCACTGTAACCCTACGTGTATTTCAGTATGGAAGTTGTAGCCTTCACAAGCAGAAAGCATTAGAGCACTTTCACTAACTTCTGTACCTAAAGGAGAAATAGTAACAGTTAAGTTCTCAAACTCCTCATCTCTCCTTTGAAGGGAAGCTAGTCTAACATTCCCTTATCTGTGTTTGGAAGTGATAACTCAAAACCTCTGTTCACAGGTACAGAAAGGCAGCCCTGCCAACCTGGCTGGGCTAGAGGATGAAGATATCATCATTGAAGTGAATGGGGTAAATGTGGTGGATGAACTCTATGAGAAGGTGGTGGACAGAATCCAGAGCAGTGGGAAGAATGTCACACTCTTAGTCTGTGGAAAGAAGGCTTATGATTATTTCCAGGCTAAGAAAATCCCTATTGTTTCCTCCATGGCTGATCCACTAGATGTACCCTTTGATTCCAAAGAAGGAACATTGGGGGAGTCAGACCACAACTCACACATGGCAAAAGAACGAGTGAGTGGTAACACATTTTTTTTCAGTGATCTAACTTACCAGAATATGGAAAACCCTTAATAAGTGCACCTCATGTCCATGTTTACCATAGATTTCCTAAACTACTAGAAAATTACAATGTAAAGGTAACTGGCACATCAAGTTATTGTAGGAGAGAGGATGTAGTATAAAAACAACAAATTTCTTATTTTTCATAGCATAGAGTTGACAGTAACTATCTAGAATTGATAAACCAAGGAATAAATTAAGTATCAAAATTATAATAGGAGTGGAAGTTCAATCAGGCTATTTATGTACAAACTCTGATTCTGCTGTGGGGAAATGGATTTATTCTCTGTGTGCCTTGTTTTCCTTACTATAAAACAAGGAAATTTTGTAGGGCTGTATCAGGGTTATATTAACTAAGACTATTAAAGTGGATCAAACAGTGCCTTGTACATGGTAAGCATGAAAATGAATGGTGGAGGTTAGAGACAGTATTGTTTTTAAAATAACTGATAGGTGTTCAAGTTTTATTACTAGGGACAAATAAACATTATTCTCTACGTATTTAGATCAGATAAATTCCTTGGTAAATCTGTTTTTATTTTTGTCCAATTTCTTTTCATAGATGAACTTGAGTTCCAAGAATGAACTGACCTATCCAATTTCATAAAGGAAACATACAGCAAAGCCAAGACTCAAAAGTTTTAGATTATTTTTCTTCCATTATATTAATTTAATTCTTCTAATTGTTAATATAAAAATACCAATTTTAAATGAATACTCACTGTAATAGTCCATTTAGGCTGCTATAATAAAATACCATATACTGGGTGACTTATAAACAACAAACATTTCTCACAGTTCTGGGGGCCGGGAAGTCCAAAAATCAAGGTACTGGCAGATCTGGTGTCTGGTGAAGGCCCTCTTCTGGGTGGCAGACTATGGATTCTTGCTCTGTCCTCACATTGTGGAAGAAACAAGGGGTTTCTGGGGGCTTTCTTTTAGAGCACTAATCCCAGCTCTGCCCTCATGACTTGATCACCTCCCAAAGGCCCCACCTCCTATTACTATCATCTTGGGGATTAGGATTTCACCATATGAATTTTTGGGAGTATAATTATTCAGACCAAAGAACACACAATAGCCATTGACCATACTGTCAATTTCTTAACAAAGAAAGTATTCTCATTGTCTTTTAAGAATCCTATAATATGGGGGTGGGCTGGGATGGGAGTAAAAGGCAGAAAACTGTATTTGAGCAACAATTTAAAAAATGTAAAAAAAAAAAAGAATCCTATAATGTCTCTATAGGGAGTCAATTATAGTACTATGCTAGTTTTATAGAAAGGGAATACATATATAGAGACTTTAAGAAATTTGTTAGTTTCAAATAGCAAGCTGAACACAAAGCCAAGTGTACAATTCAGGTCACTTGTATGTAGTGACTCTAACAAGTGACTCAACTCCCTGACTTAAGTCATGCAACTCTAGAATAAATCATCCATCTCTTGATATTCACACTCTACCACTTAAAGACCCTTTGTTTTCTTTTTTACAGACCTACAGTACAGCCTCTCATTCTTCTTCCAATTCTGAAGATACAGAAATGTGATGAGAACAAATAATGGCTTTGGCAGATCGTTGTTTCTGGGTATTTAACAGGAATCCTTTTCCAAGGAATGAGCTGCCACCCATTTTGCTGTCTCTGTTAAAGAACTCCTCTGGAAACCACTTCATCATGTGTAATTGTTTTCTGTTATCATTTATCTCAGGGGTAGCTATCGCAGATGGCTTATTTATAGTCAACTTAGGAAAAGTTAAGGCAGGGGCCAGATCGTGTTCATGTAATCTCTTTCAAGTTTCACAGCTTAACTATACAGGGTCTGGTACACAAATAATGCCTCTTTTTTATTACATAATCATAAGCATGTAATTCTGTAACATAACAGTATCACACGCAAGCATACCATATGACATTTTAGGTGAAATTTTTGAATTAAAACTATAAATTATTACATCCATATTATTACGCTACCAACCACACTGAAGCAAGCATTACTTCTGCTGGACCCTGTATTTCTCTGTATGATGATATCTCTTACTTCTATTTGGGGCTCCTTGAGCACCAAAGATGATTTATAAATCTGTATATGTGACAGCTGTCAATTAAAGTAACTGAGCATATAAGCCTATTAAAATTATGATTTTTAAAGAATGCTGTGTTTACCAAAATAAATGCCATTAAAAAGATCTTTTGATTGTGCTCAAACATTCCCTATTAGCTGATCTAATCTTAACAGTGCTTTAGTTTTTGGTAAACTTTTTATGCTTTACCCTTCATTTTGCCTCTAGAAACCCAAAATAAAACAAAATTCAGAATAAGATCTCAGTAATAAAATAGAGACTGTCTAGTAGTAAAATTCAGCATTTTCTTAAATTGCGTTTCTGAGTGTCCTATAAATTTTGCAACATTTTCCTTTTACAAATGAAAAAATTGAGTTGTAAGACAGGAAAGAGACTTAATCCAGTTTGTAGTTATTCACTGTTCTACCCACAGCATGAGGAGCAGATAAAAAAAGACATCATTACTAAATTGAATAAATGTAGAGTAATTCACTCTTAAATAATACTAAGTTCAAAGGAAATAAAGACAAACGGCATGCTTGAAATCTGTCTTGGTAGAATCTATTTCTACCCCGTTCCCAGAAAAGAAAAGATAAACTCTTGGTTATTTTAATAGGGCAAGGGTTGGGGAAGGAGGAGTGGAATGCTAACTCATGTTAGACCACATAAGCAAAATACCAAGGTATTTTTTTAAGAGAGAGGGGAAGGGAGGGAGGAAGAGAGATAGAGTGAGTGAGTGACAGAGAGAGAGAGAGAGAGAGAGAGAGAGAGAGAGAGAGAGAGAGAGAGAGAGAGAGAGAGAGAAATTATTTGCCTCTCACACACTTGCAAACCAGGCAAGTGCCCTGACCAGGAATTGAACTGGTGACATTTTGGTTCACAAACTGGCACTCAATCCACTAAGCAACATCAGCCAGGGTAAACCAAGATATTTTTGATAAAGAAGCTAAGGCCAAAGAGTTGCAATCTCTGATTTTAATGGCAGTCAATCTCAAGGGAAAGCCAAAACCTTTCTCCATGTGAATTTTGACTTAAACAGAAATCCTACATATTGGGCCCAGCTACTGTAGACTTCTCTTACCTCATAGTTCACGTGTATTTCCCCACCTCTAGTTTCTTGACTCTTTTCCACCCTTATTTCCCAATGTTGCACCAGTCTCAAACCAACACAGGAACCTCTCAGCTGAGTATTAGATTCAGCTACCTTGTTCTCTCATGCTCTAGAGGATGCTACTGATGATCACACTACCATGTGAGGTAGAAAGCATAAGCCTGAGGTAGAATATGCTACAATAGCATTTTGTTTGTTTAAAAAATATTAGGCCCAGGTCCATTCCATTTTTTCTCTTCTTATATCCAAATTCTGGCACCACTGGCCTGTTAGCAGTCTGTAATATGAATGAATTCAAGGTGTCATATGCTTCTCTGGTGCCTGTTTATGAGCCAAATAGAGGAACAGTATGCTGGAGAGAGCACTAACTAGGAAGATCACATCGAACCAACGGTGGTAGAAGTTGAACTGCAGTTCTCCAAGGACTTCAGTGATTATGGTGCGGTATTCTAGGGGCATGCTCATTCGGATCAGCAGCACAGATGAGACGAAGTACATGCCCTGTAAGTCAAACACATTAATCCAGAAGTCACTTTGCATGTAGTGAGGGAAAGGTCAAAGGGCGTGGTTAAAATATTTAAAAGTATAAAACACTTCTGGTATTTTACCGCTGTAAAGATAAAGCTGGTTTTCAAAACTTACCATTATCTGTGCTAATAGCAGGACAATGACATTGGAGGACTTACTGCTAGAGATGGCATAAAAGAACTGTCAATAAAGGGAAAAGAGATAAATGTATACATCACTGCTATATCCTGTGTCAAGAAAAAAAGAACATTAAGTAGTGTGATTAACACTTATTTAAAAGTGTCTCTTCCATGCCACAATCCTGTATACAACAATTTGTATGATTAAGGCTATAAAGAAGAGACTTAAGTAGACTCAAAAAATGATCTAGTTACAGTTTTCCTGTGGGCAGTTGGTTTTAAGTATTACATTGTAACATAAAAGGATTCCCATCTAACAAACTTTTTAGAAACTATGTGATACACCTGACTTTAACATCACTATAAACACTTAAAGAGTTTACTCTAGGTCCCTGAAATTGTTACTGGGCTGCTCCTGAGCTCTTTCCAAAATTGTGCTAGATGCCTGGAGACTATCTTTCCTCCATTTTCTCAACATCTTCCCTCCTCTCATTCAAAGAACTCTTGGGTCTGAAATCCCTACCTCTTACCATAGAGTATTTACCCTCCAGGAAGCTTTCGTATGTTGAGCAGAAAGCAATCGAATATTCTTCTTTTCCTACTTCCAGATCCTCCTGACAAGTGACTGCCACAGTTATTCTTCTAACCTCAAATCCTTCTCTCATTCACTCATTCCAAATATCTGCTGAACACCTACCGTGTGTCAGGTACTATTCTAGATGCCACTGATATCAGTGAACAAAACAGACTGTGGTCTCATTCTATGACCTTTGGTAAATGTAGTTTTACCTGATTATATAATGTAAGTACATCATCATCAATTTATGTATTAGTTTAACTTTTAATTCCTCACCTGAGGATATTTTTATTAATTGCTTTTTTTTTTCAGAGAAGTGATAGAAAGGAAGAGGAAGAGAGAGAGAAACATTGATGTAACAGAGAAACATTGATCGGTTGCCTCCTGTAGGGTCCCCAGCTGGGGATCAAACCCACAACCTAGGCATGTGTCCTGACCAGGAATTGAACATGCAAACTTTTGGTGCACAGGACAATGCTCCAACCACTGAGCCACACTGGCCAGAGCTTTACTAGCTTAACTTTTAAAAATTCTGTTGTATGTCTTTTAAATATGTGTTGTTTAAGATCTCAGAAGACAGAAATCTTAAATGGGTAAAATTATCTCACAACGCCATATAGAATTAAACAAATAACTACTTTATAATTCTGTGATACAACATACCTTGGTAAGAGTGATTAGTAATCCTCTGATAGATGTTACAATGATTATTCCAACCAGAATAAAGGAAATATGTTGGGACCAGAACTTCACCTGCCACCATAATGGAAAGAATAAATACCTGTTAAATCTCTGTTCAGAAAGATGTGAAGGTTAACAAGGTGCATTCTGATTGCTTATGTGACTGTGAAAGGAAACTTCATTAGGTCCTATCTGATTAAAAAAAAATTTTAGGGAAGCAAACAAGTAGCAACTAAAACACCTATAGGAAGACTACAGTAGATATCTTCATTACCAGACATAATGAAGACTTAAGGACAGAAGAAAGCAAATACAGTGAAGTGGTTAAAATAACACGAATAAATCAGAAGAAACACAGATCTAATGATATAGCTTCAATGTGATAAATGGAAAGCACAAATTAAAAGGAAACTACATAACAGCTTGACTATTTTTATTATCTGTGACAATTCTCTGATCACCCAAAACTTTAAGGAATTTTTCATTTTTAATAAAGAATATACAGACATTCTTAGCCATGGTCACTTGAAAAACATGATGATATCTTTTCTTCCTCTTTTATTGCTTCATAGTGAGGGGCAGCTTTGGGATCCTGTGCTTGATCAGGTCTGAAAAGTATCTGAGGGACAGCTACTATCTCTACCATCTAAAACATGTTATTCAGAATTATGAACTATGGAGTATATAGATGAATTATAGATGGAATATAAATACATATACACAATATAAATATATAAACAGCAACTGATAAGGAAGAGCATTTCTAAAAATTGAGCCCAGTAAAAAATTTAAAGGGGAAAATAGATATGCATATATGTAGCATTAGTGAAGCATATGTTACAGTATAATTTACACAGTACTTGAAAAGATATCATGCTCCTTCACATGAAAAAGGGTACACTATTGATATACCATTAAAATGTGTATTTCTTAATTTCTTAAGGATTGGAGCTCAATTTGCTCTGGTTCATTTTCATTTTATCCAGCTACTAGGGGCATGTTCAGCTGAGATGAATAGATGAGGGTAGCATGCTGTCTGTGGCTAGGATCACAGCACAGGTAAAAGGCCCTCACAGGGACTAGGAACATGACATTGATCTTACTATCAGCCAGGATCACTGGCCACCTGTATATATGAAAAATATACTATTCTACAAATAAAGATATTAAATTTAAATTGGGACAAGAGTGTGTTTAATGACAGTGGTATTATAAAACAGGTGGAAATATGACAAAAATTTGTGCATAGGTTACAGTTATCATTTTTAGCTCAAAGTCCACATTAATTATTTTTATAGCAGAAATCATTTCAGTTCTAATACAGAATGCTAATTAATAGTTAATATTTTACCAGAAGAATCAAAGGTAGGTTGTATGTTTTAAGATCTCATTAAGTATCACAGAGAGGCATATCCAAGTGTTTGGTGGTGAGTGGTAGCTGGCTACAGAGAAGTGGAGGAGGAACTATAGAAATAATCAGCATCCATGACAATAGTAAGTGCCAGTAATTAAGTTTTATGCCCATTACACATCTGTCATACAAATGTCAAAATATACAGAGCAGAGTGGGAAGAACAAAAACAGAATCAAGTCCTTATAGTAAGGAATTAGAATATTAATAGTGGGAATTTATACCAGATAGAATAGAAAAAAACAGAAGAAACCGATCTTGATACAAACATCAAATTGATCTTACATCAAACTGAATCCCCAGATAATTCACAGTGATCTCAATGCCTCTTGTGACAGGATCAGTTTTCCCAACTCGATCAAAAACAATATTAATGGTTGCCTGAAGAGACATAGAACTTTATATTAGAGCATTTCAATAATCACCCACTATTTCAAAAAGGTGATTCAGAATAATGACTTAATCACCACAACAAATCTTACTGCTGGATGTTCCTAAAAATGCAATTCTATTCTCAATCTAAATCATATCTAAGAAATCTATTTTGGCTATTCACATATAGGTAAATAAAAGTCTCTATCTACCCTAGCTTCCTTTTCTGTTAGGAGTAAAGGAGAAGAGGCCATGGCATATACACCTTAATTTATCAGGAGCCAGAAACGTAATATTCTGGTAGATAAAGCCAGGGTAACAGAATAAAGGAATTCTAGGGTTATTCCCTGTGGTTATTTTCTGAATGCTTTAAGAGCAATCACTAAAATATCAAAAAGCCAAAAAAGAAGATTAAATGGAATTATGAAAAATGCCCAATCAATCCAAAAGAAGGCAGAAAAAAAAAAGAAAAAGGGGGAAAAAGAAGAGTTGAAACATATAAAAACATATAGTTTATGGTTGTTTTAAAGCCAGCAATATCAATAATCACATTATATGTAGAGTTTTGGCCAAAATTGAGACGTAGGTAGAAACCCTTTGCTTCTTCGCACAACCAAAAGGAGGATAACAACCAATCTAAAATCAATAAACAACCAGAAGCACCAGAAAATCAAACTTCATGGAACTCCGACAACCAAGGAATTAAAGAAAAAATCAATCAGAACAATCAGATCAGTAAGGTGGTGGACTGTGAAAAAACAAATGAAAGGTACCTAAAATGATATAAAGCAAAATATTCAGGGAACCAACAGTGACAGGAAGGAAACCAGGACTCAAAGCAATAATTTGGAATATAAGGAAAAAGTAAACATCCAACGGGAAAAGAATGAAGAAACAAGAATTCAAAACAGTGAAGAGAGTCTTACAAACCTCTGGCACAACCTGAAATGCCCCAATATCCGAATTATAGGGGTGCCAGAAGGAGAACAACAATGGCAGGAAATTGAAAACTTATTTGAACAAATAATGAAGGAAAACTTCCCCAATCTGGAGAAAAAAATACATTTCTAGGAAGTTCAGAGAGTCCCAAAGAAGTTGGACCCAAAGAGGAACCCACCAAGGCACATCATCATTAAGTTTCCCAAGATTAAATATAAAGAGAAAATCCTAAAAGAAGCAAGAGAAAAGGAGACAGTTACCTACAAAGGAGTGCCCATTACGCTATCAGCTGATTTGTCAAAAGAAAACCTTGCAGGCAAGAAGGGGCTGAAATAAGTATTCCAAGTCATGAAAGGCAAGGACCTACACCCAAGAATACTCTATCCAGCAAAGCTTTCATTTAGAATGGAAGGACAGATAAAGTGCTTCCCAGATAAGGTCAAGTTAAAGGAGCTTATCATCACCAAGGCATTATTATATGAAATGTTAAAGGGACTTATCTAAGAAAAAAAAGATAAAAAATATGAACAGTAAAATGATAACTCCCAACTATCAACAAATGAACCTAAAAGAGAAGAAAAACAACAAAAATAAAAACTAAGCAAACAACTACAACAGAAACAGAATCAGAGAAATGGACATCAAATGGAGGGATTTCAGTGAGGAGGGAGAAGGGAGAAATAGGATGGAAAAGGTACAGGGAAGAAGAAGGGTAATTAGTAGGCATAGAATAGATGGGGAGAGATAAAAATGGTATAGGAGACAGAACTCAAAGAACTTATATACACTACCCATTGACATGAACTAAGAAGGGAGAGAAATGCTGAAGGGTTGGGGGGCAGTGCAGAGGGGGGATAAAAGGGGAAAAATTGAGAAAACTGTAATAGCATAATCAATAAAAAATACTTAAAAATCAACCAGTGGATGCACAAATAAGTGAAACAACAACAACAAAAAATCACATTAAATGTAAATGGTCAAAATCATGGGTTGGCATATGCTGTCACTATATGATAGCAGCCATAGACAATATGTAGATGGACAGGATTGGTTGTGTTGCAATAAAAACTTATTTACAAAAACAGGTGAGGGCTGGATTTCACCTGTGGGCTGCAGATGGCTGACTGCTGGTCTAAACATGCCAATTAAATAGCAGAGATGGTTAGACTGAATAAAAAAGGAACACTCAAGTATATGATGCTTATAAGAAACCCACTGGTATGCTTACCATGAAAATTTTCCAAACACAGTAAATAGAGAAAAAGTAACCCAGAAAATTAAAATATTTCCCCTTGAAAGTTTTGGAGTATTCTATTCTCTCCTGAGGGAAAGAAAACACAAAACATGGTCAGTCTCACCTAAATGTAAATTTATATTTAACAAAAATAAACTACTTGTTCAGGCTAAGTTAAAAAAAACACTCACACACATGATAATACTAATATTAAAATAAAAGTAGTAGTGGGTAACATTTACTGAATACTCCTTTCAGCCAGAATGTGAGATAAACACCTTGTATGCATTATTTTCTTTAATTTTCATAACTCTTTTTGGGTTATAGTCTATCACATTAATTTTACAGATCAGAAAACTGAAGGTTAAGAGTTTAAATAACTTGCCCAAGGTCTCACAGCTAGTGAGGAGCGGAAGTTAGGCTCAGGTCTATCTGTTCCCAAAGTTTATGTTAACCTCTCTCCTATAGGGCTACTGCTATAAAGTGATCCTCAAAAAGGATTTAAAAAGTTGAAACAACCTTAACTAATACATTTTTGCATATTTAAATTATATTGCATTTTAGGTATAAATAAAAAAGTTACTTCTTATAGTTAGGCCACTTCTCAATCTGGGTCCTTTAAAATACAGCTAGATCATGTCAGAAAAATGTCTTACCGCTTTTATAACTTGTAAGGGAATAAAAAGCAATCAGAAGAGCTAGCATCTTGATCCTGGGTCAGTAGGAAGTGGTGTGTGCCACCTTCCTAGATGTTGAAAAGCCTCTTTGGACTATCCTACTAATTTCTATTATTGAGTGTTCCATTAAGGATTTTGCTAGTGGTAGGAGCAACATCATGAAGAGTGCAGATTTCTAATGCTCCATGGCTAATATGTAAGCTATGAGGTGCCTCTTGCACTGCTTGGCCACAGAGGACACTAAAAAGCTACATACTCTTGTTCTCTCTTCAATCATATTGACAAAAAACACACTTCAGTTTCCTTGTTCTGTACCTTGGTAGCATACAGATCAGCTGTTTCCAGAAAAAGCTGCCTGCTTAGTTCTTCCAAAGCATCCACTTCATGTTGAATAAGGGTAAGATCTGGCACAAAATAGGAATCAAGGTTTAAACCACACAAAAGTTTCAAGAAATAGAAATGAAGAAAGCATATGCTTTTGGTTTCTCCTATAGTGTATCCTAGGAACTGTTTGTATTTTCAATTTCCTGCTTCATAGCCAGCAGTACTACTTCAGACCAATTTTTCCAACCTCCAACATAGGTGTGTAAAACCTTCTCCATCAAGAGCATCACCACCAAATACCCTACCAATGTTTCTTATTAGCTCAAGCAGCTCAGACAGATGATTTTGTTTATTTTTTTTTTCTTTGCTTAATCTAGTTAGTTAGACTAAGTCAAATGTAATCTTGGAAATCTCAAGTGGTTACAAAGTAAGAAAAACACCTATAATATAGTATAGTTTCTCATAGATTATCTGAATAAATACAATATTGAAAAGGGGAACTAATATTTACTGAGTTCTAATACAGGCTATGATTTATGACATTTCCTTCTTTAGTTCTTTAGAGACATTATCTTCTATTATTCTTATAACACTCCTGTGAGATAAGTGTTATTGTCCATATTGCAGGTAAGTAAAGCTCAGAGTCAAATAATTTGCTGAAAGTCGCACAGCTAATAGGTGTGGATGCAAAGTAAGATCTTACTCTAGGGTCTGCTCTTTCCATTACACTATGCCACTTTCAAGAACTCAGTGAGGTCATGCTATTATTCTCTCCAGTTAAGAAAACAGGCTCAGAGAAGTTGAATCCTGATACTTTTGTTGAATTGATTTAGTGTCACTAAGATAGCTAAAGCCTCAACTTTGGCTTTCATGGATTTTTAAGTAATAAAAATAACAAAGACAGCCCCTTCTAAAACAGAAACATTGACTTTAATCTAAATCCTCCCTCCTGTGTGATTTTCTCCACTATTACACAAATCAGCACTTCAGTTCCTTCCTCAGTAGTGGCTACTACTGCCATGTTCCAGCCATCAAACAGTAGAATTTAACAAGTTAACATGTTTGTCCTCTTATGATTAGACAGTAAGCTCCTTGAAAAGTGAGGTTGTATTCTGTTCATCATTTTAGGAGATGTGAAATAACTTTTTAAAAAATATTTTATTGATTACGCTATTACAGCTGTCCCATTACCCCCTCCATCTCCCTCCACCCTGCACACCCTCCCCCACCCACATTCCTCCAGGCTAGTTCACGTCCATGTGTCATAAGTTCTTTAGCTTCTACATTTCTCATACTATTCTTGCCCTCCCCCTGTCTATTTTCTACCTACCATCCATGCTACTTATTCTTCATACCTTTCCCCCCTCTCTCCTCCTCACACTCCTCTGTTGCTAACCCTCCATGTGATCTCCATTTCTGTGGTTCTGTTCCTGTTCTAGTTGTTCGCTTAGTTTGTTTTTGTTTTAGGCGTGGTTGTTAATAATTGTGAGTTTGCTGTCATTTCACTATACATGCTTTTGATCTTTTTCTTAGATAAGTCCCTTTAACATTTCATACAATAAGGGGTTGGTGATGATGAACTCATTTAACTTGACCTTATCTGGGAAGCACTGTATCTGCCCTTCTATTCTAAATGAAAGCTTTGCTGCATAGAGCAATCTGGGATGTAGGTCCTTGCCTTTCATGACTTGGAATACTTCCTTCCAGCCCCTTCTTGCCTGCAAGGTTTCTTTTGAGAAATCAGCTGACAGTCTGATGGGAACTCCTTTGTAGATGACTGTCCCCCTATCTCTTGCTGCTTCTAGGATTCTCTCCTTCATTTTTACTTTGGCTAATGTAATTATGATGTGCCTTGGTGTGTTCCTCCTTGGGTCCAACTTGTTTGGGACTCTCTGAGCTTCCTGGACTTCCTGGAAGTCTATGTCTTTTGCCAGATTGGGGAAGTTTTCCTTCATTTGTTCAAATAAGTTT
>CM052551.1:20090432-20117926 GCA_028533065.1 Trachops cirrhosus | reverse complement strand
TGTGGGTGGGAGAGGGTGTTCAGGGTGGAGGGGAATGAAGGGGGGATAATAGGACAACTGTAATAGCATAATCAATAAAATATATTTAAAAAAAGAAACAAAAAAAAAATGGAGACAAATTAGTTGGTAAATCTGGGCCCCTTGATCATTCTAATGTCTATCGTTATATCTTACATCAAGGCTTGTTTGACTTGACTATGGGTCTTATAAAAAAGTGTTGAAGGAAGAAACATGAAATGCAAAAACACATAATTTAAAACCTCCATGTCATCATTTTTATATGGGTTATAATAACTTTAACAAAGACAGTAGATTAATAAGCTTCATGAAGGAAGAAGATTATCCTGTTCATCTTTGTATTTCTGTGTACTATTCAGCAGTTAGTACAGCACCTGGAATAAACTAGGCTTTCTATAATTATTAAGTGAATGAATATATGAATGAATAAATGAAGGCAAAGCATTAAAAGCAAATGATTTTCCTGCAGAGATTATTAATAAGTTCAATAGTTCTTCTTAACTATGTATAATTCACTGTTCTAAGAACTTTACATGTCAGCTCATTATTTCCACTTTACAGATGAGGAAACCAAGACATAAGGAGATAAAGTAACTAGTTTAAGGTCCCTATGAGTTGTAGGCCAAGGATTCAAATTCAGACGGTCTGAGTCTAGAGCTTATGCTTTTACCCACTGTGATATAGATTTCTAGAAATGCCACTCTGAAAACATACATTTCACTTTTAAAATAATAAAAACAACAATAGCTGCAGACAAGAAATTTTTTAAAGTAGAGAAAAGAAAGTTGAAAAGTCATGAAAAAGTTTGTAAAAATTCAGGACAATAGACTTTTAAAGTATCCAGTGTTGACTGCCTTCAATATAAAATATTCTAATGATTTATCTCAAGAGAATTTATCTAAAGTCAGGAAGTAGGTTGTACTTGAAATTTTTCTTTCATATAGGGCTAGATAGTAAGTCTTTGATGATAACTTATAATGAAAATGAGTAAGAGGAAATTCCTTGTTAGCATCAATTCATAGCCAAGTTTTTTGTATAGAAATTTTAACAGTACAGGTTTTTTTAAATGTGTAAATTTCTTACCTTTTCTTTTTGCTTATGATCATATCCATGGTTTGGAGCAGTCGCCGTTCCAGGGCTAGAATATCTATGTCAGTCACATTCCTATAACAAGCACAAACTATAAGCAATGTTTTGGGGTCCCATCCTTGGGCATAATACAAGGCAGCTGGAGAAACACATAAGGTTCAATGTTACCCAGCAATTCAAGAACCTGACTCTTTCTAGAAAATATTAAAATGAGCAAAAAAGCTTTTGCTGTCATTTTTATAGCTAATACTTCTGGCGTCTCAGGGCAATGGAAGGTAACTAGCTCTCTCATAGCCTTTCTTTGCTTTCATTCAGTGACATTTATGATGCATGTGTAAGCACACTTTTAACTTGGCATTGTCCTCTACTGTTCTACTTTTTTGAGGAACTAATTTGTTGAGATTAGCTCACATTACTATCCTCTAGAAATGTGCCTTTAAAAGTGGGGTGGGGTCAGTAGGGGGTGGAGAGGGTCAAATTAAAATCACCATTAATAATTACCAATATTGCTTGCCCTTATTTTTCCTCCGTTTATTTATAAAGATTCCTAGGCAATGCCCATAAGGACAGAGGAAAAGAATAGAAAGGCAGTGTCACAGGTATATTTAAGTATTAATGATGGTGGCATGATATGACATATGTATTCAAGAAGTTAAGGGAAAAAAAGAAGAGAGACAAAGTTCTCATTACCTGAGGAAGTAGGACATGTAAGTGTATGGGCAGTTGACAGCACCGAATCCAGAAAGAAGAGCCACGAGAGTCACACCAATTACACCTACCCGGCTGATGAGCTGTTCTATGGACAAGATTCCTGAAAACATCAAAGTGCATTACTACCAGGTAATAGAGATGAAATGGCTTTCATCTGCACTGCAAAAGCAAACATCACTAAAATTATCAACCATTACATACAACTAACATACAGAGGCCAGATTTTATTACTGTGTAGATAATCTATAATAAATATGTAAGAGTCTATTGATTTTCCTTCTATTTCATATGCTTCCCAGAATCATCTCTATTATTGGATGATGGTAATAAAAAAATAAGAATAACAACATAATTATAAATAATACTATTGACTGTTTACTCAAGGTAGTATGAACTCTAACAAAGCAAAGTACTTTCAGTATAAGTTTTGGAAGAACCAAAGAAAGAAAAAAAAAAAAAAAAAACAGAAAAACAGGAAAGTAAATTTGCTGGAAGAGTATATATATAGCAGGTAGCAACCTCTGCTCTAGTCATCTTCAAAATATATATTTCCTCCTTAGGTCATAAGCTCTTTAGTTTATGTGTTACTCATTTTTTTTCAAACCTAAAGTAAACAATTTTATTTATATTTTATTGATTATGCTATTACAGTTCTCCCATTGTTTCTCTACTTTATCACCCTCCACCCGGTACCCTTATTGGCTCCAGCATTCCCCCACCTTTGTTCATGTCCATGGGTCATACATATAAGTCTTTGGCTTCTCCATTTCCTATATTACACTTAATACCACCCTATCTATTTATACCTATCAATTATGCTCCTTATTCCCTGCACCTTTTCTCCTATTTCCCGCCCCCTCCTGATAACCCTTCATGTGATCTCTATTTCTGTGAATCTGTTCCTGTTCTAGTTGTTGGCTTAGTTCTTTCTTTCTTTTTCTTTTTGAGGTTTGGTTGTTGACAGTGGTGAGTCTGTTTTAATTTTACTGTTCATATTTTTGATCTTATTCTTCTTCTTAGATAAGTCCCTTTCACATTGCACATAATAAGGGCTTGGTGATGATGAACTACTTTAACTTGACCTTATCTGGGAAGTACTTTATCTGCCCTTCCATTCTAAATGAAAGTTTTGCTGGAAAGAGTCATCTTGGATGTAGCTCCTTGCCTTTCATGACTTGGAATACTTCTTTCCAATCCCTTCTTGCCTGCAAGGTTTCTTTAGAGAAATCAGTTGATTGTCTTATGGGCACTCCTTTGTAGGTAACTCCTTTTCTCTTGCTGCTTTTAAGATTCACTCCTAATCTTTAATCTTGGGTAACTTAATTATGATGTGTCTTGATGTGTTCCTCCTTGGGTCCAACTTTGTTGGGACTCTTTGAGCTTTCTGGACTTCCTGGAAGTCTATGTCCTTCGCCAGATTGGGGAAGTTTTCCTTCATTATTTGTTCAAGAAAGTTTTCAATTTCTTGCTGTTGTTCTTCTCCTTCTGGCACCCCTGATTCAGATATTGGAACGTTTCAGGTTGTCCCAGAGGTTCGTAAGTCTCTCTTCCTTTTTTGAATTCTTGTTTCTTCATTCTGTTCCGGTTGGATGTTTATTTTTCCCTTTTGTCCAAATTGTTGCTTTGAGTCCTGGTTTCCTTTCTGTCAGTGTTGGTTCCCTGAATATTTTGCTTTATATCATTTTAGGTTATCTTTCATTTGTTTTTTTCATTTTTCAGCTAACCTCAATCAGATCTGTAAGCATTTTGACTACCATGGCTTTAAATTCCCCATCAGATAGGCTATGTCCTCATCGTTTAGTTCTCTTTCTGAGGTTTTGCTATTCTTTCATTTGGGCCATATTTCTTTGTTTTGGTGCACCTGTTAAGTTGTAAGGGGGCAGGGCCTTAGGTATTCACTTGGGCAGGGCAACGCTCTTTGCTGTGCTGCAGCAGTGTCTGTAGGGGAGGGGCCAGAGAAGGAACATTTGTAGCTCACCTGCTTGTCTCTAGCCCACTTTCCAATGAACTCTTGTGTGAGACTGGGAGTTGCTCCCACCGTGGCAACTGCCGCAGTTCATAGTCAGCTCTGATCTTCAGTTTCTCCTTCATCCAGCTCTGCCTGTACAGTCTGCTGCCTCACCAGGTTTTTCTGAGCCATCCCTACCCTCGAGGTCCGCCACCTCTCTATGGTTTTTCTGAGCTGGCCCTGCCCGTATGGCCTCACTGCAGGTTCTTAATGGTCCAGTTGATTTTTTTTCTTTAATTCCTTGGCTGCTGGAGTTCCATGCGGTTTAATTTTCTGGTGCTTCTGGTTGTTTATTGATTTTAGATGGGTTGTAATCCTCTTTTTGGTTATGTGAGGAAGCGAAGCGTTTCTACCTATGCCTCCATCTTGGCCAGAATTGAACTTATTACTCTTAAGGGTCAAATATATCAGACATCTGAACATTCAGACATAAAAATCAAAATGTTTATTTACTGGAGCACAAAGGTAAGACTAAAAACTAAAACTATCTCCCTACCTCTTCCTCTCAGTGTGTTCTTCAGGATATTCTCATAGAACTTAGAAAAAGGAATAGATTAAAGTACATCAGATGGGATGGTCTTCTTTTTCGTTTGGGCAAGATCTGGCAGCACTGGTCACATGAGCTGACTGCTCAAATGGAAAAAGCTGAAGAATGGCATGGTAGTCACATGTTTGGACTGAATGTGAGCTTGTGCTATAACTGTAAGCAGCCCTGGGGTCCTTTTATAACCCTTGCCCCGCATTTCTAATATCAGAAACAAATTTGTCTCTCTGTGGGTTTTTTTCAAAATAGTTTATATGAAAGCCGTATTATCAGGGCCTCTCTTCTCCAAATCTATCCCTACACTGCCATGGGCATGCTGACCATACGAGCAAATCCTAAATTCCTATCTAGTGTTACTTACTTTCCTGAATTCACCTACCATCTTGGTGTGACAAAGTTTTTTTCATTTACTGATTCAATAAACACATGTGCTAGTTTGCAGTTTCTGATCTTAGGGAACTCAAAGGTGAATGAGGAAGAAAAGAAAACAAATAATGATAACTTTTTATTTTATTTTTTTTAAATACTTGATTCTTTTTTTTTTTTTAAGATTTTATTTATTTATTTTTAGAGAGGGGAAGGGAGGGAGAAGGGGGGAGAGAGAGAGAGAGAGAGAGAGAGAGAAACATCAATGTGTGGTTGCCTCTCATGTGGTCCCCACTGGGGATCTGGCCCGCAACCCAGGCATGTCCCCTGACTGGGAATCGAACCTGCGATGCTTTGGTTTGCAGCCCGCGCTCAATCCACTGAGCTACGCCAGCCAGGGCTGATAACTTTTTTAATTGTTGTTCAAATATGTCTCCAGTTTCACTCTCCCACCCCACCCATCACTGCCTCCCACCCTTAACCCCCCGCCTTTGGCTTTGTCCATGTGTCCTTCATACATGTTCCTTGACGGTCCCCACCCATGTAATTATAAATTTAATAGGTGATATAGTACATTGAGGCGGGAGCAATTAATATCCCCTAATGATAGCCAAGAAAATCTTCTTAGAGGAAGTGACAAGAGTTGACTTTTGAAAGAACAAGTAGGCATTCTCCTTGTAGGCATTTCACAGGTATACAAGGGGTGAGAAATTGTCCAGGCTGATAGAACAGCTCTAGAAACTTCAAGTAATTTGGAAGGACTGGAGGATAGACACATAGAGAAAAGTCAGGCCATGGAGGGTCATGCTGAGTTTCAAAGTTTTTGCTAGGCTGGTGTTTCTTAACTTTTTGGCCTTGTTTCGTGTTATCTGAAATTTCAAAATAGTTTGTAAAATATGCAGTTGTTTATGATGTTGCATATGCTTAAAAAATTGCACATTACCTCAGTTCCTCTTGCAGGAGAGTCTCATAACCCCTCTCTCAAATCCCCGCTACAGGTAATGAGTAGACATGAAGGATGCATGAGAGATAAGGCAGATTCTAGACACTTATGCATTCAACATTATTCTAATCATTTTCTAGGATTTTTTTTTTCAGAAGGGTCAAATTTTTATTTTCTTGTCCTGTATCCATGTTTTTTTCCCTTGTGTTTCTCTCTCTCTCTTTCTTTCTACTAAGTATATTTTATTGATTATGCTATTACAGTTGTCTCACTTTTTCCCCTTCATTCCTCACCACCTGGTACCCCCATTCCCTCCAGAAATCCCCCCCTTAGTTCTTGTCCATGGATCATACATTTAAGTCTTTGGCTTCTCCATTTCCTATACTATTCTTAACATCCCTGTCTATTTTGTAACTATCAGTTATGCTTCTTTTTCCCTGTACCTTTTCCCCCCATTCCCCCCATTCCTCTCCCTGCTGATAACCCTCCATGTGATCTCCATTTCTGTGAATCTGTTCCTGTTCTAGTTGTTTGCTTAGTTTGTTTTTGTTTTTTTTTAGGTTCAGTTGTTGATAGTTGTTAGTTTATTGTCATTTTACTATTCATAGTTTTGATCTTCTTTTTCTTAGATAAATTCCATTTACATTTCATATAATAAGGGCTTAGTGATGATGAACTCTTTTAGCTCACCTTGTCTGGGAAGCCATTTATCTGCCCTTCAATTATAAATGATAGCTTTGATGGATAGAGTAATCTTGGACGTAGATCTCTGCTTTTTATCACTTTGAATACTTCTTGGTGGTCTCCTCTTGCCTGCATGGTTTCTTTTGAGAATCAACTGATAGTCTTATGGACACTCCTTTGTTGGTAACTCTCTTCTTTTCTCTAGCTGCTGTAAGATTCTCTTCATTGTTTTAACTATCATGTATCTTGGTGTGGCCCTCTGTGTCTAACTTGTTTGGGACTCTCTGAGCTTCCTGGACTTGTATGTCTATTTCCTTTGCCAAACTGGGGAAGTTTTCTTTCATTATTTTTTCAATTAAGTTTTCAATTTCTTGTTCTCCCACTTCTTCTGGCACCCCTATTGTTTGGATGTTAGTATGTTTAAAGTTGTCCCAGAGGTTCCTAGTCCTCTCCTCATTTTAAAAAATAAATTCTTGGTTCTTCTTTCTGTCCCAGGTGAATGTTTATTTCTTTCTTTTTTTCCAAATCGTGACTTGAATCCTGGCTTCCTTCCTTTCACTGTTGGTTCCCTGTATATTTTTCTTTACTTCACCTTTGTATAAGCTTCACTTCTTCCTTTATTTTGTTTCCTTTGAATATTTCACTTTGCATAACCTTCACTTCTTCCTTCCATATTCAATCATTTCTGTGAGTATTCTGATCACCAGTATTTTCAATTCTGCATCTGATCGGCTGACTATCTCTGCATCACTTAATTCTTTTTCTGGAGTTTTAATCTGTTCTTTCATTTGGGCCATATTTCTTTGTCTCCCCAATTTAGCAGACTCCCTGTGTTTCTTTGTATTAGGTAGATCTGCTTTGACTCCCCATGTTGGTGCACCTGTTATGTTGTAAGGGGCAGAGACTTAGGTATTTGCCAGGGCTGGGCACCTGCTTTGCTGCTTTGTGGTGCTATCGGTGGGGGAGGGATCAGTGAGGGAACAATGCCACTTGCTCAGCTCTTGCCCTGTTTCCAGTCACCTCCCCCACTTCTCATTAGCAACTGATGTCCTTTTAGCTGCTGCCCTGGTGCTGATTCCCTGAGTGGGTGGGTTTGTGTACGTTCTAGGACTCAGTGGGCACTTAAATGGACTCTTCTGAGAGACTGGCAGTTTCTTCCACTGCCCCAACTCCCACTGGTTTTTACAAGCAGAGGTTTTGAGGCTTTATTTTCCCAGTGCTGGAACCCTGGGCTGCACTGTCTGGCCTGGGACAGGGATTGCTCGTTCCCCATGGTTTCTGCTGGTTTTTATCCATTGCACATAATGTGGGACCACCTGTTCTGCTGGCAGCCACCTTACCAATGCGGCCTAGGCATACTACACCATGTCCTCTCTACTCTGGCTCCCCATCTCTGCCCCTCCTATTCACCTGGATGAATGATTCTTCTCTAAATCCTTGGTTGTTGAACTTACATACAGTTCGATTTTCTGGCAGCTGTGGTTATTTTTTGCTTATGATTGGCTGTTATTCTTCTTATGGTTGTGCGAGGAGGCAAAGCATGTCTACCTACATCTCCATCTTGACTGGTAGTGTAGCATATTTTCTTATACTACAGAATGTGGTGGAAAGCCAAAAGTTCTCTCCTAGATTTCCTCAAAGGTAAGTGTCAGAATGTTACCTAGGCTGCATCAAATTCACATGCCCAAGTGAGAGCTCAAATGAATAAATAAGTATGGCAGGAATAATAAGAGCATTTGGGGGATGGAGCAGCCAGGGCAGAAGTTCTTCAGTCTGGCCCCTGATATCATGGTCCTGAGAGGCAGGTGATAACTTCAGTGGTTTTTTTTTTTTCTAGTTTAGTACTGCAGTATTTCTGTGGTGTTCTCTTCACTACATACCATTTAAGCTTGATGTCTCTGCTTTCCTAGAAATTTTATAAACTCCCTAAAACCCAGCAATAAATCACTTTATGCTTTACACTAGTTATATTTGAACTAGTTATATTCTGTTTTCTGCTTTAAGAATGCTGATACAGCAGAAAAGTAAAATGAATAGGGGTTATATATATATAAATAAATTAGAGAACTCACCTGCAATAAATATATATTTTTAATATATTTATATTTTTATATTTATAAGATATATATATTTATTGCAGGTGAGTTCTCTATTTTATTTGAGTCAGATTTGTATATGTATTTCTGAAGTAGTTCTATAAGGATTTGTTAGCCAAGAGATTTTTGTTTATTGTTTTTAGCACAGAAATTCAGAGTCTGTTCAAGACCTATTTTAACATTTAAAATAAACTTTCTTGTGTGAGGAGAGATACTTTTTCCTAGAAAGATTTTCTATTTTTACTCATTTTAAGTGTTTCATGTCACTGCTCTTTCCCAAAATAAACTCCCATCTATGGCCATACCATGCTGAACACACCCAATTTCATCTGATCTCAGAGGCTAAGCAGGGTTGGGCCTGGTTAGTACTTGGATGGGAGACCAAAATACATGTACTCCCTAAAGATAATCTTTTTATTTTTAGAGGCGGGGGAGGAAACATCAATGTGTGGCTGCCTCTTGTGTGCCCCCTAATGGGCACCTGGCTTACAACACAGGCATTTGCCCTGACTGGGAATTGAACCAGTGACCCTTTGGTTTGCATGTTGGCACTCAAGCCACTGAGCTACACCAGCCAGGGCTAAAGATAATCTTTTTTAAAAAATATTTTATTTATTTTTTTAGACAGAGGGGAAAGGAGGGAGAAAGAGGGGGAGAGAAACATCAATGTGTTTGCCTCTGTGTGTCCCCTACTGGGGACCTGGCCTGCAACCCAGGCATGTGCCCTAGACTGGGAATTGAACCAGTGACCCTTTGGTTTGCAGGCCAGCACTCAATCCACTAAGCCATACCAGCCAGGACTAAAGATAATCTTTATCATCACTTTAGCAGTGACCATTTGCCTTTTGGATCACAGACCCCTTTGGTAGTCTGATGAAAGCTTATGGACAACCTACCTCCAAATACACATACAAATGTATTCCCATAATCTGCCTATACTACCAGGAGATTTAAGTTAAGGACACTTTTATGTACTCCTTACTCCCTTAAAGTTCATTTACTAACCTAAGGCCTACAATTTCTGCTCTGAAATGAAAGATATATGTTTCAAAATCAGAATTTGACACACCCTAGGATGAAAGGAAAATTTGGTTCATAACCAGAAAATTTTTAGACATAATTTTCTCTATTTTCCTCAATCAGAAGTTTTTAAAAGTTATTTTTTTCAGTATCAGAAAATTATAAACAACCCATTCCCCCTCCTCATCACATATATACTCACCATGTTTTGGGCTAAGAATGGGAAATGGATCTCCTAGTTTCCAGAAGAAATACATAAACGTCAACCATAAGAGACAGGAAAAAAGCAGTCGTTGTTTATGCACTAAGAAAGAGGAAACAAGTCTGTAAAGTTAAATAGATACGTGCTAAAGAGCCTACCCTACTTAAAAGATATGGGATCATGCTAATTAATGTTTGGCTGGCTTGTTCACTTGGCAAATCACCGATGGAATACTATAAAATTTTTAGAGAAAGCATCTTGACTGTCATACAAAAAATTGGCTGAAATGAAGATGTGGGCTGAATTGAGGGAAATGATCTAATAGAAACAGAATTGTGGCAGGACAAATAACCTAATCATTCATTCAATATTAATTTTGTGTCGACCTTTTAAAAATGCTGTGTATGAGGTGGCTCCAGAGAACAGTTACTGAAAGTAATATAGAAATGAAGCTCCCCACAGCCTCAATCTATGTGCCAACATGAAAGGGTAAAGTACTCACACAGTCGGATGTTGCTCACAATAAAATAGCCAATGTAAAAAGGCACCATAAAAACAAGGATCAGCAGAATTACGCACAGGTTCATTTTCCAGTGAAAATATCGGGAGCTGAAATAGATGTCAAAGGCTATCACTAGGAGGGGAAGAAGACAGCAACCTTCATTCTCTTTAGTCTTCTAAAAGATCTCCTGCTCTTTGTACTTACTGGATATATCCCATGTAATTAGTCAACTAGGCTGTTACTATCTGCTCATTCATAGAGAATAAAAAACAAAGTTCCAGAAGGTATACATAACCATACATAAAAATTTCACTTATTAAAATGAGATCTTTAGTGCTCTACTTATATTCAGAGGCAATTTATAATAATATATATCAACATATACTATTACAGGTATAATGACTATTTTTTCACTTACCACTGGGAGTCTTATTCCAAATGAGAATTAAAAAATAATAAATGTTAATAGTAATATGTACTAAAAGACTCAGAAATATTTCTTTTATAACCACAATATAATTAAGCATTTGATTTGCATGACTTTATTACTGCATCTAAATTATATTTATTGATATCAGGATTTTTATAAGAATTTTATTGATATAATTCACCATTTAAAATATACGATTCAATGGTTTTTAGTATATTTACAGATGTGTGTGACCATCACATTTTAAACATTTTCATCACTCCACAAGGAAATCTTGTACCCATTAGCAGTCACTCCCTTTTCCTTCCAACTTCCCCAGCCCCAGGAAAATTTCTGTCCATATGGATTTGCCTATTCTTAACATTTAAGGTAAATGGAATTGTAATATTTGTGATATTTTATGACTGGCTTCTTTCACTTAGCATATTTTTTTTGATGTTTGGTCACACTGTAGCATCTATCAATACTTCATTCCTTTTTATGGCTGGATAATTTTATTTTTTTCTTTTATTATTTTATTTATTTTTAAAAGATTTTATTTATTTATTTTTAGAGAGGGGGAGGGCAAAAGAAGGAGAGAAACATCGACGTGTGAGAGATACATCGATTGGTTGCCTCTTGCACATGCCCAACTGGGGACCTGGCCCTGCAACCCAGGCATGTGCCCTGACTGGGAATCGAACTGGCAAGTTTTTGGTTCACAGGCTGGTGCTCAATCCACTGAGCCACACCAGTCAGGGCTCTGGCTGGATAATTTTCATTCCTTTGTATAGATATACCACATTTTGTTTATCCATTCATTAGCTGATGGACGTTTGGGTTCTATTTTTAGCTGTTATGAAAAGTGATGCCGTGAATATTTGTGCACAAGTTTTTGTGTGAACATGTTTCTATTTTTATTAAATATCTAGGAGTGGAATTGATGGATCATATGAAAACTATTTAATTTTTTAAGGACTGCCACTGTTTTCTAAAGTGGCTACACCATTTTATATTCTCCCTGGCAGTATATGAGGGTTCCAATTTCTCCACAGCTTTGTCAACACTTATTATTGTCTTTATGATTACAGTCATTCTAGTGGATGTCAAATGGTATTACACTGTGGTTTTGATTAGCATTTCTCTGATTTGATGGCTAATGATGTTGAGTATCTTTTCATGTGCTTATTGTCCATTTTATTTTATTTGGAAAACTATTCAAATCCTTTCCCATTTTTCAATTGTGTTATTTGCCTTTTTATTACTAAATGTAAGAATTTTTTATATATCCTAGACAGAAGTCTTTCATCAGACATGTGATTTACAAAAATTCATTCTTGGGATACCTGTTCACTTTCTTTTTAAAAAAATTTTTTATTTTTGTTCAATTATAGTTGTACCCATTTTCCCCCATTACATTCCCCTGACACATCCCCCACTTCTCACCTTCAATCCCTCACCCCCTGTTGTCTTTATCCATGGGTCCTTTATACATGTTCACTTTCTTGATGGTGTTCTTTGTATTTACTGATCTTAAATTTACTTATATTTAGGCCTTGTTTCAAAAAAAAGAAAGATTAGGTGGTTCAAAAAAAAGTTTAGGTGGTTAAGTGGCTTATGAGTCTACATAAAATAAAAGATGATGACATAAACTATAAGGAAATATAAAAGAAAGGAAACACTGCCTTGAAGTACAGTGGCTACTGCAAACGGAAAGCCAGAATATACTTCTAACAGTTGATAGTTTTGGGAACCCTCTGACTTTGGAGGATTTGAATTTCCCATTCTATAAACAAGTATTTCTGGTGTGGTGATGGCAGGGGTGGAGGGGGTGATGGGAGGGGGGAAAAGGGTGTAAGGGGGATAAATGGTAATGGAAAAAATACAATAAAAAAACTCTTAAAAAAAGACAAGCATTTCTGACCATCTCTCTCTAAAGAATAACCCAGACTACTTTGTTTTTATTCTGGGTTATTGAGTGTTATAGTCAAACATAAACCAAATTTGGGGGAAAGGAACCAATAATGTCAAAAATCTGTGGATAGCTTCCCATCTAGGCAAAGAAGAGAGGGCTACAGGAATCCTGTCAGAGCTCCTGGGACTGAGTGAGTATTTGGGACTCTGTGCTTATGGGGAGAGATATCTTTATAAGAGGCTTTCCTAAGTCTTGAAACAGATCCACACAGATGTCTAGGATATTGATGGAACCAATGTCTGGTTATCTAGGAGCCTGTACTTTAGCCTTTCCTCACCTCTCACCTAATTGGGTAATCTGAACCCCCTTCCTCCAATGAACTCTGATCTTTAACCTCAGAAAATAGTCCACAAGATTGGGTCATCCTTTGCCATCTATCTTGCTTCTAACCTTTGTAAATTTCTGTATTTTCTATCTTATGTATCATAAAAAGTTATTATGTACAGTTTCTATTAAATGTTAAAATGTCATGAATATATTTTTTAAAAAGAAAGGAAAAAGCAATACCAAAGATAGGTAAACTATCAGGCCAGGCACAATGGCTGTTATGAAAATGCACACCATAGCCCTGGCTGGTGTGGCTCAATGGACTAAGCACCAGCTCACAAACCAAGGGGTTACTGGTTGAATTCCCAGTCAGGGCACACAGCTGGGTTGTGGGCCAGGTCCCTGGTAGGAGGCACATGACAGGCAACCACACAAAGATGTTTCTCTCCCTCTCTTTCTTCCACCCTTTCCCTCTGTCTAAAAAAAAATATATAAAATCTTTAAAAAAAATTTTTTTAAAGAAAATGCATACCACAGAGTTTTAGACACTTGCTATGGATAGGTCATAAATTTAGATTTAAATTTATTAAAGGTTAATCTGAAATAGAAAAATTGATCTATTAGAGAAATCATAGTGTCTGTAAAAAGAAATAATTGCTTAAAGGAAGCATAATTATTCTGATTATTATGAAAATCAAAATGAAATTTCTCCAAGCATTTCATAAAGAACAAAATGTCAGGGCAATTAACAATTTCATCAAGAGCATCCTTTCAAGAAAAACATCAATGAGTTTCAAGAGAACTGTTTCTTACTATTTCGCCTTTAGTAGAGATGGCAGGAATCATAAAACAAAGAGCTGTTCAGTAAAGGCTACCCTACAGATAGCCAGTACCACTTAATCTAGATATACTGACAGCTTTTTGCTCATCCAAATTAACCCACTTTAGAACATCCAGAGAAACAAGAAAGCTGCACATCCTTCAGGCAATCATATTCAGTATTTCAGCTGTGAAAGAAGGAGGAGCCAGTGAGTTTGAAAGGGCAAGTGTAATCTACACTGCCCATTAAAAGCAAACCACATAATTTAACTATCTTTTGAGCTAAGGGTAGAGTGACATTCTCTTAAGAAAATTAAGGATCCTAACAGGATTATATATTTGAATTGGAGGCCATACTTCTGGTCAGTGATGAATTAAAAAAATACTCTTAGGGCAAAGATTCTTCTTTGAAAACTAAGTATCATTAAGAACAGATAGATCAATGGAACAGAATAGAGAGCCCAGAAATAAACCCATGTCTCTATGATCAATTAATATTCAACAAAGGGGGCAGAACCATAAAATGGAGTAAAAACAGCCTCTTCAACAAACGGTGTAGAGAGATCTGCACAGCTACATGCAAAAAGAGAAACTTGACCACCAACTTATACCACACACAAAAATAAACTCAAGGTGGATAAAAGACTTAAACATAAGTCACAACACCATAAGAGTCCTAGAGGAAAACATAGGCAGGAAAATCTCAGACATTCCATGCAGCAGTATTTTCACCAATATGTCCCCTACAGCAAGGTACTTAAAGGAAAGAATAAACAAATGGGATTTCGTCAAAATAAAAAGCTTCTGTACTTCTGAAGAAAACATCAGCAAAATGAAAAGGGAACCAACTGTATGGGTTCCCAAATATTTATATTTGCCAATGATACCTCGGATAAGGGCTTGATCTCCAAAATGCATAAATAACTCACACCAACTCCACACCAGGAAGACAAGCAATCCGATTAAAAAATGGGCAAAGGACTTGAACAGACACTTCTCCAAGGAGGACATACACAGGGTCCAGAGCCATATGAAAGGATGCTCAGCATCACTAGCCATCAGAGAGATGCAAATTAAAGCCACAATGAGATATCATTTCTCAAGGTTCAGAATGGCCATCATAAACAAATCAACAAACAATAAATGCTGGTGAGGTTGTGTGGAAAAGGGAACCCTAGTACACTGTTGGTGAGAATGCAGACTGGTGTAACCACTGTGGAAAACAGTGTGTAATTTCCTAAGAAAACTGAAAATGCAACTGCCTTTTGACCCAGCAATTCCACTGCTGGGATTATAACCTAAGAATCCTGAAACACCAACTCAAAAAAATCTATGTACCCCAATATTCATAGCAGCACAATTTACAATAGCCAATTATTAGAAGCAACCTAAGTGTCCATCAGTAAATGTGTGGATCAAAAAACGATGGTACATTTACACAATAGAATACTATGCAGTAGAAAGAAAGATCTCCTACCCTTTTCAACAGCATGGATGGAACTGGAGAGCATTATACTAAGTGAAATAAGCCAGGCAGTAAAAGAAAAATACCATATTATCTCACCTATAAGTGGAACCTAATCAACAAAACAAAGAAGCAGACAAAATATAATCAGAGACAATGAAATAAGAAACAAACTGACAGTAGCTAGAGAGAAGAGGGGAAGGAATTAATGGGGGAACGAAGGGGAAGAATATTCAAGGAACATGTATAAAGGACCCATGGACAAAGCCAAAGGGGCATAGGTTTGAGGGTTTGAGGGTTTGAGGTGGGGGTAGATGGGGTCGGGGAGAGTGATGGGAGGAAGATGGAGACAACCATACTTGAACAATAAAACAAAATGGAAAAAAACCCCCTAGATTCTGAATGTTGTCAATGCATAGATATAATACACAATCAAGGCCCACATTTCTGTTACATAGTAGGGCTATGATGTTAGTAAGAACTGGTGTTCAGCCTTTAAAAAAGTCCTTAACTTTGAGGAATTCTGACCTTTTTAGGTAGAGATTTTTCAATTAGCAGAGCTATGTGGAGGGTCATTACTGGAATTCATTCAGACAATAGATTGAGAAAATAAAACTTCTACGAGTGAATCTTAGGTAGGACCTAGGGTCTTAGAGACTTAATCTTAATTAGTATTTCAGAGCTAATGGTCAGACATTTTTTTCCTGCTTTTTTACAATCTTTGTCAAACCTGTTACTAGGTGATTAGAACCCATATTTGGTGCTATCATTATAGTACTGAAACTAAACTAATCACATGGTAAAGTTTTTCAGCTATGGGATCCAAGAAAGTCTTCTACTGCAAATTCACGTAGTCTCTTTAAGAGGAGAGGTAATTAGTACCCTTACTCACCTGCTATTCAATACTCCTAAGATTTCAAAGATGATGAGCTCAAACATGGTGCAAGAAAATGCAAAAGTCACAGAGAAGATCACCTGTACAACATACTGACGCACCTGTTAAAAGCCAAATAGAGACCAAGAGTCATTTTCTTATTCCAAATACTGAATTGATAATCTTCTGATAAGTAAGAAAAGTTATTTTGAAGAAATTCCCAAGCCATTGGAAAGAAGGCCACAAAAGTTACTTGCTTGGAGCTAAAGAAATAGATGATAATAGTAGGGGGAATGCAGACTGGTGCAGTCACTGTGGAAAATGTTATGGAGTTTCCACAAAAAATTAAAAATGGAACTTTCTTTTGACACAGAGATCCCACTTCTTGGAATGTATCAGAAGAAATATGCAATGCTAACTTGAAAGAATATATGTACCCCATGTTCAGCAGCATTATTTACAATAGCCAAGATTTGGAAGTAGCCCAAGTATGAGCAGCCCAGTCATCTACTGATGAGCAGTTGAGTAGATTTAAAAATGGGATACATTTACATGATGGAATACTACTCAGCTATAAAAAGAAGGAAATATTACCTTTTGTGACAGCATGGATGGACCTACAGGGTATTATGCTAAGTAATAAGTCAGTCAGAGAAAGACAAATACCATACCATTTCACTTATGTGTGGAATCCAATGAACAAAACAAACTAGAAACAGACTCATAGATACAGAGAACAGACTGACAGTTGTCAGAGAGGAGAGGGGTTGAGGAGCTGGGTGAAACAGGTAAAAGAATTAAGTATAACAAAACAAAAAACCCAAATACACACAGAACAATCCCTCATAGATACAGACAATAGTATGGTGATTACCAGAGGGAAAGGGAGTTGGGAGCATGTAGAAGAGGGTAAAGAAGGGATAAATAAATGGTGATGGAAGGTGTAGAGTAATCAGAGTCAGTCAGGCTCCCTCACCCAGATGTCTGTGCAACTAAGATAAGCAGAAATCTCCTAGCCTTGAAAATGGGCCCCATAAACAGTGCTCCCATAACCTTGAGTGGGCCTGCATGTGCAGAGTCACATTATACAATATTCTGGCTCCCTGCTGGCTTTGTGTGCACTTAGTATATATGGGAGCTGGGACTCCCTGCTGGTGTGACATGCAGCTTGTGGTGTGCATGGACTGCCCCACCCTTGAATAAAGGCATGTCAGGCATTCCCACAGCTCCGTGAAGTTTCTTCCACCTGTTGGAATTTTGAGAACCTGTCCAGCCTTAAACTGTTGCAACACAATTGGTGCCCTTGGCAGGATTAGTCGCAGTATGGAGGAGCTGTCAACACCCTTGGAGAGTGGTCTGGAAGGGTGGCTGTTCACCGGTATAGGTATCTGGTGGTGAGTCTCCACCTGGCAGTGTGGCCTTTCCCCCCAGAACTGGCCTGATGTTAGTGGCACACCTGACATGGTACAGAAGGTCCTGTAGGTCGTAGGGGAGACCCTAGAGAAGCTGAGAGCTTGGGTGGCCATGGGCTGGGTGTTTCTTTCAGCTTTGTGAGCTGAGACAGAAACTGCACTTTGTATGGCAGTGAAGTTTTGAGAGCTCCTTGAGGGAGCAGAAGCCTGGGTCTGTTCTCTGGAGGAAGACCTCTGAACAGCAGAGCCACAATATCCCCCTCCCCAATTGTAGTGAATGATTTGGAAGAGGAGGGGAACTGCCGCTTCTGTACCCCTTCCTTTCCCCTGCCCCACAAAGACATGGAACACAGTTGGGGGGAGTGACTGAGCCAGAGGACTGTGGCCCAGGTTGGGTGCTCTGGCATTGGTGGCACTGGTGCCTGGAAAGCTCTTCTAGTGTGCTGAACAGAGCAGAAGGCAGTTGCGGAGGTGGCCAGAGGAAAAGCAGCAGCAGTTGGGAGGTACGGTGTCTTGAACTCCCTGTTTGACAGTTAAAGAGTGACCCGATGTGGTTGTGAGCTGAACGACGTTTCCTGAGGCCCTAAAAGAAGATGGTGAAGAAAAAACCTGGGGGGTGCGCCCTGAGAAGTTGGTCCTGTGTGTCTGGAAGACCATATGGCTGTGTCAACCTCCCGAGAAGAGGGAAGAAATATCCTTTGGACATTTTAATGGGGGAGGCCCAAAGAACCCATCTACAGGGGACAGATGAAGGTGAAGGTGGTGCAGCTTTCTCTGGTTGTCAGGTGTTTGCCGCCCTCCTCCCTGTGAGTACACTATTTAGGAGCCCTCCCCTCCTGAGTATATCCTGGGCCCCTTCCTGGGGCCTGTTGAAGATCTTTGCAGGGATATGCTGACTATCTCCCAGTTCAGTTGCCATCCCCATGAAGGGTTATGGCAGTTAAACAGACACAATCTGGTTAGATACTGGAGTAGGTCAGAGTAGCCAGTGGACAGAACTGTAAGCCATGTGGCTTGTGGCTGTCAATGAAGCACCACCTGTGACTATTTGCACAGATAGATGGGCAGTGTACCAGGTACTGACCTTTAAGGATCTCTACATGGCATGCAAATAAATGGATGGTTATGCATAGGCCATTACAGGGGCAGGCCTTATGGCAAGACCTATGGGAATTAGGCTACCAGGAGCAAATCACTGTATATCATGTGACCGGGCATGTGCGCCTTTCTTCCCCTGGGAATGATGAGGCTGATACACTAGCCAAGGTGTGATGGCTGGAAATGGTGCCTGTCAGCCCATCAGGAAGAGAAGTGGCCCAGTGGCTACACCATCGCCTCTTAAATGCTAGACAGAAGACCATGTGGTCTATTATAAAAAACTTGGGGGTTACCTGTCACCTTAGCAGAGGTATAGGAAGCTTGTGAGACCTGTGCTGTCTGCTCACGAGAGCATCCCCAAAAGCCTGTGGAACTACAGGGCAGGTTGATGTAATCAGGGCCCTACCTAGTTCAGAGGGGTATAAATATACAATCACATGTGTGGACATGGCCACTGGACTTTTAGCTGCTTACACTGCATGGCACCTGGATCAGAAAGCAGTAATCACTGCATTGGAGTGTTTATGCATTGCTTATGGGTGGTCCTTGGTCATTGAAAATGATCAGAGGATGCATTTTACTGGGGTTTTGGTACAACAATGGGCCTAAGACCTGCAGATTGACTGGAAGTTCCATGTGGCTTATCACCCGCAAGCTGCTGGAATGACTGAATGGTACAATGGTTTCTTAAAGCAGGGCCTGTGAGCCACAGCTGCCATCCCTACGCTGGGGGGCTGGATGCAATGCTTATGGACTGTCCTCTAGACTCTAAATGGGAAATCTGAGTGGGGGCCCAGCTCTGGAGGAAGCCTTCCACCATTGGACTGCTGCTCTAATTCAGCTGCAGGTGCAGACTTAGGATGCCTTGCTGAAACCAGGAACGGGAAAACAAGGAAATGTTCTCTTGCCTGCACCTTAAGAGCCTAAAGCAAGGGCAAACAGCTACTTGGATGTGGCCTTGGGGAATAAAAGCCACCCAAATGTGTTTGGTGACTCTTGTTGCTCCTTGGAAACAAGGGGTGGGGAGAAGCTTGCAAATAGTGGCCTGGGTAATTGGGTATTCATGACCAGGAAGGCCCTATCTGTTGACCACCGTCTTATCGGCTGACCAGAAATTTGACTGTACATTGCCTGAGGGTTGTGATTTGCCATTGGTGATGCCTATACCTGCTCTTCCTTTTCACCCTTAGGGTGCAAAGTAATACCTTAGTGGACTGGGTATATATCTATGCCTCAGTGGCTAACCAATCAGTGTGCTGGGTTTGCACTGAAATCCCCCGAGCACCTCTGCCAGGCTCCCATAGCACATCTCTCCAGCTTCTGTCTCAAATTGGAATTTGTTACAGAACCAGTGGAATAGTGCACATCCTTGTGGAATGTGACCTGGACCAGCATCTAAGCTGTGGCAAAGCAACAGCTTAGGAGTTGCCCCAGCCAAGGAGTGGCTTGGGTTGGCTCACGGCTGGGACTGTGGGGTTGGTTGGGCCAGCTTGCCCTCTGTGTTGAGAACCTCGAAGGACAAGCCCAAGTGGGCTGGACTCCAATAGGTCTGGGTCAGACCTGGACTTTAAATCATGCCTGGGAGGTGTGGACTGATGCGTGGGCTACAGTTCCCACTGGGGTCCTCTGGGTGTGTGGCTCACATGGGTGGCCTTATTTGCCCAGGGAATTGGACTAGCCACTGTTCCTAGGGCTGACCTTGTTGCCTGTGTTTTGGCTGTGTGCTGCTGCAACTTGTACTGCTGCTACAGCAGCTGAGTGCAGCGCTTTGCCTTCCTCACCAAGGGACCTTCGCAGAAGGCACCCTGGCATAGATTATACGGTAAGGAACCCTGAAGAGGTGGACTGTAGGGTAAACAGAGTTAGTCAGGCTCTCTCGCCCAGATGCCTGGGCAACTCAGATAAGCAGCATTCTCATAGCCTTGAGAATGGGCCTGATAAGAAGTGTTCCCATAGCCTTGGGTGGGCCCACATGTGCAGAATCACACTTCGTTATATAATATTCTGCCAGCTCTTTGTGTGTGTAGTATATAAGAGAGTTGGGACTCCCTGCGGGCACATGTGGCTTGTGGTGTGCATGGATTGCCCCCCCCTTGAATAAAGGCACATCAGACATCTCAAGAGCTCCACGAATTTTCTTCTGTCTGCTGGAATTTCGTGTGAACCTGTCCAGCCTTGAACAGTCGCAACACAGAAGGACACTTGACTTGGGGTGGTGAACACACAATATAACATACAGATGATGTGTTACAGAACTGTACATGTGGAACCTATAAAATTTTTATTAACCAATGTAACCCAATAAATTTAATAAAGATAAAATCAAAATTAAAAAGAAAGGTAGTGCTTCTGAATCATGGGTCACTATTACTATCATCCTCTTGTGGATGGAGAATTTAAGGCACAAGATAACAAGATAATAAAATGACAGGGTCATAAATAGCACTCAAAATTCCTGATGCACAGTGACAATAAAAATGACAGATTTATGTGTATATAGGTTAGAACTAAAAGAGTTTCTTCAGTACTCTGCAGATCTTGGACTAGTTCTGTCTGGAACCTCCCTGGGGGGTCTTATATTATTAAGTTGAACAGAACTTCTAGAATCCTGGGCTCTTTCAGACAACAGCCTAATCTTACTAAGGAGGATTAACGTAGCATATCCTGGAAACCACCCCAAAGTAGTCTAAACCATTGACTTTTATTAAATAAGGATGATTAACTAGGAAAAGCCCAGCCTAGGTTGCCATTTTTCTGAATTCAAGGCTTAAGTTAAGAACCAGACCAGTCTTAGGAATTTGGTATTAATTAAAGATGTAAGATTGGTCATTACAAATCAAAATGAACAGAAACATTTAGGAGACATTAAATTCTAAGTTAAATTTTCTCTCAAAGAATAACTATTTGCTATTGGTGTGCATAGTGATGTAACTATGCATGACAGTTTTTGTTCCTGGCTTCTTGGCTATATACATGACTTGCTTAAAAAAAGAAAAAATCAGCTAAGCGTAATAGTACTCTCCAAGAATTATATAGGATTTGTTTTGACAAAAGCTTCCTATCTTGGAAGTAACCTTTCTTCAAAGGAGGTATTCTTTTTGCCCCATTTTAAAACGATTCAAATTCACACAGTATTAGCATAATCAGAATGATCTCTTCTCACCTCATAGTCCTTAAACAGTTGGTGCATGAAGAAAAGCCACCCAAATCCAAAGAAAAGTATCTGAAGGAAAAAGAAGATATAAAGTCAATATACATAATCTTTTGATAAATGTCATATACAGAGCATTTTATGATAAAAGATCTGCTAACTAGATAGTTTATTTCAGACATTAAAGATGAGATTGATTCATATAAGACCTGTTTATTAAAGTCCTCAACATTGGGAGTAGATATTGAAATACTCTTCAATTTTTGAAATTATCCACGTTTTAGAACATGTTTTAAGTTAGACAAAAATTAAAGGTTTTCTCTGTAATCTTAATTATAACCATTTTATGAGCCAGAGAAGCTAGCAAATAAAAAAGAAGTCAGTGAAACTTGCTTTCTTATAGATGATCCCTCTTTGCAAGTATTTAAAAGCAAAACAAAATGAAACAACTTCATGGAAAAGAAGTTAAGATTTAAAAAAGGAAAGTAGTAGAAAGTGTGGTATTTTTATGTGTTTTCCTTCACGGGTCTTTCTTAGCTACTCTACCATCCTGCCTAATCTATGTAAAGTGGTTTCCATATCAGTGTAAAGCCAAGAGATTGCATGATACCACTTTGTCAGTTTTGGTTCAAACTGGCATCAGGGACAGTAGCCTCATGATAGCTCTGTTCAGTATTCTAAAGCTTGTTTGTTTTTTACTAGTAAATAGGACCTTCTTTATATACACACATAACCATGCTGGCACAACTCATCTTTTCTTTTTCTTTTTTTAAAAGATTTAATTTATTTATTTTTAGAGAGGGAAGGGAGAGAGAAAGAGAGGGAGAGAAACATCAATGTTGGTTGCCTCTCACGTGCCCCCTACTGGGGACCTGGCCCACAACTCAGGCATGTGCCCTGACTGGGAATCCAAATGGCGACCCTTTGCTTGGCAGTCTAGCACTCAGTCCACTGAGCCACACCAGTCAGGAGAACTCATGTTATGTTATATTGGCTAGGAACATTATCTTTATGCCTTCCTTGAGGAGCAAGTATAAACTCTTGAGCACATTTTAGCACAGGCTCTTCCTCCTCCTGCTGGGTTCCTCCTATCCACAAAACTCATATTTTCAGCCACACGGATCTGCCTTTGGTTCTCTTTATACAACATTATTTCATATCAAGACCTTTGCAGATGTTGTCCTCTAACAGGAACTTCTGTCCAGTCCCCTCCCTACTTATCCTGCTGTTCTTAACATACCTCTGGTAGGCCTTCTCTGACTTCCCAAATAAGGATTAGTCACCCTTTTTATACAATCCCCATTCTACCTTTATTTCCTTTATCAAAGCACTTTCATACATTTTTAATGTCTAATTTAAATACATACATTTTAATTCAATACCGTTTTATGATCAAAACTCCCAACAAAACATCAAAATACCAAAATAAAAAGTTTTTGCACAGTGAAGGAAATATCAACAAAATGAAAAGACAGCCTACTGAATGGGATATTTGCTAATGATACAGCCAACAAGGGGTTAATATCCAAACTATATAAAGAACTCATACAATTTAATACCAAAAAACCCAAACAGTCCAAATAAAAAATGGGTAAAGGACCTGAATAGACATTTTTCCCAAGGTAACATACAGATGGTTAACAGACATATGAAAAGATGCTCAATGTCACTAATCATCAGAGAAATTCAAATTAAAACCACAAGGAGATATCACCTCACACCTGTCAGAATGGCTATCATTAATAAATCAACAAATAAGTGCTGGTGAGGATATGGAGAAAGTTGGTGGGACTGTAAATTGGTGCAGCCACTATGGAAAACAGTATGGAGATTCCTCAAAAAGTTAAAAATAGAGCTGCCATACAACCCAGCAATTTCACTTCTTGGCATTTACCCAAAGAAAACAAAAACCCTAATTCTAAAAGATATATGTACTTCTATGTTCATTGCAGCATTGCTAGTAATAAACAAAATATGAAAGTAACCTAGGTATCCATCGATAGATAAATGTATAAAGAAGAAATGTCATATACACATACACATACACAATGGAATATTATTTGGCAATAAAAAGAATAATATCTTGCCATTTGCAATAACATAGATAAACCTAGAGGGTATTATGCTAAGTAAAAAAGGTAAGACAGAAAGGCAAATACCATATGATTTCACTTACATGTGGGATCTAAACAAAACAAAACAAACAAAACACGACAGAAACAGACCCAATAGATACAGAGAACAAAATAATAGTTGCCAAAGGGGAGGAAAGAAGGGTGATGGGAGAAATAAACAAAAAACCAAAAAACCAAACACTTATTTATGATAAACTTTTATTTGTTTTTTCTTCTTTTTTTATTTAACTTAAAATGTGCCAGCCACAAAGTAAGTACAGAATAAATGTTGCTGTTAATATTCTTGCTACTTTTACTCAGGAACACTGAGGTACAAAGTTTGAATAGGGCAAAGTGAAGTAGAAAAAAAAAAGAAACTATAGGAAATTTCAGCCAAGTACAAAATGACTAGGAAAAAATACTAGGGGCAAGGGTTAAATATTTTAAATGCAGAGCCATGCCTTAAACAGCTTTAGAAATACGCAAAAGTAAGCCCTGACAATTTAGAAATAATATAACTAATAAATGCCTGGATGAACAGAGAGGGAAAGAAGATATGAAGTACCTTCAATGTACTGATTAACACTTTTAATCCTCACCTGAGGCATTTTTTTTCATTGCTTTTAGAGAGACAGACAAACAGACATTGATGTGAGAGAGAAACATCAATTCCTTGCCTTCTTGTATGCACCCTGACCAGGCATCAAACCCACAACCTGGGTATGTGCCCTGACTGGGAACTGAACCTGCGACTTTTTGGTCTACGGGACATTCCAACCGAGTTACACCGGTCAAGGCCTGATTAACTTACGTTTTATAACCCGAGTCCAAGAGATATTAAAACTGATGTCAATTAATAGATGTAAAAGGACATTTAAGTGTATAAAGTTATGGTGTAAGGATATTTAAACAGAGAAATACTAGAACTGAAAGTCACAAAAAAGTTAGTGATAGAGGGGAGTAACTGACAGGGGAGGTGGAAAGAGGTGGAAGCATACTAACTTTTACAGCGAATAGTAAAAAATATGTACATACATAAACACGTAGTTTTTCTAGATATCAGATTCTAAATTCTATGAGGACAAGGATCTCATTTGTCTTGCTAATCTTTGTATCCTTAGTACCCAGCATGATTCCAAGTGCATAGCAGGCTCTCTCTATAAATGTTTGCTAAATGAATAAATGGCCCACAGTAGAAGTTGATTTGTTCTTCAGCTTCTTACAACCTTAATGTTTTTTATAATAATTTATATGTGCTGTGCTAGGAGCTGGGGATGCAAAGATGAGTAAGATAGTCATCACCCTCAAGAAGCTCAGAGTATAGTGATAAAAACACTAAAAAAATAATTTTAATATGGGACATGCAATAAACAAAATATGCACTTGATATTATAAAAGAATATGAAAAAGGGAGACCAAACCAAACTGTAGTGAGTTAAAACAGATTTTCTGAAGAAAATAATACTTTAGGCTGAAGGAAGTTTTAATTTGGGTTTAAAACCTGATATATACAAATTTGGGGATTATATGCATTTTTCCAAAGAGAGGTTCTAGGGTATTCATCACACACTAAAAGGTTTCCATCACTCCTAAAATATTAAAATAACATTCTGTTAAAGTATGAAAAAGGATTAGGCAGGTAAAAAACAGGTGGTGGAGGTAGGAGGACAGGGTTTTCTTTCTAGAGAGCAAAGAGCATGATTAAAGGCACAGAGTTCTTAATAGTATGGTATATACTGGGAACTACACATGGTTTGGTACTGCTGGAAGATAAAATTCAAAGGAAGAAGTGGTTAAAAATGAAGTTAGAGAGGAGGATGAGAGGACCGATGACTGAGAGTCCTGAAGGCCACCCTAAGGAACCTGTAATCATTTAAATGGGGAAAAGACATGGCTGGGTTTGTTTTATATGGAGCACCATGGTGGCTATATGGGAGATGCATTTGAAAGAAACAACACTGTAGAAAGAGAAACATTATAGGAATTTGCTGCAGTAGCCCAGATGAGAGATGATAAAGGCCTGAATTTAGACATTGATGGAAAGAAGGCAACAAATTAAAGTAGTGCTTAGAAGGTAAAATCAGCAAGGAGAAATCAAGGATGAATGAGGCACCCAATTTATACAAAGAATATTGGAGAAAGAAAAGGTTTGGGAATGGGAGTGGGGGATGGGAAGATGATGAGTTCACTTTTAGAAATGCTAAGTGCTCTAAGGGCCATCCAGCTCAACACAAAATACAGATTGTGAAGGTAGAGCTGAGATACACCTAAGAGTTCAAACTACCGAAGTATGTGAAATTATCCAGGAACAGTATGTAGTGTGAGAAGAGCAATATGCTAAGAAGAAAACACTAGAGGATAGGAGTGGAAAGAGACCAGAAAGGAGAAAAAGAAGGAATGGTCCAATAATAGACACTAGGAGAGTGGTATCCTGAAACCAAGGGAATAGACTAGAGCACAGGTGGCAAACACAAGGCTCGTGGGCTGAATCCAGCCCTCCGCCTTGTTTTATCCAGCCAGGCACCTTATTTCTACCCGGCAGCAACACAGAGCTCCTTGCCCCTAGTTAAGGAGTAGTTACGTTTATACAGTCCTAAAATTACATTTGGCCCTTTGAAGGCAACTGTGAGGCTGATGTGGCCCCCCCGCAAAAATGAGTTTGACACCCATGGACTAGAGTTTAAGGAGTGTTGAATGAAGCAGGACTGAAAAATGTTGAAGATTTGGTAACTTGGAGTTCACTGCTGACCTTAAGGAGAACAGTCTGAATAGTGAGGTAGAGGCAGGAACCAGACTATTGGGCAGGGGGTAAAGCAATAGAGACCATAAGTAGAAATTACCCTAGGGAGAGCTAAAAATGAGAGAGAAAACATAAAAGAGTACCCTAGAGAAGAATGTGGGATAAAGGAAAAGTTTATAGGCCACGAGGAAGAAAGCACAGATTAAGAGGGTAAACAAACATGAGAAGGAACTGATGGGACACTGGAGGATGAGTTGAAGATGTTACTAATTTATCATTATTAGCAGCAGCTATCCTTTATTGACCATTTACTACATTCCAGGAACTCTAATGTCATTAAATCAGAAAAACCAGATAGAAGGGTTGATTACCCTCATTTCTTAGAAAATTGAGGCTTATAGAAGCTAGGCCATTTACAATATATAGTGTCAAAATCATGATTCAATCTAACGTCTGTGTGACTGATTCTAAAGCTTATGCTTTTAACCACTTCACAATAAGCTGCGCCAAATAAAAGGCACCGGTGGAGAGAATGACCTGAAATAAGGCAGTTCCTTATTTTCTTTTTTTAATTTTTTTAAAATATGTTTTATTGATTATGCTATTACAGTTGTCCTATTATCCCCCCTTCATTCACCTCCACCCTGAACATCCTCTCCCACCCACATTCCCCCCCTTTACTTCAGTCCATGTGTCATAAGTTCTTTAGCTTCTACATTTCCCATACGATTCTTGCCCTCCCCCTATTTTCTATCTACCTTCATTGCTACTTATTCTTCGTATCTTTGCCCCACTCTCCTCCTCCCACTCCCCTGTTGCTAACCCTCCATGTGTTCTCCATTTCTGTGGTTCTGTTCCTGTTCTAGTCGTTTGCTTAGTTTCTTCTTGTTTTTGTTTCAGGTGTGGTTGTTAATAATTGTGAGTTTGCTGTCATTTTACTACACCTGTTTTTTCTCTTCTTTTTCTTAGATAAGTCCCTTTAACATT
>CM052551.1:20067053-20089932 GCA_028533065.1 Trachops cirrhosus | reverse complement strand
CAGGGTTGTGACCTTGTATGTGGGGGCGGGGTCCAAGAAGGAACAATGGCACCCGCTCCACCCTCTGCAGGACCCCAGACCCTTCCGCCACTTTCCGCAAGCCGACCGGGCCCCTCTGGCACCAATTCCGGTGTGGGTGGGCCTGTGCACCCCGTGGGACCTTCCTTTTCAGTCAGTGCCCCAAAGCTCTATTTCCCGGTGCTGGGACCCTGAGTTGCGTGCAGTGCCTTGCTTCACACTGGCCGCCTCGCTGGGTCTGCCAGTCGCCACCCCCTGGCCGGGGCCCACCAGCCACCACTACTTGTGCGCCCAGGGTCTGCTAGGTCTGCCGGTCGCCACCCCCTGGTTGGGGCCCACCAGCCACTGCTGCTTGTGCGCCCAGGGTCTGCCTGCTGCGGACTTGCACGCCGCCCCGGGTGCTCAGCTCTCCGCTCCGCGTCCCTCACCGGGCCAGACTCCGCCCCTCCTACCGGTCTGGATGAAAGTGTCTATTTTTAAATCCTTGGTTGTCTGACTTCCATACACTTCAATTTTCTGTCAGTTCTGGCTGTTATTTTGTTTCTATATCGTTGTTGTCCCTATCTTGGTTGTACGAGGAGGCACAGTGCGTCCACCTATGTCTCCATTTTGGCCGGAAGTCCCCAGTTCCTTATTTTCTGATATGGGAGGAAAGGAGTTGGGAATGGTTATGATTATAGATTAGATTAAGAGGTGGGAAGTAGAAGATCACACGTTTGGCCTAGCTTTTGTTGATAAAGTAGGAGGTAAGGTCTTCTGCTAAGAATGAGAGGCAAGGATGAAAATAAGTGACTTAGAGGAGGGTGATACTCAGAGAAATTATGAGGGAAATGGAACAAGTAGCTGATTAAAGTCAAGAAAAAAAGTGATTCGGTGAGCTGATGGTGTCCATAAACTCATGGCACTGGCAATGTGCACAGTTGCATAATTTTCCACATCAGCCTGAATTAGTAGTAGAACTACAGCAATGATCTAGGTGTGGAGTTTTGTATGTAGGTAAAGGAACAAGAGGGTATGAGAAAGTAACTTGGATCTACTATGAATCCAGACCACGAAGAAAAGGGATGAACAGATTAGAATAAAATACCCCTAGACTAGCCAGGAGACCCTTTGGCCATTATAAATCATTACCAGAGTAGACAAAATTTAAACATCATGTTTACATGACTCATGAAGTCTTGACTGAAGTTGGAGAAGTTAGGCAGTTAGAACTGGGAGTAGTATGGTAGAGATAGATGATAAAAAAGAAAAAATTATACAATATATGAGATCACCAAAATCACTCTGAAATGGAACTTTATACAAAGAAAACAAACAAAATGATTTATATATATTTGCAAAACGGAAAAAAGAGAAAGAGATCTATACCTTTAATATTTCATTGTGGGCTCCATTCAGATTGACAAAAAAAAGCTTAAGACTTTTGCACAATTAATAAAAAAACTGGAGAATTTATTAAGTCCAAAATAAATATGAATGCTGGTAAAATGATAGAGAACCTAAAAAGCAAGCAGAAGGAAAAAAGCATTTTCAAACAATTTTGCAAATAAAAGGTGCACGGCTTCTTATTAAAAAAGTTAATATTTTTAAAATTGTGTAGTCTTGACCTTGGGACTCAGAATGTAATTTGAAACTAATAAGTCTTATGACTGTGTAGAATGTTCAAAACATGAGTTAGATAACAGTTGCTTTTATAAGAAAAATCACTCCTATATTGAAAATTAGCTACAGCTTTAAAAGAAAAAAAGATAGCTACTGGCAGGACAGTTATTAAAGAACTGACTGAAAAAGCCCCTTCCTTGGATCATTTATTTATGCTTTATTCATTTAACAAATATTTATTAGTGCCTAATATGTACCAGGTCCTGGGAATAGAATGGTGGACAACAGAGCATGGACACTGCTCCGAAGGATTTTATAATCTATGCAGGAGATAGACAAGTAATTACAAAACAGTGTGATAATGTAATTACAGTGATATTATAAGGGAAATGGGCAAAGGGTATTGTGGAAATATGTATGGGGACATCTGGTCCAATCTGGGAGAGGCTTCTTGGATGTTCATGCTGAAATCTGAAGGAATTAGCCAGAAAGAAGTGGAGAGGTATGGGTAAAGGGTCAAGAAAGAGAACATGTTAAGGAGCAGAAGAAGGCTAGGTACAAAGTGAAGTGAAAAATGGTGAGAACCAAGGCTGGAGAGGTAAGAGACAGGTCTCATCATAACAGACCCCATACGCCATGTTAAGAATTTGAACTTTATCCTGTGACCAAGATGTTACCTGAGGCTGACCAGCTTCAATACATGCCCTCTAATTTCAGATTTTATTTCAAATGTTCACATAAAACAGGAAAAATGAGGGGCAGGTGTTTCTAGGGTAACCACGCCTCTCTAGACAGGTGCTGTTTATTAAGCAAATACAGGGTTCCAGCAGAAGTAAGGCCTGTTTGAGTATGGTTGGAAGGCTAATAATATCAGTGTAATAATTTATAGTTTTAATTTGAACATTTCACTTAAAATGTCATACGATGTGCTTGAGTGTGATATTGTTATGTTACATAACTGCATGCTTATGATTTTGTAATAAAAAAAGTGGCGTTACTTGGGCTGGACCCTGTATTTACTAGATCTCTGCTATGTGATCTAGATGCTAGGGACTACAGCAGAAAACAAAAGAGAATATCCTGGAGCTCATTGAGTTTACTTCTAACAGAAACACAAACAATAGTGATTAATGCTAAGAAAAAATTAACAGAGGGAAATGAGACAGAAGGGGGCTGGAATAGAGGCTACTAGGGCTTGGGAGTCAGGTAAAGCCTTCCCAAAGTGACATTTTTACCAATACCTAAAAAATGATGAAGTAGCCACATACATATTTGGACACAGAACATTCCATGCAATGGATTCTTTGGGTTTTAGTTTCTCATTTGTAAAGAGCAAGTTTGAGAATTTAATATTGCATGTGAAAGGCATGTGTGAAAGTTGAAGTATTAAATGGCATAAAAGATCAGAAAGCTACTTTCTTGGTTCAACTTACCAATCAATTATATCCATGTTAAAAGTCTTAGAGGCTACATGCAATGTCAATTTCCTCACCAACATCTTTATTTTTATACCAAGTGAAAAAAAATGCTAGTTAAATATTATCATTTTTCTTGAGTTGGTACTAGTTGTTGGTACAACACTGAGCTGTCACCAAGGTCAATAAGAAGCCTTAGAGAAGTTAGAAAAGCAAAAGAATTACATGTCCAGATTTTTGTACATCAAGACATTTGAATATTATGCAGTCAAAAACAATAGTTACAGAAATTATATAAAGGATGGTAAATTTAAAAATAAAGTTATTAGGGTGTTCCTCATTTCATACTTTCTAAAATGTTGTAATAAAAATTTTTCGACAGACAAGGACAATGCTCTTCTCCAAAGACAGAAGCATTAGGATGAAGTAATATAAAACGTGGATCAGAAAACAAAGATTTAATGTACTTTAAATCTCAAAAAGGAACTGTTTCTGTCATTTGTCACTTGAAAGAAGAACAATTAAGAAAAAGTACTTTTTATGCTCCTGTACAGCAGACACACTCTTTCTTGGGTGGAGCACTTCACTCTGTGCAGTATCAGCTGGTAGGGAGAGAGGGTCAGTGAAGGGGCTCCAGGGGGAAGGAGGGGAAGAAGCAATTGTCTCACCCTATGGATTCCCTCTTGATCCACCCTGTGGACTTTATACCCTGTTGAGGATTCAGCTGCCTTGCCCAGGGTATAGAGGTCTGGGAAGACTCGGGGAGTGTCAGTGACTGAGTTATGTGGTTCTAGGGTAGAGGTCATTGTCCCCGCTTTCCCATGAACCTGACTGGTGCTTCTCCTGAAGTAGAACCACCCCCCAGGCTCTGGTGGCCCCACCTGCCCAACTGCTAGGGACTCCACCCTGCTAAGGTCCAGGTAAAATTTGGGACAGACTGAGTTGTGTGGCTATAGGGCAGGAGCCACAACCCCCACCTGTCACAAAGCCTGACTGGTACCTCCCCCTCACTGGAGATCCACCAGCCTTATCCTCCTGATCTCTGGTGGCCCCATCCTGCTGGGCTCCATCTCCTCCCCAGCAGAATATTGGACAGACTGAATTGTGGAGCTCTAGGACAGGGGCCATTTTTCCTTTGCATGCCTGACTGGAGCAGAGCCCTTCCTTCACATGGCCAAGTATTGGTTTGTTCGGGCCTGATAAAAAGAGCTTGGCTTCACCCTGTCAACTTCCTGAGACCCCTGCCTCAACACAAACATGTGTGAGCACCTAGCAGGTGGCAGCTAGACTTGATATATCTGGGGACATCTGCCAAGTAGCCTTGGACCCAGCACTGGCACCAAGTTAGAACCTGAATCAATCTGGTGAACACCACTTTTCTCTACTTGGTGACTCACTGAAAACCCACCTCATATGATTTGAGTATTGCTAGAGGCTGTGTCAGTGACTGAACCTAACAGGGAGATGGCAGGTGGAGGCAGGCAGAGGTAGGTCTTGGGTTGCATTGGGACTTTTCCTGACCTGCCCTCAGGACTGGTGCTGGTAAAAGCTGGCCTTGGTGCACAGCTTGGTTCTTCCCATGCACACCCAGCCCAGAGAAAGTAGCACAAACTGTGGATTTCTTGTAGTGCCAAACAGGTTGCCCAGGGCCAGTCACAGGCAACGTCTGACATTGGTCTGCACTGGGGTCCCTCACAAAAGGCCCAGAACAAACACACCCAGTGGCCAGCTTCAGACAACATCAGAGCAGGATTCAGTAAGCTTCACAAGTAGCATATCCAAGGCACCAGACCCTGCTGAAGTGAATTCCACTTTGTAGAGTAGCACCTGCACAGCACCTCACACACTGTGGTCAGGGTTGAGCCTTATATGAGCCATTCTGAGGGTCAATCCCACTCACGAATGGGCCAATAGCAATTAAGACTCAATTACAACAGAAGGCCCATATAACCCACACAAGGGACATTCCTGGAGCACCCAGCATAGGTGGGTGATCAAGGAGACTGTATACGTGGATCCCAGAGGATACATACTACATAAAGTCATCCCACCAAGACTGAGAGTCATGGCAGCTCTGTCTAATAGATAGAAACAAACAGAAAGAGGTAGCCAAAATGGAAAGACAAAGAAATATGGCCCAAGATATGGAAATACCCCAAGTGTCCATTAGTAGATGAGTGGATAAAACAACAATGGGACATTTATACAATGGAACACTATTTGGTTGTAAAAAAGAAGAAAGTTTTACCCTTGTGATAGTATGGATGGACCTGGAGAAAGTTATGCTAAGTGAAATAAGCCTTGTAGAAAGACAAATACCACATGATTTCACTCATATGTGAAACCTAATAAACAAACTGAACTAACAAGGAAAATGAGGACTGACTGATAGATGGAGAGCAGGATGATAGCTAGTGTGGGGGGATGAGAAGGTGGAGGGATTAGGCAAAAAGGAAAAAGGACCCATGGACATGGACAACAGTGTGGTGATTGCTTGGGGGGGAGCAAGTATAAGAGGACTAAATGATAATGGAAAAAAAAATACAAGAAAGAGTAAATCAAAAAAGAAGAGAAAGAAACATGGCCCGAATGGTGAACAGAAGAAATCTCCAGAAAAAAAAGATAAATGAAATGCAGGCAAGCAATATATCTGATCTAGTGTTCAAAGCAATGGTTTTAAGAATACTCAGTAGCATGAAATAGGACATAAAAACCATAAAATAGAACCAGGCAGAAATGAAGAATACAATATATGAAATGAAGAATACACTGAAATAAATAAACAGGTTAGATGAAGCAGAGGATAAAATGAGTGATTTGAGGGACAAAGTAGAAAAAACACCCAATAAGAGTAGCAAAAAGTAAAAATAAATGAAATAATGAAGATAGTTTAAGCGACTTTTGGAACAAGAGAAACTGTAACAACATCAGCATCACAAGGGTACCAGAAGGAGAAGAGAGCGAGAGCAAAGGATTCAGAACCTATTTGAAGAAATAGTAACCCAAAACTTCCCTAACCTGGTGAAGAAAAAAGACATACAAATCCAGGAAGCACAGAGTCACAAACAATATGAGCCCAATGAGGTTCATGCCCAAACACATCATAATTAAAATGGCAAAAGTTAAAGACAAATAGATAATCTTTTCTCTCTTTATTTTTTTGACAAAGAGAAAAGCAGCAAGAAAAAGAAAGTTATTTACTTACAAGGGAGATCCCATAAGACTATTAGCTGATTACTGAACAGAAACATTTCAGGCCAGAAGCAAATGGCATGAAATATTCAGTGATGAAAAGAAAGGACCTACAGCCAAGACTACTTTACTGAGCAAGGCCATCATTTAAAATTAAAGGAGAAATAAAGAGCTTCCCAAACAAGGAAATGCTAAAGGAGTTTGTTACCACCAAACCAGCATTACAAAAAATGTTAAAGAAAGAAAGAATGAGGAGGAGGAGGAGGAGGATAGCGAGGAAGGAGAGAGATAAGGATTAGGAAGAAGAAGGAGGAGAAGAAAAAAATGAAAAAGATGAAAAAGAAGAAGGAGGAGAAGGAGAAGAAAACAGAGGAATATAGCTAAAAGAATAAAATGGCAATAAATACATTCCTATCAATAATCACTTTAAGTATAAATGGCTTAAATTATCCAAAAGACATAAGCTGGCTGAATGGATAAGAAAACAAGACCCATATACATGCTGTCTACAAGAGACCCACCTGATAACAAAAGATACACACAGATTAAAAGTAAAGGAGTGGAAAAAGATATTTCATGCAAATGGAAAAGAAAAAAAAGCTGGGGTAGCAATATTTATATAAGAGAAAAAGGACACTACATAATCATAAATGGAAAAATACAACAAGAGGATATAACCCTAGTAAACATTTATGCACCCAACATAGGAGCACTTAATATGTAAAGCATATCACGATGGACATCAAGGGAGAGACTGACAGTAATACACTCACAGTAGGGGATTTTAACACCTCATTGACATCAATGGATAGATCTTCCAAACAGAAAATCAACAAGGAAATGGAGGCCTTAAATGATACACATGATCTGATAGATTTAATAGATATCTTCAGAGCATTTCACCCCAAAGCAACAGAATATACACTCTTTTCAAGCACACATGGGATATTTTCTAGGACAGACAACAAGGTAGGGCACAAAACAAGTCTCAATAAATTTTAGAAGATTGAAATCATATCAAGTATCTTTTCTGACTATAATGGTATGAAACTAGAAATCAATCTTAAGAAAAAATCCTGGAAAACATCAAAGATATGGGGGCCAAATAACATGTTACTAATAATAAATGGGTTAACAATAAGATTAAAAAACGAAATAAAAGATACCTGGAAACAAATGAAAGTGAATACATAACCACCCAAAATGTATGGGACACAGTGAAAGCAGTCCTAAGAGGGAAATTCATAGCATTACAGGCCTATCTCAAGAAACAACAAAAATCTCAAACAATCTGTTTATATGTAAAGTAACTAAAAAAAAGGAACAACAAAGCCCCAAGTAGAAGAAAGGGAATAATAAAGATCAGAGTTGAAATAAACAAAATAGAGCCTAAAAATATACATAAGATCAATCAATGAAACCAAGATCTGTTTTTTTTTGAAAAGACAAACAAGATTGACAAAACATTTACCAGACTCATCAAGGAAAAAAGAGAGAGGACCCAATAAATAAAACCAGTAATGAAAGAGGAGAACCAACAACTGATACCAAGAAAGTACAAAGGATTGTAAGAAAATATTACAGACAACTGTATGCCAACAAATGGGACAATATGGGTGAAATAAATTCTTAGAACATGCAATCTTCCAAAACTGAATCAGGAATAATCAGAAAATCTGGACAGACAGATTACAATTAGTGAAACTGAAGAAGTACATGAAAAACTTCTCAAAACAAAAGTCCCCCCTCTCCTCAAACTATTCCAAAAAATTTAAGAGGGAAGACTCCCAAGCTCATTTTATGAGGCCAGCATTATCCTAATTTCAAAATCAGACAAAGACACAACAGAGAAAGAAAATTATAGGCCAATAACCCTGATAAACATAGATACTAAATTTCTTAGCAAGATATTAGCAAACTGAATCCAGCAATACTTAAAGAGATGATACACCATGATAAAGTGGGATTAATCCCAGGGATGCAAGGTTGGTACAATATTTGCAAATCAATAAATGTACAAAATGAAGGATAAAAAATATCACATGATCGTATCAACAGATGCAGAAAAAGCATTGGATGAAATTCAGCAGCCATTTAAGATAAAAATTCTCAGCAAAGTGGGAAGAGAGGAAACACACCTCAATGTAATGAAGGCCATATATGATCAACTAACAGCCAACATAATACTCAAGGGGTGAATACTATAAGTGTTTCCCTTAAGTAAGGGAACAAGACAGGGATGTCCACTTTTGCCACTTTTATTCAACATAGTACTGCAAGTCCTATTCAATCAGACAAGAAGAAGAAATATAAGTATCCAAACTGGAAAGGAGGAAGTAAAACTGTCATTATTTGCAGATGACATGATACTGTTTATAGAGAATCCTAGATTCCACCAAAAAAATTATTAGAACCGATAAATGAATTTCATAAAATAGGACGGTAAAAAATAAATATCCAGAAATCAGTTGCATTTCCGTACACTAATAATGAAGTATTGGAAAGGAAACCAAGAAAACAATCCCATTTACAACTGCATCAAAAAAATACCTAGAAATAAATTTAACCAAGCATGTAAAGATCTGTACTTAAAAAATTATAAGACACTGAAGAAAGCAACTGAAGGTACAAATAAGTGGAAGTATATACTGTGTTCATAGATAGGATGAATTAACATCATTAAAATGACTATATTACCCAAAGCAATCTATAGATTCAACACAATTCCTACCAAAATACCAATGGCGTATTTCACAGAACTAGAACAAATATTTCAAAAATTTATATGTCATCACAAAAGACTCCGAATAAGCACAGGTATCTTAAGAAAGAATAACAAAGCTGGAGAAATCATGCTACCTGATATTGAACTATACTACAAGATCATAGTAATCAAAATAGCATGGTACTGGCATAAAAACAGACATATAGAGCAATGGAACAGAACAGAGAGCCCAGAAATAAATCCATGCCTATGGTCAATCAATATTTGACAAAGGAGGCAAAAAAACAGACAATAGGGTAAAGCCAGTCTATTCAATAAGTGGTGTTGGGGAAATTAAACAGATACATGCAAAAAATGAAACTAGACCACCTTCTTACACCATGCTCAAGAATAAACTCAAAATGGATTAAGGACTTAAATATTAGATTTGAAACCATAAAAATTCTAGAAGAAAACATAGGCAGTAACATCTTGGACATTTCTTATAGCAATAGTTTTTCTGATGTATTGCCTCAGGCAAGGGAAACAAAAAATTAAAGAAATGGGACTATATTAAACTAAAAATTTTTTGCACGGCAAAGGAAACCATCAAGGAAATGAAAAGAGAATCCACTGAATGGGAGAACATATTTACCAAAGATATATTTGATGAGGGGTTAATATCCAAAATTTATGAAGAACTTATTCAACTCAACACCAAAAAACCCCATAGAATCCAACTAAAAATGGGCAAAGGACCTGAATAGACACTTCTCCAAAAGGACATACACATGACCAATATACATATGAAAAGATGTTCATTGTTACTAATCATCAGAAAAATGCAAATTAAAACCACAATGAGATATCACCTCATATCTATCAGAATGGCTATCATCAATAAATCCACAAACAAGTGCTGGCAAGGACATGGAGAAAGGGGAACCCTTTTGCACTGTTGGTGGGAATGCAGATTGGGACAGCCACTGTGGAAAGCAGTATGGAGATATGTCAAAACATTTAAAATGGATCTGTCTTTTAACCTAGTGATCCCACTTCTTGGAATACAGCCAAAGGAATCCAAAACACTAATATGAAAGAATATAAGCACTCCTATGTTCATTGCAGCATTATTTACAATAGCCAAGATATGGAAGCAGCCTGAGTGTCCATCAGTAGATAAGTGGATAAAACAACTACGGGACATTTACACAATGGAATACTATTCAGCCATAAAAAAGAAAAATTGCCCTTGTGACAACATAGATGGACCTGGAGAACATTATAGCCATCAAAAAAAGAGACAAATACCACATGATTTCACTCATATATGGAATCTAATGAACAAACTGAACTAACAAGCAAAATAGGACAGATTCATAGAGAGCAGGATTACAGCTAAGGAAGGATGGGGGGAAGTTAGGGGGTAGAGGGATTAAGCAAAAAGGAAAAGGGACTCATGGACATGGCATCAGTGTGGTGATTGTGGGGTGAGGAGGGGATAAGGGGACTAAATAGTAATGGAAAAAATACAATTTTTTAATCCCCCAAAATTAAAAATGGAACTGTCTTATGTTCCAGTGATTTTACTTTTGGGAATATACCTGAAGGAGCCCAACACACTAATTCAAAAGAATATATGCACCCTCATGTTCATTGTGCATTATTTATATTATTTATAAGAACCAACATTTGGAAGCAGTCTAAGCGTCTATCAGTAGATGAATGGGTAAAAAAGCTGTGGTTCATTTACACATTGGAATACTACTTGCTTGTAAAATAGAAAGAACTCTTACCCTTTGTGACAGCATGGATGGACCTGGAGAGCATTATGCTAAGTGAAATAAGCCAGTCAGAGAAAGTCAAGTGCCATAAGATTTCACTCAAATGTGGAATCTAATAAACAAAACAGACTCATAAAGAACAGACTGACAGCTGTCAGAGGAAAGGGAGGCTGCTGGGATTTGTGAAAAAAGTGAAGGGATTAACCAAAAAGCAAGCAAGCAAGCAAGCAAGCAAGCAAGCAAGCAAGCAAACCAAAAAACCAAAAACCCCTCTTAGACACAGATGATATTATGGTGATTACCAGAAGGAAAGGCGGGGTCGGGGGAGGTAGAAGAGGGTATAGGGGGATAAATATTGATGGAGGAGACTTGACTTGGGTTGGTGATACACAATATACAGATGATGTACACCTGAAACCTATATAATTTTATTAACCAATTGCACCCAAATAAAAGTAAAAAGAATTTTAAAAGTACTTTAAATGACTTGAAAAATGGGGGGGGGAGGGAGATACACAATTAGATAGTCTGAGCTTCTCCAAATATTAAGAGTTGGCCAACAAATACTTACTGAGTGCTTGCACTTGAGGGGGGATACAGCTATGAACAAGACAGGATTTCAATAAATAAATTCATAAACAAATACCTAAATGATATCAGTGCTTTGATGAATGCTATAAAGAAAATAAAATAGAGTAACTCAACGAATGACATAGTACAAGCAAGAGCTTACTAGCCGAAGCTTTTATAGATCAGGGACAGACAGTCTGTGTCTTATTTATGTCTGTACCCTCAGAGCATTATATAAATTCACTGACGGTATGAGTGAATGAAGGTGGCCAATCGGGAAGAAAGGAGTGTCAGAAAAAGATCTGAAAAGCACAGCCCGCAAACAGAGGACAAAGAATGTGTTAATGTCACAGTTTGAAGATCTCTCAAGCGGCGGGGGCAAATTCCTCCACAACCGGATTCAGTATTTCACAATTAATCAGCAAACCTCCTATCTGAACCCAGGAGCCAGCCCCGATTGGCCTGCTGCGCACTCTGCGCCAGGAAGCACACTTCCCCCAACTTCATGGGTCAGGGCTCAGTCCAGAAGCTTCGGGGCGCTTTGGGGACAGCTCCCTTCTCTCAAGGCACAGGCTCTGCGCGCGGAGGCCACCTGCCACTTGACCCCTTCCAAAAGTAGACATGAAAGCAGAGGGTAGAGTGCGGTGGAATGGAGGCTTGGGTAGGGGTTCCTACTACTGCAGGCCGCCTCCGGACAACTAGGGCGGAGAGCAAAGGCCGCAGCAAATCCCACACCCTTCCCCAGTTCCGGGAACAGAAGAGGCGGGCGCAAGCCGGGAGCAAGGAGAGCGGCACCGGGGTCAGCTTGCATCACGGAGGCCGCGAGAAGACAATTCTGAAAAATGAGTCTGAGGGGCCCTGGGGCAAGAGGCAGTGGCTCACCTGGGAGGTAATCATGATGCTGGAGTCTATTAGGAAACTCATAGCGAAATGTAGGGAGAGGATGTACCATCACTTTCCACTCCCCGAGACCACAGCAACTCGGACCGCCAGCCATCTTACACAGGTGGCCTTCGACCCGGGCCTACGCCGGTACCGAAGCCTGTCAGCCCGACGCCATCAAGCTGCGCCCGAGCCAGCCAATCAACGTCTACACCCGGTGCCTCACCGCGGGTAGGAGTGGGCGGGGCGTATGCGAGTAGCCTAGGAGCTGAGGCCGAGGGCTGGGGCTGTGGTGACCAGTTCTGGAGGCGGGGCTTAATTAGAGGTGTCTTTGCTAAAATGGGAGGGTTAAGATACCGTGGTCTCAAAATCCAACAGCAAGTGTGAAGAATGAATTTAAAGGCAATAAGCAGGGTCAGTCTAGGGAATGGTGAGTCAGGCACTCACCCAGGATGCAAAATTTAAAGAGCTGCCCAAAGCTCGGTGACCCAGATAGATAATATTTTAAAGCAACATTTTTTCCATTTTTAAAATTTTATTTTTGTTCAAGTACAGTTTTCTGCCTTTTCCTCCCACGTCTTCACCGTACTCAAGCCATCCCCACCTCCCTAATATGTATAAATTCTTTAAACTGAGAAACAGTTTATTTCATGTCCATTATTTTAAAATAAATTTTTTTATTATAATTTAAAAAAATCCAACAGCAAGGTAGTATTTCCATTTCTGAGGCTGAGGGAGGTGGTGCCTGACTTAACATCTTATTTTAAGTGGCAGTTCCATTTTGTAATGGTTATAGTGGTCATTGCTAATAAGATGAAATTAATGATTATTATAATGAGACCATAATTCAGGCATTGTGTTCTAAATGTTACAACTTATACTTGGCTCCACAAACAACTGCATAATTAAGGTGAGTGAAGAGTGGAAAGGCAGGTGAGTTTTTTTTTAAAGCAAATATAGCTAACCAAGTAAATTTCTGATGTGATGATAACAACAACAATAACAAAGCCCACCACCACTAGCAAGAGAGTGATAATCTTGTTGTAGGGATCTATCGGACCACACCTGGAGTACAGCATTCTTTGTACCACACTTTTAAGAGGCACATTGACATATTGAAGCATGCTTGCAAGTGAGCCACCAGATAAGGACAAATGAAGGAAACTGCAGAAAAATGACAATTATCATGTGAAAGAATGGGTAGAACTGATATGGCCCCAAGACATATTTGTAGAACAGAGTACAGGAAGTTAAATGAAGATAGATTTTAACTCAAAATGAGGAATAACTCTTTAAGAGTCTGAAGATGAGTTATTTTAGAAACTAGCCCCCTTCTCCTGACCATGTTGGAGCTGCTCAAATTTAGACTGAATCACTACTTCAGCCAATCAGTACTCATTTCATGAAGGCTTAATGCACTGCTGTGGGGCTTATCCCTTCCCACCTGGGAACTTGTTAGTGCTTGTAGTCCATGAAGTGTCATAGTCCTAGAAGCTGGCTCTAACTGAGAACAATCACCCTCTGAGGGAGTGGCTGCCATCAAAGCTGCTTTAAATATTTAGAAGCACAGCCTTGAGTCTCTCTTCTGTCTCTTTTTTTTAGTATTGAATTCTGCCACTCTAAGCAGCCCAAACTACCTATCAGGTGTTCAATCCCTGATCCAGAAGGCCAGGGAGCAGCAGAGGCACTCCTACTGTGGAAAAGTCTTAAACCAGAGAACTTCGTGTCCCTGGCTACATTTATCAAGGAAACACATATACACTGTGTAGGCATTTAGCTACATATAATGAGTTAGAACTTATCTAAACTGAGATTCAAGGCCATGTGATAGTACAAAATGGGAGAGCCTATCAAGACAAACAGCTTACCTTGGTGGCTTACTGGAGTTCATGGTGGGGATCAGTGTCTCAGTGAACCTGGTAAAGCAGAGAACAGTATGCAATCCCGCTAGCCCCAGGAATATACAAGTCTTTGAATGACACCATTTAGGATTCTCCCTACTGTAATGCCTGTGTCCAGGTCAAGGACAAGCCTGGCTGACCCAATAAACTGCTGCTTCCTGCTTTTGATTGCAGATGTCTCTAGAAACCTTCACATTAGATTAGTGTCCAATTGACTCTCCCCTTAAAGAAGGTCTCTTTCCTGGTGGTGGTGGACTTTGTCACCAACATGGCTTGTCCTCCCATCCATATTTCTGGCACTATGGTACTATCCCTAGTATTCCCAATCTACTCTAGTTGCTGCTATCCTGTTCAATAGCGAGATCTTCTTCTTCTGTCCATGGACTATCAAGCCATCTGGGCTCTGAATGAGCTGCCAGTTTGGGTCCCATTTTCCAAGGATGCTTTCTTAAATATTTTATGTTCATAACTACCATTGATCTAGAGATTGTTTACCATTGACAGCCAGACAGCCAAGTAGATCTACTGTTAAAGTACCTACTGACAACATGATCAATGTTTCCTTTGGATGAGTGTTTATTCACATCAATTTACCCTTTTTCATATTAATTACAGAGTTAATATCACCTGTATTCTCTCATATTTTAGCACCATCCACATCCTGACAGCTAACTATATTCCTTTCTTCCTCAAAATTCATACAAAAGAGTGAGCCCAGGAGTTGACACTAACACTAGATCCCTAGGAAACACCTAGCACTTCTCTATGCACACACATAATCACCTGACCATATCGGTGGCTGGATAACATCTGTTAAGAATTTTCTTTAAAAAATTTTATTGTGATATAGCAGGAGATTCACATGCAGTTGTAAGTTTGGGATCTTTTGAGATATGACATTGAAATATACTACAGTTCCATGGCATTATAATCCAGCTCCCTCCATCCACATACAGCCATCCTATCATGTAGCTTTCTTTGTTTTGCCAGGTTCACTGAGACCTTGAACCCCCCATATAACCCAGTAAGCCAGAAAACTCCAGATAGTCAGAGAGGAGGTACTTACCTCCTAATGGTCCTGTGGATAGCTTCTATACGTGCTACTTAGGAAGTGTATAGGGTCTGTTTTCTTAAAGTATGGTGCCCTCACTGCTTGGGGAGCTTGTTTAAAATTTAGAATCATGGGCCCTAAAGCAGACCAGTGGACTTGGGATTTCTGAGGGTGGCTCCCAGGAATTTTTAACAGCTTCTTAGGAGATTCTTATAGACATGAACAGGGCTGGAGGACTGATTGTGAGAATCTGCTTCCCACCTCAAAGATTTCTTAGAATAAGTCAGGATATTTACACTGGGGAAAGGTCAATTCTGATTTGCCTGGAGAAAGGTGACTGAGAGCCATAGTGGTGCTAGCTGTGCTGTGGGCTTTTTCTTCTTCTTTCTTCTTCTCCTTTCTTCTGTCTTCTCCTTTCTTCTGTCTCCTTCTTCTTTCTTCTTTCTTCTTCTCTTGCTCCAGGCATGCTCACTCTGTAGCCTGAGCACAGCCTAATAACCACTTGTGCTTTGGCTCAAAGAATTCCCCTAGCCTCATCTTTGAGTCTAATTTGAACCACTTCCCTAGTAGGCCCCCACTCTTTCGGTCCTTAGCTGTGCACTTTAGTTCTTTCCTATTATACAGCCTCATTTTGGATATATTGACCTTGGTGCTCACCTGGTATGCACTTAATGATGCCCTATCCTGGGTCTTGATTGATTCAGATGAGTTAGAGTTAAACTCTGAATCAAGCGCTTGGTTGTTCTTGAGGCCATATTCCTGATGAATGAAGAGCATTAAATAATTGTATGTCCCTGTGCAAATAACTTAACTCTCTGTACCTTATTTTCCTCATTTAAAAAATAGAGATAAGTAATAGTAGCTTATCTGATAAAGTTATTATGAGGAATAAATAAGTAATATACTTAAAACTCTTAGAAAACTAAGTACTTTATAGTGAATGTGAAGTAATTTTTATCCATTATTATTATTATGAATTTCCATTCAGAGTTTTCCTTCATTACTAATCATTTAAATGTATATTTAAATTTTTTGGTTGCCAATTATTCAAAAGTGGAAAGACTGATGATTCTATATTTCCCAAATTTGGAAAGAGGCATTATTTAAAATATATAATGTTAATTTTTTCCCACTTATTAAAACTCATTTCCTACTAATAGTCTCATGCAGACTTAACTTGATCCATATAATTTGTGAATAAATGGGAAGAATACATAGAAATAAAATTTAAAATTAAATATATATAAATTGAAAGTCATAAATAAAAGTGAAAGATGTATGTGCTCTTTCATAAGAACTCTTCTGAACTTCTCCACACTTAAATTTGGGTGTCCTGCCCACTGGGCCTGGGCAGAACCAAAAGATCTCCTTACCTCCCCATCACTTTGTGCTCCAGAACTAACCTCTTCTCAGGATAACTAACAGTGGGAACATTTCCTCATTTTAGAGAAGCTCCCGCCTTTACCAATGGTGAGATTTACCACCATGACTGGTCAGATGATCACAAAGGAGCCCAATACTGGCATATTTCCAAAATCTGGGATATTCATTCTTATTCTTGGTTACTCAGTTATACACCCATACCCAGGCACATATAATTTTTCATTTCCCCCAAATGGATACAATGAGTAAAATGTTTTGCTAAATGCTGTTTCACTTAGAAATGTATCATAAGCATTTTGTCATGCTGAAGATTTTCCATTTTTATTGACTCAGTAATATTCACCATATGGTTATACCACAATTTGTTTCACTAATGTGCCTTTTTTTGTTTGTTATAATAAAATAATATTGTGGTGAAAAATTTGGCTCACAAGAAACACTTATTCAAGCCTTCAAGTTTCTCTGGACGAGGGTCAGTCACTGTATCTGTGACATAGGAAATATTAACATTCCATTATGTATCCATTAAGTTAGACTTAAAAATTATATTCAGGTCCTCTATATTTTTGTATTCTATTTATTTGTCAAGGACTGAAGGAGGCCTATTAAACTCTCTCACTACTACTATATTTTTGTACATATCTCCTTATATTTCTGAGAACTTCATATGGTCTGATGCCTTGTTTTTCAGCACAAAATGATTCATATTATGTCTTTGTTGCACGTTATATTTTATATTAATAAAAATAAATAGTTTGGTTTGATTTAATAATTCTTCCCTCCTATTTTGTACATCTGGTTTTTACCCCCACCCTCCTTTTTTGCTATATCAACTATATATTCTTTTTTTAAAAATTTTAATCATTATTCAAGTACAGTTTCTATCCTTTACTCCCATTCCAGCCCACCCACCCATCCCTCCCCTCCACCCTCCCATTTCCAACCCCCCTAGTTTTTGTCCATTATATTCTTTAATTTTTTTCCTTAGTACTCTGCAAGGCATACATTTTATTTTAAAACAACACATGCAATTTTTCTAACTAACATAATTAAGATATCTTTGTAAGTTAAGAATATTGGGGACTTCTACTTCCTCATATTTCTCTTTTCTTACTCCCTCCACTTCACACAGTTCCCAAGTTTATATCAGTATAATCTGGAGTTTTAAGCATTAATTAAAAAAAATTACTATGTGTTAAGGATTATTTATGACACTTGTATTCTGTCTGTAACTATACTTACTATAGTTATGTTTAATTGATTTTTATACTTAATACCTTTGGTATTCACCACCAGTCTCTTTCATACTTTATCTTCTTGAATTCTGTTTTTAAAAATATATTTTATTGATTATGCTATTACAGTTGTCCCATTCCTCCCTTTATTTCCCTACACCCTGTGTACACCCTCCCACCTGCATTCCCCTTTTAGTTCATGTCCATGGGTACCCCCCATATGTTCACATACATATAAGTTCTTTGACTTCTACATTTCCTATACTATTCTTAACCTCCCCCGTCTATCTTCTACCTATCATTTATGCTACTTATTCCCTGTACCTTTTCCCCTCTCTCCCCACCCACTCCTCCACTGATAACATTCCATGTGATCTCCATTTCTGTGATTCTGTTCCTGTTCTAGTTGATTGCTTTGTTTTTGTTTTAGATTTGGTTGTTAATAACTGTGAATTTGTTGTGATTTTACTGTTCATATTTTTTATCTTCTTTTTCTTAGATAAGTCCCTTTAACATTTCATAAAATAAGAGCTTGGTGATGATGAACTCATTTAGCTTGACCTTATCTGAGAAGCACTTTATCTGCCCTTCCATTCTAAATGCAATCTTGGATGTAGGTCCTTGCCTTTCATGACTTGGAATACTTCCTTCCAGCCCCTTCTTGCCTATAAGGTCTCTTTTGAGAAATCAGCTGGCAGTGTGAGGGGAACTCCTTTGTAGGTTATGGTCTCCTTATCTCTTGCTGTTTCTAGGATTCTCTCCTTATCCCTAATCTTGACTAATGTAATTGTGATGTGCCTTGGTGTGTTCCTCCTTGGGTCCAACTTCTTTGGGACTCTCTGAGCTTCCTGGACTTCCTAGAAGTCTATTTCCTTTGCTAGACTGGGGATGTTCTTCTTCATTATTTGTTCAAATATGTTTTCAATTTCTTGTTCTTCCTCTTCTCTTTCTGGCACCACTATGATTCGGATGTTAGAATGTTTAAAGATGTCCTGGAGGTTCCTCAGCCTCTCCTCATTTTTTTGAATTCTTGTTTCTTCATTCTTTTCTGCTTGAATGTTTCTTTCTTCCTTCTGGTCCACACCATTGATTTGAATCCCGGTTTCCTTCCCGTCACTGTTGGTTCCCTGTGCATTTTCCTTTATTTCACTTAGCATAGCCTTCATTGGTTCATCTAATTTGTGACCATATTCTGTGAGCATCCTGAATACCAGTGTTTTGAACTGTGCATCTGATAGGTTGGCTATCTCATTGTCTCTTAGTTGTATTTTTTCTGGAGCTTTAATCTGTTCTTTCATTTGGGCCATTTTTTTTTTTTTTTTTTTTTTGTCTCAGCACACCTGTTATGTAGAAAGGGGCAGAGCTTTAGGTGTTCATCAGGGCGGGGCAACCCACATTGCTGCATTGTGGCACTGTATGTGGGGGAGGGATTGGAGAGGGATCAGTGGTGCTTGCTCCACTCTCTGCTGGTTTTCAGTCACTTTCCCTGCCAGCCACAATCAAATTGGGCCCTTCTGGTGTTGATTCCTGGGTGGGTGGGCTTGTGTACATTCTGGGACCCTCTTGGTCTCTCCAGTGAACTCTCCTGTGAGGCTGGGAGCTTCTTCCATTGCTGCCTCAACCCCCACTGGTGTTTTCAATCAGAGGTTTGAGGCTTTATTTCCCCACAGTGGAACTCTAGGTTGCGCAGTCTGTCTGACTCACCTGTTGTTCCTCACGGGAATGTGGGACTGCCCAGTTCACAATCCACCATCTCCCTGGGTCTTCCAGCTGCTGCCTTGCCTGCCCCAGTCCTCCAGCCACTGTCTTGCCCCGAGTCTTTTTCGCCCGGCTGTCAGTTTCTGCACCTCCTGCCAGTCTGGATGAATGTTTCTTTAACTCCTTAATTGTCAGACTTTCATACAGTTCGATTTTCTAGCAGTTCTGGTTGTTTTTTGTTTTTAAATTTCTTGGTGTCCTTCTTTTGGTTTTGTGAGGAGGCACCGTGTGTCTACCTATGCTTCCATCTTGGCCGGAACTTGTGCTTTGGGAAAAACAGGCAGCTGCAGCAGGATGATCCAGGCATCCTCGAGGAAGAGAGTCTTCTTGAATTCTTTTTAAAAATTCTTCCCTTTTTTGGCCTGATTGGATCATTAAATAAATTTTTCCTTAAAGAGGGGTGTACAGGCATTTTGAGTTTGTGCATAATTGAGAATGTCTTTCAATTGCCTTCACTCACGAATGAAATTTGGCGTGGTGTGTTCTTCCCTTAAACTTTTTATCCTTGATAGTCTACAGGTGTTCTATTGTTTTCTGAAATTTGCAGTAATACGTTATGGAGAAGTATGAAGCCAGCCTGATATTATCTTCCTTTGATGGTAACTTAGTAAACATCCTGTTCATCAACGTTGACACCAGAGACACTAACTCCACATTGGGAGGATAGCTGAAATGGACAGCCATGAGTTTTTGGTTTTTTGTCCTCATCCTAGCTTCTCTTTTCCTTTAGAGCTGTCACTAATCCCCATGACCAACAGCGGATCTGAGAGAGGGGAAAGTCTCTCCTCCCTACCCTTCCAGACCATGTGCACAAACCCTTCCCTTAAATCTGTGCATCCCAGCTGAGTCTAAGATATGTCATTTAATAATAATACTATGCTAAATGGTAATTATATCACATAGAATAATATTTGTGATGGTGATGATAGCTATTATTTACCAAGTGCTTACTACATGCCAAGTATTATTCTATGACCTTGACAGGTACTAAATCATGAACTCCCTTATTCCACAAGTTCTGACTTTATTCCATATGCTAGATACCATTGTTCCCTTTTCTTCTGGAAACATTGAGCACATTGGAACTCTTAGGATTCCAGGCTCAAGAGAATGTAGTTCAGACAGAGAAGGAAATTAATTCCCTCTTTTTCATATTTAAGTCTTATCTTCCAAATCCTTTTTTCTCATCCTGGAATCCATCTCTTTCCAGGATTTGACTTTGAAATAGCCGTTCTCTTTTTTCTTTATTTTTATTGTTGACACTATTGCAGATGTACAATGAGCTATCACCTCACACTCACCAGAATGGCTACCATTAATAAATCAACAAACAACAAGTGCTGGTGAGGATGTAGAGACAAGGGAACCCTGGTACACTGTTGGTGGGAATGCAGAGTGGTGTGGTTGCTGTGGAAAACCATATGGAGTTTCCTCAAAAAAATTAAAGGGGGAACTGAGTTATGACCCAGTGATTCCACTTCTGGGAATATATCCTAAGAATCTCAAACCACCAATTTGAAAGAATATGTGCACTCCTATTTTTATAGCAGCATCGTTTACAATAGCCAAGACCTGGAAACAGCCCAAATGCCCATCAGTAGATGAATGGATAAAAAAGCTGTGGTAGATTTGCGCAATGGAATACTACATGCATAAAAAGAAGGAATTCTTACCTTTTTCAACAACATGGAATTGCAGTTCTCTTGACAGGTGTCTCACCTCCTTTACTGACAGGATATGACCCTACTCTGTGTTCACAACTGATAAGAATGTGAAAACGTAACTATTCATTAGCAGTACACAGACCATAGCAGGGGCTGTTTGCTTACAGTTTGAAAATTGTAGAATTATGTCTTTATACTTGCAAATAAAAACTTACCTAGATTTTATTCCTGGTATATGATAAATTTCTTCTAATTTGTAGTTTTTTTTAAAAAAAAATCCTCACCTGAGGATATATGTTTATTGATTTTAAAGAAAGAGGAAGGGAGAGAGAAAAAAACATCTCAAGATAGAGAAACATTGATTGGTTGCTTTCCATACATGCTCCAACCATGGATCAAACCTGCAGCCTAAGGTATGTACCCTTACATACCCCTGACCAGGGATCAAACCCTCAACGTTTTGGTGCACGGGACAGTGCTCCAACCAAGCCACCTGGCCAGGACTAATCTGCAATTTTACTAGCTCAAGGAAATTTCTCCCTGTTATATCTTTGATGTTATAGTTTACTTGTCTTGACTCTCCTTGAGGAGCACCAGTAGCTATGTATTGGATTTCTATTGCCTTCTCTCCATATTCATTAATCTCTTCTTCAATAATTTTCATCACTTTGTTTTTCTTTTAGGATTGTGGGAGAATTTCTGATATTTATTCTTTACAAAACTGGTTTGACTTTATGTGTTGCTAATTCTGTTCTTTATTCTTCTTAATTCTGCAGTGGCATTGTTTGCTTACTCTGCCAGATCCTTTCCCAACTCGGTTTATTATCTTATTTTGTGTTTCATCTCCTGTGTATAGAGTTCACGTTTTCTTTAAAATTTTTGAGAGCACTAAACATTTTTAAGCTAGCTTTTTTTCTTAAGTAAATATCTTTTGAAATTATGCTATTCTTTGGTGTCCACTGTTTGTTTTTCTTCCCATCTCTGAAAACTTTCACAGACTTCAGGTTGTTAGCAATCTCTTTATTGTCGTTTTCCTTGTCTGTTGCTCATCTGTAAAGATGAGAGTCTCATCTGTCCCAGTATATGTGTAGGACCTAACTAGATACAGTAACTAGGTCAACAGTATTTTTAAAAAGTCAAGAAGGATCTTTGATTACTGGATAAGTAAGTACTGTATCTAAAAAACATTGAAAGGAAAGACAGATAGTTAAGCTACAGAGCTGTTCCAGAGATGAGGTTCTGACCTGGGAGACATTAGAGATGTACATATTTGTTGTAATGTCATAAGAACACCTCTTGCCATTATGTCTGCTTTAAAGATGTGACTAAGAAATTTTTTTTTGTTATATTTTGTTGGTTCAGCTTACTTACATTATTTTGATCTCATCTACTTTCTGTTGGTTTTACAATATAAGTCCAACTCAGTTCTGGAGGTGCCTCAGTCTTTCTTCCATCTACAAATCTGTCCAGTGTAGGGATGACAATTATAGCAAAGGAAAAAGAAAAATTGCAACCGGAAAACTTGAATGAATTTGAAAAGCTGTACAGTTTTCAGGAAAGTTGAGCATTAGAGAAAAACAGAAGCTAGAGAAAAAAATCTCAAAGCTCTGTCCTGACCAATAGGATTATGACCAGATATTATCCTTGGCTGAGGGCTTCTCTCATAGTGGCAATTGTACAGCAATATTATTTATTTATTTATTTATTTATTTATTTATTT
>CM052551.1:20051370-20066553 GCA_028533065.1 Trachops cirrhosus | reverse complement strand
CTATAGACTCAGCAAAAAAACTGCTTGACCTAGTAAATGAATTTGGCAAAACAGTGGGATACAAAGTCAATATCCAGAAATCAAAGGTATTTTTGTACACCAACAATGAAACAGCAGAAGCAGAAATCAAGAAAAAAATCCCATTCGATATAGCAAAAAGAAAAATAAAATACCTAGGAATAAACCTAATCAAAGAGGTAAAAGACCTGTATTCAGAAAACTATATAACACTGAAGAAAGAAATCAAGGAAGACACAAACAAATGGAAACACATACTATGTTCATGGATCGGAAGAGTTAGCATCATCAAAACATCCATATTACCCAAAGCAATTTACACATTCAATGCAATCCCTATTAAAGTACCAATGGCATATTTCACTGACATAGAAAAAACACTTCAAAAATTTATATAGAACCATAAGCAACCCTGAATATGTGCTGGAATTTTGAGAAAGAAGAGTAAGGTAGAAGGGATCACAATACCTGATACTAAACTGTATTACAAGGCCACTGTAATCAAAACAGCCTGGTATTGGTGTAAAAACAGGCACATTGACCAATGGAACAGAACAGAGAGCCCAGAAATAAACCCAAATCTCTGTGGTCAATTAATATTTGACAAAGGGGCAGCAACATAAAACGGAGTAAAAATAGCCTCTTCAACAAATGGTGTTGGGAGAACTGGACCTCTACATGCAAAATATGAAACTCGAACACCAACTTACACCATACACAAAAATAAATTTAAGGTGGATAAGAGACTTAAATATAAACCATGACACAATTAAAGTCCTAGAGGAAAACATAGGCAGGAAAATTTCAGATATTGCATGAGAAACTTTTTTACGGACACGTCCCCTAGAGCAAGGGACATAAAGGAAAGGATAAACAAATGGGATCTCATCAAAATAAAAAGCTTCTGCACGGATAAAGAAAGCAGTATTAAAATAAAAAGAGAACCAACTGTATGGGAAAACATATTTGCCAATGTTACCGCAGACAAGGGTTTAATCTCTAAAATATATAAAGAACTTACAGGACTCCACTCTAAGACAAGCAACCCAATTAAAAAATGGGCAAAGGACTTGAATAGACACCTCTCTAAGGAGGACATACAGAGGGTCCAGACACACATGAAAAGATGCCCAGTGTTGCTGGCTATCAGGGAGATGCAAATTAGAACCACAATGAGATACCACTTCACACCAGTCAGAATGACCATGATAAACAAAACAACAAACAACAAGTGCTGGAGAGGTTGTGGAGTAAAAGAGACCCTAGTATACTGTTGGTGGGATTGCAGACTGGTACGACTACTATGGAAAACAGGATGGAACTTCCTCAGAAAACTAAAAATGGATCTGCCTTTTGACCCAGCAATTCCACTGCTGGGACTATATCCCAAGAACCCTGAAAAGCCAATCCAAAAGAACCTATGCACCCCAATGTTCATAGCAGCACAATTTACAATAGCTAAGTGCTAGAAACAACCTAGGTGCCCATAAGTAAATGAATGGATTAAAAAACTATGGTACATTTACACAATGGAATTCTATGCAGCCAAAAGAAAGGAGTTCATACCCTTTGCAACAGCATGGATGGAGCTGGAAAGCATTATGCTAAACGAAATAAGGCAGGCAGTGAAAGACAAATACCATATGATCTCGCCTTTGACAAGAACCTAAACAACAAAACAAAGAAACAAGCAAAATATAGCCAAAGACACTGAAATAGAGGATAGGGTGACAATGATCAGAGGGGAGAGGGGAGGGAATTGCAGGGGAACTTCAGGGGAGAATGGGAAGGGTTTACAGGAACAAATATAAAGGACATATGGTCAGAAACTAGGGGGGTTGGAAATGGGAGGGAGGAGGGGAGGGATGGGTGGGTTGGATGGAATAGGAGTAAAGGATAGAAACTGTTCTTGAATAATGATTAAAAAATAAATTAAGAAAAAAAAGAAGGGCCCACTTTGCTTGTGGGTAGTGGGGAAGTGACTGAAATTCGGCAGAGAGTGGAGCAATTGCCATTGTTTCCTCTCAACTCCTTCCCCACATAACAGCGTCACAAAGCAGTGATGTAAGTTGCCCACCCTGGTGTATATGCAAGGCTCTTCCCCTCATATGTAACAGGTGCATCAATACAAAAACAAACAAACAAATAAAATAACAAATCAAAGCTCCAGAAAAAATACAACTAAGTGATGAAGAGATAGCCAACCTATCAGATGCACAGTTCAAAACACTGATATTCAGGATGCTCACAGAATATGGTCACAAATTAGATGAACAAATGAAGGCAATGGTAAGTGAAATAAAGGAAAATATACAGGGAACCAACAGTGACGAGAAGGAAACTGTGACTCTAATTAACGGTGTGGACCAGAAGGAAGAAAGAAACATTCAAGCAGAAAAGAATGAAGAAATAAGAATTCAAAAAAATGAGGAGAGGCTGAGGAACCTCCAGGACATCTTTAAACATTCTAAATTCCAAATCATAGGGGTGCCAGAAAGAGAAGAGGAAGAGCAACAGATTGAAAACTTATTTGAGCAAATAATGAAGAAGAACATCCCCTATCTAGCAAAGGAAACAGACTTCCAGGAAGTCCAGGAAGCTCAGAGAGTCCCAAAGAAGTTGGACCCAAGGAGGAACACAGCAAGGCACATCATAATTACATTAGCCAAGGTAAAAATGAAGGAGAGAATCCTAGAAGCATCAGGAGATAAGGAGATAGTAACCTACAAAGGAGTTCCTATCAGACTGTCAGCTGATTTCTCAAAAGAGACCTTACAGGCAAGAAGGGGCTGGAAAGAAGTATTCCAAGTCATGAAAGGCAAGGATCTACATCCAAGATTACTCTATGCAGCAAAGTTTTCATTTAGAATGGAAGGGCAGATAAAGTGCTTCTCAGATAAGGTCAAGTTAAAGGAGCTCATTATCACCATGCCCTTATTTTAGGAAATGTTAAAGGGACTTATCTAAGAAAATGAAGATAAAAAATATGAACAGTAAAATCATGACAAATTTGCAGTTATTAACAACCAAGCCTAAAACAAAAACAAAAGCAAACAGAAACAACTAGAACAGGAATAGAACCACAGAAATGGATATCACCTGGATGGGTATCATCAAGGAGTGGGGAGAATGGTAGTAAGGTACAGGGAATAAGAAGCATAAATGGTAGGTACAAAATAGACAGGGGGAAGTTAAGAATAGTATTGGAAATGTAGAAGCCAAAGAACTTACATGTATGACCCATGGACATGAACTAAAGGGGGGGAATGTGGGTGAGATGGGGTGTGCAGAGTGGGGGGAATAAAGGGGGGAATAGAACAACTGTAATAGCATAATCAATATTTTAAAAAGTACAAAACTGTTTCATAAATATCAAATACTTTGTTTAGGTCCCTCTGGATTCCTGGAGGCTTGTTAATTCACTCTGAAAAATGAAAGGACCTCAGAAAGTCAAGTTGTAGTTAAAATATGGACATTTCTTACCCCCTAGCCCATTCTTACCTTCCTTTCCCTTCACACTTCTACCAACTCTTCTGCTAGTTCTGAGAGTGTTTTCAGAATTGAAGTCCAGTCATCCCAATGCAAGACTGAACTTTATTGCAACCTTTTTCCTTTTGGAGAAGCCCATAAATGGCACTTCAATTAGGTTTGGAAAGAAGTGGGGTTGGGGGTAGGGGTATAGGGAGGCTACAAACTAATATCACCTAAATAAAACTTGCCAATAGTAGAGTCCCCTGAAGAAATGTGTTCTCTTTCTCCTTTGGTGCTCAGCAGCAAAATGACAACTCCGGCCTCTTTCCTTTGGTGCCTAAAAGCTTACCTCCCACTTCTCCACCCCACCCCTACTATGCTACATGACTGAGCAGACATGACTGGAATGACCCTGATGGGTAGGTTTTACTGTCCAGCAATATTTTAAGCTCTCAGCCAGACAGCTTTTATGAAGGGATGGATGTTTGGAAAACAATAGGAGAGAGAGAATGGAAGAGCTATGTTGGGCACTGAGGGTAGGAGGGCAGGATAAACTAATCTGGAAAAGCTTAGATTGGGCTTTTGCAGCCTCCAAAAGTTTCTTTTAGCAGAAGACAGCACCTTTATAACAGGAAGGCTTCTCTCTAGGGGCTTGAGTCCAGGGGTATTTTCTCAATGTCTTACCATCAGCTTAGGGAATCTTAGGGATGTAGGGATAGTAAGAGGTTACCTGTGTGCATTTCTTTGCTCTGAATCAGACTGTGCCAAAACCAACCCAGAGAGAGGCCAGTTTTTGTCAAAAGATGACATTTCATCCTCCATTAGTTGTTTGTTCTTGCGTCTCATAAATTTTGGCAGGGCATTCTCCCTCTTTGAAAAGGGGCCTCACTATTCCAAAGAATTATGGCACTGTTTGTCAAGGTAATAACATTTCCCACCTTGTTTCATTCATAATTACAAATACTTTTGATGGGATTCTGCACCACAAGCTATTAGTTTTAGACTTTAGCTACTCCATCTGTGAAATAGGGGTATGAGTTTTTTGCTCACTGAGAGGCTCTCAAGTGACATACTGGTGTGGCTTCATGAGGAATGATGCTGGCGGTCTGTCTGTCTTTCTCCCTTCTGTGTGACTATTGCAGTGGTACCAAAAGTGGTTGTTTTGACCAAATTTTAAGACCCAAAAATTAGAACATTTTATTCTACAAGTTCATTTGTGGAGCCAATGGAGCAAGAAATAGTTGAAATTCAGATTGTTTAAGGAAATCTGCAGTGTATGACTATGAAATTGAAGGCAACTTTATGTGTTAGTAAAAAAAAATCTGTGTCCCCTCTCTCTCCCCCAATTTCTTGTTCTTTCTGGTGTCATGGGCATATTGTATTTTGATGGTGGCAATTTGAAGGAGGATGGCACCAATATAGAACTGGTCTAAAATTTCATTTTTATTAAAATGTTCAGTACCCCACAGTTTTATGTACTTTAGAATTCAAATTTCTTTTGAACTTCCAAGTTTCAGGATCCTCATTGACTGGGACAATGCCCTCTAGGGAATCCCTCATTTAAAAACAAATGGTAAGGCTGTTCCTCACTATCAGTGAGATAAGAAGCTGGAGAGGAGAAGAAAAAAAATGCAATAATTCTTTTGAGAATGTTCAGTACTGTAAATGTCAATTCCTAAAGCTTGTGCTTTCCTTGAGACATTCCAGAACCTATAAAGCTTCTCTTCAAAGTGAACTATTCCCATCCAAGGCTTTCTAGTCCAACTTGGCTAGTGTTGTTGGCAGCCTCATCTCTTGACATCATCGTGTAAATGGTAGTAGAGTACAAGTTTGATTCTGGAACAACAGGAATGTCAACAGAGCTCTGAACAAATGATGGTCTCTCTCTTAGGCTTGGTTGTATCTAGCTTTCTAATTTAGCATTTTCTTTTCTCATTTACTCCCCTGACAGTGAAGGCACTCTACTAATAATGCCCAAATGATTGAATTATTTGTATTGTAAGTTTTTCTGTTTGCAGCCAGAAAGTCCTTAAAAATAGAAACACTTGATTCCAAACCTCTTGAGGAATGTTTTTTAAAAAAATGGGGAGAGAGGCTTATCTTAGCTATTGCTGAGAAATGAGTTGCCTCTTCCTACCAGGAATCAGAGTCAGTTGCTCAGGTTTTTCAGAGGGTGCCCTCTCATGGTGGTCCCACTCTTTCATTTGATGTAAAGAAATCTCTAGAGTCTAGAACATGAGATTCACCACATTTAAATGCAAATCCAATTCCGTATTCTGTAATCATATAAAACAGGTTATTAAATTATTGACATTTTGAATAATGTAACAGTGGCCTTCTTTTTCTAGGGTGCGTTTTGGAAACAATGGAGTAGTTATGTGTGCTAAGATAAGACCTGGCTCTGGGTGTGGCTCTTTTGCTTCCTATTTGTGAGCAGCTTGTTCAGCCTCTCTAAGTCTCAGTTTTCTCACCTGAAAAACAGAGATAAAAATAACTGTCCTTCCTGTTTTGTGAAAAGGACTTTTGATAACAATAATGACTATTGATCTAACCTATGCAATGCTGTGTATCCCTGTCAGTCATTGGTTTGGTTTGCCATGATCTCTTCCCTGCTGAGTGTGGCTGTGTCCTATGCTGCAGGGTCAAGGGTTGGTTTGTTTCTAAGTGTGGCTTGACCAGGATCATATATTTCTCCTTTCTAGAGAGAAAATGCCAGAACTGAGAAAGACCAGAAGAAAGCGGGGAGGAATAGGTGGGTTGGCTGGAATGGGAGTAAAGGATAGAAACTGTACTTGAATAATAATTAAAATATAAATTAAAAATATATATAAGTAAAAGAAAAAAAAAAAGAAGAAGAAATCATTGGCCCCAACCCCTCACTTTATAGATGAGGAAACTGAAGGTCAGTGAAAATGATGCCCTGAAGTAATGGCACAGCTCTGAGGCCCAGGTTTATTATATAGTAGGTTAGAAGAGGTTAAGTTCTAACAAAAATGAAAAGTGTGGCAGATGTAGGAAGGTGGTGTTCATGCAGACCTCCCTGGGAAGGTAAGGTTTGGGAAGACTTTAAAGAAGGTGAGGGAGGGAGCCGTGAGGGTAAGCAGGAAGGAGCAATCCAGGGCAAAGACTCTCAGCAGCCAGAAGGCCAGCAGGGCTGAAATAGAGTTGTAGAGGACAAAAATGGTTGTGAAATATAATTTTTTGTCTCTCTCTTTTTTTAAAAAAAGATTTTATTTATTTTTAGAGAGAGGGAAAAGGAGGGAGAAAGAGAGGGAGAGAAACATCAATGTGTGGTTGCCTCTTGTGCACCTCCTACTGGGGTCCTGGCCTGAAACCCAGGCATGTGCCCTGACTGGGAATTGAACCGGCAACCCTTTGGTTCACAGGCCAGCACTCAATCCACTGAGCTATACCAAACGGGGCATAATTTTTGTCTTTTGTTTGCCCAATTACGGTTTATTCTCCTGCATCTTTTTAAAACTCCAACAACATCAACAAATGAAATATTACCCAGTATCTGATGTACAACTTTGCCCTTCCCATCTACCATAGACTTTTGCTGAGTCTGTGTGCCTGACACTGCTGGGAACAGAGATGGACAAGGCACAGGACCCATTGTGATGCCTGGCACATGGAGTGTACAAAGAGGCTTCATATACATGTGCTCAAGGAGAGGGGCAATGGTGGGGACTCTAGTCTCCCAGCCCCAAACCCCATTATCTGGCCTTGAGGCTGGGCCTCCATCTTGTAGGAAACTGAACATGGAAGTGATTAATGCCAGCTGCCTGATTTTTCCTAAGTGACTTTGCTTGAGCTCATTTTTCTTTTGTGAAAAATAGGAATCAGTGGCTACTTCAAAGAGTTGTAATGATGAAATAAGACAATGTGTATAAAATTGAGTTTAGTATTTGGTACATAGTAAGCACTTGATAAATACTGTGTTACCAACATTAGAAAGGTTTGGATACTATTGGAGAAAGATCAAGGGTTCTTTGCTTCACCAGTGTAAGGATCAATACCTGCTTTTTCTTGTTTGTGCCACCTGGAGAGGGCCGGGAGGTGAGTCATGGCTCTCTCTGTTCCTTTTCCCTGGCTGATTTGGTTGTGAGACAAGAGATCGTTCATTACAGCCTTTTAGCTGATGTTCAAGGGCTCCTGTGCCCTGAGGGGCAAAAGGTGGGCTACAGGGAGGAATGAGGGACACTTTCACTAGGTGGAGGATTTCCCACAGAGAGGAGTTATCAGGACAAAGCTGGGCAATCTATTGAAATGAGCAGCTCATGCATGAGAGCAGATTGAGCCAATTCTATAGAGCACAACCCCTGAGCCTGGGCTTCTCCTGCTAACAAAGTTATCTTTCCCAATCTGCTTAGGCAGAAGGGAGACACACTTCCTTCCTTGTGCTGAGCACACAGAACAGGCAGGATCCAGGCCCGGGCTGGGTTGACTCTCATCTGTCCCTCAACACCTCCCCTGTCCCTGCTAAAAGTCTTGGGTTCTCCTCAGCTGTCCCATCACCTTGAAGAGAGAGAAGCACAGGCTGTAGAAGTTGACATTGATCAGGAGTGAGACTATGGTGCCTCAGGAGGTGTATAGAGAACATTCCAGAAGAAGGGTAGGGAAAGAGGCTGCTGCAGCCTAAAATCCACTGGGGTAGGAACAGTTATTGAGGCTCTAGGTCAGTGGGTCTCACATTGTGGTTCCCCAGACCAGTAGCATCAACATCACTTAGTAACTTGTTGGAAATGCTAACTCTCTAGTTCAGGGATGACTAACCTTCTGATATTTCTGGGCCACACTGGAAGAAGAGTTGCCTTGGGCCACACATTAAATACATAAATACTAATGAAAACTGATGAGCAAAAAAAAAGCTTTTAAGTAAACTTATGATTTTGTGTTGGGCCACATTCATAGCCATTCTGAGCCACATGTGGCCGATAGACTGCGGGTTGGACACGCCTGCTAGTCCTACCCCAGATCTCCTGAATCAGAAGCTCTTGGGATGGATTCCAGCAAACTGTGTTCACATCCCTCCAGATGATTCTGGTGCTTGATAAAATTTTAGAAACCCTGCTAGAAGTAGCCCCAGCTACTGAAATTGCTCTTCCTGGCTCCAGTGCGCAGAACTTTTGTAGTACAGCTCTCCCATACACCCTGCTGCACTTACTGACACTTTGCCACCACGACAGGGCCATTTACACATTTCTTTGGGTCCCTCAGGAAAAAAACAAAACAACAAAAAACAAACAAAAACCCTTGTGGACTTCGCTTTAGTCTTTAGCTGCCACAGTAACCCATCCTACACATACAATATAAATCAGAAAGAAAAAAAATTTGTGCATATACGATTTGTGCATCAAGATTGAGGGGTAGGTACTTTTATTTCCATTTTATTGAGACTCAGTGAGATTAAGTAATTTGCTCCCAGTCAGGAAAAAAAAGGTGGGGGCGGGGCACAGGGCCAAACTGGAACCAACTTTGCTTGACTCCAAAGCCCATGTTTGCTTTGGTTGCCCACATTATCTTTGTTCAGTTCTACAGTGCTGACCTTTCAGAGCCTTAGGGTCTCTGGTCTTTGTGCTAATCAGTTAACATTTGGGGTGTTAAAATTATTTTTGTTCTGAAAAACCAACACAGCTGCAAATGTTTGTATGGCACAACTACTTGCACATCAGTCTCTTCTTACCCCCTTTTTTCTATTTAATCATTGCTGTAACTATGCTTAACAGTTTGGTGGGTGTCCTCCCAGACCCTTTTTCTACACCTATATGTACATGAGATTAATGCATTCTATATTATTGGGTGACTTGCTTTTTTCACTTAGTATATCTTGGTGATTTTTGCAGTACATATAGATCAACTTTTAATGTCTGCAATAGTATTCCATAATAAGGACATCTTATAAATTTATTCAGTCTATTTTCTGTTGAAGAACATTTAGGTTGCTTTCTTTATTTTATATTTGATATTGTAGACTTTAAAAATATGAAACATCAATTTGTACATATTTTTAGTACATGTAGGAATGTTTTTGGAGGATGTATTCCTAAAAGTAGAATTAATTGTTCAAAAGATAAAGTAGAATTTAAAAGTTGGTAGGTATTAGCAGTTGCTCTCAAAACAGACTGCCAGACTATACTCTTCATAAAGTTTGTGGGAGGGTACTTTGTGATATATTCTTACCATCACAGCTATTGTCCATCTTTACATTTTTGACAATGGGACGGACAGAAAATACCATGTTTTTTCCCCTTTTAAATTGAATTTGTTGGGATAACATTGGTTAATAAAATTATATAGCTCTTAGGTGTATACTTCTATAATACATTATCTGTATATTGTATTGTGTGTCAACCACACCAAGTATTGTGTGTTCACCATACCAAGTCAAGTTCCTTTCATCACCATATATTCTCTCTCTTTTACCTCCCTCACCCCCTTTTAACTCTGATAATTACCATACCATTGTCTGCATCTATGAGTTGTTTTTTAATTTTCTTAATCACGTTATTTTAATTTGCATTTTCCACCAGTTGCTAGAGAGATGGTATGACTCTCATATGTTTACTAGACATTTGCATTTTTTCTTTGAATTGCCTAATCATATCCTTTGCTCATTTTTGGTGGGTTATTTGTCTTTTTTCTTGTTGATTTATAAATTCATTTTATATAGATTACAGTTTTATCCCTTTGTCACGTGTTATAAAAACTTTGAACTATCACTTGTAATTTTTCTTTTAGTGTGCTTTGCTGTACAGAGATTTTTATTTTTATCTAATCAAATCTGTCATTTAAAAATATATGGTTTCTTGCCCTCACCAATGTAGATTAGTGGGTTGGGCATAGTCCCACAAACTGAAAGGTCGCTGGTTCGATTTCCTGTCAGAGAACTTGCCTAGGTTATGGTTTGGTCCTGGTAAGGGATGTGTGGGAGGCAACCAATTGATATTTCTGTCTCTTTTTCTCTCCCTTTCCCTCTCTATAAAAATATTCAATAAATAAATTAAAAAATTTATGGGTTTTTTTTGTGGCTTTTAAGAACAGAAATTTATTCTTTCACAGTTCTGGAGGCCAAAAATCTGAATCCGTATCACTTGTCTGAAATTAAGGTGTCAGCAGTTCTTCACTGCCTATGGAGGCTCTGTGGAGATGAATTGCTTCCTTGCTTCTTCCAGGTTCTGGTGGCTGTTGTCATTTCTTGTCATGCTTGCTTTGTGGCTACATCACTCCAGTCCCCACCTCCATGGTTACATCACCTTCTCTTCTGTGTGTGTCATATCTCCCACTCACCTGTGTGCCTTGCTCACCTGTTATCGGATTTAGGGTTCACCTGATAATCAAAGATAATCTTTCTATCTCAACATCCTTAATTACATCTGCAGAGACCCTTTTTCCTCATAAGGCAGCATTTACCCATTCCAGGGATTAAGACCTTATATCTTTGGGTGTCTATTATTCTGCCTACTATACATAGTCTTAGAATTTGTGGCATTTGTAGAATTCAGTAGAGAAATGAAAAAAAAAATCTGCTTTAGAATACTCTGTTTCCTACAGTTTTTGGGATCTGTGATAAGCTTTCAACCTCTAAAGGCAATGAATATAAAATAACAATGAATATAAACTAACAATAAAAGATAAATTATTGACATGAAATGGTAATATAAATTACTTTCAAGCACTAAAAATACAGGTTAATTCAAGGTATTTGTTAACTTTTGGAATGTTCCTATTGAAAAATTTCAATTACTATTAATTCTACCCTACCATGAATGTCAAGAAAGGGAGAAGTCATATTGTCAAACTCCTATTATTCTTTCTGGCCTCACTTAATGGTTGGCTCAATTCATCCATTTTTCTTTGAACCTTTCCATCTCAGGATACATGACATGTAGGAATTGGGCTAGCTATCTATACACCATTCTCTTCATCAGCATAAAACAAAGTCAATTCTCAAAACATTGTATATTTCAGTGGGGCATAATCCTTCTAGAGGTTTATAATCCTACAAAGATTATAAACAAGGTTTTCTACTTCTAGAAGTGTCTACTTTTTTTATGTTTGTGTAAAGCCTTTTATTTAAGCTTATTTCAAAGGTAGAGTAATTTGAGCAGGGATTGAAAGTTAGATTTCTAGTTAGTTCTACACATGAGAATGTTAATAGACACACAAAAGGGTCAGCAGTGTGAGTTTTCATTGTCAGCTTTAGACACAGCTGAAATTAACTTCTGGGTTGCATGTGGTATACTGTTATTTCTATTCATGTCATTGGACCTGCTGTTATACATAAATTGGTGGTCAGTTGGCTTTGAAGTTAATCTTGTAAAGAATATCATGATAGAAACAACAAGTTGTGTAGCAAAAATTGTTAAGGTCTGCTATAATGTTTTTCTAGACTTGTGTGTTAAAGTTGTTAGTTGCAAAGTAGTGAGTGAGAAGTATAGAAATTAATGTCTCTTTTGAAGTAAGATAAGATTAACCTCAAGTTTCTTAAGTATGGTGTTGTAAACCTAGGTAAACGTTTTTTTATTGTTGTTCAAGTACAGTTGTCTCCATTTTCCCCTTACCACTCCTTCCTGCCTCAACCATCCCCACCTCCCACCCTTGTTCCTACCACCCTTTGGCTTTGTCCATGTGTCCTTTATATATGTTCTTTGATGACCTCTCCCCCTTTCTCCCCCATTATGCCCCTTCCTCTCCCCTATCATTGCTGTCAGTTTGTTCTTTATTTCAGTGTCTCTGGTTACATTTTGCTTACTTGTCTATTTTGTTGATTAGGTCCTACTTATAGGTGAGCATTACAGTATTTGTCTTTCACCACCTGGCTTATTTCACTTAGTATAATGCTCTCCAGTTCTATGTATGCTGTCCCAAAGGATAGGAGCTCCTTCTTTCTTTCTGCTGCATCGTATTCCATGGTGTAAATGTACCATATTTTTTAATCCACTCATTTGCTGATGAGCACATAGGTTGCTTCCAACACTTGGCTATTGTAAATTCTGCTGCTGTGAACATTGGGGTGCATAGGTTCTTCTGAATTGGTGTTTCAGAATTCTTAGGGTATAATCCCAGCACTGGAGTTGCTGGGTCCAAAGGCAGTTCCATTTTTACTTTTTTGAGGAAATTCCATACTGTATTCCACAGTGGCTGCCTCAGTCTGCATTCTCACCAACAGTGTACTAGGGTTCCCTTTTCTCCACAACCTCACCAGCACTTGTTCATTGATTTGGTTATTATGGCTATTCTGACTGGTGAAGTGGTATCTCATTGTGGTTTTAATGTGCATCTATCTGATGGCTAGTGATGCTGAGTATCCTTTCATATGTCTCTGGGTCCTGTGTATGTCCTCATTGGAGACATGTCTGTTCAGGTACTTTGCCCATTTTGTAATTGGATTGTTTGTCTTCCAGGTGTGGTGTCATGTGAATTCTGTGTACATTTTGGAGATCAAGCCCTTATCCCAGGTATCATTAGCAAATATAAATATTCGGGAGTCCATTAAGTTGGCTTCCTTTTCCTTTTGCTGATGTTTTCTTTAGCTGTACAGTAGCTTTTTATTTTGATGAAATCTCATTTGTTTATTCTTTCTTTTATGTTCCTTGCTCTAGGGGACTAATATATCAGTGAAAATATTACTGCATGATATATCTGAGATTTTCCTGCCTGTGTTCTCCTCTAGGACTTTTATGGTGTTATGACTTATATTTAAGTCTTTTATTCACCTTGAGTTTATTTTTGTGTATGGTGCTAGTAGGTAGTCGAGTTTCATTTTTTGCATGTAGCTGTCCAGTTCTCCCAACACCATTTGTTGAAGAGGCTATTTTTACTCCATTTTATGCTTCTTCCCCCTTTGTCAAATATTATTAATTGACTACATAGACTTGGGTTTATTTCTGGGCTCTCTGTTCTGTTCCATTGGTCTATGTGCCTGTTCTTATGCCAGTACCAGACTGTTTTGATTACAGTGGCCTTATAATATACTTTGATATCAGGTATTGTGATCCCTCTTACTTTATTTTTCTTTCTCAAAATTGCTGCAGCTATTCAAGTTTTTTTATAGTTCCATATACATTTTTGAAATGTTTGGTCTATGTCTGTGAAATACCAATGTCATTGGTATTTTAATAGGTATTGCATTGAATGTGTAAATTGCTTTGGGTAGTATGGACATTTTGATGATGTTAATTTTTTCAGTCCATGAACACGGTATATGCTTCCATTTATTTTTGTCTTCTTTAATTTCTTTCTTCAGTGTTGTGTAGTTTTCTGAGTAAAGGTCTTTTACCTGCTTGGTTAGGTTTATTCCTAGGTACTTCATTTTTCTTGTTCCTATAGCAAATAGGATTATTTCCCTGATTTCTGTTTCTGATATTTTGTTTTTGGTGTATAAAAATGCTTTTGATTTCCAAATATTGACTTTGTATCCCACTGTTTTGCCAAAGTCACTTATTAGGATGAGTAACTTTTTGGTGAGTCTATAGGATTTTCTACGTATACTATTACGTCATCCACAAGCAGTGACACTTTTACTTCTTCCTTTACAATTTAGAAGCCTTTTATTTCTTTTTCTTGTCAGATCGTTGTGGCTAAGACTTCCAATACTATGTTGAATAGAAGTGGGGAAAGCAGACAACCTTGTCTTGTTCCTGATCTTAGTGGGGAAGCTTTTAGTTTTTGCCCATTGAGTATGACACTGGCTGTAGATTTTTCATATATGGCCTTTATGATGTTGAGGAATGCTCCCTCTACTCCCACTTAGCTGAGTGTTTTTTGTCACAAATGGGTAATGTACCTTATCAAATTCTTTTTCTTCATCTATTGATATGATCATGTGATTTTTGTCTGTTGTTTTATTTGATATATTTTGTTTAATGATTTGCAAATATTGTACCCTCCTGCAACCCTTGAATGAATCCCATTTGATTATGGTGTATCATCTTTTTTTAAATATTAGATGTGATTATAACTTTTTTTAAAATATATTTTATTGGTTATGCTATTACAATTGTCCCATTTCCCCCCCTTTATTACCCTCTGCCCTGCGCATCCCCTCCCATCCACATTCACCCCCTTTAGTTAATGTCTATAGGTCATATATATATAAGTTCTTTGGCTTCTACATTTCCTATACTATTCTTTACTTCCTCCTGTCTATCATCTACCTACCATTTATGCTTCTTATTATCTGTACATTTTCCCCCTCTCTCCCCACCCACTTCTCCACTGATAACCCTCTTTGTGATCTCCATTTCTCTGATTCTGTTCCTGTTCTTGTTTGCTTAGTTTTTGTTTTCATTGTTTTTCTTTTCTTTTAGGTTCATTTGTTGATAGTTGTGAGTTTGTTGTCATTTTATTGTTTATATTTTTGATCTTTTTCTTAGATAAGTCCCTTTAACATTTCATATAATAAGGGCTTGGTGATGATGAACTCCTTTAATATGACCTTATCTGGGAAGCACTTTATCTGCCCTCCATTCTAAATGATAGTTTTGTTGGATAGAGTAATCTTGGATGTAGCTCCTTTCCTGTCATGGCTTTGAATACTTCTTTCTGGCCCCTTCTTGCCTGCAGGGTTTCTTGTGAGAAAGCAGCTGATAGCCTTATGGGAACTCCTTTGTAGGTAACTGTCTCCTTTTCTCTTGCTGCTTTTAGGATTTTCTCTTTGTCTTTAAACTTGGGTAACTTAATGATGATGTG
>CM052551.1:20039315-20050870 GCA_028533065.1 Trachops cirrhosus | reverse complement strand
TGGAACAGAACAGAGAGCCCAGAAATAAACCCAACTCTCTATGGTCAGTTAATATTTGAGAAAGGGGGCAGCAACATAAAATGGAGTAACAATAGCGTCTTCAACAAATGGTGTTGGGAGAACTGGACCTCTACATGCAAAAAAATGAAACTCGAGCACCAACTTACACCATACACAAAAATAAATTCAAGGTGGATAAAAGACTTAAATATAAACCGTGAAACCATTAAAGTCGTAGAGGAGAACATAGGCAGGAAAATCTCAGATATTGCATGCAGAAACTATTTTACTGACATGTCCCCTAGAGCGAGGGACATAAAGGAAAGAATAAACAAATGGGATCTCCTCAAAATAAAAAGCTTCTGCATGGCTAAAGAAAACAGTATTAAAATCAAAACAGAACCAACTGTATGGGAAAACATATTTGCCAATGATACCTCAGACAAGGGTTTAATCCCCACAGGTGTTTTCAATCAGTGCTTTTAGGCTTTATTTCCCGGCGCTGGGTCACTGGGTTGCTCGGTCTGTGTTGCTGCCCGTTTTTGCCTGGTTTATCTCCACGTGAATGTGTGACTGCAGACAGCCAACTGCCATGCATGCCTCACTGGGTCTGCTCATTGCCTCCTATGCCCAGTCTGCCACCAGTCCCTCAGCTGCCCCTGCGTGTCCGGGGTCTGCCAACTGCTGCCTGCCCTCTGCGCACCTGCATCTGCCAGCCACCGCTTTTTCCTGCTGGGACCCCTCAACCCTTCTCCATTGGCCTCCGACTCTGCCCCTCTTACCAGTCTGGATGAATGGGTGTCAGACTTCCGTACAGTTCATTTCTCTCTGTTCTGGTTGTTTTTTTTGTTTCTAAAGTTTTGTTGTCCTTAGTTTTGGTTGTGTGAGGAGGCACAGTGTGTCTACCTACGCCTCCATCTTGGCTGGAAGTTCAGAGATTGTGTGAATTTAATTCATCCTTTTGCATGCTATAGGAAGCCTCTGTTGCTGGAGACAGTATTGGTGAAGCTCCTGGAGCCATGGAAGGTGGTTGTAGGGGGACTTCCTGTACTATGAACTGCCTACCCTTGGGCTTGCCCTCCAAAAACCTGCTAGCTGATTAAAAGTTACAGACTGCATCAACAGAGATTCAACCAGGCTCCTACTCGTTCTCCCCTTGATCTGTCTACAAACCCATTAGAATCAAGACTCCAGAGGAGTTTCTCTCCTCACTAGATCCAGCAAGAACATTTCTCTGTCCTTCTAAAGGTTGAGGGGTTGTTACATGGAAGTCTCAGTAGTTCAAGTTCATTATTGGTTTTCTCAGTATGGTTTAGTATTTTCTTTGCTCTCAGACTCTATAATCAGACTGCCTGGTTCTGAACTTATTGCTCACTAATATGTGATAAGTTAATGCTTTTAAGTATTGGTTTTATCATCTGTGGTTGGAGATGATTATTATGAGGATTTGATGAAATAATCTATGTAAAGTACTTGGCCCAATGGCTGGCACATAAATTCTTGCTCACATTATCTTGAAATACAGTAGAGGTAGTAGCTAAGCCAGCTGGATCAAATCTGAACTCTACTACTTACTAGTTGTGTGATATCAAGCAAATCATTTAATCTCCCTTCATCTCAGTTTCCTTATGAATAAAATGCAGTTTAATAATAGCACCTACATCATACAGCACTTGTTAGGATTGAATAGCTAGTACACGCGGAGCACTGAAAACAGTTCCTGACACACAGTAGTAAGCACCCAAAGAAGGCTAGCACTTGTTGCCTGCAGAGTTGTGGTTTGTATTATCCAAAATTGTACTGCATTTGGCTCTGGAATACTATGATGTAGGCTTTAGGAGAATTGTTTTCTCATTTGACTTAGTTTGCAACAAGATGAATCTGTATGTGTTGCTTGTACAACTGGTAAGTACTGGGGTCAGGAGCTCACAACATGGCTGAGGGAAACTTGTTAAAGATGTAAGATGTGACAGAGAGATTCTGGAAAATATCATTTTAAGGTGCTTGCATGGCACCTATTCACCACTAGTCCTGGATAGTTTGTCTTTTACTATATATCTATGTGGAGAGAAAGATTTTATTGTCATACCAATTTTGCATGTGAAGAAATAAGTGAAGAAGAGAACTTCCAGCCAAGATGGAGGCATAGGTAGACACACTGTGCCTCCTCACACAACCAGGATAGGGACAACAACAATCTAGAAATAGAATAACAACCAGAACTGACAGAAAATTGAACTGTATGGAAGTCGGACAACCAAGGAGTTAAAATAGACATGTTCATCCAGACAGGTAAGAAGGGCAGAGTTGGGCAGCCAGGCGGAGAGGGATCGGGGCACAAAGAGCATTGGGACCACTTGTGTAAGACTGCAGCAGGCAGACCCTTGGTGCACAAGCGGTCAATGGCAGACCCTGGCCGAGGGGTGGCAACCGGCAGACCCAGCAAGGTGGCAATTGTGAAGCAAGGCACTGAACCCAACCCAGGATCCCAGCACTGGGAAATAGAGCCTTGGGGCACTGATTGAAAACACCTGTGGGGGTTGAGGTGCAGGGAGAGACTCCCAGCCTCACAGTAGAGGCTGTTGGAAAGACCCACGGGGTGCACAAGCCTACCCACATGGGCATCAGCACCAGAAAGGTCCAGTTTGCTTGGGGGAAGTGGCAGAAGGGACTGAAGTCCAACAGAGCGCAGAGCAAGTGCCATTGTTCCCTCTCTGACCTTGCCCCCACATACAGCATCACAACCCAGCAGCTGGGTTGTGATGAACATAGATGGTAGGTAGAAAATAGACAGGGGAGGGCAAGAATAGTATGGGAAATGTAGAAGTTAAAGAACTTATGACCCATGGACATGAACTAAAGGGGGGGAATGTGGGTGGGAAGGGTGTGCAGGGTGTAGGGGAATGAAGGGGGGGTAATGGGACAGCTGTAATAGCATAATCAATAAAATATATTAAAAAAAAAGAGAAAGAAGTGAAAAAGAGAGATTATATCCCTGCCCAAAGCTTGCAAATGCAGGATTTATTCTTCATGCCCACACTAATTGTATTTAAAAATAAAAATGAATCAAAGCAGCTTTTGGCACCACATTACAGGACAGATCATGGACAGTGTGTTCAACATGTCATTCAACTGTTTTGGCAGCCTTAGGCACAGTTGCAGTGAATCTGGGGTAACACCAAGAATAATGCACATCTTAGGACTTCCATCACACCTCCCTGGTTACTTATGTATTTTCAGAATCTTCAAAAAAATTTTTTTAAGGAAAAAAAGAAGGAGCTGTAGCCAGAAATCAGAAAGGACCACTCTAGAAAAATCTGAAATTTTTCTAAAACTTTCTTTTTTCTCTATTTTAGAAAATTTTCTCTTACTTTTTAAAGTATATTTTATTGATTATGCTATTACAGTTGTCCCATTTTTTCTCCCATTTATCCCCTTTCCTCCCTGCACCCATCCAGCCTCCAGCATTCCCCATCCCTTGGTTCATGTCCGTGGGTCGTACATATAAGTTCCTTGGCTTCTCGATTTCCAATACTATTCTTAACCTCCCCCTATTTTATGCCTACCAATTATGCTTCTTATTTCCTGTAACTTCCCCCCCGTTACCCCCCCACACTGAAACCCTCCATGTTATCGTCATTATTGTGATTCTGTTCCTGTTCTAGTTTTTGGTTTTGTTTTTTTTAGGTTCAGTTGCTGATAGTTATGAGTTTGTTGTTAATTTATTGTTCATAGTTTTTGATCTTCTATTTCTTAGATAAGTCCCTTTAATATTTCATATAATAAGGGCTTGTTGATGATGAACTCCTTTAACTTGACCTTATCTGGGAAGCACTTTATCTGCCCTTCCATTCTAAATGAAAGCTTTGCTGGATAGAGCAATCTTGGATGTAGGTCCTTGCCTTTCATGACTTGGAATACTTCTTTCCAGCCCCTTGTGGCCTCAAAAGGTTTCTTTTGAGAAATCAGCTGGTAGTCTTATGGGCACTCCTTTGTAGGTAACTGTCTCCTTTTCTCTTGCTGCTTTTAAGCGTCTGTCCTTATCTTTAATCTTGGGTAATGTACTTAGGATGTGCCTTGGTGTATTCCTCCTTGGGTCCAACTTCTTTGGGAGTCACTGGGCTTCCTCAACTTCCTGAAAGTCTGTTTCCTTTGCCAGATTGGAGAAGTTTTCCTTCATTATTTGTTCAAATAAGTTTTCAATTTCTTGCTCTACCTTATCTCCTACTGGCACCCCTAGGATTCAGATGTGGGAATGTTTAAAGTTGTCCTGGAGGTTCCTAAGCCTCTCCTAATTTTTTTTAATTCTTTTTTTTTCATTCTGTTCTGGTTGGATATTTATTTTTTTCTTCTAGTCCAAATTGTTGATTTGAGTCCCAGTTTTCTTCCCTTCACTGTTTTTTCCCTTCACTGTTTCTTCCCTGTGTATTGTGCTTTATTTCACTTTGTGTAGCCTTCATTTTTTGTTCCTTCATTTTGTGACCAAGCTCAATTATTTCTGTGAGCATCCTGATTACAGTGTTTTGAACTCTGCATCAGATAGGTTGGCTATCTGCTCATCACTTAGCTCTTTTCCTGGAGTTTTGATCTATTCTTTCTTTTGAGCCATATTTTTTGTCTCAGCACACCTATAAAGTTGTAAGGGGGCAGAGCCTTAGATATTCACCAGGGTGGGCAAACTTATTTGCTGAGTTGTGGTACTGTCTGTGGGGGAGGGGTCAGATCTGTGGAGGAGGGGTCAGAGAGGGAACAATGCCACTTGGTCTCTCTGCTCTAGCCACACTTTCCAACAAACTCTCCTATGAGACTGGGAGTTTCTACCGCCTTCATACCCCCACCCCCAGTCTTTTATGGCTAGTTTTGAATCTTTAGTTTCCCAGTGCGCCAGCCCCTCCTAGCCTGTGTGGTCCGCCACCTTGCTGCGGGTCCTGTCCCCCTGCCCAGATGTCCATCTCTGCCCCCTTCTACTGGTCTGGAGGAATGTTTCTTTAACTCCTTGGTTGTAGGAGTTCCATGCAGTTTGCTATTCTGGCAGTTCTAATTGTTTTTGTTTTAAATTGGTTATTATTCTTCTTTAGGTTGTATGAGGAAGCAAAGTGTTTGTACCTACACCTCCATCTTGGCCAGACCCTCTGAAACTTTCAAAACATATATTATGAATTTTAGGATGTTTTCTAGGTTCTAGACCATTTTGATAAGACAATCTCTAAAGCCCATTACTGTCTTCCAGGAGGAGGATTTTGAAGAATAGAGAGATCAAAATGAGGGGGATGTGTTGTCCACTTTTTAAAAAAAAGTGGGGAGAATTAATCTGCAGAAAAAATTGATTAGGGTGACAATCGTTTAAGTAAAATTGAAATGGAATTGAGAAGAAAATACTCTGCTGACTTCTTTTTTTTTAGGACAGCTGGGTAGATTTTTATTGTTATTTTTTAGATATCAATATCTATTAGGCAGTTGCAATTTTTTTTAAGAGAGGGCAAGGGAGGGAGAAAAATGTGGAAAGAAACATCAACTGGTTACCCCTACTGGGGACTGAAACTGCAACCTAGGCATGTGCTTGCAGGGGGGGAATTGAACCATAGACATTTTGCTTTGAGAGATGATGTCCAACCCATTCAGCCACACCAGCCAAGGTTCTGCTGACTTCTTAAATGGGATGATGATTCATTAGCAGCAACAGTTAGGGATGTTGGTAGTCCTTTTCTAATATCTGTGGAGCAGTAGCCTGGATTATCCAAAGAGATACTTACTTTTGGTTTTGGAAAAAATGTCATGATATTTATTTTGGTAGTAGATAAATTTTTCAACTAAACTTGTTAGTTTGATTAAAAATGTTTTATTAGAGAGTGAGGAACATATGAGTGTTATAACTTTTTTTTATTCAACAGATATTGAGTATCCACTTTGTGCCAGGGACTGGGCTAGGAGCTGGAAATACAACACTGCACTAGTTAGACATGGTCCCTGTCCTCCTGGACATAGACATAAAACAAATAATATGCATAAGTAATCATTTAATTAATTTGCTTCAATGAGGGACACATATAGAGTGCTAAATATGTGTATAATTGAGTTGGCCTTCCCAGAGTGTCAGAATTATGAGAGACCTTTGAAAACTGTGTAGTGCTAACTAAAAGATGAAGTAATTTCCTACTCCATACTTAGTCTGGATTCATGGTTAGTCTCTCAATAGGCACAGGTTGCTCCTGCCTGAAGTCTGGGCCACTGTTTCTGCTGGAACTTTCTCTCTTGAAGGAGGCTGTGTTGCAGACTGTCAAGGCCTGGCAGGTCTACTTTAAATTCAGGGAGACAGAAGAAAATGTGTAGAACCATAGGGATGCTTGACATGCCTTTATTCATGGGTGGGTGAGCCACGCATGCTGCAAGCTGCATGTTTTCCTGCATGTCTCTGCACAACACACTGCATGCCACCTATCCCCTTATGTGGCACATGTCGTGGCACCCAGTAGGGAGTCCTTACCTGCTTGAGTACCAGAGGCAAACAAAGCCAGAAGGGCACCAACAGATCTTATGTAGTAGAGCTTCATACTATGCATGTGAGCCCTCTCAATGCTATGGGAACAATTTATCGGACCCAGTCTCAAGGTTATGAGAACACTACTTAACAGGCCCATACAAGGTTATGGGAACACGGCTTCCCTTAGTTACCCAGACACCAGAGTGAAGAAGCCAGCCTACCTCCATTTACCACACAATCCACTTCTCCTGAGTTCCTCATTGCACAATCTATATGATGATATATTCCACAAGTTTCCCTTGGTGAGGAAGGAAGGGCTCTGTACTCATAAACCACAATAGCTGTATAGGCTAGAGCAACAAGCAAGCAAAACACAAGTGCTACCGCAGGAGCAGTACAAACTGCAACAACACATAGCCAAAACACAGGCAATCAGGCCACTCCTGGGTACAGCAATCAGTCCAATTTCCAGGCAGGTAAGGCCACACACCCAGAGGGTCCCTGTGGGAACAGCAGCCCATGCACCATTCCGTGCCTCCCAGAAATATCCAAGAATATGGATCTGACACAGACCTGTCAAGAGTCCAGCCCACCTGGGCTGTCCTTGAGGCTTTTAACACAGAGGAAGGGCTAGCCCAGCCAATCCTATAGTCCCAGCTGTGAACCAACCCTGAGCCATCTCATACGGAGTAGCCATTTAATGGCCAGGGCAGGTATACTGCTGCTTCACTCCAGCATAGATGTCACTCCAGGTAGCATTCCACAAGGGATGTTCACTGTTCCACTGGTTCTGAAGCCAAGTCCAATTTGAGACAGAAGCAGGAGAGATGGGCCATAAGAGGCCAGCCAATGTGCTCAAGGGGAGTTCAGTGCAGACCCAGCACACTGATTGGTTAGCCACTGAGGCATAGGTATGAACCTAGTCCACTAAGGCGTTACCTAGCATGCTAAGGCCAAAAAGACAGAGTGGTTATAGATACCAGTAAAGGCAAGTCATGACTTTCAGGCACTATACAAGCAAGCTTCTGGTCAGGCGATAAGACAGTGGCTGGTAGAGGGGGTCTTCTTGGGCATGACTACCAGACCTTTCACGCCTCAACTGTGGGTTCAGCATCTACTCGCAATAACAGGGGAGAAGTCATAATGGGTCATAGGGAAATCACAAAGGTGCCCTGAAGAAGCATTTAGTGGTCTGCTGGCCCAGGATATGTCACCTTTAAGACTGGGGGCCATGTCCCAGTCACCCAGGGCACTATTTATAAGTTTCTCTCCACTCCTTGGCCCCAAGGGGCAACAAGAGACACCTAACACATGTGAAGGGCTTTTATTTCCGAAGGCCACGTCCAAGTATCTGTTTGCCCTCTATCCAGGCCCTCTGGAGCCATCAGAGAATATTCCCATGATTTCCCCATGCCTGGTTTCAGCAAAGTATCCTAGTCTGTACCTTCAACTGAATTGTTGCTGCAGTTCAGTGGAGCAGTGCTTCCACCCAGAGCTGGGAGTCCAGACTCCTCTCTGACTCCTCTCATTTAGAGTTCAGAGGACAGTTCATAATGGTTTCATCCAACCCTTCAGCATAGCTGTGGCAGCTGCAGCTTGCAGGCCTGCTTTAAGAGACCATTGTACTGTTCAATCATTCTAGCAGCTTGGGGATGATAGGCCACATGGAATTTCCAGTCAATCTGCAAGTCTCAAGCCCATTTTCAATGATTAAGGGTCACCTATAAGCAGCAAATAACTGCTCTAGTGCAGCAATCACTGCTTTCTGATCTGGGTGCCATGCAGGATAAGTAGCTAAAAGTCTTGTGGCCATGTCCACACCTGTAATAGCATACTTATATCCCTCTGAACTAGGTAGGGGCCTGATTACATCCACCTGCCACTGGGTTAGTGGTACCGTCCCCCACACTGCCTGTCCAGTAGTTCCCACAGGCCTTTGGGGATGCTCTTATGAGCAGGTAACACAGGTCTCACAAGCCTCTTGTGCCTCTGCTAAAGTAACAGGTAACCCCCAAGTTTTGATGGTAGACCACATGGTCTTTTGCCCAGCATGTAAGAGGTGACATTGCAGTCACTGTGCCACTTCCTGTCCTGAGGGACTGGCAGGTACAGTTTCTAGCTACTGCACCTTGGCTAGAGTATCAGCCTCATCATTCCCAGGGGAAGCAAGAGGAGCATGTCCAGTAACATGATACACAGTGATTTGTTTCTGGTGGTCTAACTCCCATAAGTCTTGCCATAAAGCCTGTCCCCACAGTGGTCTATGCATAACCATCCACTTATTTGTATGTCATGTAGAGATCCAAAATGTTAGCCCCTGGTACACTGCCCAATTATCTGTGCAAAGAGTGAGGGGTGGGGCTTCATTGGCTGCCCAGGGCCATATGGTTCAGAATTTTGCCCACTGGCTGCTCTGCCCCATACCAGTGTCAAAGCAGATTGTGTCTGTCTCTGGCTAAATTGCTAAGGCAGTCCAGATGGCAAGCTGGCCCCTGATGGACCCATCAGTGTACCATGAGTATGAGGGAATAGGTGTTTGCCCTTCGTGGGAGGGGCTAGCTTCCATTTCTTCTATAGAGACAGAAGCAATAGATTTCTCATCCACATACATAAATAACAGGACCTAACATTTCCTGTAGCTCAACCCACAAAAGGCTAGTGGACAGAGTACTCCTTTGTACTCTGCAAATAAACTCCCCACTTAGCCAATGTGGGCATCTGAGCCATCCCATCAAAAGGCTTGGCCTTCTAGTCCTGGACCCACCCTGCAATGGGATACATGGTCCTAACTGTCGTGGGGGCAGCTCCTGTGTCCAACAGGGGAGCATATACTGCAGCTGATTGCTTTTCAAGGAGTTCTGTACCTCTGCTCCCTTCCATAGTTGGGACCAGAAACCCAAGGATTGACATAGCCATTGTGATCGATGCCACAAACTTCATCCAAAGCCTTCTGGTGTCACACGCACATCTAGCTCACAGGGTCTAGCAGGATCCAGAGCATGCAAGGCCTGGGTGTGCTTAATGATGCACTTAACTCTTTGGAATGCTTGCTTTGAGGTTACGGTCCAGTCCCAGTTCTCTCCCTTTTTTACAAAAAAATACAAGGTGTGAATGACCTGGGCTAGATGGGGCACAAATGCTCTCCAGTACCCACAAAGGCCCAAAATATCTGGAGCTGTTTAACTTCTGTCACCCTCCATGGGTATGGTAACTGAACAGGGGAGATGCTAAGATCCCTAACAGGTCCCTACAAGGGGCACAGAATGCACTCAGTAATGGGGGACACCTAAACAGTCACCCTATGTTTCTGCAACTCTGGTGACTCCAGCTGCCCGGGTCTCCTGGGCTCCAGTCACTGCTATCACTGTGTCTCTGGGTGCTGTCTTCTGCTCTGGCCATTACCTCCTTCTTCTGGGGCCACACTGACAGGTGCAGTGCTCTGTGGAGCCCACTGCAGCTGCTGCTGCTGCTCTTTGGCCCTCTCTTTATCAGCACGCTTTCCAGGTGCCAGTGCCTGCTTCTCCATCTCATGCCAGCTCCTGCCTGCTTTCTTGTAGCTTCCCTGGTCGGCATAGCCAGCTTTAACAGTCCCCATGGCAGCCCCACCTTCTGGAAGGCCACTGCAAAGCTCTGCTTCACGTGCAGGGCCTTGGTGCACAGGCACAGCAGCGCATGATACTTGCCTACAGGGGTTTCCACCTCTTCTTATCAGCATGCTCTGAGCAAAGCTTTCCTAGCAGTGGCCACAGTCCTAAGGCAACTGTGTTCCATGTCTGTGTGGGGTAGGGGAGGAAATCCCAGGCTGCCTAAATTCCAACTCCCCCTAGGCACCATAGGCTGCTGCCTTCAGGGAACTCAGTTCCTTTCACTCCCACCCTTTTCCTCTGAATTGTTCACTATGAGTTCGGAGGGGAAGTGCCAGCAGCTCTGCTGCTTGGAGGCTTTTCACCAGGGCACATATTCAAGCCTTCAAGGCTGTTTTTTTTTTTTCTGCCTTGGCGCTCAAGTAACTTTGCTGCATCACAAAGCGCAGTCTTAGTCTCAGCTCCCAAAGCTGAAAGAAACACCCAGCCCATGGTCCTCCATGGTAGCACAGGGCACTGGGTTTTTCTAGGTCTTCCCTACCACCCACGGGCTTTCTGTACTGTATTGGGTGTACTGCTAACATCGGGCCAGTCCTGGGGTGGGAGGCCAAGCTGCCAGGAGCCTGGGCCATCAAATACTACCTGTCTGTGATTGGCCACTCCAAGCCTCCCCTTAAGGGGTGCCTGCTCCATACTGTTCTGCCACAAATCCTGACACCTATGCCAATTGTGTTGCAGCCTGTCAAGTCCTGGCAGGTCCACTCGAGATTCAGGGAGATGGAAGAAAATGAGTGGAGCTGTAGGGATGCTTGACATGTCTTTATTCATGGGTGGGTGAGTGAGGCATGCTGCAAGCTGCATGTTTTCTTTCATGTCTCTGTGTCACTGCAGACATGCAGTGCATGTCACACTGCATGTCTGCATGCAGACTGCATGCACACTGCATGTCACACTGCATGTCTGCATGCAGACTGCATGCACACTGCATGTCACACTGCATGTCTGCATGCAGACTGCATGCACACTGCATGTCACCCATCTCCTTGCATGTCACATCATGGCACCCAGCAGGGAGTCCCTACCTGCTTAAGTACTAGAGGCAGACAAAGTGAGAAGGGCACCAACAGATCTTATGCAACAGAGCTTCATACTATGCATGTGAACCCGCTCAACGCTATGGGAACAGTTTATTAGACCCAGTTTCAAGGCTATGAGAACACTACTTAACAGGCCCATCCAAGGTTATGGGAACATTGCTTCCATTAGTTACCCAGACACCTGGGTGAGGAAGCTAGACTGCCTCCATTTATCCCGCACAGGCCAACTTCCTTCTTCAAATTACATTGTGAGTGGAAAGGTCACCACGGTAAGTGGAAATAGGTTAAGAAAAGGTTCTATTAATTACTGGACAGAGAGATTGATTTAGCTCTATTAATTTATTATCCATATTTGTTGGAAATCTGACAAAAAATAAGAAGGCACAACAACTT
>CM052551.1:20014059-20039215 GCA_028533065.1 Trachops cirrhosus | reverse complement strand
TTTAAAGATTTTATTTATTTATCTTCAGAGGGGAAGGGAAGGAGAGAGGGAGAGAAATATCAATGTATGGTTGCTTCCTGTGCATTCCCTGCTGGGAACTGGCCTGCAACCCAGGCATGTGCCCTGACTGGGAATCGAACCGTGATCTCTTGGTTCACAGGCCCACGCTTAATCCACTAAGCTACACCAGCCAGGGCAACAACTTCTTAATTAAAACTAGAAAGTTCTGCTACTGTCCATCACTCATGCTATTAGGAATCGACACAAGGTAATTCTTTTTTAATTTTTATTAACAATTATTCAAGAACAGTTTCTATTCTTTACTCCCATTCCAACCAATCCACCAATCCCTCCTCTCCTCCCTCCCATTTCCAAACCCCCTAGTTATTGTCCATATGTCCTTTATATTACAGTGTGCTCTGTAACAGGGTCAGGCAGTCTGTAGATCTGAGGTTGCCTGCCAGTCCTGTGTGCAATGACTTTGAATGGATTACAGGCATGTCTGAGGTATTGAACTGCTCTCCCCACCCCAATCCAATTCTACAAATATCTGGAGTTCCTGGGCTAGTTGCCCTGGTTGAGGTCAGTTCCATGTGTTTATCTCAGGGTTCTGTACAAATATCATTTTTTATTCCATGAGTAAGATTAGGAAGCACTGACTTAGACAGGAAACACTGTTGGAATTTAAATGTGAGAGAGAAATTCTGGTTGAGATGTTCTGAGTCAAGGACCCATGGGAAAGGACTTACTAATAAGAGAGAAAGGGGAGTATGTATTTAGAAGTGGAAGTATGTAGAAAGGATTGGACAGAGACTGGGATTGACACGTTTGGGACCCTAAGCTGGAGGTGGGTTTATGGAAATGTGTTTGAGAGGGATATGGATGCTTTTCTGGTGAGGGTCTCACATTGGGGTTAAGTAGAGTTGGAATGAGTTCTGCAGGACAAAGCTGCCTATTCAGGATTTAATGTATGTTTGTAGGAGAGGGTAGGGAAAGAAAAGAAAAGTGTGTGTTTAAGAATAACTTGCTGTTCCTTGACTTTGCAGCTGAGGGTCTTGCTGGACACCAGGAAGAGCCAGCCTCTCAAAGTGGAGCCTCTGGTGAAGTCTGGCTCTCTTTTTTACACAGAATTTGTTCCTAGCCCCTGGTTATCTCCCTCAGTGTGTGTGTGTGTGTGTGTGTGTGTGTGTGTGTGTGTGTGTGTGTGTACTGGGTGGGCAGGGGATGGGAAACATCTGTGGGGATAGTTCCTGTTTCCCTGCCTTTGCAGACCCTGGCCTTCCTGAATGTGATATGATTGTTTCTCTGGGCACTGTGTAAAGATGCCAATGGAGAACGGAAGTATCTCATACCTCAACAATTTTTTTAAGGCAAAAAAGAAAAGCCTATTGAATTTGGGAACCCTGGACCTAGACTCCTCTCTTCCTGGTGTGGGAGTGGAGATATTGTACAGGCCAATGAATCAGCCCATGGGCCAAATACCCAACATGGGAAAAATTTGACTCCCATCGATCAGCTAAGAAGTGACAATAATACTAAATTCCTTCTTGCCCTCAAACTGCTATGTTTATGCTGTTCTCCTTGGGGATCTTGGGACTTGGAAGTAGAGGGCTTTTATCCTCTGCTGCCTCTCCTTCTTCTTTTTCCACATCCTCATTCCCTTTTAGTATTTTTTCATTCATTCACTTATTTACTCACTTGTTCAACAAATATTCATTCAGTGTCTGTTATGTGTATATTGTAATAAATATTGAAAATACAGCATGGTTTAGGAAAGACCCCATTGTTGGCCTCATTTACTTATAGACTAATGAAAAAGATGTTCCATTGTGTGTAGGTATTGTTGTACTAGGCATGGAAAAACAGAAAATACAGAAAAAGAAATGACAACACAAAGGAATATGTTAAACACCACTATCCTGACAGGGTCTTTTATGACCAGATCTGGAGTAGATGTACTTTGGAGTCCTGGGAATCCCCGAGCAGGGGCGGGGGCAGGGGCAGGGGCAGGGGCAGGGGCATATCTCTTCTACCTCTCCCCACCATGCCCCTGCTGCTATCAATTCTGCTGTGTGCAAACTAGCAGACTGAGTTCTTTGAGGGTAGAATTATGTCTTAGTCAACTTTTTAATCTCATTTGGCCCTAGCAGTTTCCAAAACACAATAAGTCATCAAACATTTCTTGAATTGCAAACAATTGTGAAGCCTGAGAGCTCAGGTTCTGTGCAAACTGAATACTGTTAAGGGGAATGACAGGGGAAAGAACCCCTGTGGTTTTCAAATAGCCCTGTGTGGCTGATTTATAGAGAAACAGCTGTCTTGCTGTGACTCCAGGGATTAGTTGGGAACTGAGAGGGTCTGCAGGACTGTGAGCTGCAGGGGACCAGAAGCCACTGATGTCTGGTATCTGTCCAGGAACTTAAGAAGACCAGAGTCAGGGTGTCTCATTCTGATTATTCCATTTAAAGAAATTCATGATGACCTCAGTAACAACAGAGGTAGACATCAAAGGGGAAGGAAACATATTTATTTTACCTATGAACTTTGCTAGCATTTACTACTAAGAAAATGCCCTATAAAGTGGTTATTAAAGATTAAAAAATTCGTAGGGGAAAAGTCTCTAGGTGGAGTTTAGTAAATAGTGATTCAAATCAAGTGCGGAGCAAAGCCTGCTCTCCATTATAGCCACTCAATTCTGCCATTATTTACTGAGCACCTAATATGTACAAATCTCTATGCTAGAGTATTAAAGATTTAAAAAGTGTAGGGCATAGATCTTATATTTCAAGAGGCTATCACGTAGAGTTGAGTTTGTGGTCAGTGAGTTGACTGGTGCAGGATAATAGAATTAATTTCAAGACAGTGAACAGCCCTGTACAGACACACACACATGTATACATACACACATTTGTTTGTATATGAAAATATTGTGAACATATGATTAATTGCAATGGGAAAGACAGGGGGAAGTTTCTTAGAGGAGACAGACATTAAAGAAAAAGTAAAATTCTGAGTTTAAGAAGGAAATAGTATATTTCTTCTTATCCCTACCCATGCCTCATTGTTTAATTTTGGGCAAAGTACACACTATTGACATTCTTAGGTGTGACAAGAATTAGAATATAGCTATATTTGGCAATATACATGAATTCAGATTTAATCAAACCTAAATCAGAATATACTGAATCTGTAACCAAAAGGACAATTCATAGCAAATTTTTATCTAGCACATTAGATTCGCTAAAGCTAACTTCCTAAGTGATTAAATGAGACATATTACTCTGTGAACAGCAAAAAACTGTTCATATGTAAAATACCAAAAGAAGAGTCAAGCAATACTCCTGAATTTTCATTTGTGCTGCTGTACAATTAATTTTGTGAACCTAAATATAGGGCTTTGCATTTATCTTGACTTTATTTCATCTCATTATCCCAGGAAATCTTTTAATGTTTTTTTGTCAATCTTTTCATTTTCTTATATTTCTTATTCTTAGCTTCATTTGTGCTGAACATTGATAAATATGTCCCTGTATTTCTATCCAATTTTATTGTTAAAAATGTTGCATAGAACAGGGTTGAGGCCAGAGGGTAGAGGCAGGCAGTAGTGGATTTGTAATGTCTGGGCACAGCCATCTTCTACAGCACCCAGTAGTGCTTTGCATAGACATTTCCAGTCAGCTCAGTGACACATATTGGTAACAAACTCAGCTCTTTCCACTCAGAGTGGTCAGGGCAAACCTAAACAACCACTTTGAAACATTGTATAAAGATTCTGAAACGATGAAAACCACATCTCTAAGTATTCTAATTGTTTTCACATTGATTATCTCACTTGGACTTCACAAGAATCTCATGAAAAAGGGTGTGCAGATGTTGCCATACTGATTTTCAGAGAATGCTGATGAAATGAAGGCTGTCAGAAGTTAAGTAACTTATTGAGGCTCATATAGCAGTAAGTAGGAGAGCTAGGTCTCAGATATTTTGACCCACAGACCTGTGACTTTGGTACTTGTCTAAAAACAATAGCCATTTTCATTGAAAGTTAAAACAGTTATTTTTCTTATTGTCACTGCCCACACTTATGAGGACTGGCTAGTTGCATCTCCCCACTAGACACTATGATCCTTGAGGGCAGGGACCATGTTGTCCTACTTACCACTTCATCCTCTGTGTCTGTATGATGGCCAGCACAGTGTATGTGCTCAATGAATGTGTGTTGAATAAATAAGTGATTAAACAAAGTTATTATCTGTAGTGTAATTGTCAATAATAACAATTATTATTTTTATTTAGCAGGGCTAAGGTTTAAAATTTCTCTGTTCCACCAAGTACTGAATAAATACAGCAATATAGCTATCTGCTTTCTCCTAATAATGAACTCAAGGCATCCACTAAGTATACTCTGTTTATTCTCATATGCTTTTTGACAATAGGTAGGGATTAGAGGTGCCATCATCATAACATCCACAAGAGTAGAGAGATTCTTTATCTCACTCAAGACTGCACAAACATTTTCAGGAGCAGCTGTCAATAGATTTTATGTTTCTTTATATTCAGTCCATTGCTGAGGCTGCTAAATCCTACTAAAGCACCAGAGCCTGTAAAAGGCTTTTCAAGGGTCTACAGTGTTCCCAGAGTTAATTCATGGAAATAGCTGCAGGATTGTGGAAAAACAGCTGTTTACCTTCCAACAGAATTGGTTATAAACAGTTTAGTCACTTGCTGAGAGAAGTCAGGAAATCTCATGCAAAAGTCAGCAACATTCCTCATATTATAATAGCAAGTAAATCTATTTCTGAAGAAACTTAGGTCAGACCTGGTAGGTTTAGTAGGATTCAGAGGCAGACAGAGATCTGTAGTTTAAAGAATGTGAGAGATTTAGAGGCATACCTGGCTTTGAATTTGTGACTCTGTTACAGATGAAGTACATATTTTGAGAATGGTGAGAATGATTCACCAGTGAAGTTAAGGCAGAAATGTGGACAGACAGAAAACCTTGAGCCCCACTCAGGCACCTGCTGTTGTTCTGACAACAGCAGCTCTTTTCCATAGCCTGAGATTGGCTACAAACTATTGCTCTCCATTCCCACAGGTGGGAGGTGGCCTGCAAGGCAGAGGTGGGGGAATATCCTGCCCAAGAGGAGTCAGACCATAGTCTATTTTTAAAAATAGTATACTTTTTTGAATTATTATTTTTGTATGGTTGTTCATATAGTATAACTTTTAATGAAATATTTTTGAAAAGAATTACAAAGTTCCACAGAATACTACAAGTACTATAAGAGTAAGTATCTCTCCTTAACTATTTAAGAATAGGTTGCCAACGCAATTCTCTATTACCCTGAAAACTTCTGTGTGTATTCTTACAAATTTCTTACATTTTTCTATATTTCAATAATACAAGCAACAAAATCTGAAAATTAATCTCAATACATTACTGTCATCAGACTCCATTCAAAGTTTGCTAAGTGTTGCAATACTATTCTTCATAGCAAAAGAATCCATTTCAAATTCACATGTGTCAAATCTCTGGTAACTTCAATTTTAAACTTTCTTTGATCATGTCCTTGTCACTTTTGAAGATTATTGGCCTGTTTTTTTGTAGCATCTCTTCATTTAGGCTTTGTCTAGTGTTTCCTCAGATTAGATTCAGGTTTTGAAGGCATCTTTTGAAGAAAAACACAAAAATGATATGTTCTTCTCAATGCAACATACCTGGTGGTACAAAATTTCAATTTTTCCTATTACTGATGATAACATTGGCTACTTTATTAAGATAACATCTTTCAGGCTTCTCCAGTCTCCAGTTACTTCTTTTCTCTTTGTAATTAATAAATATTTTGTATGAAAAATAGAAACCATGTAACTCTCCTATTCCTCAACAAACTTCCAATTATTAATATATTATTTTAGATCTATAAGGATACATGTTCTGTCCTATTTTATTCAATGAATTATAATCTTTTACTATCACTATTTATTTTGATACTCAAAGTGTCCCCAATTTAGCCATTGGAAACCTCTTCAGGCTGGTGTTCTGTGCTTTTGATATATCCTTATTATTCTTTCAGTATTTCCTTGCCTCTGGCAAGAAACATTATTGTAGAGCTATCTTGTACGTTCCCTGCCCAGCCTTGAACTGAAACATTTCTTTAAGGAGCGCTAGTTCCTTTAAGTGGTAAATGGTATTTAGAAGTCAGGAGCTGGGCAATAGCTGTGCTTATTGCTATTGAGGTGTTACTGCTCCCAAGATGTCTCATTGGACAAAGCTTACATCTATATTTGTTTCTTTTTATTATTTATTTAGTTAGTTAGTTATTATTCTTGTTTATTCTATTACAATTGTCCCAAATTTTCCCCCTTTGCCCTCCTCTGTCCAGCCCACCCCTAGCTCTCACAGTCCATCTCCACAACATTGTCCATGCCCATGGGTAATTCATACATGTTCTTTGAATAATCCCTTCCCCTTCTTTCCACCACTCGCTCTCATCACTTTTCTCTGGCAGCTGTCAGTCTGTTCTGTTTCCATGTCTCTGGTTCTGTTTTGCCTGTTAGTTTATTTTGTTCATTAGATCACTTTTATTAGTGAGATCATATGGTATTTGTCTTCCACCAATTGGCTTATTTCACTTAGCATAATAGTCTCCAGTTCCATCCATGCTATCATGAAGGGTAGAAGTTCCCTCTTCTTTCTTTTTGCTGTATAGTATCCCATTGTGTAAAAGTACCAAGTTTTTTAATCCATTTGTCTGCTGATGGGCATTTAGGCTATTTCTAACACTTGACTATTGTAAATAGTGATGCTATGAACATTGGGATGCATAAGTTCTTTTGTATTGGTGTTTTGGGATTCTTAGTGTATAGTCCTAACAGTAGTATCATTAGGTCAAAAGGCAGTTTCATTTTTAATTTTTTGAGGAAATTCCATAGTTCTTTCCAGTGGCTGTGCCAGTCAGCATGCCCACCAACAGTGCACCAAGATTCCCTTTTCTCCACATCCTCACCAGCACTTAATGTTTGTTGGTTTATTAATGACAGCTATTCTGACAGGTGTGAGGTAATATTTCCCTGTGTTTTTAATTTGCATCTCTCTGATGGCTAGTGATGTTGAGCATCTTTTCATATGCCTATTGGCCCTCTGTATGTCTTCCTTGGAGAACAGTCTATTCAGGTCCTTTGCCCATTTTTTAATTAGATTGTCTGTCTTCCTGGCATTGAATCATATGAGTTCTTTATATATTTTGGAGATTAAGCCCTTGTCCAATGTATCATTGGCTACATGTTCTCCCATACAGTCAGTTCCCTTTTCATCTTGATGCTGGTTTGTCTAGACATGCAGAAGTTTTTACATTTGAAATAATCCCACTTGTATATATTTTTTCTTTATTTCTCTTGCTCTAGGAAATATATCGGCAAAATGTTGCTATGTGGCATATATGTTTTACTGCCTATGTTTTCCACTAGGATTTTTATGGTATCATGACTTATATTTAAGTCTTTTATCGATTTTGAGTTTGCTCTAGTGAATGGTGTAATTGGTGGTCTAGTTTCATTTTTTGTATGTACCGCTACAGTTCTCCCAACACCACTTATTGAAGAGGCTATTTTTATTCCACTGTGTGCTTGTGACCCCTTTATCACACATTAATTGACTAAAAAGACATGAGTTTATTTCTGGGATCTCTATTCTGTTCCATTGGTCTATGTGTCTGTTCTTATGTCAGTACAAGACTGTTTTGATTTCAGTGACCTTGTAGTAGTATAGTTTGATATCAGGTATTGTGATCCCTCCTTCTTTGTTTTTCTTTCTCAAAATTGCTGCAGCTATTCGAGGTTGTTTATGGTTCCATATAAATTTTTGAAATGTTTGTTCTATGTCTGTGAAATATGTAATTGGTATTTTAATATGGATTGCATTGAATCTATAAATTGCTTTGGGTAGTACGGCCATTTTGATGATGTTAATTCTTCCAATCCATGAACAGGGTATATGCTTCCACTCAATTTTATCTTCCTCAATTTCTTTCTCCAGTGTTCTATAGTTTTGCAAGTACAGGTCTTTTACGTCCTTGGTTAAATTTATTCCCAGGTACTTTATGTTTTTGATACTATGGTAAATGGGATTGTTTTCTTAGTTTCTCTTTATGGTAATTCATTGTTGATCTACAAAAATACCATCGATTTCTGATATTGACTTTCTATCCTGCTACTTTGCTGAATTCACTTATTAGGTCAATTAGTTTTTTTGGACAGCCTATAGGGTTTTCTAAATACATGTTGTCTACAAAAAATTATATTTAGACATTTTGTCTAAATATCATGTTGTCTACAAAAAAATGACAGCTTTCCTTCCTCCTTTCCAATTTGGATGCCTCTTATTTTTTTTCTTGTCTGATTGCTGTGGCTAGGACCTCCAGTACTATATTGAATAAGGGTGGTGAAAGCAGACACTTTTGTCTTGTTCCTGATCTTAAGGGAAACATTTTTAGTTTTTTCCCATTGAATATGGTGTTGGCAGTAAGTTTATTTTCTATGACCTTTTTTATGTTTAGGTATGCTCCCACTATTCTCACTTTGCTGGGAGTTTTTATCATAAAAAGATGATGAATTTTATCAAATGTTTTTTTCTGCATCTATTGATATGATCATATGATTTTTGTCTTTCATTTTGTTTATGTGATATATCACATTTATTGATTTGCAAATATTGTGCCATCCGTACATCCCCAGAATAAATCCCATTTGATCTTGGTGTATGATCTTTTTTTATTGTTGTTCAAGTAATGATCTTTTAAATGTATTGTTGCATTCATTTTGCTAATGTTTTGTTGAGGATTTTAGCAATTATGTTCATCAGAGATATTGGCCTATAATTCTCTTTCTTTTTGTGTCTTTTCCTGGTTTGGGGATTAGGATAATATTGGCCTCATAGAAAGTGTTTGGGAGTCTTCCCTCTTCTTGAAATTTTTGAAATAGTTTGAGAAGTATAGGTGTTAGTTCTTGTTTGAATATTTGTTAAAATTCTCCTGTGAAACCATCTTACCTGGGCTTTTGTGTGTCGGTAGTTTTTCCCCCCCTTTTTTATTACTGCTTCAATTTTTCTAGGTGTTATTGGTCTAGTCAGGTTTTCTGCTTCTTCTTGATTCAGTTTTGAAAGATTGCATGTTTCTGGAAATTTATCCACTTCACCCAGGTTCTCCAATTTTTTGGTATATAGCTGTTCATAGTAATTTCTTACAATCCTTTGTATTTCTGTGGTATCAATTTTTACTTCTCTTGTTTCATTTCTGACTTTACTTATTTGGGTCTTCTCTCTTTTTTTCTTGATGAGTTTGGTTAGAGGTTTGTCAATTTTGTTTATTTTTTCAAAGAAACAGCTCCTGGATTTATTGAACCTTGGAATTGTTGTTGCTGTGTGTGTTTTGTTTTGTTTTAGTCTCTATATCATTTAATTCAGCTGTGGTCTTGATTATGTTCTTCTTTTTGCTTGCTCTGGGCTTTGTTTGTTTTTGTTCTTCTAGTTCTTTTAGATGTATGGTTAGGTAGTGTATTTGAGATTTTTCTATCTTCTCTAGGAAGTACTGGGTTGCTACAGACTTCCCTCTCAGGAGTACCTTCACAGTGTCCCATAGGTTTTGGGTTGTTGTGTGTTCATTTTCTTTTGTTTCCATATACTTATTGACTTCTTCCTTGATCTCATTGTTAACCCATTCATTATTTAATAACATGTTAATCAGCCTCCATGTATTTGAATGCTGTTGACTTTTTTTTTCTTGAGGTTGGTCTCTAGTTTCAAGCCACTGTGATCCAAGAAGATGCTTGGTATGATTTAAATTTTCTTGAATTTGTTAAGGCTTGTTTTGTGTCCTATGTGACCTACCTTTGAGGATGATCCATGTGCATTTGAGAAGAATATGCATTTTTCTTCTTTGGTGTGAAATGTTCTATAGATATCAATTAAGTCCATTTGATCTAGAGTGTCATTCAGTTCTTCAATATTTGTGTTGATTTTTGTTTGGAAGTTCTATCTATTGTTTACAGTGTGGTGTTAAAATCCTCTACAATGACTGTATTGCTATCTCTTTCTTAAAGTCCTCCAATATTTTCTTTACACATTTAGGTGCACCTTTATTGGGTATGTATATATTTACAGAGTTATATATTCTTGTTGGACTACTCCTTTATGTATTATGTAAAGATCTTCTTTATATCTTGTTATGGGCTTTGTTTTGAAGACTACTTTTTCTGATATAAGTATTGCTACCTCTGCTTTTTTTCATGTCTATTTGCATGGAATTTTTTTTCCATTTCTTCAGTTTCAGCCTGTACATATCGCTTGTTCTGAAGTGGGTGTCTTGTAGACAGCATATATGCAGGTTTTGTTTTCTTTTTTTTTTTTAAAGATTTTATTTATTTATTTTTAGAGAGGGGAAGGGAGGGAGAAGGAGAGAGAGAGAAGCATTAATGTGTGGTTGCCTCTCATGTGGTCCCCACTGGGGACCTGTCTTGCAAACCAGGCATGTGCCCTGACTGGGAATCGAACCTACGATGCTTTGGTTCGCAGCCCGCGCTCAATCCACTGAGCTACGCCAGCCAGGGCGCAGGTTTTGTTTTCTTATCTATTCAGCTACCCAATGTCTTTTGATTGGAGCATTTGACCCATTTACATTTAAGGTCATTATTGATAGGTATTTATTTATTGTCATTTTCCCCTTTGTACCTGTATTCCTCTCTCTCTCTCTCTATTTCTTCTTTGTCTTAAAATAGTCCCTTTAGCACCTCTTTCAGGGCTGGCTTGGTGAAGATTTACTATTTTAGCATTTTGTCTGGGAAGCTCTTTATTTAACCTTCATTTTATTTTTAATATGCTTTATTGTTTATGCTATTACAGTTGTCCCAATTTTCCACCTTTGCCCCCCTCCACCTGTTATTCCCATTCCCTTCAGCAATCCTCCCCTTAGTTCATGTCCATGGGTCAAGCATATGGTTCCTATACTATTTCCTATACTATTTCCTATACTGACGAGGACACCAGCCCACAGTGTCCGAGGCATTATGGATGAGATGAAATAAATTCACATGGACTATCAAGTCCTGTGGCGGAAAAGGGATGGCGTGACTTCTCTCTCAAGGGGAGAGCAAGCCTTGGAGTGCCTCGGTCACTCTCTCAAGAGGAGAGCACCCTGACTTTTGCCTTGAGAGACTTTTATTGGATTCAATTTGCATAGGAATACAGGGTGTACATGTAAAGCTCATTAATCATTATCAGGCAGTAAGGATCAAACAATAGATAACATACCAAGAACTCTGAGGGCCTATTTTGAGTCAGGGTCAGATAGTTAAATGGCCATAAAACTTTGGGGAACAAACTCACTTCCTGTTTGGACTCTTATCATTTAATTGAGAGCATTCTCAACAAAGAAGGTTTCACAGGATTTTACATAATCTTTCTTAGGCCTGATAGCCCTAAGGAACCCGCCCTTTCCAGCACAGGGCTACACCCACCACCAGCATTGTTTCAGGCTGAAGGCATTGTTTCAGGCTTCAGTCAGGCAGGGGAAATAAGGCAGCCAAGGGATTAGGAGACTTCTCCCAGACAGAATGAGGACTCAGGCTATATCAAAGCCAAGGGGCAAGGTTCCATCACCCCTTTTCTGTAGCCCCCAGGTCCTTCCCTGGGGCCCCCCATGATTGTGTCTGCTTTAGGTCATCCCTCCCTTGAGGAATCTTACCTGTCGTTGGCTAACCGATCAATCACTGGGGGCCAAGCAGGGTGAAGTAAAAGGAGCAGGGGCAGAGCCCCTGCCAGGAGATAAGCTTTGTCTACTTAGTGGCTTCTGGTCTGAAGGTCACTCACTCAGCCTTAGCCATGGGGGGGTTACAGCTTCTGAAACTAGGCAGGGCAGTTCCCAAAACTATACTATTCTTAACATTGCTCTATTTTGTACCTACCAATTTTGCTTTTTAATCCCTGACCTGTCCCTCTATTCCCTCCTTCCCTCTTCCAGCTGGTAATCCTACAAATGATCTCCCTATCAATGATTCTGTTCCTGTTCTGTTTGTTTACTTAGTTTGTTTTTTAGGATTCAGTTGTTGATAGTTGTGAATATGTTGCCATTTTAATATTCATAGTTTTGATCTTCTTTTTCTTTAATAAGTCCCTTCAACATTTCATGCAATAATGGCTTGATGATGATGAAATTTAGCTTTAACACATCTGGGAAACACTTTATCTGCCCTTCCATTCTAAATGATAGCTTTGAGGATAGAGTAATCTAGGTTGTAGATCATTGCTTTTCATACTTCGAATACTTCTGAAGTATACTTCGAAAACTTCTTTTTATTAGAGTATATTTATTGATTATGTTCTTACAGTTGTCCCAATCTTATTGGGTCCTTCTGTCCAGTACCCCCTTTCTCTTCAGCAATCCACTCTCCCCTTAGTTCATGTTCATGGGACATGCATGTAAGTTCTTTGGCTTCTCCCTTTCCTATACTATTCTTAACATCCCCCAGTCTATTTTATACCTATTAATTATGCTTCTTAATCCCTGGACATTTTCCCCCATTCTCCCCCTTCCTCCTCCCTACTGACAACCCTCTATGTGATCTCCATTTCTATCATTGTGTTCCTATTCTAGTTGTTTGCTTAGTTTGTTTTTGTTTTTTTTGATTCAATTCTTGATAGTTGTGAGTTTGTTGTTATTATACTGTTCATAGTTTTGATTTCCTACTTTTTCTTAAATAAGTCCCTTTAAAATTTCATGTAATAGGGCTTGGTAATGATGAACTCCTTTAGCTTTACCTTATCTGGGAAGCACTTTATCTGCCCTTCCATTCTAAATGATAGCTTTTCTGGACAGAGTAATCTAGGTTGTTACCCTTGCTTTTCATCACTTTGAATACTTCTTGCCTACAAAGTTTCTTTTGAGAAATCAGCTGACAGTCTTAGGGGAACTCCTTTGTGGGTAACTCTCTCCTTTCCTCTTGCTGCTTTTAATAGTCTCTCTTTATCTTTAACCTTTGGCATTTTAAACATGATGTGTCTTGGTGTGATCCAACTTGTTGGGGACTCTCTGTGCTTCCTGGACTTGTGTCTATTTCCTTCACTATAGGGAAGTTTATTTCATTTTTTTTTTCAAGTAAGTTTTCAATTTCTTGCTCTTCCTCTTCTCCTTCTGGCATCCCTATGATTTGGAAGTTGACACATATGGAGATGTCCCAGAGGTACCTTATACTGTCCTCATTTTTTTTAAATTCTATTTTCTTCTTGTTGTTCTGGGTAAATTCATATTTTTTCCCCTCTGTTTCAAATCATTGATTTGAATCCCATCTTCATCCTGTCCTCTGCTGATTCCCTGTAATTTTTCTTTATTTCACTTAGTGTAACCTTCATTTAACTTGGGTCTTTTTATTTTGTTGCCGTACTCAATGAGTTCTTTGAGCATCCTGATAACCAGTGTTTTGAACTCTGCATCTGATAGGTTGGTTATTCCCATTTTGTTTAGTTCTTTCGCTATGGTTTTTTTTCTGTTCTTTCATTTAGGCCATATTTCTTTGCCTGCTCAATTTGGCAGCTTTCCTGTGTTTGTTTCTGTGTGTTAGGTAGAAGTGCTTTGACTCCCTATGTTAGTTGTGTGACCTGTTGTAGAAAAGCAGACCTGTAAATTGTGAGGGCCAGAGTCATAGGTATTTGCCAATGCGGGGCAACCTGTCTCACCACTTTGTGACTCTGTGTGGGGGAGGGTTCAAAGCAGGGATAGTGCTGCTGCCTTGTTTCTGGAGGTTTGCCTGGTACTTGCCTTGTGTGATTGATGCCTTTCCAGCTGTTGACCTGGTGCTGAATACCAGAAGGTGTTGGTGTGTGTATGTGTTAAGTCTCTGAGGGCCCTTTAAGCAGATTCTCCTGAAAATATGGCAGATTCTTCTGCTGCCCCAATCCTTGCTTCTTTTTACAGCTAGAAGTTATGGGGATTTGTCTCCTGGCACTGAAACCCTGAACTATGCAGTCTGGCCTGGTGCTGGGATTGCTCGTTCCCAAGGTATCCCTCCCAATTTTTATCTATCACATGTTAATGTGGGACCATCCATTTCTCTGCTGCCCCTTCTCTGTGCCACACTGCATCTTTGTATCTCTCTACCCATCTTTGCATCTCCACCCCTCCTATATTTCTGGATGAATGTGGCTTTTTTTAAATCCTTGGTTGTTGGACTTCCATACAGCTAGATTTTCTAATGGTTCTGGGTGTTATTCGTTTTGAGTTCTAATTGTAATTCTTTCTGTGGTTACACGAGGAAGTGAAGCATTTTTACCTATGCCACCATCTTGACCAGAAGTCCTCACCTTCCATTTTAAATGAGAGCTTTGTTGGATAGTGTAGTTTTGGTTGTAGGTCCTTGTGTTTCATTATTTGAAATATTTCATGCCAGCCCCTTCTGGCTTGTAGTGTTTCTGTTGAGAAATCAGCTGACAGCCTTATCAGAATGCCCTTTTATGTTACTAGCTGTTTCTCCCTTGCTGCCTTTAGGATTCTTTCTTTGTCTTTAAATTTTACTATTTTGATTGCAATGTGTCTTGGAGTGGACCTTTTTGGTTCATCTTGATTGGGATCCTCTGTGCCTCCTGGCCTTGGGTGACATTTTCTCTCACCAAGTTAGGGAAGTTTTGTCACTATTTTTTCAAACAGGTTTTTTATCCCTTGCTCCTTTTCTTCCCCTTCTGGTGTGACTATAATGCAAACATTGTTACACTTTACATTTTTCAAAGCTCCCTGAAACTATCCTCATTCTTTTTGAGTCTTTTTTTATTTTGTTGCTATGCCTGGGTGTTTTTTTCTACCTTGTCTTCCAGCTCACTGCTTTGATCCTCTGCTTTGTCTAGCTTGCTTCTAACTCCTTCTATCATGTTCTTCATTTCAGATACTACATTCTTCATTTCCATCTGCTTGTTTTTCAAGGTTTCTATGTCCTTTTTTCATGCTGATATATGTCCCACTAAGTTCCTTATAGTTCTCACTATAAGTTCCTCATAAGGAAACTTGAGTATCCTTATAAACATTACTTTGAACTCTATGTGTGATAAATTGCTTGCCTTGATTTCACTTAGCTCTTTTTCTGGAGATTCTTGCTTTTCTTTCATTTGGGGGTTGTTTCTTTGTCTCCCCATTTTAGTTGTCTCTTTGTGCTTGTTTCTGTGTATTAGGTCAATCTGCTTTGACTCTCTTTTTTGTTGAGTGGTCTTGTGTGTTAGGAGTCCTCTGGGCTCCAGTGGTGCAGATTCCTTGATCTGTGTGCTCTAGGAATGTTTTCTGTGTGGGTTATGTGGATTGTCCTGTTGTAATTGGGTCCCAATTGCTATTGGCTTGTTTGTTGGTGGTAACTCCCCTCTGTCTGTCTGGCTAAGAGGCTCAACCTCTATCATGTGTTGTATGCTATTGTAGACGTACTGGCAGAACAAAGCAAAATAACACCAAAACAACCCACCCCTCCCTCATCACCACAGCAATATCAACAAGAAGAGAGCAAAAAATATTAAAAGTAGAAAGAGAAATAGAATAGTAGAGAAAGGGGAATGGGAAAAAGAATATGAGAAGACCAAAGAAAAGAAAAGTGATTATGAGACAAGAAAGGGAAAGGGAACTACTACTTGTAATGAATTGAAAGAAGAAAATGGGGAAAAAGAACACAAAAAAAATAACAAAAATAATAAAAAGAGAAAAGAAAGGAGTAGTGGAGTAATCAAAGATAAGAATAGAACAGGAAAAATGAAAGAAAAATTAGAGTACCAAAAATAAAAGAAAAATATATTAAAAAGTAAATAAGGCTATGAAAAAGAAAAATAGCTGAGATAATGAAAAAAGAGCTAAGTGGTCTGGCCAAGATGGAGGCATAGGTAGACACACTGTGCCTCCTTGCACAACCAAGATAAGGACAACAACAATATAGAAACAAAATAACAACCAGAACTGACAGAAAATTGAATTGTATGGAAGTCGGATGCCCAAGGAGTTAAAATTAGACACGCTCATCCAGACAGGTAGGAGGGGCGGAGTCGGGCTGGGCAAGGGACACAGAGCAGAGAACAGAGCAACCAGGGCGGTGCACAAGACCACAGTGGGCAGACCCTGGGTGTACAAGCAGCGGTGGCTGGCGGGCCCAGGCCGGGGGTTGGCGACCAGCAGACCCAGTGAGGCAACCATTGTGAAGCAAGGCACTGCGCACAACTCAGGGTCTCAGCGCTGGGAAATACAGCTTTGTGGCACTGACTGAAAAGGAAGGTCCCGCAGGGTGCACAGGCCCACCCACATGGGAATTAGCACCAGACGGGCCCAGTTAGCTCGTGGAAAGCGGTGGAAGGGTCTAGATCCTAGGAGAGCAGAGCAAGCACCATTGTTCCTTCTCAGACCCCGCCCCCACATACAGCATCACAATCCAGCTACTGGGGTGCCCCGCCCTGATAAACACCTAAGGCCCCGCCCCTCACTACAGGTGCTCAACAAGACCAAAAAAAAAAAAAAAAAACCCAGCAAAGAGATGGCTCAAACAAAAGAATTGAAAGCCCCAGAACCCATCCTTTTAAGTGACCAAGAGATAGCCAATTGATCAGATGCACAATTCAAAGCACTGGTTATCAGGATGCTCACAGAATTGGTTGATTTTGGTCACAACTAGCTGAAAAAATGAAGGCTACAATAAGTGAGATGAAGAAAAATGCACACAGAACCAATAGTGATGGAATGAAAGATGAGTCTCACATTAATGGAGTGGACCAGAAGGAAGAAAATAATATACAACCAAAAAAGAATGAAGAAATAAGAATTCCAAAAATGAGGAGAGGCTTAGGGACCTCCAGGACATCTTTAAACGTTCCAACATCCAAATTATAGGGGTACCAGAAGGAGAAGAGGAAGAGCAACAAGTGGAACTTATTTGAACAAATAATAAAGGAGAACTTCTTCAATGTGGCAAAGGAAATAGAGTTCCAGGAAGTCCAGGAAGCTCAGAGAGTCCCAAAGAAGTTGGACCTAAAGAGGAACACACGAAGGCACATCATAATTACTTTAGCCAAGATGAAAGATAAGGAGAGAATCTTAAAAGCAGCAAGAGATAAGGAGACAGTCACCTACAGACGAGTTCCCATCAGACTGTCAGCTGATTTCTCAAAAGAGACCTTGCAGGCAAGAAGGGGCTGGAAAGAAGTATTCCAAGTCATGAAAGGCAAGGACCTACATTCCAGATTGCTCTATCCAGCAAAGCTTTCATTTGGAATGGAAGGGCAGATGAAGTGCTTCTCAGATAAGGTCAAGTTAAAGGAGTTCATCATCACCAAGACCTTATTTTATGAAATGTTAAAGGGACTTATCTAAGAAGAAGAAGATAAAAAAACATGTATAGTAAAATGACAACAAACTCACAATTATTAAGAACCACACCTAAAACAAAAACAAAAGCTAAGCAAAAAACTAGAACAGGAACAGAAGCACAGAAATTGAGATCACATGGAGGGTTAGCAACAGGGAAGTGGGAGGAGGAGAGAGGGGGGAAAGGTAGGGAGAATAAGTAGCATAGATGGTAGACAGACAATAGACAGGGGGAGAGCAAGAATAGTATGGGAAATGTAGAAGCTAAAGAACTTATGACACATGGACATGAACTAAAGGGGAGCATGTGGGTGGGAGAGGGTGTGCTGGGTGGAGGGGAGAGAAGGGGGGAAAATGAGGCAACTGTAATAGCATAATCAATAAAATGTATTTAAAAAAAGAGCCAAGTGTATTTGTCTCAGCGTAGTTTAGATATTGTCTTCTAGTTTCTCCCATTGGATACCACTCTGATGTCTGAGTCTGGTATAAGCCAATGACAGGTGCTGTTCAAGTCTGGCCCTCTTGCCACCTTTTAGAAGCTACTGGCAATCCATAGTTTGTGTCTAATACTTCTGGGCATGGCTACTCCCAGGGTAGGCCAAACTACTCTGCAAAGCTGTCTTTTATCAGCACTGGGTTCAGGGGTGTGCCAGCAAATGTCCCAGGTCACCGTAAGAACGGCCTCTGCTTGTCTCTGCCTGCTGGCTTGCTGCCAATCTTATACTAGTTACAGACCTGACTATTTCTGAGAGGGCTTCTGGAAGAAACAGGGGGTTGTGATTCCTGGATGTCCTGTGGCAGGTACATTTCAGATCGGGGAAGATGGTAGGGTTTCCCCCTTCCCTGAGCCACTAGTCTGAGTCTGTGTAAGATTATTTTTCTATACTTGGCAGTGCGGGGTCCCCAATATGCTTCCAGAGCCCAGATTTTGCATCTGTTGGACACTGGAATGGTGTTTATGTACCTCTTCTGTGAGGGGAAAGCACTACTCTGTTTCCCAGGATAGTTTATGGAGTGGCTGCACCCTACCATTAGTCTCTGATGGCTCCTGAGTCTGTTTATGTTACTGTCTCCTCAGCAAGGGTTAAGATGCAGGGCAGGAGAAAAAAAAAAAAAAAACAGAACACCACAAGAGTAAAAGTGAAAAAAGAACAAAAAATGTTGCTAAGTGGAGCAAACAGGATTTTAGAAGTTGTGGAGGGGATTTTCAGAGGGTGTGGGGAGCGGTATCCCACAGGGTAAAGTCATTGATTTTCCCTTGAGAGGGGCTAGCTCTTCTCAAGAAAGATGGCTGCTTGTAGCCCAGGTATATCTGGGCACCAAAAATCCCACAGCTGCTCCCTTAAGACCCTCTCTTGTGCTTCCCACACAAGTCCTCTCACAAGACTCCAGTCTACACCACCGTCCTTTCTCTGGGGTCTGAGGTGGGTAGCCGCAAACATACAACCTATGCTTTGCTTCTCTAAAGAAAAAAAAAAGATGATGAGTTTATCTCCAATGGTTTTTGTCTCTCCCCAGAACAGAGAGCCCCCACAGTGCAGACTCCTTGAACTCCTGATCTGGGTGCTCTAGGAATGTCCTTTGTGTGGGTTATGTGGACTCTCCTGTTTTATTTGGGGCCTGATTTTTCATTGGCCTGTTCATTGGTGGGAACTTCCCCCCATATGGCTGATTAAGGGGCTCAATCCCTACCATACCCACCTCTGCCTTTGAGGGCTTCTAGGTGAGGGTTGGTTACCCAGCTGTACAGGAGGGCATGTACAGGAGGCCACCTATCAACTCTTTTCTCTCATATGGATGTCTCTCCTCCCTCCTAAATCAATAGAATGTATTCTATGTGCATCATCTTCTTTTCAGTCTCATATCACCCTAGTAGGGTAAGGGAGGGAAGAAAAGAGTCCAGCAGCAAAACTATAACACAGGATGGCGGTGGGGGTGCTCACTCCCTCCCTCCAGTGAGTCTCAGCCTCGGACTCCCGTCACTGCATTCCTGCTGCTGCACTCCTGCCACAGTCTCTGCCACCAGCACTGCCCCAACTGCCTCTCTTCACATCTGGCACTCCAGGCTCCTCTCCTGATCCACAGCCTCCTCTGTTAGACTCTGTCCCATTCACAGTTACAGTGGTGCCCAGGCCCAGGGAGGCTATAGCCCCCTCTGCAGCAAGTTCCGCATTATCCTGGATCCTGGTATCCAGCAACAGTAGGATGTGTAGCCCAGCCTGGTGGGCTAGGAGATCACAGAGGCAAATCCAGGCACCAAGGTTAGCTGCTCTGGTGGCTTCTTCAGGAGGGGATATCGCAAATTCCACAAAATGGTTCCCACTTCAAATCCGCACAGCCAGAAGTGCTGTGCTGGCTAGTGATTGTGGTGGCAGTGGCAGCGGTTCCACCAGGAGAGCCTGTCACCTGCCTCCAAGTGCTCTCACAGGTGGACAGGCACTAGCGCACCCACACACTCATCCATGCACATGCTCACTCACATATGCTGTCACTCACACTCAGCTGGTTTTTCAAGTTGATTGCTCTGTGGTTTAACTGAAAGACTGGTTGGGGCACGGAGCAAGTGGATGGAGTTTCCAGCTACTCTGCAGCCATCTTGGAACTGTAAATTGGGGATATTTTATATTTATTTGTACTTATTTAGCTATATGTACAATGCATACTTATACCTGGAATTCCAATCTAACATCATGGAGTTCATTCTAATTTTCTGTTTTTTCACATTTGTAATTCCATTTTCTGATGTTGAGAAACCTGACTCCCACTATCTAGATTATATTTAATTTCTTGACCAATAACCCTATGTGAAACCAATCTCTCCTCAACTTGGTCATCCCAACCCCCATTCCCTCACTCTACTCTAGCTCTAGCTCCCACATCAGGCTTCAAAGAGGATCCTGAGGTCCTGGCAAGAGTCTGGCAAAACTGCTCAGCTGCAAACATGGGTTACCTTTTGTGAAAAAGGAAAAAAGCCTCAGAGGGCAGAATACAGAGTCCTGAAGGTGAAGAGGTATTAGAGCATTTATTCCATGCCTTGAAATCTAATCAAGGGAGTCTAACATTTGCCTGGCTGAATGTCAGAAATTTGACACCCCATTTCCCCCATTGTTGAGGCAGAATGTCTAAGCTATTACCCTAAGGCTGTCCCATTATTATATGTTGGATATGTTAGGAGTGGATACGTTGTCTCTTTAGTTTCACAGGTCCTTAAAAGGAAAGGAATTGTTCCTTAGGAGCTGTATTTAATAGATTACACTCAGGATCCTCATCAGCACCTGATTTTAGATGATGAGATTTTGGACTTTGAAATGATGAGATTTATATATAGATGATGAGATTTGCTGATGATGTAATGGAGTGAGAGTCATGAGATGGTGTATTAGTAAACCAGAGCCACCATAGCAAATTATCATAGACTGGGTGGCTTAAACAACAGAAATTTATTTTCTCACAATTGTGGAACCTAGAAGTCCAAGATCGTGATTCAGTAGAGTTGGTTTCTCCTAAGGGCCTCTCTCCTTGACTTGTAGATGGCTGTTTTCACTCTGTGTCTTCACATGGTATTCGCTCTGTATACTAGAAGCCCGGCAGGGTATTACCTTCTGGGCTCAAGTTTCATCCTCTTAGAAGAGCATCAATCATATTGGATTAGAGCCTATTCTAATGGCCTCATTTAACCTTTTTTAAAAGTGTTATTTATTTATTTGTAGAGAGAGGGGAAAGGAGGGAGAGAGACAGGGAGACAAACTTCAACGTGCAAGAGTTTCATCAATTGGTTGCCTCTCACATACCCCCAAATGGGTACCTGGCCCACAACCCAGGCATGTGCCCTGAGTGGGAATTGAACCAGCAACCTTTTGGTTCATAGGCCAGCACACAGTCCACTGAACCACACCAGCCAGGGCAACATAGTTACCTCTTTAAAGAACTTATTTCCAAATACAGTCATATTCTGAGATACTGGAAGTTAGGATTTCAACATATGAATTTTTGGAGAAACACAGTTTAGCTCATAACAGGTGGATGTGAGTGTATTTTGCATGTTGGGGGGGACATGAATCATTGGGGGCCAGAGTTTGCCTGTGGTAAGCCGAATTCTAGGATGGTTTTCAAGATTCCTGTCCCCAGTATATATACCCTGTAAAATCCCCTTGAGTGTGAGTGGGACCTGTATCTATGATGAGATAGTCACTCCTGTGATCACCTTCTATTTTATAAGACTCCATTTTAGCAGATTGGAGAGAGTGAGCTTCTCCTGCTGGCCTTGAAGAAGTAAGTGGCCAAGTTGTGAGAGGGCCACATGGCAGGGAACTGTGGGGAGTCCTCAGCTGAGAAAAGCCCTACTGAATGCCAGAAAGAAAGCAGGGAACTGAGGCACATGGAACTAAGTGCTGCCAACAACCATATGAGCTTGAAAGAAAAGCACAAGCTCCAGAAAAAAATGCAGCCTGACTGATACTTTAATTGCAGCTTTATGAAACCTGAGCAGAGGACCCAGGTAATCCATGCTTGAACTCCTGGTTCACAGTAACTAATAATAAAGATATGTTGTTTTAAGCTAAGTTTGTGGTAATTTGTTACACATCAATATAAAACTAATACCATCAAAGTTGCTAGCTCTTGTCTGCTCTAGGCTACCATTCCCAACACCTGCTCCCCACCCCTCACTTCAAAATCTAACCAATTTTGGGCTTTCTACCAACCAACACACAAACACTTTTTTTCAATATGTATTGGGATTCATTAAACTCACTTTTGCACTTGGGAATCTCCAGGGTTATGTTTCACAGAAGGACTCAGCTCACCATCCCCTGCTACCAGGTCATCAAGTTTGTCATAGTGTAACTACTTACTAGGTGCTTAAAGTGATCTGGAGTGGATAAGCATAAATTTCAAATGGCTTTTTAGAAGGGAAGCAAGAACAAGTTAGATATTAGGAGAGCAGCTGGCTGTTAATTTTTTTTTTAAACAAGTCCATTAAAATGAGAGATCAGCCATCCTTTGATTTCTAACTCATCCTTGAGTTCCATTTAAGCAACACAAACGTTCCTGAAATCCTTTTCTCAAACTCGTCTGGACCGTTTACATAGGTCCTTCCCAGGACCCTTTACATAGGTTACACACATATATACATACCACCCTCAGCCCTCCCACTATCTGTTCTCCCATGAATGCAGGATAAGTAGAGCAAGTGGTCAAATTAGCAGAGATTTATCTCTGGTTTTCTCTAACAATTCTCTCCTCCCACTTTGCATTCCCCAAATCTCTCTTCACTCTTCACCTTCCCCCACCAGGAACAAAGCAGGGTCTCCTTCCCACACACACTTGGAAAGTTGTCAAAAAATTTAAGCCCAGGTGTTTGCTGATAACAAAGGTGCTATGGCTGATAAAGGAAGTGTTAGGTGATAGGCTTAACATCCCAGAAGTATTTGCATTTTCATAGGGGCCTTCTATAGAAGGAGGTCTCAATGAAAGAAGTAACTTGTTGAAATGGCTTTGGGGAATTGAAATTTGATCTCAGACCATGCTAATCTTTAGTAGAAGTTTCCCACTTATCGGCTTTTTTTTTTTTTTTAAGTTATCTAATTGCTGCTAGATGGGTAGACTCAGCCCCAACATGTACAGCTAGCTAGACACCTGTCCTGCCCTTTCATCCTACTTTCTGATCTCTCTGGGAGCTGTGAGAAGAATGGCAAGGGTGGAAGGTGGGAAGAGCTTGTTTCACTCCAAATTAGGAGATGTAGTATTGGAATATTTATATGTATTTTTTTCTGCATATATAGGTTAGAAACATTTTCTGTAAAGACTCTGATTTGAAATGAGCTACTTAAACAATTTGACTTTCAAACTCTACTTTTTATTAACCATTGAATATAATCTGCATACTGGAAAACAATTACATATAATTTAGTATCATACAATAAAAATTGATCTTGTATTATCTTCCTGTATTTTGTTGCTAGAGGTTTTAAATAGACTTTCATGGGAAGAACTTATTTTTATTCTGAGATTCTTTCTTATCTTTCAAAGCATCCTTCTTTCCTGTGTTTGGTATATTTCCCAGGTTTGATATTATTACTTCTAATCCTTTTTCTTCCGTTTTATATTATTATTTCTATGTTTGAAGTTATCTATGTATGCTATTACTATTTCCCATGTTTTTATCCTAATACACATTTTAAACATTTTATTGGTATTAATACATTGTTGGTATTGAAGCTTAAAATGATAATAACATGAGGTAGAGACTTGCCTTTCTTCACTGTTGTGACCCCAACCCCTATAACAACACCTGAAACATAATAGACATAAATGACTATTGATTGAATAAATGCATATATAAATGATAGAACTTAGACATTATATTCTTATTGTCACAAAAATTAGCAACTCTCTATCAATTGCTAAATTTTTAAAAGTCACTGATACATAAAATCCATGTTTTTAGAACATAGACTTGGGAGTCAGACCAACCTGGGTTCCCATTTGACATGATCCTGGGTAAGTTATTTAATTTCTAGAGGCATCAATTTCCTCTTCTGTGAAAAGGGAGTAATACTAATAGTTATTTACTCCCTAAATAACTAAAAGGGTCATTTGAGGACTGTAGAAGATGGAATACAGGTGCTGGATAGGGCTGATAGCTTCAGTCCAGGATTATAAGACTCTATCCAGGGACAAGACTTGGCGCCCATCATCCCTGTTTATGCTTGGCTAGTCCTTTGGAGGCAGCTCAGCGCCCAGCCCTAGAAATTCTGCTCCTAACATCTGGAGACCACAGTGATTTTTAAAAAGATTTTATGTTTATTTTGAGAGTGAGGGGAAGAGAGGGAGAAAGAGAGGGAGAGAAGCATTGTTTGGTTGCTTCTCACTCACACCCTGCAACCCAGGCATGTTCTGAGCAGAAATTGAACCAGTGACCTTTTGCTTTGCAGGATTATGCAGAACCAACTGAGCCACACCAGTCAGGGTCACAGTGGTGTCTTTTTTTTAAAATTTACATTTTTATTGCTTTTTCCCCATTATCATTTATCCCCCTTGCACCTCTCTTACCACTGCAGTCACCACACTGTTGTCCATGTCCATGAGTCCTTTTTTCTTTTTGCTTGACCTTTCACTCCCTAACCCCCTCCCAGGAGCTCAGCCTGCTATCTATCAGTCTGTCTTTATTTTGCTTGTTAGTTCAGTTTGTTCATTAGGTACCACATTTGAATGAAATCATATGGTATTTGTCTTTCTCTGCCTGGCTTATTTCATTTAGCATAATGCTCTCCAGGTCCATATGCTATTGCAAAGGGTAAGAGTTCCTTCTTTTTTACAGACAAGTACTACTCCATTGTAAAAATGTACCACACCTTTTTTATCCACTCCATCTACTGATGGACACTTGGGAAACTTCTAAATCTTGGTCTTGTAAATAATGCTACTATGACAATAGGAATGCTTTTATTCTTTTGAATTACTGTTTTGGGTTTCTTGGATAAAATCCCATAAGTGGAATCACTGGGTCATAATGCAGTTCCATTTTTAATTTTTTTCTAATATTTACCCTTTTTTTAACAACAATATCTGATATTTTTTATTTTTATTTTTTTAAATTTATTTTTTAGTCATTATTCAAGTACAGTTTCTATCCTTTATTCCCATTCCAGCCAACCCACCCAACCCTCCCCTCCTCCCTCCCATTTCCAATCCCCCTAGTTTTTGTCCATATGTCCTTTATATTTGTTCCTGTAAACCCTTCCCATTCTCCCCTGAAGTTCCCCTGCAATTCCCTCCCCTCTCCCCTCTGATCA
>CM052551.1:19966878-20013559 GCA_028533065.1 Trachops cirrhosus | reverse complement strand
ACGGGCAGTGTTTCTGCCACTACTGGTAGGACTCAGCTTTGCCACTTCCATAGCCAGTATCAGCATAGGAGGAACTGGACTAGCCATAAGTCTCCAGTCAAAACAACAGTTAAGGGATGAGTTAAACGAGGCCATGGAGGCTGCAGCCAACTCCATGGTATCACTGCAGCGACAGATTACTTCGCTAGCGTGAGTAGCCCAGCAGAACCATTAGGCCCTAGACTTGCTTACTGAGGGAAAGGGGGGAACCTGCCTGTTTTTACAGGAATAGTGTTGCTACTATGTTAACGAGAGTGGAGTAGTAGAAGAAAACATAAATAAATTAAAAGAAATACAGAAGAGGCTAAAGACCTCAGACTACTCCTCCCAGGACACTACCTGGTGGCAGTCTACCTTATTTTCCTTGCTGAGCCCGATCCTTGGCCCACTTCTAATATTATTCTTGGTTCTGACCTTAGGACCATGTCTGCTCCGAACCCTGGTACAACAGCTAGAAGTGACGGTAGTTCGGAAAGCCGCAACAAAGATACTTTCCCTTCAGCAATATCAATATCAAAAATTGCAGATGAGTGATGCTGAGACAAGCGAAAATGCTGTCTGAGCATCAAAGGGGGGAGTGAAGCAGGCTAAAGATAAAAAAAAGTGTCAAGTTGACATGGATTTTGTAACACTTCAGTAGGAGCAGAGTCTTAGATAAGAAAATAACCAGCTGTCTGTGGTTTGTTGTTTTCTGAAACAGAGTTTTTTTATTGTCTTGAAAACTTAGCCTAATTAGTCACCGTCTCTGTAACTAAATTTATTAGTCCCTGATCCTGAAATAAGATTTACTATCTTCTGTTCTGTAACTTGCTCTTCGCCTATAAAAGTCTAAATAATCCACAGCTCGTCGCTCAGAATTTGGGAGTTTTGTTTAACCCCTCTGAGCCCACATGTAAATAAAGTTTGTGCTCCACCATTCTAGCTGCGTGTGAGTGATTTTTCTGCAACATCAGGAGTTTTTTGATTATTGCTTCAATTGCGTCTGCTGTTATTGGTCTGTTCAGGGTTTCTGCTTCTTCTTCTTTGAGTTTTGGAAGATTATATTTTTCTAGAAATATGTCCATTTCACCAAGGTTATCAAATTTCTTGGCACATGGTTCTTCATAGTAATTTCTTACATTCTGTTCTATTTCTGTGGTATCAGTTGTAATCTCTCATCCTTCATTGCTGATTGTGTTTATTTGGGTCCTCTCTCTTTTTTTTCTTGATTTGTCTGCTTAAAGGCTTGTGGATTTTGTTTATCTTTACAATGAACCAGCTCCATATCCTTAGTATTGTGCTTTTTAGTATTTATGTCATTTAATTGTGCTCTGATCTTGGTTATTTCCTTCCTTCTACTTGCTTATTGGGAACCACCCTGCCTGGTTTCAGAAGCTGTAACCCCCACCCCCCCATTGGCTAAGGCTGAGTGAGTGACCTTCGGACCAGAAGCCACTAAGGATGCAAAGCTTATCTCCCTGGCAGGGGCACTGCTTCTGCTCCTTTACCTCACCCTGCCTGGCCCCCAATGCTTGATTGGTTAGCCAATGATGGGTAAGATTCCCCAAGGGGGGAACAACCTAAGACAGGCACAATCATGGGGAAGACCCAGTGAAGGACTTGGGGGGCTATAGTAAAAGGGGGTGATGAGTCCTCACCTCTTGGCTTTGACATAACCTGAGTCCTCATTCTGTCTGGGAGAAGTCTCCTAATCTCTTGGCTGCCTTACTTCCCCTGCCTGACTGAGCCTGAAACAATGCCTTAAGCCTGAAACAATGTCAGTGGTGGGTGCAGCCCTGTGCTGGAAAGGAAGGGTTCCCTAGGGCTATCAGGCCTAAGAAAGAATATGTAAAACTCTGTGAAACCTTCTTTGTTGGGAATGCTCTCAATTAAATGATGAGGGTCCAAGCAAGAAGTGAGTTTGTTCCCCAAAGTTTTGTAGCTCTTTAGCTAACAGACCCTGACTCAGAATAAGCCCTTATAGTTCTTTGTATGCTATCTATTATTTGATCCTTACTGCCTGACTGATGAGGTTTACCTGTATTTGATTAATGATTAATGAGGTTTACCTGTATTTCTGTGCAAAATGAACCCAATAAAAGCCCATTAAGGAAAAGGCTCTGGGCCCTTCTCCTTTGAGAGATGGGCCACATTTCCTCCCCAAGCAGATCATGTGTTGGTAGACTTATTCTCATCCATGGTGGCTGGGCGGGGGTGGGGGTGGGGCCTGTGAGCGGAGCCCCCCACACTTGCTCTGGGCTGTCTTTGTTGTTGTTCCTCAAGTTCTTGTAGGCATAAGGTTAGGTTATTTATTTGAAATGTTTCTATCTTTTTTAGGTAGGCCTGTATCACTATGAACTTCCCTCTCAGGACTACCTTTGCTGCATCCCATAAATTTTGGATTGCTATGAATTCATTTTCATTTGTTTCCAGAAACTTTTTTGTTTCTTCCTTGATCTCATTCTTGACCCATTCATTGTTTAATAGCATGCTACTGAATCTCCATGAATTTGAGTGTTTGGGGATTTTTCCCTTGAGGTTGATTTCTAGTTTCAGTCCCTTGTGGTCAGAGAAAATGCTTGATATGATTTCAATTTTCTTGAATTTGTTGAGGCTTGTTTTGTGTCATATCATGTGGTCTATCTTTAGAAATGTTCTATGTGCATTGGAAAGGAATGTGTATTTGGCCTCTTTGGGATGAAAGGCTCTCTATACATCAGTTAAGTCCATTTGATCTAGGGCATTGTTCAACGCCAAAATATCTTTGTTGATATTTTGTTTGGAAGATCTATCCATTTTTGTCAGTGGGGTATTGAAATCCCCTAGTATAATTGTGTTGCTGTCAATATCTTTCTTGAAGTCCTCCAATATTTTCTTTAGGTATTTGTGTGCTCCTATGTTGGGTGCATATATATTTACATTGCTTATGTCTTCTTGATGGATTCTTCCCTTGAGCCCTATGAAGTGACCTTCTGGGTCTCTTTTTATGGCTCTTTTTTGAAGTCTTTTTTCTCTGATATGAGTACTGCTACCCTGTTTTTTTTTCCCCCCTGTCCATTTGCTTGGAATATTTGTTCTCCAGCCCTTCACTTTCAGTCTGTGTAGGTCTTTGTTCTGAGATAGGTCTCTTTAAGGCAGCATATGTTTGGTCATGATTTCTTATCCATTCAGCTATTCTATGTCTTTTGATTCAGGCATTTAATCCATTTACATTTAAGGTTATTATTGACAGGTACTTATTCATTGCAATTTTTTGTACCTGTGTTCTTCTCTCACTCTTTTTCTTCCCGTATTTTTTAACTTTTTAATTTAATTTTTTAATTTTTATTTTAATTGTTGTTCAAATACAGTTTTCTGCCTTTTATCCCTTCTTCGTGTTCTTAAATCAGACCCTTTCACATCTCTTGCAGAGCTTGTTTGGAGGAGGTGTATTCTTTGAGACTTCTTATGTCTGGGAAGCTCCTTATTTGGCCTTCCATTTTAATTGAGAGCCATGCTGGATTAAGTAGTCTTGGTTGCAGGCCTCTGGTTTTCATTACTTGAAATATTCTTGCCATTCTCTTGTGGCTTGGAACATTTCCATTGAGAATTTAGCTGCTAGCCTTACTGGGGGTCCCTTGTATGTTACTTCCTGTTTTTCCCTTGCTGACCTTAAGATTATCTCTTTATCTTGGAATTTTGCCATTTTAATTATGATGTGTCTTGAGGTGGGCCTCTTTGGGTTCCTCTTGATTGGGACTCTGTGTTTCCTGGATTTGTGTGACTTTTTCTCTCATCAAATTAGGGAAGTTTTCCATCATTACTTTTTCAAACAGATTTTCTGTCACTTGCTCTTTTTTTTCTCCTTGTGGTATCCCTATTATATGGATATTATTATGTTTCATGTTGTCCTGAACTCCTCTTAATCCCTCTTCATTCTTTCTGAGCCTCATTTCCTTTTCCTGTTCTTTCTGGGTGCTTCTTTCTACCTTGTCATCCAGCTCGCTGATCTGATCCTCTGCTTCCTCTGGCCTGCTTTTGATTCCTTCTACTGTGTTCTTCAGTTCAGGAATTGTATTCTTCATTTCCTGTTGGCCCTTGTTGATAGTTCCTATTTCTTTTTTCTTGTTGATATAGCTTACAGTGAGTTCATTGTAGTTCCCTTATAGTTTTTGGTAATTCTCTGTGAGCTCATTGAGCTTCCTGATAACCATTGCTTTGAACTCAGTATCTGATAGTGACTTGCCTCATTCAGCATTCTTTCTGAGGTTACTGCCTTTCCTTTCATTTGGGGATTGTTTCTTTGTCTTCCCATTGTTTGTGAGACTCTTTTTGTTAGCCTCTGCTTCTTAAATTGATCTGTTCTGACTTTCTGGATTTGTGGTGTGAACCTCTATGGTTGAAGACCTGTGAGATTCAGTGGTGCAGTCTCCTTGCTCTCCTGAGCTCGCTGGTCTTGGGCTGTCATTTATGTTGGCTCTCTGCATGTCTTTGCGTTTTGATTGTTGTTGAGCCTTTCTTTGGTGGGTCCTTCCCACCAACTGGTTAGCTGAGGGTCGTTCAGTCCACCATGTCTTGTATTCTGTAATGCAGGTGTGGACAGGTTGTATTGAAGCTGATTCTTCTGTCTGTATGAGGTTTTAAGGCTTCTCTCTTGCTATTGTTCAGTTGTTTGTTCTGGGTCATTTCTCCACCATTTAGTTATATTTCCAGGTCTGTCCTGGGTTGAGGTTAGTGTGGCTTCCACTCCTCCCTTCATCTTCTTCTGTTGTTAGCTGTTGGTGGTTTCTTTGTTGGTGGGTTTCCTCTTCCAGCAGGTATACTGGTGTTCACAGTTCCCACCTACGCTTTTTTGTGATCAGTTGGCAGGGGAAGGCAAAATGGTTTAAGACAGTGGGAGTATATTCTATGGTATTTAAAGTACCAACCCATAGAAAAGAGATAGGAGGTCCTTTTTGTATGTATAGTGTTAACCGTGATATTTCACCCAACTAGACACTTTTTAGAAAGGGTGGAAAAATGGTAAGACTCTTGTTAGGGGCAGAGAAGGATTCTGAGTTGGATCTACAAAGCAGTGAGCTTGTGGGAGGTTACATGATGAGGTAAAGTTAGAGTAAGAGATACAAAATAGGTGTAGTATGCAGGAGAATAGAGTTAACTACTACAGTAATAAAGTTTAGGAAACAGTGAGGTGAGCTAATATCTGGAAGGGGTGCTGTGTAGTATTTACAGTTGTATGGAACAGCAATTGTTTACAATAGTAATGGAGCAACCATCATATGACAGAATCTATGTGATCTGAATAACAAGAATAGGAAGTACAGGACCTAGAGTAGTGTACTATTGGAACTGAAGTAAAGTGAAAGACAGAAAATAAAAAATACACTGTGAATGAGAGAACAAGGGAAACCAGTCAAACAATGCAATTAAACAAACCAAGTGAAGAAGACTAAACAGAAAGAGAAATACAAAAATACTAATAAAACAAAAGATGTAAGAATAATGAAAAATAATAATAATACAAATATACAATAATTTTCAAGTTCTCTGTAGTAGCAAAGTGAAATTTTTCTCACTGTCTCAATTGTTGGGATGATCCCTCTTTGTGTCTAACTCTGGTCCTTTCACAGATCCAAGTTTTATTGTCTTATTTGTGGGAATTTAAAAAAAAAAAGAAAAGAAAGAAAGAAGGAATTTAAAAAAACACATAAAAGAGAACCTCCTGCTGGCTTCAAACTGGCCAAGCCATTTTTGCTGGTCTTCCTGGCTGCAGCTGGCTGAGGGGGAATTACTTTCGATTTTCTCCCTTTTTGAGCCATACCCTTTGCAGGTGCCCAGCCTCCAACCCAGTTCCTCAGTTTGCTGCAGGGCTTCCAGTGCCCTTCTGTGCCCAGCTTACACCTTCAGTCCACCAGTTGCACTGTCCTTGTGGTGCACTCGTTAGGGGCAACTCACACACCACCTTCTCACTCTTTGCTGTCCTAGATGCTAGGGACTCTCAGAGTCCCTTCAGGGTAGTTCAGCCCCACCCCACCACTGAGTTAGGTCTTTGTGGGGATTGCTGATTCCCTGATCCCTGCCGCTTTCCTCTGCAGAGGTGCCTCTGCCTTCCTCTTAGAGAGCCAGTGGGCCCTGCAGGGTGGGGATGCCACTGTGGCTGCCGCTATGGATGTGGGTGTGATCCTCCTCTGCTGCTGGTCCCAGGGCACAGGTGTTGGGCACAAGGTGCCTCTGGGTGGCAGGGTCAGGAGTGCACCATCGCTGGGGCTGTGGGTCAAGGGCACATCCTCTGCCACCACAGCAACTAGTGGGGGTAGAGGCTCAGGAGGCAGGGGAGGCTGCTGCAGGAGAATTCCCAAAACAGCTGCTGAGTTCTTCTTTTTTATCTTTTTCTTTTAAAAAATTCCTCCTATTCAAGTCTGCCACTCCAAAGAAGCTCCTGGCCTCTCACACAGCCCAACTCTCCAACCAGACTAGGGACTATCTGGGTCAGGGTCTGTCATTGTCCAACTCTTCCCAGCCAGCATCTACAGTCTCAGTGGGTACATACGCGGCTGTGTGTTTGTCACTTTGTCCTTATTCCCAACACCCTGCGACTTCAAGCATCTGGGTCCCTCCTGGTGCTGCTCAAACTTTGTTTGGCAGGGGAGGGAGCCGTTGACCTGGCTCTCTCCCCAAGAATCCTGTGGCAGAGCAGGTGGGTGCCAGGCCTGGGGCTGCAGCTGCCCTGGTCCCTGCACTGGTCCCAGGGACCTTATTTTCCTGAAGCGCTCTCCTTACCATCTGATTTTTCAATGTCCTCTACAATTTTTGGACTCCAATTTTCATATATGCTGGGATACCACTGGATGTTCACTCTGTTCCTCAGAAGATCGGTAGGTGTTTCACCTGTGTGCAGGGGAATGTGGACTCCATTCCCACCTATCTTGCCACCATCTTCCCCTATCCACTATAATTTTTAGCTCCCCAAGAGTTTATTCTGATAAAGAGAGGTAAAATCTTGGGCACTGGTAGAGGTGGAAGATGAGGGCAACTAGTGAAACTGAGGAAAAGATATAGGGGGAAAAAGAGTTTGAGACACATTTTGCAGCTTATATAATTTTTTCGAGGGCTGCCTCTGGGTAGATAAGACTTGTCAAGCAACTAGAATTGAAGCAAATAATTGACGAATTGAACCAGCTGAGATGGAAACCATTGTGCTTCTTAGTCTAGTCAAGCTGCCATTCCACCTGAGGAAGAGAAAGCAGCTGTAGGGAATTCTTTGTGGATTTGAGGATTAGTTCTGTGAAGGATGATGCTAACCAAAGGGAACTGACCACACAGGTAACCCAGCTGAACTTCAATGTCAAATTTATTAGGGCCCTGACCAGTGTGGCTTGGTTGGGTGTCATCCTGCAAAGCAAAGGGTCACTGGCTGGATTCCCAGTCAGGGTAACTGATTGATATTTTTCTCCCATATCGATGTTTCTTTCCCTCTCTTTCTCCTTTACTTCCTCTCACTCTAAAAAATATGAAAACCTTTAAAAATTTTATTAGTTAGGTAATTATGTCTTTCACTGAATGAGTATCTTCTAGTTTGAGTCGTTTCTTGGAAGGCACAGTCCTTGCCCTCAAGCACTTTATCTCTGAGATAGTAGAAAGGGTAGGGAAATAGCCAGTCTTTTTGCTTTGGACAAGGAATGTAAGAAGTAAGACAAAAATAAGTGATAGCATTAAATCACCAAAGCAAAATAGTAATAAAGCAGTTTGACTTATTTCTCAACCTTACATCTATGTTTCTCTTTTTAGAGAATTTCCCCCTTCATTCCCATTAGTTGAACACTAAGCATTTTCCAGGTGTCTTGGCTCAATAACACGCAAAGTACATGTTACAAGGTCTGTGGGTCTGAGGAAATGGCAGCACACACAGCCAAGGACCAAAATGTTCCAGGCTGCTTGGCAAAGCAAGGTCAACCCATGGACAGTGATGAGGATATAGTAGTATTCATTGTTGGCAACCGGCTCTAACAGTTCTTAGTGATTGGTAAATGAGGAAGGTATATCTGTGATGACTATGCTGTCTCATACAGTTCCAATGTCAATCAAGGACTTCTCTATTTTTGCTGAATTTTCTTTCTTTTGCTATAATTTCATTCTTCAAAAAGATAGTTCTTTGAATATTCAATTGAATGTGAGTTAATTATTTTGCCTTTGAAAGCCTTTTCACATAAGTTAGTACATGTGAAGGAAGAAAAAGACCCCCAATCATCTATATTATGAAGCCGTGTGTTCCAATCTTTGATGTTTTGAAAATATGGTTATGGGACAGTTAGGAATCAAAAAACTTTTTTTCACCTATAAGAGGCAGTTTCTTGCCAGAAATGAAGTTTAAGCCAGACTATGAGAAGTCAGGAACATAATCTACAAATTTTGGCATGCTAGTTCCCCAAGGAAAGATTTGGGGTTACAGTCAGTTGAGAGAAGTTGGGAAGAGAACTAATATCCATGGATATTGTGCATGGCTCCCTTGTGCATGGCTCTGGCCAAGTGCTCCCCACACAACCTCATTGAATTTTCATAACTGTTCTATGAGGTAAACATTATTAACCCAATTTGTAGATAAACAACCTGAGGTCCACCATTAGTGCCCCTTAAAAAGACCAAACAGTGAATTTTTTAAGTTCATTTTTTTACAAGGTATACCTATAAAGAGACACTTTCCTAGCAGAAGAAAAAAAGTAAGGGAAAGATTTGTTTGCTTAGAAGAAGGAAGACCTTCTTAGCTCTGCTCCATTAAATCTACAGGTGATGAGTCATTTGGCCTGATGACAGCCTTGAAAATGACCTCATACTTGCACCTTATTCACAGCAGAAAGGGAGCTTTGAATCTCCTCCAGGGCTTCCATATCTTGAGTGTAAGTTATTTGAGTTACCTGTGGACCTAGCACGATAAATCTTTCCTGAAAGCTTCTACTTTAATTCAACAGAAACTAAATAAAAGCTTCCAGAGTGCCATTGTGTACTATCTACACCATTTCAAAGGAATCCCAAGTGGAGGATGCAATATACTGTTTTAATTGCAAATGAATAATAGCCTAGAGTAAAGGAGTTTTACTAAAGAAGAAATGAGTCTCACAAAATGAGCAATTGTTATTATTGGTTTTATTCAGGGCCAGACCTTAGTAAGACTGGAACAGAGGCCAACTTGTACTTGAATACCATTCTTCCCTATCCCATACATTTTCTTCTTCTCTGGGCATTCTTTCCTTCTTTTTTCATAATTCTCCCTAGAGGAATCCAGTCCTTCTTACTAACAGGAAAGCCTGGGTTAAATGTATTCATAGAAAAATAATAGGGATGTAATGTGTTACTTCTCCCAGAGGTATTTGCATTTTAAAACTTTGGCCCAGAAAGGACAATACTGAATGTAAAGGAACAAGTTGCCAGAGGTGGAATTGCAGGCCTTCAAAGGGAGAGTTTCAAGAGAAACTTTTAGAGACAAGGATGCCAAGGAATAAAAGGAGGAACAATAATATTTTCTTACTTATTTTCATTACACAAGGAAAATGGACTAAAATAAGGTAGTGAGTAAGATGAATTTCCTTTTCTGATTTCCCCATACCATGTACTTGAAAGTACCTGTTGACCTTGCTTCTATATAAGGATGGTCCTGGTTTTATTTACTGCTTCCTAAATCAAAATGACTCATTTAAGAAGTGTAACTCAACTCAAGTAATATCAGCTGGTGGGGATGTAAATTCACCATAGTGTGGTGCTACAAAGGAATAAAACATGGTGTTTATCTCCAGGGAGGTTATAAGCCCCCTGGGAGATGGAGAGGATTTTCCTCCATGACACAGTGGAATAATATTGCATTATTGAAAGCCATCTGAAACTTTAAAGCAACCTTCTATCTATTCCCTTGACCTTTTTGCAGCAAGATTGCCATCTCTAATATACTATATAACATATTTGAGCCTCTACTTATTGTTGCTAATTTGCTGAGAGACAAATGCTTTTACTAAGAAGTTTATGGTGTTCCTTTCTCTGCAACAAATCAATTTAATACCATCAACAGTTCTCTTTATTCTATGGTGTAATATTGTGGTTTGTAATAAGAAATATATATTTAGCCTTTTTATTTTTGACCCAGAGATTCTAAAATCTCTGGGATTCCCTAAGTAATAAGAGCTATAAGTTGTCTTGTTATTCATAATAAGCCCCTTTCAACCACACCAAAGTTTATGTTAATAAAGTTACTTTTGGAAAACCCCTAAAGATGGGGCTGGGGAGCCAACCAGGTGATTAGAGGGTTGGGACTTTCACACCCACTCTGTTACCTCAGAAGAGGAGAGAGAGACTGGAGATTGAATCAGTCACTAATGGCCAATGATTTAATTAATCATTCCTACATTAAGAATGGGGTACAGAGAGCTTCCGTGATGGTGAATATGTGGATGTATGGGGCAGTTGGAGTGCCTCAAGAGAGCATGGAAGCCTCTGCCTCTTTCCATATACCTTGCCCTATACATTTGTTAAAAGATAAACTGAGGCATATTCAAATTTTTAAGAGTTCATTTGAGCAAACATTGATTTGAATCAGGCAGCAGCAAGCCAGAAGTGATTAGGAGCACACCAGTGGTTAGGTTGGTTTTAGGTGATAGGAGCAAGCTTTTTATAGAGAAACTCTAGGTAGATGATGTCAGAATTTAAAATATATACATATTTATTGATGAAATGGGGGAAGAGGGGGCAGAGAGAGAGAAGAGAGAGAGAGATTTGTTGTTCTGATGGTGTCAGAATTGAGTTAAATTGTAAGATACCCAACAGGTATCACAGAATTGCTTGGTGTGAGGAATGTCTTACCCCCCACATTTGGTGACCAGCAGTGTCAGAAGTAAAATATTAAGAATAGAAGAGTCACATAAGAAGAGTATTTCCTCAAACACACGCAAAGTCACAGCCTCCCCTAAAAGGGAGAGTGACTGTGTTCACTCTCTGTGTGCTCTTTTGATTCAAGTTGTAGTCCTTTTGCTTAGTCTTTCTGGACTATTGTGGATTACAGTTTCATTGGACTATCTATGAGTGTCAGGCCCTCTTTTACCCCTGAATGCTGATTTTCATCCTCATTTACTCAACATTTTCAGCTGCAGCTGCCTCTGTTCCCTCGCCCAGCTCAAGCTCTACAAGGACAATTCAAGTGAGAACCCAAGGCTCCTGTTTACTTAGGAAGGGAAGTGAGACATTGTGACCCTACTTAGCAAGAATAGCAGCAACAGCAGCCACTGTTCTTTGAGGTTATTTAGATCAGTGGATAGGGACTGAGTGATTGATGAACCTCTGGAGAGTCTTGAGATTCTAAAATAACTTTAATACCATCCAGTTTCTCCATGAGGTACTGTGGAGGTCAGGAAATCCTCCCACGTCAACCTGTAGGGGTAAAGTGGAGAATAATAAATAAAGAATTTATTTATATATAACCAAGATTTTGAGCTAAGCCCCTAAGATGTTAAGCAATCATAAATAATATTTTATAAAATAAATTCTTAAGTGTAGAGGATGTGTTGAACTTTGTACAAAGGCAAAACTGACAGTAAGAAAAAGTAAGAACTATATGCATTTGAGGCGTCCACCTGAATCAATTGAGGTCATTGATCTCATGGAAATAGGATATTCACCATACAGCTGGGATGTTTGCTATCATTTTAGAGCTGAATTTCTCAAAATATGATTCACAGCCCACCTGCATCAGAATCATCTGGCAAGCTAGTTAAAAATGTAGATTCCTGGATTGAGGCCCAGTTAGGTTGTTTTCAGCTGCAAATACAGAAGAGAAAACACAACTGCTTAATTCAGAAGTTCAATAACTTCTTCAAAGAACTCCTTCCTATTTTTCTTTCCCTATGTCAGCCTTGTCCTCAGGTTAGTTTCACTCATGCTAGGAAGATGGCTTCTAAGTGCAGTCACAGGATATCCAGCAGAAGGAATGATTCTTTAAATGAGTCATTCTAGGAGCCTCCCTGCCAGGGTTGGCTTCATGGGCATGACAGCTGTGCAATCACACAGGGCCCTGTGCTCAGAAAGACCTTGTACTTGGTTTAATGTTTGTTTAAGAATGCCACCATCTTGGAATTCTTAGTAATTTTATCCTTGAACTTGTGTTTTGTAAGTGAAGTCTGATGGAACAAAGGCACCTACATATGAGCAGAGGAGATATGTGTCTCTGCCCTTCCTTGACATTCTGTTCTCATAAAACATTTACAATGTCCCATGGGCACAAATGGGTGGGAGTTCAGAGTTTATCAAAGCCCAAAGTTAGTACAAGGTAAGAATGTTGGGAAAACCATCAGCGTTAACACTGTTGGTAGAATATATGCACATCAAAAACTAAAATAGCCATGTCAGAGTAGCTCATTTGGTTAGAGCATCATCCCAATAGCCAAGGCTGTGGTTTTGATCTCTAGTTTAGGCACATACAAGAATCAAGAAGTGAATGCATAGATAAGTGGAACAACAAATTGATGTTTTTCTCTTTCTCCCTTTCTCTCTCTCTCTAAAAAAATTTAATAAAAATTTAAAAAATATTGGGTGGGTGGGCTGGAATGGGAATAAAAGATTGAAACTGTACTGAATAATCTAAAATAAAAAATTTAAAAAAAAATTAAAAAAATATAAAATAGTTGAATTTTGTACAGCATTTCCACTGTTCTGGTAAGAACAAAATACATGTGTGTTACATAATATAAATTGTATGATTTTTGTGATTGTGCATATGAGTTATATTTGCATTTAAAACCACAATATAAAGATAAACAATAAAATTCATACTAATAATTTAAGCTTTCATTTTTTTCCTTAGAAAGACAGTAAACAGTAAAATAAAACAAAAACAAACATAATCCCCCCAAAAAACTATGACAAGGTTAGAGAGAGACCACAGAAGAAAGTAAAAAGATTTATATTTTAGTACCTTTAATGGCAGAGGGTTTTTTTTCTTTTTGAACAAGGGGCTCTGTATTTCCACTTTTCATTGGGACTTACAAATTACATAGCCAAAACTGCTTCCAGCAGATTTTCTATGTTTCCTTGACCATAATTATTACTGGAAAGGGGAATGGGTTTACTATGATTGGCACAGTGAATGAAGAAATTTGTCATGAGGAGAAGGAGGATTATTAGAACAAAATCAGGATTCTATTAGGAAGGAGGAAAAGAAATGCATGATTGTTGGGTAGTGCAATGGGTTGAATGTTTCCATCACCTCAAGTTCTTATGTTGAAGCCCTAATCCTAATGTAATGATTTTTATAGGCTTCTGGGAGGTGATTAGGTCACAAGGCTGGAGCCCTCATGAATGGGGTTAGTGCCCTTCTAAGATGACTGAGAGCTAACCACTCTTTCTGCCACTTGAGGATGCAAGGACAAGTAAGCTATTTGCAACCTGGAAGAGGACTCTCACCAGAACCTGAGCATGCTTGCACTGTGATCTCTGACTTTTAGCCTCCAGAACTCAGAAATAAATTCCTGTTGCTGACAAGCCAACTAGTTCATGGTATTTTGTTATAGCAGCTAAAACTAAGACGGATGACCAACAGTGTATGCTTCACCTGAGTATCTACAATTTTAAAGCACTGAAGGAAATTCCCCAAAAGGTGAAAATGTTTCCACATCCTGTTTAGCTGAGAAAGAGCTAAATGATAGATGGTGCTTCCTTAGCACATTTGATTTAAGGGTTTCTTTTTGATTTCTGAGCATCTTTGGGACTAACTGAAAACACTTTGAAAAAAAAATCCTAACCTTAGAGGTTAGGATTATCAAGACTGACAATTCAGTGGATGGATTTTTGCCTTTTAGACACTACATCTAAAGTTGAGGTAAGTGGCACTAGAATAATAGGCTTTATTTGTACAGTGTGGGCCAACCAACCAGGCTTTCCAGATGTGGAGAGCTGAGCCTCAGAACATTTAGAGTGTGTTTCTGTGAGGATTTATCTCCTTCTATTAAAATACACTTCTGTTAGAAAAACTGCAGATTTTACCTAATGTGCCAGTCAACTACTCTAACTTCTTCAGTTCTACACATTGTCATTAATTTTAATATCCCTACTGCCATACCTTCACAATTATTGAACTTTTGCCTATGACACATTCTGTTGCTAATAAGTCTCCAAAAATAAACTGCAAACAATTTAAAGTCTGATTGTGAATTTTATGGGAAAGGATTTCTAGTCAACTTTCTTACTGTGCAGATAAAGCAACTGAAGCCCTGAGCAGAAAATGATTTAAATAGGGTCATGCTGCAAGTTAGAAGAAGAATTCAGGTGTCTTATGTTACTTTTTGACTGTCTTCTCCAATCTCTTTCTGCCAGCCTCAGTGCTGAATCTTTCAGAACCAACTCAGAAAACACCAATAAGGACAATGTGACTGGGTTGGATTTCCTTAACCTCTTTCTCTTCCTTCCTGGGCAATATATTCAACCTCAAAAATCATTCTCTTTTTTTGTCTCCTTTCTTTCACTCATCCTCTGCATTCAGTTTCCCCATTTCCTAGCCTGTCACTTAATTGCTGTTGGGAGGAAACTGCTGTCTGTTGTTAAAAATCCCTTGATAGACTTGGGGGTAGAAGGCTAGATCCTAGGGTTGTCAGGAAACAAGGAAACCACAGAGATGCTAATCTGCTTTGCATAGAAAATGAATGGGGAACCAGGCATGGGGGAGGAGTAGGGGAAGACAAGTGAGGCTTAAGGAGGGGTTAAACAATTTAGATGAAAAAGACCCAAGTTGCTGGAAAATTGCAGAGGGGCTTTTAAATTTTTTTTTGTTCTTGTTCAGTTACAGTTGTCCCCATCCCCCACCCCCATTACTCTCCCCTGCCCCAACCAACACCTGCTCCCAAAGACAGACCCACCACATTGTCCTTGTCCATGGGTCCTTTGTGCACGCTCTCCTTCCTTCTCCCATTATCACCCTACTCCCTCTCCTCTGGTCACTATCAGTTCTTTATTTCCATGTCTCTGGTTCTTCTTTACTCCTTTGTTTTGTTGATTAGGTTCCACTTATAAGTGAGATCTTATGTTATTTGTCTTTTACTGCCTGATTTATTTCACTTAGCATAATGCTTTCCAGTTCCATTCATGCTGTTGAAAAGGGTAGGAGCACCTTCTTTCTGCTGTGTAGTACCCATTCCATTGTGTGAATGTACCAGTTTTTTTTTTTATTTAGTCATTTACTGATGAACACTTAGGCTGGTTCTAGCACTTGACTATTATAAATAATGCTGCTCTGAACATACTGGTTCATAGGTTCTTTTGAATTGATGTTTCAGGATTCTTAAAGTATAATCCCAGAAGTGGAATCATTGGGTCAAAAGGCAGTTCCATTTTAGTTTTTTGAGGAAACTCCATACTGTTTTTAACAGTGGCTGCACCAGTCTGCATTCTCACTAACAGTGCGCTATGGTTCCCTTTTCTCTACAACCATGCCAACACTTGTTTGTTGATTTGTTGACAACCATTCTGAATGGTGAGACCAGTGGTATCTCATTGTGTTTTTTTCCCCAGAAAATGAATACTTTTCTCTTTACTTTTTATTTTTGCCTTAAATAAATTACTTTACTTTCTCAATATTCACATTTGGTGAGAACAATTTGCATGGGACTACAACTAGGAGAATATGGAAGAAATGAAGGAGTCACTTAAATATATATAAATATATGGAGATTGATACTCTGTTTTGTTTTGTTTTTACAGAGATTGCTCAGGTTATATCATTATTACATTTGCTGCTAAAAGTTTCCTGAGTATCAAGCAATAATATCCTCAATATTCTTTTCATTTTTTAAATTTTATTATTGTTCAACTACAGTTTTCTGCCTTTACCCCCTACCATTTCCCCCACCCAGGCCATCCCTACCTCTCTTCCCTGATTCTACACCCCCTTGTTTTGTCCATGTGTCCTTTATAGTTGTTCCTGAAAACCCTTCACCTTTTCCCCCCCATTATCCCCTCCTATCTCCGCTCTGGTTACTGTCATTTTGTTCTTAATTTCCATGTCTCTGGTTATATTTTGCTTGCTTGTTCATTTTGTTGATTAGGTTCCTGTTAAAGGTGAAATCATATGGTATTTGTCTTTCACTGCCTGGCTTATTTCACTTAGCAGAATGCTCTCAAGTTCCATCCATGCTGTAGCAAAGGATATAAGCTCCTTCCTTCTTTCTGCTGAGTAATATTCCATTGTTTAAATGTACCATGCTTTTTTGATTCATTCATTTACTGATGGGCACTTAGGTTGCTTCCAGCACTATTAGCTATTGTAAATTGTGCTGCTATGAACATTGGGGTGCATAGGTTCTTTTGGATTGGTGTTTCAGGGTTCTTAGGGTATAATCCTAGCAGGGGAATTGCCAGATTAGAAAGCAGCTCCATTTTTAGTTTTCTGGTGAAATTCCATACTATTTTCCACAGTGGCTGCACCAGTCTGCAGTCCCACCAACAGTGCACTAGGGTTCCCTTTTCTCTATAACCTTGCCAGCACTTGTTTGCTGATTTGTTTATGGTGGCCATTCTCACTGGTGTGAAGTGGTATCTCATTATGGTTTTGCATCCCTTTGATGGCTAGGGATGCTGAGCATCTTTTCATATGTCTCTCAACCTTTTGTATGTCCTCCTTGGAGAAGTGTCTGTTCAAGTCCCTTGCCCATTTTTTAATTAGTTATTTTATCTTCCTAGAGTAGAGTCAGTGAGTTCTTTATATATTTTGGAGCTCAAACCCTTGTCTGAGGTATCATTGGCAAATATGTTTCCCCGTATAGTTGGTTCTCTTTTAATTTTAATGCTGTTTTCTTTAGATGTGCAGAAGCTTTTTATTTTGATGAGATCCCATTTGTATATTCTTTCCTTTATGTCCCTTGCTCTAGGGGACATATCAGTGAAAATATTGCTGCTTGGAATATCCAAGGTTTTCCTGCCCATGTTCTCCTCTAGGACTTTTATGGAGTCGTGACTTATATTTAAATCTTTTATCCACCTTGAATTTATTTTTGTGTATGGTGTAAGTTGGTGATCAAGTTTCATTTTTTTGCATGTAGCAGCTGTTCAGATCTCTCAAGACCATTTGTTGGAGAGGCTATTTTTACTCCATTTTATGTTGCTGCCCCCTTTGTCAAATATTAATTGACCATAGAGACTTGTGTTTATTTCTGGGCTCTCTGTTCTGTTCCATTGATCTGTGTGTCTGTTTTTATGCCAGTACCAGGCTGTTTTGATTACAGTGGCCTTATAATACAGTTTAGTATCAGGTATTGTGATCCCTCCTACTTTACTCTTCTTTCTCAAAATTGCTGCAGCTGTTCAGGGTTGTTTATGAGTCCATATAAATTTTTGAAGTGGTTATTCTATATATGTGAAATATGCCATCAATACTTTAATAGGTATTGCATTGAATCTATAAATTGCTTTGGGTAGTATGGACATTTTGATGATGTTAATTCTTCCAATCCATGAGCGTGGGACATGCTTCCATTTGAGTGTGTCTTCTTTAATTTCTTTCTTCAGCGTTGTGTATTTTTCTGAGTACAGGTCTTTTACCTCTTTGGTTAGGTTTTTCCTAGGTATTTTACTTTTCTTGTTGCTATATCAAGTGGGATTTTTTTCCTGATTTCTGCTTCTGATATTTCATTGTTGGTATACAAAAAATACCCCTGATTTCTGAATATTGACTTTGTATCCCACTGTTTTGCCAAATTCATTTATTTGGTTGGGTAGCTTTTTGGTGGAGTCTATAGGATTTTCTATGTACATTATCATGTCATCTGCAAACAATGATAGTTTTGCTTCCTCCTTTCCAATTTGGATGCCTTTTATTTCCTTTCCTTGTCTGATTGCTGTTGTAGGACTTCCAACACTATGCTGAAAAGGAGTGATGAAAGTGGATATCCTTGTGTTGTTCCAGATCTTAGTGGGAAAGCTCTAAGTTTTTGTCCATTGAGTAAGATGTTGGCTGTAGGTCTGTCATATATGGCTTTTATTATGTTGAGGAATGCTCCCTCTGTTCCCAATTTGCTGAGTGTTTGAATCATAAATGGGTGTGTACCTTATCAATGCTTTTTCCACATCTATTGATATGATCATGTGATTTTTGTCTTTTGTTTTGTTTATGTGATGTATTACATTTATTGATTTGTGAACATTGTATCTTCCTTGCATCCCTGGGATGACTCCCACCTGATCATGGGGTATGATCTATTTAATGTATTGCTGGTGTAGTTTACCAATATTTTGTTGATTATTTTAGCATTTATGTTCATCAGCAATATTGGCCTGTAGATTTCTTTCTTGTTGTATCTTTATCTGGTTTTGGAATAAGGATGAGCCAACCTCATAAAAAGAGTTTGGGAGGTTTCACAGAAGGACATTTTAAAGACACAGACTTTTTTATATTAAATTTTAATTTGTTTGTGTTCCTATAAAGTAAACCCATCCTCCATTTTCTTCAAAATATCAGCAAAAGCCTTGCAAGATTTTGGGGGGTTGTAGCTAATTAAGGAAGGGATTTCATTTCTGGATTAGAAAAGTGCACTGAAAGGTGACTTGATTAACTGAAGTAATTCCAGAACCAGAGGAGACCTCCCAAAATTTAATTGCTCAAAGAAAGTACAGACATTTTGGGGAGAACACTGCACTTTCCACAGGATATGATATAGGGATTCAAACCAATGTCTTGGGGATCTCATGTGGCAAGGTGCCTGCTGCTGGTATTTTTGGGTTATGTTAGATATTTATTGTATTATACATAATATCAAATCCATTTTCTCAGCCTTCTAATTTTGCATTGTCCTATAAAACCAGCCTCTACACAGAATCCTCCTGCTGAAGTGAGGGTATTATTGGTGTAGTGTTAGGAATAGGTAATTCCTAAAGGCATCCCATTTTCCCAGAACCTCAAATGCTTTTGTGACCCACTGTTCAAACTCTGAATCTCTTAGGGCCTTGCTCAATCTCCTCTGTGAAGGTTTGGCCCCCTCCAATGTACACACTCTCTTTGTTTCTGGCTGCTTGTTGCTCTTGCTATTCAAACCCATGAGGTCTCCTTTTGTTTTTGTTTTTAATACAGTTAAATTTTTGAGAGCAGTTTTAAGTATACAGTAAAATTGAGAGGAAGGTACAGATATTTCTCATATACCTCCTGTTCCCAAACATGCATTTGTTACAGTTGATGAACCTACATCAACATGTCATTGTCACCCAAACTCCATAGTTTACAATAGGATTCATTCTTACTATTGTACATTCTATGGAATTGGGCAAATGTATAATGGCATATATTTTTTTTTCCACAGCTCTAATTTTATTCTCCAGGATTTTTTTCTTTAAGTCAATGGTAAGAATTATTTTTTTAAGAAATATATTTTATTGATTATGCTATTATAGTTGTCCTGTTTTCTCCCCTTCGCGCCTCTCCACCCTGCATACCCCCTCACACCCACATTCCCCCCTTTAGTTTATGTCCATGGGTCATACATATAAGTTCTTTGGCTTCTATATTTTGTATACTATTCTTACCCTCCCGTCTATTTTATACCTACCATCTATGCTACTTATTCTCTGTACCTTTTCCTCCTCTCTTCCCCTTCTACTCCCCTGTTGATAACCCTCCATGTGATCTCCATTTCTGTGGTTCTGTTCCTGTTCTAGTTGTTTGCTTAGTTTGCTTTTGTTTTTGTTTTAGGTGTGGTTGTTAATAATTGTGAGTTTGCTGTCATTTTACTGTACATGTTTTTTATCTTCTTTTTCTTAGATAAATCACTTTAACATTTCATATAAGGGCTTGGTGATGATGAACTCCTTTAACTTGACCTTATCTGAGAAGCACTTGATCTGCCCTTCCATTCTAAATGAACGCTTTGCTGGATAGAGCAATCTTGGATGTAGGTCCTTGCCTTTCATAACTTGGAATACTTCTTTCCAGCCCCTTCTTGCCTGCAAGGTCTCTTTTGAGAAATCAGCTGACAGTCTGATGGGAACTCCTTTGTAGGTAACTGTCTTCTTTTCTCTTGCTGCTTCTAAGATTCTCTCCTTATTTTTAATCTTGGCTAATGTAATGATGATGTGCCTTGGTGTGTTCCTCCTTGGGTCCAGCTTCTTTGGGACTCTCTGAGTTTCCTGGACTTCCTAGAAGTCTATTTCCTTTGCCGAATTGGGGAAGTTCTTCTTCATTATTTGTTCAAATACGTGTTCCACTTGTTGCTCCTTCTCTTCTCCTTCTGGTACCCCTATAACTTGGATGTTGGAATGTTTAAATATGTCCGGGAGGTTCCTAAGCCTCTCCTCATTTTTTTCAATTCTTGTTTCTTTATTCTTTTCTGGTTGGATGATTTTTTCTTCCTTCTGGTCCACACCATTGATTTGAGTTCCAATGTCCTTCCCACCACAGGATTGGTTCCCTGTACATTTTTCTTTATTTCACTTAGCGTAGCCTTCATTTTTTCATCTAATTTGTAACCAAATTCAACCAATTCTGTGAGCATCCTGATTACCAGTGCTTTGAACTATACATCTGATAGGTTGGCTATCTCATTGTCACTTAGTATTTTTTCTGGAGCTTTGATCTGTTCTTTCGTTTGGGCCATTTTTTTTTTTGTCTTGATGTGCCTGTTATGTAGTGAGGGGTGGAGCTTTAGGTATTCACCCAGAGGAGTAACCCATGTGGCTGTTTTGTGACACTGTATGTGGGGAAGGGGTTCAAGAGGGAACAATGGCACTTGCTCTGCTCTCTGCTGGCTTTCAGTCACTTCCTCTGCTTCTCACAAGCAAATTGGGCCCTTCTGGTGCTGATTCTCATGTGGGTTGGCTTGTGTACATTCTAGAACCCTGTGGGTCTCTCCAACAAACTCTTCTGTGAGGCTGGGAGTTTCTCCTGCTGCCGCCTCAACCCCCACAGGTGTTTTCAGTCGGTGATTTGAGGCTTTATTTCCCCGAGTTGGAGCTCTGGGTTGCGTGGTCTGCCTTGCTCCCCCAATTGTTCCTCCCAGTTTATCTGTGCTCAAATGTGGGACCGCCTGCTCCACCATCTGCCACTGTAGCCTTGCCGGCCAGCTGCAACCTTGTGTACCCTGCTCCACAATCTGGTGCTTGGTCTGCCAACCTCCACCTTGTCTGCCCCGGTCCGTCAGCTACTGCCTTTCCATGAGTCCTCTCTGCATGCACATCTCTGCCCCTCCTACTGGTCTGGATGAGTGTGTCTTCTTTAACTCCTTGGTTGCTGGACTTCCACACAGTTCAATTTTCTGTCAGTTTGGTAGTTTTCTGTTTTTTAATTATTGTTGTCCTTCTTTTGGTTGTGCAAAGAGGCACAGTGTGTTGACCTATCTATGCCTCCATCTTGGCCGGAAGTCCTAATGGCATGTATTCGTCAGTACAGTATCATACAGAATAGTTCCACTGATCTAAAAATGCTCTCTGCTCCATCTAGTCATCTTGTCTTCCCCTACCAAGCAGTGACCTTTTTTTTTTTAACCATCTTCACAGTTTTGCCTTTTCCAGAATGTTATATATTAAATAGTTGGAACCATACAGTATGTGGCCTTTTCAGATTCAGTTCTTTTAATTAGTAATATGCATTTGTTTCCTCTATGTCTTTTCATGGCTTGATAGCTCATTTGTTTTTAGTGCTGAATATTATTACATTATCTGGATAGACCACAGTTTATTTATCCGTTTGTCCACTGAGGGATGTCTTGGTTGCTGGGTCTCTCAATTAACATACTGTTTTGTACATGTTGTTACTGTTCAGATCTGGTTAACTTTCCACCCTGTTGTGCTGTGTGCTCCTTAAAGCCAGAAACTTCTTGTCCCTAAGATGTCCTACAGTGCCTAGCCAGGTGCTATGTATTAACACTGTGTGCTGACAGCCTCACTAACACCTTCCTCTTTGAGGCAGCCTGTGCACCAGATCCTTTGCTTGTTTTGCTGCCTTTAGCTTCTCAGTTTTGTCTCTATACTCAGCAGCAAGAACCCTCCTCTTTTGGGACTGTTCAAAATCCTATCCAAGCTCTCTCTCAAATCAAATTTCTCTGAAGATGTACTCATATCCCTGAGCTTAGGTGGCAGGCAGCCCTCTACAGAGCCCACATCCCCCAATTCATGAACCCCCATCTTGTCCTTATTGATGGGATGGGACCAGACCCTGCTGTGAAAAGCCCTCTGTCACAGCCTGAAGCAGGTACTGCTCTTTGATAGAAAGACTCTTTTAGGGTTAATGCTGGACATGGCCCTTCTACCACCTGTGACAAAAGGCTGGCCAGAGGGCCCCTGGCCAGAAGGAATGTGTATTGTCTTGAGGAATGGAATGTAGCTCCCTCCTTATCTCCTCTGGGGATGAGTTTCTTGACCAGTGACTGCTTCTTGCCCTTTCCCTCCTGCATGTACACACTGATATAATGTGGCTCTGGGCTATACGCAGGTTTGTGCAACTTGGACCTATGCAGGTTTGTGCGACTTGGACCTATGACGCCTTTGTCTGGAGCCCTTTATAATGAGCTTTGGATGAGGGGGGCTGTGGTCCTGCTTCACCAAACTGCCGCCATTGGTGGTCCCTGTAATATGAGTAATAAAGGCTGTGTCTGCTTCATCAGATCCTCCTCGTGGTTTTTTCATTATATCCAAATGAGTAGTTGTCCTACAGCCATTCAGGGCTGGGCAGGTTCACATGGGATTTGGGCAGATGGAAGAAAATTCATGTAGCCGTCAGGATGTCTGACATGCCTTTATTCCAGGGTGGGGTGATCCACATGTGCCACAAGCCACGAGTCTCACTGCAGGAACCCTTATATACTAAGTGCACACAAAGCCAGCAAGGTGCCAATATTGACCTTCTAGTTATATAATAGAGCTTCATTGCATACATGTGGGCCCCTAATCAAGGCCACATGAATGCTGCCAAGACACAGTTGCACAGACAGACTCTACCATCCCTACATTTCACACCTTCAGAGTTCCTAACCATAAAATGTATGCGAGGGTGTCTTCTGTGAGGGTCCCTTGGAGAGGTGGGCAGAGTCCTGCACCCAAATGCCACAGCAGCAGTACAAATTGCAACACCAAGCAACCAAAACACAAGCACTGCCATCCAAGAGAGCAAGGATCCACCATCATTCAGTAGTTAAGGATGCCCATCATTCCTGCAGGGGATCACCTGTTAGGTGTTTGATAGCATGGTTCTCAGTCGTTAATGCCTATAGGGCTTGGCTAACATTGTGATAGACATCTGGAATGTACATACAGCATTCATCCCCAACTAGAGCACATACCCCACCTTGGGATGTGGTGAGCATGTCTAAGGCCATGCAATTTTGTAGGGCAACTTTTCTCAATTGATACACTTCCTCATTTAAGGAATTTAAGAGGTGCAAGGAATCATGTGTTGCATTTAATGCATGAGCAGTGTGCAAAGCTAAAGCAGTTATTTTTGGCCTCAGTGACTATAGAAACAGCTTGAGGAGAAAAAGTGGCTAATGGGTAGTACCACCAGGGGTATACTTTACCTGGTGTCATTCCTTAAACACTTCCCAATGGACTGGCTGGTTTGTAAGGGTTTTCTGAACTCAGGCAGACAGATAAGGCCACCCCCAGGTACAACAGCCAGTCTAATTCCTGGGCAAGTAGGGCTTCATCCATATGAGCCACACACCCAGAGGATCCCTGTGGGAACTGCAGCCCACGCATTATTCCATGTCTCCCAGTAATGCTTGAGAGTATGCTTTTGACAGACCTACTGGAGTCTAGCCCACTTGGGCTTGTCTTTTGGGGTTCTCAGTACATAGGGGGCTGGTCCCGTCAATTTCACACACTCAGCCGTGAGCCACCCCAAGTCATCCCATATGGAGTAGCCAACTAATGGCCAGGGCTGGTTATACTGCTGCTCTGCCCCAGCATAGATGTCAGTCTAGGTCACATTCCACAAGGACTGTCCACTGGTATTGTAACCAAGTCCATTTGGAAATAGAAGCTGGAGAGATGTACTATGGGAGGTCCACAGCTGTGCTAAGGGGGATTTCATTGCAGATCCAGCACACTGATTGGTTAACCACTGAGGCATAGGTATGTACCCAGTCAACTAGGGTGTTAGTTTGTAGCCTAGAGGCAAAAAACCAAAGCAGTTATTGGAACTAACAATGGCAAATCACAACCCTCAGGCAAAATACAAGCAAGTTTCTGGTCACATGATACACAGTCAATAAGACAGTGGCTGGCAGAGGAGGTCTTCCTGGGTATGAATATCATACCTTTCACACTTCAACTGGGGGTTCAGCATCTACTTGCAATAAGAGTTGAGAACTCATAATGGGTCATAGGGATATCACAATGGAGCCTTGGAGCAGTGTTTCATGGTCTGCTGGCCCTAGGTATGTTATCTTTAACATTGGGGGCCATGTTGCAATCACCCAGGGCACTATTTGCAAGTTTCTCTCCACCCCTTGCCCCAGCGGTCAACAAGAGCCACCCAATGCATGTGGGGGGTCTTTATCTCCCAAGGCCACATCCAAGTGGCCATTTGGCTGCTCTCCAGGCCCTCGGGTGCAAGCAACAGAATTTTTCTTTCCTTATTTCCCTGTGCCTGGTTTTAGCAAAACATCCCCAGTCTGTACTTGTAGCTGAATTGAAGCTGCAGTCCAGTGGAATAATACTTCTACTGGAGCTAGATGCCCCCTCTGACTCCTCTCATTTAGAGTTCAGAAGACAGTCCATAAGCATTTTGTCCAGCCTTCCAATGTAGTGGTGGCAGCCATGGCTCATAGGCCTTGCTTTAAAAAACCACTCTATCAATCTATCATTTCAGCAGTTTAGGGGTGATAGACCACATGGAACTTCCAGTCAGTCTGCATGTTCCTGGCCCATTGTTGTGTCAAGGCCCCTGTAAAATGCATCCCATGCTCACTATCAACGATTTAAGGTTCGCTCATAGGCAGTGCATAAGTGCTCCAGCACAACGATCACCACTTTTTGATCCGGGTGGCGTGTGGGGTATACACTGAGTATGGTGGCCATGTCCACACATGTGATTGCATACTGATACCCGTCTGAACAAGGTAGGAGTCCTATCACATCAACCTGCCACCAGGTCAGTGGTACCCATCTGGGCACTACCTGCTCTGCAGTTCTCACAGGCCTCCAGGTATGCTCTCGCAAGCAGACAACACAGGTCTCACGGGCTTCCTGTATCTCTGCTAAGGTGACACGTAAACACCAAGCTTTTATAGCACACCACATGGTCTTCTGTCCAGCATATAAGAGGTGATGGTGTAGGCACTGGGCTACTTCTTATCCTGATGGGCTGACAGGCACCATTTCCAGCCATCGCACCTTGGCTAGAGTATCAGCCTCATCATTCCTGTGGGAGGTTAGGGGTGAATGCCTGGTCACATGATATACAGTGATTTGCTGCTAGTGGCCTAATTCCCATAGATTTTGCCACAAAACTGACCTCCATAATGGCCTATGTATAACCATCCATTTATTTGCATGCCATGTAGAGATCCATAACATTAGTCCCTGGGTACACTGCCCAACTATCTGTGCAAATAGTCAGGGGCGGTGCTTCATTTGCAACCATGAGCCATACAACTTGCATTCTGCCCACTGGCTTCTCTGACTGACTCCAGTGTCAAACTAGATTGTATCTGTTTCTGCAGTCCATGTGGCAGGGTGGCCCCTGACCTACCCATCAGTATACCACACATCTGAGGGAATAGGTGCCTATCCTTCATGAAAGGATTTAGTTTCCTCTTCTATTGTGGCAGAAGCAGTAGAGTTTTCATCCACATAAGTAACAGGGCCCAACACTTCCTGCCACTCTGCCCATAGGGTGCTAGTCGAAAGAGTACTTCTTTGTTGTAGATATGCCACCCAGTTAGTTAATGTGGATGTCTGGGCTGTCCCACTGCAAGGCTTGGGCATCCAGTCCTGGACTCACCCTGCAATGGGATAAGTGGTCCTTACTGTCATGGGGTCAGTTCCTGTTATAACCTCCGTGGCCACAGGGCAGCATACACCACCACCAGTTGCTTTGCGTTTAGGGAGTACTGTACCACTGCTCCCTTCCATAGTTGGGACCAGAATCCCAGTGGTTGACATAGCTGTTCTGATTGCTGCCAAAGACCCCACCCAAAGCCTTCTTGTGTCCCATGTGCATCTAGCTCACAAGGTCCGGCAGGGTCCAAAGCATGCAAAGCCTGAGTGCATTTAATGATTCATTTTGCTCCTTGGAATGCTTGTTCCAAGGTCAGGGTCCTGTCACAGCTTGCTCCCCTTTTTACCAAAGCATACAAGAGGCACACAACTTGAGCAACATGGGGCATAAACACTCTCCTGTACCCTAGTAGGCCCAAAAATGTCTGGAGCTGTGTCACCTGAAACAGGTAGGGGTAGGATACACCTGAATTTTATCTATTACTGTATCAGGGATGACTTCTGTCTTACCTGACCAGAAAACCCCTAAGAATTTGAACAGATAATCCAGGCCCTTGCAGTTTGGTTTTGTTGACAGCCCAGCCTCATGACTTCAGGTGTGACAACACTTGTGGCACTGCCTTCTCTAACTCTAAGAGAATCACTGGTTAGTAAAATATCATCAATGTAGTGAGAAAAGCACACTACTGCAGGCTGTGGCCACTTAGCCAGATCTTCCACTAGAAGCCTGTGACAGATGGGTAGGCTATGCAAATACCCTTGAGGGAGCATTGTAAAAGTCCATTGTTGGCCTTCCCATGTGAAAGCAAACTGATCTTGAATCTACAGAGCAATATCAATGGAGAGAAAGGCATTTGCTAGATCAACCACAAAGTGGTAAGTTCCCAGCTCATTAGTTAATTGGCCCATCAAGTCCACCACAGAGGGGACCACTGCATGTACTGGAGGAATGACCTTATTCAGCTCCTGGTAATCTTACCATCATTCTCCATGTGCCATCTGGCTTTCACACTGGCCACACAGGAGAGTTGAAGGGACTGTGGGTGGCTCTAATTATTCCCACCTTTTCTAACTATCCTATAGTTTCCATGACCTCCTCTTGGCCCTCAGGTAACCAGTACTGCTTCACTACTGTTACCTGTTATGGTGATGGCAACTGAACTGGGGGATGCTCAGGATGCTCCTGCACAATGGCTTTTACCACTTGCACTCTCAGGTGGAACTCTCCCACAGTGGTTTGCAGCCACAATCCTTGGAGCACATCAGTGCCCAGGATATATTCAGGAATGGGGGACACCTACACAGTATATTCATGGAGGGGCAATCACCCAATACTCAGGAAAAGTCACACAGCCTTCACCTTTACACTGCACCCCTCATAACCATCAGTAGAGGTCTCAGGCCCTGGGAACTTGTCAGGGTTTCCATACAAGAGAGTACATTCTGCCCCTGTGTGTACTACAGCCAGGACCTGCTGGACATTTATAGGAGACCAGTGGATAGCCAATTCCACATGTGGCCTCTGGTCCCCATCTGTCCCCTGCAGACAGGTTTCTTAGCCCTCCCTCTATTCAAATTGCCAAAGGACATCTCCTCCCTCTTCTCAGGAGTTTGGCATAGACAGGTGGTCTTCCAGTCAGACAGGATGGCCTCTTGGGTCATGCCCCTGGGTTTTCCCTTTGCCTCCTTCTTCTTCTGGCCCTTCAGGAAACATTACTCAGCTCACAACTGTTTCCACAGTTCTAATAAGTAAGCATTTGGCTTCCCATCAATTTTATTTTGATCTACTCCAGTCCCTAAAAGATCCACCCACATCTGGGTCCTAGTCACCTGCATGGGGTTTCTTTTTGCCTGAGAGACTGAGGGGGCTTGAGACACTGTCTGAACTCCTTTCTGCTGCTGCTGAGTCTCTGCCTTCTCCCAGACTTGCCACCATTGTGGTGATGTCATTAATAACAGTTCCTGACATGGGCCAAAATAGCCATGAGGGAATCAAAAGAAGCAGAGGGGTTGTGCTGCAGCACCAGATCCCTCATTCCTGCTGTAAAGCATTCATCATCAGGGCCATGAGTATTAAGATTAAACATGGCCTGGTGCATGCCCAACTACCATAGAATCTGCACTAAGTTCACAAAGGACTGCCATTTACTCAGAGTATCTGGCATGTCTCCTGCATCCACACAGACCATGCAAATAGTGGCCATGACCCATTCCAACAAAGAATGAGATCTCTGCTCCCTCTCATTACATGGGCTATTTTCCAGCTGCTGATGCAGGGAGGAGTGAGAGGTGACAGAAGCCAACTGTACCATCTCATTGTCAGTGCACATGACACTATGCACCCCTAAATCCCAAAGGCAGAGAAGCCACACTGCCAAGGGCTCCCTGGGCTGCTGCCAAAACAGCTTTGCCAGATCAACTCATTGGGCATGTGTACATGGACAGTATGATGTGTGTTCAACCATCTGAGCAGGGCCAGCTGGATTCCTCCCAGGAACCATAAGCTGTTGGGATTTCATCTTCTGTATCACTACTGGATAAGCCCACAAGGAACTTGGTTCCTCTTCCCCCTCCTCCAAATCGTCCACTGTGATCGAGGATGGGGACAGTCACGGCTCCACTCTTCAGAGGTCTTCCTCCAGGGCATGGTCCTGAGCCTCAAGGCTTCGCTCCCTCTTGGAGCTCTTAAAACTTCACCAGATCACAAAGTGAAGTCTCCATCACAGCTTGCAAAGCTGTAAGTAACACCCAGCCCATGGACCCCATAGCCACCCAGGCACTTGGCTTCTCTAGGGTCTCCCCTACCCCCACAGGGCCTTCTCTACCATGTCTGGTGCACCACTAACATTGGGCCAGTACTGGGGGGGAGCCCAAGCTGCAAGGAGCCCTGCCACAGAATACCACATACTGGTGGCAGGCCACCCCTCTAATCCCCACTCTGGGGTTCCTGATGGCTCCATACCATGCTTCGATGAATCCTGCCAACTTCGCCAATTGTCCTGCAGCTGGTCAAGGCCAGACAGGTTCACACAGGATTCAGGCAGATGGAAGAAAATTCATGTAGCCATCAGGATGTCTGACATGTCTTTATTTCAGGGTGGGGCTATCAGTGTACACCACAAGCTGCAAGTCACACCATGGGAAGTACCGACTTCCTTATGTGCTAAGTGCATACAAAGCCAGCAAGGTGAAATACTGACCTTCTAGTTATATAACAGAGCTTCATTCTACATATGTGGGCCCTTACTCAAGGCCACATGAGCACTGCCAAGCCACAGTTGCCCAGATATACAGGTGAGGGAGCCTGACTGACTCCATTGTCCCTGCAGCAGTCAAGATCCCCAGACTCAACCTCCTGCATTACAATTGGCTTAGGCAGCAGGGTTTGGATACCCTGAAAAATACCTACTTGAGTTAACTGTGGCTGGCATTATGCTGAGTGGGGTTTTCTGGGGGTAATCCTGGGCTGGTCAGCAAATTCTATATGGTTCAAAGTGGCAAACCTTCTTGATTCACTGGGCTGCCATGGGACTGGGAAGATGCCATCGAAACTCCTGGCATCCTACAGGGCTTGCAGCGTGCAGGAGAGCATTACAACCTAAGGGAAAAAAGAGATCTCCACCATGTTGCCACTGCCATTGGTTGGCCAATGCTGCCAGTGCCACAGAATGTGACTGAGAAGCAGATAGAGATAGAGGTGCATGGTGAATGTTTAAAAGAGGAACTGAAACTAGAAAGGGATATGCATCTCTTATAGGCAGAGAATAAGGATGCCCTAGGGAGACAGAACAGACCAATGAATTATTACAGGACCTAGTATGCTGTTTTACCAGGATATGGAGGTGGTAACTAGTACCTACCTAAATATAAACAATTGTGGTGCAGTCTGACTGGAATTCCTGCAAGTGGGATTCTATAGCCAAAAGTGAAAGTGACTTGGACATAGATAATAGTGGATGAGGGATGGGGAGGATATAAAGGTGGAAGAAAGGATGTTTATGTCTCATCTTATTATGTCCCAGAAGATTAAGACCCAATAGCTATGGGTGCCACAGAGTATTCAAGCGCCACCTCCCAAGCAGATCTTGTACCCCATGGTGCACCCATACACCCCCATTGAACTAGTAGAGCTGGCTGCTAAGTTCAGACAGAAAGGGTGCAACTCCATCATGAGGTGGCTAGTGAGGCTGTGGGATACAAGGGCCGATGAAATTTTGCTTACAGGGGACTAATTGAAATATAGGTCCTCTGTCACCACCCATCCCTCTTTAAGACAAAGGTTCATGAGGATAGAACTCCAACTGGTCATACAGATACACTTCTCTTGTGACCAATGGCTAGCTGTAGAGCAAGATGACCTAATGAAGGGGATCTAACCTCCTCTAACCCATGCTGGACCTGTTTATTGGAGCTCTAGCAGTTTATCCAGAAACTGAGCATGCGACATGCCACTTATAACCCACAGTCCTATGGGCCAGATAAGGAGAGGTTTGCTGCAGGGATGAGGGATTCAGTTGTGCAGATAGCACCCCTGACTTACTTTGGCACCTGATACCTATTTTGTCCACTAAGGTGGGTGGTCATGTATAGGAAGCAGCACAGACAGTTGCCAACTTAGGGGAGGTAGAATTACTGAGACAGAAGAAAGGAATAAAACTTGTAGAAAAGAAGGACAAAGAAGGAAAAAAAAAGAGAGAATTTAACTGTGAAAAATAAGCAGAAAGGTCCTGTGAAGGTAATCTGCAAACAGCTATGGAATGACCTGGTAAAGGATGAGGTAGGAAAAGATAAAATAGCCAAAAAGCCCAACTGTGTCCTTCTAAGTCTGTGGCAGCAACTGAAACCTGAGCAACAGTTCTAGCCTATAGCAAGATCTACTGTGCAAACACTGGAATGGACCCTATAAACTGAGACAGTCCTGTCAGCATCCCCAGAGCCAACGCCCTGTTTAGCTGACTTTATGGTTGTTTCCCTTGTAGAGTTGCCACTGACCCAGCCAGAGGATGACCCGTGGGGTGGGACCTTTGCATAGGCAGATGGCTGAGGGACCTGCTTACGGGGATCCAATGGGGACCAGAGGCCACATGTGGAACTTGCTGTTTATTGGTCCCCAAAGGACATACAGAGTGTTTGTTGCCTTTGGTTGATACTGAATGTACACATATTTACGATAACTCAGATGGGTTTAGGGGACCCATAACTACAACTGATGGCTATGGAGCACAGTCCATTTGGGTGCGAATTGTGACATTATCCCTTGAGATAGGGCATTTATCACCATGTCCCTACAAAGTATGTTTCCCCTATTCCAGAGTATATCCTAGGAATTGACATTCTACATGCATGCATCTACAGATCACCGTGGTAAAGTTTTGCCTCCAGATACAGGTTGTGGAGGCCCTTTTGAGAGGGCCTGCCAAACACTCCTCTGTGTCACACTCCATTTCCCATACAGTAGTGGCCACCAAACAATACCACCTTCCAGGTGGCCATAAGGAAATTGGGGAGACCAAAGAAGAGTTGGCTAGGGAGAATATCATTAGACTGGCACACAGCCCTTACAACTCAGCTGTGTGGCCAGTCCAAAAACCAGACAGAGCATAGCACATGACTGTAGATTATACAGAACTAAATAAAGTAATTCCCTCTTTCTTTGGAGCCATGCCTAATATAGCTAGCCTCCTAGACCAGCTCATCCACGAGCTGGGCACATACCATTATGTATTAGATTTAGCCAGTGCATTTTTCTCAATAGACTTAAGCCCTGATAGCCAAGACAAGTTTTCACCTTGGAAGGCCACCAGGGGACATTTACTGTTTTGTCCCAGGGTTACTTGAACAGCCCTACTGTTTGCCACAGCCTTGTGGATGAAGACTTAACTGTATGGACTATACCACCCTCTATGAAACTGTATCATTACATTGATGACATCACGCTAACCTCTGATTCTCTTACAGAGTTAGAGTACACTGCTCTTCTGCTAAGGGCTCATCTCCAGGGCTGAGAATAGGCAGTCAATTCCAACCAAATCCAGCAACCTATATTATCTGCCATATTCTTAGGTGTTGTTTGGTAGGGTAAGACAAAGGCGATATATGTTGCCATTATAGATATGACTTAAGCTTTTCCCATCCCACAAAAGCCAAAGCAATTACAGGAATTTTTAGGGTTGTTAGAATATTGGCAGGTTTTTATATCACACTTAGCTCAGCCAGTGTGCCCTCTATATTGCCTAACCCACAAAAGAGCCACCTGGGATTGGAAGGAAGAGATTGAACAGGCCTTTAAGGCTGGTAAATAAGCAGTAAAGATCATATAAACACTGGGGGGTCATACATCAATTTCAGGTATGTAATTTTGGACATCCACATCACCTCTGAGGGCTATGCATGGGTCCTCTGGCAATGGCAAGGACAACCAAGGTGTCAATTGGCTTCTGATCCCAGCTGTGAAAGGAAACAGAGGCTCTATATAGCCTCATAGAACAAGTGAAGGCTGTTTACCAGCCTCTCCTGGCTACTGAAACCATCATTGGGCCTGCTGAGGTTTGAGTATGTACTACCTATCCCATTGCTGGTTGGGTATAGCATCTGGTAAATCCACCCAAGAGCTCAGTAGCACAGATGGCCACTCTGGCAAAGTAGAGTGAATAGTAGAAAAATAGTAGAGTGAATAGTAGAGTCTCTAGCAGAAAAGCAAACTGGCAATGAGTCCTCCAAGCAAAGAATCGCAGCAGCTCCTGGGCCTGGTTACTTACCAAGATGCAGACACAGAGGTCCCCACTCTCCTTCCCATGCCTGGACCTACTATTAAGAAGGGTCAAGTCTCTGTACCTGAGGATGCCTGGTACACTAAAGGCTCTTACCAGGGCCAGGCACTCATCTGGAGGGCAGGAGCCTATCATCCCAGCACGGAGAGCATATGGATGGAAGATGACTTAAGACAAAGTAGCCAGTGGGCCAAGATGAGAGCCATCTAGATAGTTATAACTCAAGAACCAGGGCCAGTAGCAAATTGCACAGACAGCTGGGCAGTGTATAGAGCAAGGGTGTCAAACTCATTTTCACTGGGGGCCACATCAGCCTCGCAGTTGTCTTCAAAGGGCCAAATGTAATTTTAGGACTGTATAAATGTAACTACTCCTTAACTAGGGACAAGGAGCTTAGTGCTGCTGCTGGGTAGAAACAAGGTGCCAGGTTGGATAAAACAAGGTGGAGGGCTGGATTCAGCCCGTGGGCCTTGTGTTTGCCACCTGTGGTATAGAGGACTAACTATATGATTGCCCATTGGTAACAAGATGACTGGCAGGTGGCTTGGTGATCCTTATGGGGACAGGACCTAGGCAAGGACATTTATGGACATTGTAGTCTGGAAAAGGTAATAATCCTTTACCATGGCAATGGACAGCAATGTCTCTGCAGCCCAGGCAGTGCCAAGCCGACAACCTGCCATGTATCCACTGGCTAGAAGAGGCTCCAACAGAAGATATGGTTGAAAGGCTCCACAGAAAGATGTGTCATGCAGAACAAAAGACTTTGTGGGAAGTGGTAAAGGCTTGGGGACTACCTTTCTATTACTTCAGTGTAGTCACTGCCTGTCAGCAATGCACTGTCTGTGCAGAGAAGCACCCTCACCAGCTACCCCAAGATGTGGGTGGCCTGTAATGGGGAGACAATTCACTGACCCACTGGCAGGTTGACTACATTGGCCCCCTACCACTATCCAAAGGCTTGCATTATGCCCTGACATGTGTGGACATGATTACTGGCTTGCTGCAAGCATACCCATGCAAGCAGGCCATACAGTGAACCACCACCTGAGGTCTAAATCAGCTATGTGCTGCCTGTGGGACTCTGGACATCATTTAAAATGACCATGGCACCAATTTTATGGGACATCAAGTACAAGAGTGGGCAGATGCCCTCAATATAGGTTGGAGGTTCCATTTGCCATACAACCCTACTGAAGCTGGCCTCATGGAGAGATATAATGGCTCTTGAAAGATGCTCTGAAGACTGACTTTGGCTCATTTCAGGGTTGGTCAACCCATATTTACTACTGCTTACAAGCTTTAAACGAATGGCTTAAGGTAGGACAAACATCTCCTGTCAACCTCACTAGACTTCGGGTGGCACCTATCTGCCTACAATTAAGCACCCAGGAGGCTCTGCTATGCCCTGGCCTGGGCAACAAAATAACATGCTCCTGCTAGTGCCCCAAGACATACCCCCTGTGAAAATTACCCTCATTTGGCCTTTGCAGGCGCAGGTAGAGTCCCATTGGTGTTCCTTGATGGCTCCTTGGGGAGAAGGACTTGTAATGGGGTTATGGCTAGTACCCATGGTAATAGCCTCCTGGCCCCTTTTCCTTGTATGTTATAACTAATAGCAAACCTCACTTCCTAAAGAAACTTACATAGCCTCAGTTTGGCAGGTACACACACCTTCTGTGGCCCTTGGAGTACATGAGGCCCATAGTCTAGGTCCAGAGAGGGCATGGTACCAAGGGCCAAGGTGGCATCCACTGGTTAGTGTAATGATGTTAACCAAAGACCAGACTGTTGCTTGTTTGCTGCCAGACCACCAAGATTTGCCTCTATTGGTTCCTATTAAATATCTTTCTTATCACCCCTACACTCTGCTCTGGAAACTTCTTTCTACAGTGGGCCGGCATGCTAGCAGCCATCAGCTATCACTCCAATTGTTGGGTCTGTGCTGAATTTCCCACTGTTGCTTCTGCTGGCCTGCCATGGTGGATGCACCCTGAGAACCAAACACACTAGGACTAGCTGCAAGGCTGGAAGACTCCTGACCCTCTCTTTAAGCAGATGCATGAAAAGGTGTTTTCCCTCATGTGAAAGCAGACTAACTGCACCAAGCTATGACTTGTATATGCAGTTTGGGATGGTGTGGTGTAGCTGTCAGCATTATAAGTAGAAGTACAACAGCCTGTACCCATAGGTATTGAACGCAGACATTGACTACAAATGAGACTGTTCAGCTCATGGGGTATAAGCTGGCAACCCTATGCAAGAAGATTATAGCAGTGACTGCTACAAACCACTGGGGACAGTCTGCTAATGGGATGCAGGCCCATCCCATCCTATGGGGAGCCCTGTGGGCCTGTTGCCAATATGGTTGGCCTTATCTCCCATTTAATTGGACTGGATGTTGCCCCTGGGGAGAACCATATTTGGTACTGAATACTCTTTCAGGTGTCCCTTGGAATAGAGACTCATTTCAAGCATGCTGTTGAGTCAAGCATTCTGACTGGTGGTTCTACCCCTTAGCCCTTTTTGTGACCCCTACAGGCATTATTTTAACCCATGAAGCCATTAAGGCCCCAGCAAATCATTGCAATAGCCCTGAATCACACCAAGCACACTGTTGCTCTCATTTCTGATAAAGTAACTCAAATGAGGAAAGTTGTACTGCAAGATAGAATGGCATTAGACTTCACTGCTGCCCAGGGGGGTACTTGTGCCATTCTGCACACAGAGTGTTGTGTACATATACCTTATAATGTCCATAAGGTATCCTGAGTGTTAACTGCACTAGGGAGCGGAAATCAATCATATATCGGCCATAGCTTCTGATGCCTTTATCACTTGGTGGAATTCTTTAGGTTCTTGGCATTATTCCCTAATCCTAGGTCTCTTTGATTTCTGTTTTACAATTTTAGTCTTGGGGTATAGCCTTTACTGTATCTGTGGTATATGGATGCAATGTGCCAACATGCTCACCACACAGGTCCCCTGTCATAAGAATTAATGTGAAGAATGTGAAGTGAAAGAGCAATGTTGGGGTGTAGTGTGGGGTTAATGCTGGACATGGCCTTTCCACCACCTGTGACAAAAGGCTGGCCAGAGGGCCCCTGGCCAGAAGGAATGTGTAATGTCCTGAGGAATGGAATGTAGTTCCCTCCTTATCTCCCCTGGCGATCAGTTTCTTGACTGGTGACTGCTGCTTGCTCTTCCCCTCCTGCACATACACACTGATGTAACATAGCTCCAATCTATACACAGGTTTGTGCAACTTGGATCAAAGCCACATCTGTCTGGAACCCCTTATAATGGGCTTTGGACTAGAGGAAATGTGGTCCTGCATCGCTGACCTGCCACCATTGGTACTCCCTGTAATGTGAGTAATAAAGGCCATGTCTGCTCCATCAGGTCCTCATTATGTTTTTGTTTGTTTGTTTGTTTATCTGAATGAGCAGTTGAGATCCCCAGGCTTGACTTCCTGCATTACAATCTTGTTGTAAGCACAGTAAAAAATGCATTTAATACTCAGACCAGAATATGCAACAAACACACTGCAACCAAAAGTTTTACAGAACAATATACACTCTTACTTTTTGCAATGCATGCTGATATTTTCTTTTCTCTGTTTATTTTATTAAAAATGGTAATGTCAGCCCACTAAACTAATTTCATGACTCACAAGTGAGTTGTGATTTGTAGTTCAAAAAACACTGTTCTACCCATGTACAAAACTTAACTATAAGTGGATCAAACACCCAAATATAAGATCTGAAACAAGAAATTACACAGAAAAAAGTCAGCAGCAAACTTATAGCCCTTGGACTTAGAGAACATTTTATGAATTTGACCCCACAGGCAAGGGAAGTAATGATGAAAATAAATAAATGAGACTATATTAAATGAAGAAGCTTCTACACAGCAAAAGAAATTGCCAACAAAACAAAAAGGCAACCAACCAAATGGGAGATATTTGCAAACAACTGCTCCAAAAAAGGGGTAACATTAAAAGTATATAAAGAACTCATACAAGTCAACACCAAAGGAAAACAGTATGGAATTTCCTCAACAAACTAAAAATTGAACTGCCTTTTAACCCAGCGATTCCACTTCTGGGATTACACCTTAAGAATCCTGAAACATCAATTCAAAAGAACCTATGAACCCCTATGTTCATAGTAGCATTATTTTAATAGTCAAGTGCTGGAACCATCCTAAGTGTTCATCAGTAAATGAGTAAATAAAAAAAACTGTGGTACATTTACGCAGTGGAACACTACACAGCAGAAAGGAAGAAGGAACTCCTACCGTTCATTACAGCATGGATAGAACTGGAGAGTATTATGTTAAGTGAAATAAGCCAGGCAGCAAATGACAAATACCATAAAATCTCACTTATAAATGGAACCTAATGAAAAAAATAAACAAATGAGCAAAATAGAACCAGAGGCATGGAAACATGGAACAGACTGACAGTGACCAGAGGGAAGGGAATAATGGGAAAAGAAGGGGAAGGGTCTAGTCAAAGAACATATATGAATGACCCATGGACATCAGCAACAGGGTGGGGATTGACTGTAGGAGTTGGGGGGTGGGGCAGGGGAGAGCAATGGGGTGTAGGGGCAATTGGGACAATTGTAATAGAACAACAGTAAAATGAAAACAAACAAACAATTGAATTTAAAAATGGGCAGAGGATCCTAACGAACACCTCTTCTAAGAAGACATACAAATGGCCAACAGATATAAGAAAAAACGTATAACTTCACTACCTACTAGGGTAATGCAAATCAAAACTACAATGAGATACCACTTCATACCTGTCAGAATGGCTATTATCAACAAGACAGGTGATTAACAAGTGTTGGAGAGTTTGTGGAGAAAAGGAATTCTCATTCCCTGTTAGTGGGAATGTAAACTGGTACAGCCACTATAAAGAGTATGGAGTCTCAAAAAATGAAGAATAGAGGGCTTCTGGCCAAGATGGAGGCTTAGGTAGATACACTTTGCCTCCTTGCACAACCAAAACAAGGACAACAACAAATATAAAAACAAAAATTAACCAGAACTGCCAGAAAATCAAACTCCGACAACCAAGCCAGAAGTCTGACATCCAAGGAGTTAAAAAAAGAAACATTCATCCAGATAGCTAGGAGGGGTAAGGACAGGCAGCCTGGGTGGAGAGGCCTCGAGGCAAGGTGGCAGCTGGAGGACTGGGGTGGGCAAGGTGGTGGCTGGTGGAGTGGGAGGACCCACATTTGCATGCAGATAAACTGGGAGGAACAAGTGGGGTGCTAGACAGATTACGCAACCCAGGATTCCAGTGCAGGGAAATAAGTTCTCAAAAATCTCTGTCTGAAAACACCTGTGGGGGCTGAGGCAGCAGGAGAAACTCCCAGTCTCACAGGAGTGTTCATTGGAGAGACCAGGAGGTGCTAGAATGTATACAAACCAACCCACCAAGGAATCAGTACCAGAAGGGCCCAATTTGCTTGTGGGCAGTGGGGTAAGTGATTGAAAGTTGGTGGAGAGCTGAGCAAGCAGCACTGTTCCCTCTAGGGCCCCTCCTCCACATACAGCACCACATACAGCGAAGTGGATTTCCCCACCCTGATGAATACCCAAGGCTCCACCCCTTAACATAACAGGCTGAGACAAACAAATATGGCTCAAATGAAAAAATAGATCAAAGCTCCAGAAAAAATACAATTAAGTGATGAAGAGATAGTCAACCTATCAGATGAACAATTTAAAACACTGGTAATCAGGAGGCTCACAGAAATGGTTGAGTATGGCTGCAAAATAGAGGAAAAAATGAGGGCTATGAAAATTGAAGTACAGGGAAATGCACAGGGGAACCACAGTGATGGGAAGGAAACTAGGGCTCAGATCAATGGTTTGGAACAGAAGGAAGAAATAAACATTCAACCAGAACAGAATGAAGAAACGAGAATTCAAAAAAAATGAGGAGAGCCCAAGGACCCTCAGGGACAACTTTAAACATTCCAACATCTGAATTATAGGGGTACCAGAAGGAGAAGAGGAAGAGCAACAAGTGGAAAAGTTATTTGAACAAATAATAAAGGAGAACTTCCCCATTCTGGCAAAGGACATAGACTTCCAGGAAGTCCAGGGAGCTCAGAGAGTCCCAAAGAAGTTGGACCCAAGGAGGAACTCACCAAGGCACATCATAATTACATTAGCCAAGATAAAAATGAAGGAGAGAAATCCTAGAAGCAGCAAGAGATAAGGAGATAGTAACCTACAAAGGAGTTCCCATCAGACTGTCTAGAATGGAAGGGCAGATAAAGTGTTTCTCAGATAAGGTCAAGTTAAAGGAGTTCATCATCACCAACCCCTTATTTTATGAAATGTTAAAGGGACTTATCTAAGAAGAAGAAGATAAAAAAATGTATAGTAAACTCACAATGACAGCAAACTCATAATAATTAACAACTGCACCTAAAACAAAAACAAGAAGAAACTAAGCAAACAACTAGAACAGGAACAGAACCACAGAAATGGAGATCACATGGAGGGTTAGCAACAGGGGAGTGGGAGTAGGAGAGAGGGGGGAATGGTATGAAGAATAAGTAGCAATGAAGGTAGATAGAAAATAGACAGGGGGAGGGCAAGAATAGTAGGGGAAATGTAGAAGCTAAAGAACTTATGACACATGGACATGAACTAAAGGTGGAAGAATGTGGGTGGGAGAGGGTGTTCAGGGTGGAGGGGAATGAAGGGGGGGTAATGGGACAACTGTAGTAGCATAATCAATAAAATACATTAAAAAAATGAAGGAGAAAATCCTAGAAACAGCAAGGGATAAAGAGATAGTAACCTACAAAGGAGTTCCCATCAGACTGTCAGCTGATCTCAAAAGAAACCTTGCAGGCAAGAAGGGGCTGGAAAGAAGTATTCCAGGTCATGAAGGGCAAGGACCTACATCAAGATTGCTCTATCCAGCAAAGCTTTCATTTAGAATGGAAGGGCAGATCAAGTGCTTCTCAGATAAGGTCAGGTTAAAGGAGTTCATCATCACCAAGCCCTTATTGTATGAAATGTTAAAGGGACTTATCTAAGGAAAAGAAAATGTTCAAAACTATGAACAGTAAAAACAAACTCACAACTATCAACAACTGATCCTAAAAGAACAAAAACAAAAACAAAAATGAACTAAGCAAACAACTAGACTAGGAACAGATTCATAGAAATAGAGATCACATGGAGGGTTACCAGCAGGGTGGGGAAGAGGGGTGCATGGGGAAAGGTTACAGGAAATAAGAAGCATAAATGGTAGGTACAAAATAGATAGGGGGAGGTTAAGAATAGTATGGGAAATGGAGAAGCCAAAGAACTTACATGTATGACCCATGAACATGAACTAAGGTGGGGGAATGATGGTGGAAGGGGGGTGGTTACGGGGCAGAGGGGAATAAAGGGGAGAAAAAAATGGAACAACTGTAATAGCATAATCAATCAAATACATTAAATTTTTTAAAAATTAAGAGTGGAGTTACCATATGACTCAGCAATCCCTCTTCTGTGTATCTACCAAAAAACCCTCAAAAACATATACTGTGGCATACTACTCAGTTGTAAGAAAAGATAAAGTACTGCTATTTGTGACAACATGGATGGACCTTGAGAATATTATATTAAGTCAATCAGAAAAATCTAAGAACTATATGATTTCACTCACATGTGGGATATAAAACTGAAATTCATACAGATACTGATATGGTGGTTACTAGAAGGAAGGGGGTGGAGGACTAGTAATGGGTAAAGGGGGCCAAATATATGGTAACGGAAGATGATTAGACTGTGGATGATTAGCACACAATGCAATACACAAATCATGTGTCACAGAAATGTATACTTGAAACACATGATCTTATTAACCCATGTCACGGCAATAAATCTAATTTTAAAAACCCTGATGTTCTATAGGATCAAAGGATAGTTGGCAGGGGAAGAGAGGGACACAGCCATTCTGAGGCCCTCAAAGAATGACTACCAGAAAGGGATGTTGGTTCTGGGTGATCACTCCTCCTTGGCTGTGCAAATTCAGAGAAGGTAAAGAATCAGTATGAGACAAGTTGATCTGTTATTTATATCTGTGTTATCTTTCTGGTCTCTGTGCAAGGGTCAGGTGGGCATTTCTCATGTCCAAGGAATGGCATGGGGTTCTTCTACAGGGGCTGGATGCTGTGTGCCCTGTTACACTCTGAACTCTGTGGACACTTAGGACAGTATTATGGCGTCATTCAATAAATGCTTCTTGAATGAATAATTGAAGAGTGATGATCCCCTCTTGTTTATAGTTTTCTGTTTGGAGCTATTGACAAGGGAAAAACTCTGGGAAGAGGGAGGACAAGGAGGAGGGAGAAATGAACACAAATTCCTGCCACCAATGACAATGCGTGGTGAATAAACCAGGTGTCAGCCTTGAAAAATGCAGGCGCTGGTTAGGGAGTATCCCAGGCTCCCTCCCTCTGCATCCAGAAGTGTGTATTCTCAATGAGGGTCAAGGATAAATGCAGCCTCTTCAAGGCCTTTGCCCATGGACAGCATTCTTGGGCTGGGCAGAGAAGAGGCTATGTGGGGCTGCAGGACTGAGGGGACCATGAGGAGACTACACTGGCTGTGGCATTTTATCAAAGATGCAGCACACAGAGAAGAGGTGATGAGAAAGGGTTAAATGTCAGTAAGGTGCTGCTGATGTGTTCTGGGCCACCCTATTTCAGCCATCACTGTCACACAGACTAGATAGTGGGCTTCTTCCACCCACTCCCCAACCCCAACCAGCTCACCTCCCCAGTAAATGTTATTCTGTTCCCTTCCAGGCACCCATCCCTGGGGAGCAGGGTAGCCAGGGCACAAGGTTCTGCTGGCCCACAGGGTGCAGGGAGCCACTCTCCACTGTCACCAGATCCTGGGAAACAGGAAACAACTGTTGGGTCCTAGTTGTAACCCAGGGGCCTGTCTTTCTGCATGTATGGGAGTGTGGGAAACCCTGAACTGTGTGACAGTGTGTTATTTTCATTCTTTTAAGTATTCTCATCCATTAAATGGACTTGACTACACACACATACATGTTACGATGAAGATTAAAATAAGATTAATTTATATAAAGTTCATAGCACATACCTGCTCATTAATTAGTTTAACAAATATTTAATGGCTATTTGTTATGTATTACTCACTATTCTAGGTGTTAAGGCTATAACAGTGCTCTCATCACTGCTCTCATACAGTTTATATTTTAAGAGGGGGGATATATAATAAATAACCAACAATAAGTAATATACAGTATGTCAGAATGTGATAAGTGATCAATAGAAGATAGTTGGGCAAGGGCTTGTCACTTTATATAGGCCAATCAGCATTGGTATTGTGGACTAAATGTTTGTGTCTCCCCAAAATTTATATGTTGAAGCCCTGATTCCTAGTGTGATGGTATTTGAAGACGGGGCCTTAGGTAGACAATTGGTCATGAGTGTGGGGACCTGGTCTGATGGGATTAGTGCCTTTATAAGTAGAGACACCAGAGTGCTACCCCCCACCCCCATCTCTTTCATGTGAGGACACAATCAGAATATGGCTGTCTATATGCCAGGAAGAGAGCTCTCACCAGAAGTGGGCTTTGCTGGCACTCTGCCTCAGCCTCCAGAACTGTGAGAAATTACATTTCTCTCGCTTAGGCCACCCCATCTGTCTGGTATTTTGTTATGGCAGCTCAAGTATACTAATACAGAAGGTGTCTCTGACAGGAACCTGTTCACTCAAAACTCAAAAACAGAAGTTAAGAGAACAGGTCATGCAGACATTTGGGCAGAGTATTCTAGAACAGTAAATGCAAAAGCTCTGAGGTGACAACATTCTTGGTTGATTCATAGACTATCAAGGAGACCACATTGCCTGGTGAGGAGTGAGAGGAGAAGTAAGAGATGAGGGAGGAAGAGATCTTAAGATACGATCATGAACTCCTTCAAATAATAATTTTTTTCACTTCTTCTTCTGAGCTGGAAATTTGAAATAATGGGACAGTTGTGTGGGGAGAGGGATGGGGTAGGTGGGGTAGGAAGAGGAATAGGTTTTGACATAGCCATGCCTTCCCTTTTGTCTCCTTGGGTGTTAGATCCTCATTCTTCTCTAAGACTACTTGCATCTCTCAGCTACCTGTGAATCTGTTTATTGACTCAAGAGAAGTAGCCAATTAAAAACTGTGTGTGGTAGATTGCTTTACTTGTTGGTAGTTATGTGTGCTTCCATGTTTCTCTGTAGGTGACATCCTACCCATTGGCTTTTTGGGCTGGACCATTGGACTAACTTTGGCAAGTAGAGTATTGGCAGATGAGTCACATGCCATGTCAGAGCTGAAGATTTAAATGTGCTGCTACAGGTTGGCTCTGTCGCCTTTGGAGCATGTCCTGTACAGCAAGAGCAGCTTGCCTCAGATAGTGGCTGCCCCTTTACCAAGGGCCACTGAATGAGAAGACAAGGGGGAAACCAGTGGAATTCAGCAGAGCCATAGCCAATCCACAGCCCTCAAGAAAGATGCATGTGCCTGTAAACCATGGAGATTTGGGGGTTCTTTATTATTGTAGCAAAATCTGACCAATAAAGTCAGATTCTGTGCTAAGCACTTTTAAATGTTATTTCATTTAATTTTATACCAATGCTTCCCTGTGCTGTGGGTATTCTCATTCCAATTTTGTAGACGAGGAAGCTGAGGTCCTACAAAGTCAAGCAATTTGCCCTGGATTATACAACTGATAGGAGTGAAAATTCAAATGTAAGCCTAGCTGAGTTCACAACCATTTTGCTAGGGGGCACTTTGTTTCTTTCACATGGGACCCTGAGGAAGGATAATAGGTCAAGAAGCCCCATGAACTCTAAATACCCTATGAGTAAGAATGGACTTCTCTTTTCCCCACGAATGCAAGAAACTCATTTCTTCTCTCTTCCTTCTTTCTTCCCCAGCTCCCCTTCTAGTCACTCCACCTTTATTGCTGAAAGTGCTCTTTGTCTTTCATTTTCCTCCAAATGGCTGTCAAAAACTACATTTGTGTGTGTGACATCTTTTCAAAATGACAAAAGAGAAAGTTTGGTCTCCCTTGTTCTTATTTCCAAACATGCATGAAAATCTCTTGGCAATTTCCTCCCCATTCTTCATCGTAAAATACACTGATTTTTGTCTTTGCACTGTAAATGTGTATATACTGCCACATTTAATGAGCACCTACTATGTGCCAGCCACTGTACCAGGGCTGGGGAGTGAGGTGAGCAAGAACTTGCTGGAAGAGTTTAAAACCTAGTGGGAGATAAAAATGTAAATGGGTCATTTTTATTAAAAGTACTATAAAATAAATAAGAATGGATTGTGGTGACACAGATGAGGGATCAGTGCTCATTTTAAGAAGAACAATTAAGGTTTTCTGGGGAAGATGACACATGAGCTGAGTTGTGAAGGACACATGGGAGCCTGATGAAGAGGCAAGAAAGGGAATAGCATGAACAAAGACATAGAAGCAATAACTGCAAGTTGTAACCTGGGGCCTGTCTACTCTTGGAGAACAACGAGTAGTTGGGTTTAGCTAAAGTATAAATTGTGAGGTTTGCAGTGGCATGTGGGAAGTGGAAGGTAGTGGCACAAGATGGTCTGGGGGAACAAAGCAGATGTAATATACCTGAGGGCCTGGTTCAGAACTCAACAGATTAAAATGCCCAATGAAGGTAAAGGAGTAAGCCCACATGGATGCCAGTATATAATATTGCTTTAGTCAGACTAGGGCTGGCCTTATGAACAGTTTGATTTTGAAACTCCCCGTCTCCTTACATTTTTTTCCTATTACTTTTGTGTGTTTCCACCCTGACTATATAGCTTATCAAAACCCTTTTGATAGCCTTCCTTCACCCTAGGGGGCAAGGGTAAAGCATTCCTTTTTCCAAGCTCATCTGTCCTAACAAGGGATTAACAGAAACTACAATACTAACAAACATTTCCCAACACTTATTGTTCCAGGCTCTGTATGAAGCACTGTACATGCACGTATTATATCCTTATAACCACCCTGTAAGGAAGGTATTATAATGAACCGTACTTTATCAATAAGGAGACTAAGTTTTAGGGAAAATCCTAGACAGACAATAGCCAAGAGAGAATTTTGAATTTTTGCAGGGGGGGATGGGACAAGCAGGATTCAAGAAGTGGGGAGAAACTTCCAGCTCCAACATCACACCATGTAAGCTGACTATTGCCATGTATTTCTGATGACATCAGTCCTTTATAATTTCTATACTCAATATTAGAAATGAAATTAAGAGGAGCTTCATGGTTTGATGTGCTTTGGGTTACTAATGTTTTTTTTTTAGGCACATTACTTGACCAGTGATATATAGGGTATGTAAAAAGAGCTAATAATGGGCTTCTCTACATTTAATTTTGTTTTTTATCTTCAGAGAGTGAGAAATAAGGAGGACTATGTCTGCACTATCTGCCTATCTCTGGCCCTTTAACACTACTTAACCCTGCAGGAACCCTGTTTTTACTAGCCCCAGAAGGCCACAGCAGCCCAACTAAGTATTTGCTGAGATTACCCAGGGCCACCCTTGCCCATACCCAATTTGTCTTTGATCTGAACCCCGAATTCCCAATCTCAAATTTGACTAACTCAGCTTCCTTCTTCTTTGGGTCCAATCTTCCTCAGTTCCCCTGAGGGATTCCAACTTGATTGTCCTAAACCCCATGACTACCCCCATCCCTTGGTTGCAGCGCTAGCTGGATCTAGCTCTACTCATGCAAACCCAGCTTCTTTTTTTTTTTTTACTGTATGATTCCATTTATATAAAGTTAGCAATCAGGCAAATTTAATATGATATTTTTGGGATAATAATTACTTCTGGGGGGGAATATGATGAAGTGGGGACTTCTGGGGTGCCATAGTATTTTTTTATTTTTTATTTTTATTTTTTTTATTTTAGATTATTCAGTACAGTTTCTATCTTTTAATCCCATTCCAGCCCACCCACCCATCCCTTCCCACCTCCCTTCCATTCCATCCAAACCCAGCTTCTTAAGTTCAGTTGCATGCAGACAGGAACCAAGGATGCTGATACACTTGGGTGCTCAATAAAGCCTTCTGATGGGAGTAATAATATTAATATCTAATAGTTACTGCACATTCCTCTGACCAACTCTCATGTGTTATGTCAGTTAATCAACAAAAATCCCCATACTGCTGAATCATAGGGTTAGTTCTTAGGCCTTATCTTACTTAGAATAACCTATAGGCTACATTTGATTTTCTTACACTTGCATTCCAGGACACAACACACTCTGGGATTTCCTCCTTTACAGTTTCCTTCAAGAATTTCTCCCTTTCCCCCGACCTGTTTTTTTTTTTTTAAAAAACAACAACAACAAAAAAAAACATTATGCTATTACATAACCAGTAACAATGTCTCAATTTTTTCTCCCCTTTATTCCCATCTGCCCTGCAATGCCCCTCCCACCAGCATTACCCCCACCCTTAGTTTATGTCCATAGGTTATACATATAAGTACTTTGGCTTTTTCTTTTTCTTTTTAACATATTTTATTGATAATGCTATTACATTTGTCCTACTATCCCCCCTTCGTTCCCCTCCTCCCTGAACACCCTCTCCCACTCCCCCCCTTTAGTTCATGTCCATGTGTCATAAGATCTTTAGCTTCTACATTTCCCCTTCTATTCTTGCCCTCCCCGTCTATTTTCTATCTACCCTCTATGCTACTTATTCTTCATACTTTCCCCCACCTCCTCCCACTTCCTTGTTGCTAACCCTCCATGTGATCTTCATTTCTGTGTGTCTGTTCCTGTTCTAGTTGTTTGCTTAGTTTCTTCTTGTTTTTGTTTCAGGTGTGGTTGCCAATAATTGTGAGTTTGCTGTCATTTTACTACCCATGTTTTTTATCTTCTTTTTCTTAGATAAGTCCTT
>CM052551.1:19946172-19966378 GCA_028533065.1 Trachops cirrhosus | reverse complement strand
GTTTATGGTTCCGTATAAATTTTTGAAGTGTTTGTTCTATGTCTGTGAAATATGCCACTGGTACTTTAATAGGTATTGCTAATCCAAAAGAACCTATGCACCCCAATGTTCATAGCAGCACAATTTACAATAGCTAAGTGCTGGAAACAACCCAGGTGCCCATCAGTAAATGAGTGGGTCCAAAAACTATGGTACATTTACACAATGGAATTCTATGCAGCTGAAAGAAAGAAGGAGTTCATACCCTTTGCAACAGCATGGATGGAGCTGGAAAGCATTATGCTAAGCGAAATAAGCCAGGCAGTGAAAGACGAATACCATATGATCTCGCCTTTGACAGGAACCTAAACAACAAAAAAAGAAACAAGTAAAATATAACAAAGGACACTGAAATGGAGGGTGGGATGTCAGTGACCAGAGGGGAGAGGGGAGGGAATTTCAGGGGAGAAGGGAAGGGTTTACAGGAACAAATATAGAGGACACATGGACAAAACTATGGGGCTTGGAAATGGAAGGGAGGAGGGAAGGGATGGGTGGGTGGAATGGAATGGGAATAAAAGATAGAAACTGTAAAAATAAATAAATAAATAAAATGTATCATGGCTTTTTAGCTACTCATCTGCTGATGGGCACTTAGACTGTTTCCAAATCTTAGCTATTATAAATAACACCACTATGAACATAGAGGTGCATATAATCTTTTAAATTGGTGTTTCAGGATTCTTAAGATATATTCCCAGCAGTGAAATCACAGGGTCAAAAGGCAGTTCCATTCGTACTTTTTTTGGGGAAATTCCATACTGTATTCTACAGTGGCTGCATCAATTTGAATTCTCGCCAATAGTACACACGGGTTCCCTTTTCTCTGCATCCTCACCACAACTTGTTGTTTGTTGATTTAATATAATGATAGTCATTTTGGCAGTCATGAGGTGATAACTCATTGTGATTTTAATTTACACCTCTCTGATAACTTGTGAAGTTGAACATTTTTCATGTCTATGGGTTATCTGTATATCCTCCTTGGAGAAGTGTCTATTTAGTTCCTTTGCCCATTTTTAATTGGATTGTTTGTCTTCCTGGTGTTGGGTAGTATAAGTTCTTTATACATTTTGGAGTTTAAACCTTTCTAATATATCACTGACAAATGTGTTCCTCCATACAGTAGGCTCCCTTTTACTTTTGTTGATGTTTCTTTTAGCTGTGTGGAAGCTTTTAAATTTGATGTAGTCTCATTTCTTTATTTTTTCCTTTGTCTCTGTTGCCCTAGGAGATAAATCAGCAAAAATATTGCTATGTGAGATATCTGAAATTTTACTGCCTATGAGTTCCTCTAGGACTTTCATGGTATTGTGATTTATATTTAAGTCTTTTATCCCTTTTGAGTTTATTCTGGTGTATGGTGTAAGTTGGTAGTCTAGTTTAATTTTTTTGCATGTACCAGTCCAGTTTTCGCAACCCCATTTATCGACGAGACTGTCTTTGTTCCATTGCTTGCTCTTGCCTCCTTTGTCAAATATTAATTGACCATAAGGACAAAGGTTTATTTCTAGGCTCTCCATTTTGTTCCACTGATCTATGTTTCTATTTTTATGCCAGTATCAGACTCTTTTGATTAGAGTGGCCTTCTAATACACTTTTATACCAGATATTGTGATCCCTCCAACTTTGTTCTTCTTTCTCAAGATTGCTGAGACTATTTTGATTCCATATAAGTTTTTGGAATATTTGTTCTAGCTCTGTGAAATATGCCATTGGCATTTTAATAGGAATTGTGTTGACTCTATAGATTGCTTTGGGTAGTATAGCTATTTTAATGGTATTAATATTTCCAATCCATGAACATGGCATATGCTTCCATGTATTTGTATCTTCCTCTGTTTCTTTCTTCAGTGTCTTGTAGTTTTCTGAGTCTTTTACCTCCTTGGTTAAATTTATTCCTATATACCTTTTCTTTTTGTTGCAATAGTAAATGGGATTGTTATCTTAGTTTCTCTTTCTAATAGTTCATTATTGGTGTATAAAAATGCCATTGATTTTTGTATCCACTACTTTTTGGAGGGATATCCTGCCAATTCATTTATTAAGTCTAGTAGTTTTTTGGTGGAGCCTATAGGTTTTCCATGTACAATGTCATGTTGTCTGCAAATAATGACAGTTTTACTTTCTCCTTTCCAGTTTGGATGTGTTATTGTTTCTTCTTGTCTGCTTATTATGGCTAGAACTTCCGGTACTATGTTGAATAAGAGTGGTGAAAGTGGGCATCTCTATCTTGTACCAGATTTCAAGGGAAACACTTTTAGTTTTTGCCCATTGAGTATAATGTTGGCTGTAGGTTTTTTGTATATGGCCTTTATATGTTGTGTGATTCCTCTGTTCCCACTTTGCTGAGAGTTTTTGACAAAAATGGGTAGTGGATTTTATCAAATGCATTTTCTTTATTTATTGATAAAATCATGTGATTTTTGTCTTTCATGTTGTTTATGTGTTGTATAACATTTATTGATTTGTGAATATTGTACCAACCTTGCATATCTGGGATATATCCCTTTTGGTATTGGTGTATGATCTATTTATATGTTGCTGGATCCAGTTTGCTAATATTTTGTCAAGGTTCTTGGCATCTATGTTCATCAGGGATATTCATCTCTAATTTTCTTTCTTTGTTGTGTCTTTACCTGCTTTTGGTTTTAAAGTCTATTTTTGTCAGATAAAGTATTGCTACCCCAGCTTTTTTTCTCTTTCCATTTACATGAAATATCTTTTTCCATCCTTTTACTTTCAGTCTGTGTATATCTATGTTTTTGAGGTGGGTCTTTTGAAGACACCATGTATATGAGTCTTCTTTACTTATCTAGTCAGCTACCATATGTCTTTTGATTAGAGCATTTAAGCCATTTACAAAGTGATTGTTGATAGATACATATTTATTGACATTTTATTTTTAACTATTTTTCTCCTCTTTCTTCTTCTCCTTCTTCAAGCAAGCCCTTTAACATTGGTTGAAATACTGGTTTGGTGGTAACAAATTCCTTTAGCTTTTTCTTGTCTGGGAAGCTCTTATTTTTTTCAGTTTTAAATAATAGCTTTGTTGGGTACATTAGCTTTAGTTGTAGGTCCTTGTTTTTCACCACCTTGAATATTTCATGCCAATCCCTTTTGGCCTGAAGTGTTTCTGTGAGAAAAGGGATGACAGTCTAATGGGAGTGCCCTTGTAGGTAATTGACTGATTTTATCTTGCAGCTTTTATGATTCTGTTCTTTTCTTTAAGCCTTGCCATCTTATTTATGATGAATCTTGGAGTGGACCTCTTTGTGTCCATCTTGTATGGGATGCTGTGCTTCCTGGGACTTGTTTGTCTTTTTCCTTCACCAGATTAGAAAAATTTTTGGTCATTATCTCTTCAAATAGGTTCTCAGTCCCTTCTCTCTTCTGTTTCTGGTGTCCCCATGATGAGGATGTTGTAACACTTCATGTTGTCCTAGTTTCCTAAACTCTCCTCATATTTTTAATTCCTTTTTTTTTTTTTTGCTGCTTTACTTGGGTGTTTTTTTCTACCATGTCTTCCAAATCACTGATTTAATCCTTTACTTTACCTAACCTACTGTTTATTCTTCCCAGTGTATTATTTATTTCAGATATTGCATTCTTTATTTTTTGACTGGTCTTTTTTTAAAAAAAATGTTTTCTATATCTTTTTTCATGTTGTTGAGTATCTTATAATCCTTACTCTAAACTCTATATCTGATAAATTGCTTGCCTCCATTTTATTTAGCTCTTCTCTGGAGAACTCTCTTGTTCTGTCATTTGGGACCAGTTTCTATGTCTTCCCATTTTGTCTGTCTCTTTATGTTTGTTTCTATGTATTAAGTAGATCTACAAAGACTCTGGTGCAGTCTTATGTCAGACACTGTGTGTGGCTGGCCCTGGGCAATCTGTTTGGAGCTATCAGAGATCCACAGCTTGTGGATCCTCCACTGGGGTCTGGGTGTGTGCAGAAAGAACCAGGCTGTGCACTAAGGTCAGCTTTACCAGCATGAAGCCTGGAGTGTGGGGAGGGTCAGCCAAGGTCTCAGATCTCCCAGAGATCTGTCTTGGCCTGCAGTCTTTCTGTTAGGCTTGATTTCTGAAATATCCTCCAGCTGTACTCTTCATCAGGGCTTTAGCTTGATGGGGTTGGGCTAGAGGGATTTCTGTGGGTGGGGCTATTGTTTCCCCTCAGACTGATGCTGCTCGGATAGGATTGCTCTGCATGAGAGATGGCTTATACAGTATTGGGAATGACTTCATGTAGGTATCTTGTTGGCTGAACCTCAGCTCTCTCCTTAGAGCTACCAACCTCAGGGTCTTCTCAAATGCCTATAGTCTTCTCTGTTCTCTCTCTGCTGGAGCCAAGGGTAAGTGGCTGCAAACAAAATTCTGTGCACTGGCCCATTAAGAAACTCTCTGCATCTCTAGCCATCTCCCTGGTGAAGAGAAACCCCACTGCTTTTCACAGTCAAATGTTATTTTGGTTTCTTTCCTGGTTCTGGTCCTCTACACTGGGGAGCCAAGATTAGATGTTAGACCCCACACTTCTCAGGTGGGAACCCCCCTGGGTCACTGAAATGTCCCTCCAGAACTTAGCTGCCACCAAAGGAGCCCAGCCATTCCTCTCATGACTTTGCACTTCCTATCAGTCTTGCTGTGGCGGTATGGTTTCTCCCATAATTCCCTTCTTGGTTTTATAATTAGGATAAAAATGGCCTCATAAAAAGAGCTTGGAAGTCTTCCCTCCTCTTGAATTTTTTGCAATAGTTTGAGAAGAACATGTGTTAGTTCTTCTTAGAATGATTGGTAAAATTTGCTTGTGAAGCCATCTAGTTCAAGACATTTTTTTTTGCTAAGAGTTTTTTGATTACCAGTTCAATTTTATTTGTTGTTATTGGTCTATCCATGTTTTCCACTTCTTTCTGATCAGTTTTGGAAGATTGTGTGTTTCTAGAAATTTATCCATTTTGCCCAGGTTTTCCAATTTTTTGGCATATAGTTGTTCATAGTATTTTTTTTTACAATCTTTTGTATTTCTGTGGTATCAGTTGTTACTTCTTCTCCTTTATTTCTGTTTTTTTGGGGGGTCCTTTCTCTTATTATTTTCATGAGTCTGGTTAAAGGATCATCAATTTTTATTTTTTCAAGGATAAAACTTCTGGATTCATTGATCTTTTGAATTATTGTTTAGTCTTTATGTCATTTATTTCCACTATAATCTTGATTATTTCCTTCCTTGTACTCACTCTGGAGTTTGTTTATTGTTGTTTTTCTAGTTCTTTTAGGTGTGGGGTTTGATTGTTTATTTGAGGTTTTTCTATCCTTTTCAGGTAAGCCTTTAATGCTAACAAACTTGCCTCCCAGGACTGCATTCTCTGTGTCCTGTAGATTTTGGGTTGTTGTTTGTTCATTTTCATTTGTTTCCATGTACTTTTTGATTTCTTCCTTGATGTCATTGATAACCCACTCATTATTTAATATGCTATTTGGCTTCCATGTGTTTGAATGTTTTGTAGTTTTTTTTATTGAAGTTGATTTCTAGTTCCATGACATTGTGATCCTAGAAGATGCTTGATATAATTTCAATTTTCTTGAATTTGTTAAGACTTATTTTGTGTCTTAACACATGGTCTACCTTTGAGAATGATCCATGGGCACTTGCAAATAATGTGTATCTTTTGCTCTGGGATGAAATGTTCTGTAAATCTCTATTAAATCCATTTGATTTAGTGTTTCACTTAAGGTTGTTATTTCCTTATTGATATTTTTGTCTGGAAGATATATCCTTTTGTGACAGTGGGGTGTTAAAATCCCCTACTGTAATGTATTGCCGTCATTTTCTTTCTTAAAGTTCACCAAGATTTTCTTATATATTTAGATGCTCCTATATTGGGTATATATGGGTTTATAAGGGTTATACCCTCTTGTTGGTTTTTATGTATCATTTAGTGAGCTTCTTTGTCTCTTTTTATGGCTTTTGTTTTGAAGTCTATTTTGTCAGATATAAGTATTGTTACCCCAACTTTTTCATCTTCACTTCATGAATTTTTTTTATCCCTTTACTTTTAACTGTGTAAATCCTTTGTCTACAAGGTGAGTCTCTTTTAGACAGCATATATATGGGTCATATTTTCTTATTCATTAGTCACTTTATGTCTTTTGATTGTAGCATTTAATCCATTTACATTTAAGGGTATTATTGATAAGTACTTATTCACTACCATATTTCCCTTATACCTACCTTACTTTCTCTCTCTATTTATTCTTCTTCTTAAAGCAGTTTTTTAAAAACTTCTCTTGCAATGTTGATTGGGTGGTAATAAACTCCTTTTGATTTTTTTTTTTTTTTTTGGTCTGGGAAGCTTTTTATTTCTACTGAATTTTAAATGATAGCCTTTCTGAATAGTGTAGTCTTGCTCTTGCATTTCCTTGCTCTTCATTAAGTTGAATACTTCATCCAATACCTCTGGCCTATAGGGTTTTTGTTGAGAAATCAGCTGACAGTCTTTTGGGAACTCCCTTGTAAGTAACTAACTATTTTTTTCTTGCAGCCTTTGAGATTCTCTTTCTCTTTAAATCTGATGTTTTGATTATGATGGGTCTTGGTGTGGGTCTCTTCAGGATGACCTTGATAGAGACTATGCTTCCTGAACTTGTATGACTTTTTCTTTCACTAGATTAGGGAAGTTTTCTGTCATTATTTCTTCAAAAAGGTATCCTATCCACTGCTCACTTTCTTCTCCTTCTGATATCTCTATGAAATAGATATTGTTATGTTTCATATTGTCACAAAGTTCCCTTAAATGATCCTCATTCTTTTTTAGTCTTTTTTTGTCATTGTTGTTGACTAAATGTTTTTTTTTCTATCTTGTCTTGCAAATTGCTCATTTGATCTTCTTTGTTCATCTTGCCTGCTTTAAATTCCTTCTGGTGTATTCTTCATTTTAGATATTGCATTCTTCATTTCCACATGGTTCTTATTCGTATTTTCTATGTCCTTTTTCATGATGATGTAGTTCCCACTAAGTTCATTGTAGTTCTCATTAAGTTCTTTGTGCACCCTTAAAACCATGACTTTGAACCATATAAATTGCTTGCTTTGATTTCATTTTGTTCTCTTTCTGGGGATTCCTCCTTTTGTTTTGTTTGGGAGTTGTTTCTTTGTCTTACCATTTTAAGTGTTTCTTTTTGCTTGTTTTTATGTATTAGATAGGTCTGCTTTAATTTCCTTTTTTCATGGAATGGTCTTGTGTGGTAGGAATCCTGTGGGACCCTATGATGCAGTCTTCTTGATCTCCTGACCTGGATGCTCTAGGAAAGTCCCTTGTGTGGTTTATGTGGGCTCTCCTATTGTATGTGGGTCTTGATTATTGTTGGCCTGTTGGTGAGATGTCCCCTCTGGCTAGCTGACTGAGAGACTCAATTCCAACCATGTCATGTATGCTGATATATAGGTGCTGATAGGAAAAAAAAAAGACAACACAAAAAAACACAACAAAAACAAGCAAAAAATACTCTAACAACAGCAAAGTCAATGACAAAAGAGCAAATAATAAGATAAGAGGAAAGAGATATAGAATAGTGAAAGAAATAAAAGAATACAAGAAAACAAGAATACAAGAAAGAAAAATGAATATGAGTGAAGAGAAATGGTAAGAATAAGGAATAGAAATAGCAAATGACAAAAAAATAAGAAGAAAGAGATAGAATAACAATAAGAAAAGGAAATAACAAAAACAATAGAGTAAGAAATGGAAAGAGGAAAATAAAAGATATGAAAAATAGAAAAAAGAAGAAAAAGAAAAAATAATAAAAGAAATAATAAAAGAGCTGTAAAAATAATATAAATAATGAAAAAGAACAAAGTAAAATTTTTATAAGAAAGTGTAGTGCCTGCCTGCTGGTTTCTTTCTTTGGATACAGCTCTAATGTTGTGTGAAGCTGGTGTAAGCCAATGTCAGATGCTATTCACATCTAGCCTTTGGCAATGTGTTTGAAACTATAAGGGACCCACAGTTTGTAGCTGTCTCCTCCAGGTTTGGCTGCACATAGAATGAGCCACACTGCACTGCAAGGCTGATTTATCAGCACTGGGCCCAGGGGTAGGTCAGCAAACATCCCAAGGCACTGCAGGATCCACCTCCACCTGCATCTGCCTGATGGCCTGATCAGTCTTAGTTGCTGACCCAACATTTTCTGAGAGAAGTTCTGGTAGAATTGGGAGGATGGAACCCTTGGATTTCCTGTGGCAGGGAGATACTATTTAGATTTCAGGGAAGATGGTGGGTATGTTTCCCCACCCCAAGCTACACATCTGAGTCTGTTCCAGATTATTTCCCTGATCTTTGCAGGGTGGAACACCTACTAGGAAAGCTGATGGGGCCTCCAGAGCCCAGAGTTCAGGTCTGTCAGAAATCAGGAGAGTGTTTTTCCTGTGAGGGGAAAGCACCAGTCTGATTCCTAGAAAGTGTATGGAATGTCTGCTCACTAAAACCAGTCTCTGACATCCCCTGAGTCTGCCTATGTTGCTATCTCCTCAGCAGAGGGTTAAGATACAGGGTGGGAAAAAGATGCGGGATAGGGTGAGCAGGGATCCAGAGGGTGAGGCTAGTTGGATGCCAGAAGATGGGGCAAGTAGCATTCCAGAAGGTGGGGTGAGCAGTATCCCACATGGTGCGGTAATTGTTTTTCCCCTGGGAAAGGCTTGGTCTTCTCACAAAAAATGGCTGCTTCAGTATCAGGGGATGTCTGGCACAGGGATCCCAGCAGCCACTCTGCTACACCTCTCTCCAATGCCTCCCCTTCCAGACTCATCAAGGAACTGCAACCTGCACTGCCCTTCCTTCACCAAAGTCCAAGGTGAGTGCCTGTGAACAACAACAACAAAATGGTGTTTGGGCCCTTTAAAAAATAGTGGCTTTTTCTCCAGCAGGTTCCATCTCTCCCCAACACAGAGAAACCCCACAGCTTTTCACCATTAGATGCTATTTGGGCAGCAAATCTGAGTTCTGGTGCTGCTCCATAATTGGGAGACCAGTCTGGGGTCCACATTTTATTCCTCTCAGGGGGAAGATCCCACAGCTGTGCAGTAACCTCAGCCTGGTACCCTTGGGAGCAGGGCTGGGTAATTGCTTTTCCCCTTTTGTGTCTTCACCCTTCCTACCATTCTCAAGGTGGTTCTGCTTGTCCTTGGTTAAAAGTCTCCTCTTCAGGTAGTCTTTGGTTGGTTATTTAGGGCAGCTGTTCCCTTCTTTAGTTTTAGTTCCAGTTTGGTTCTGGGAGGAGGTGCAAGAAAGATATTCCACCACCATCTTGTGCCCCCCTCCCCAAATCTGTATGCTTATGTGGAAAGAGCAAAGAGGAGAATTCTGGCATTGGATAAAATTTTTAATCCTGACTCTATCACTATCAACTGGGTCATGTTATTAACCATGATTGTGTTGCTTGATTTCTCTGAACCTCAGTTTCCTCAAATACATGATGTAGCAATGTCTGTCTACCTTGCAGAACTGGAAATTGGATGATTAAGTGAAAGAAAAATAAAATATATGAGGTCTGTCTAGAAGGTATCCAGTCATATAATATGAAAAATAGACATTCATTGAAGAAGATACAAGATAAAAGAAACATTGTACATAGGACAATGATGTCTCAGTTCCCTTCAAAATAGGCAGCTTGGGACTTCATATAGTTCTCCCTGTCACCATCAGCTGCCCTGTCATATTTTCCTGAATGTAATTGATAGTCTGAAATCTCTTCCTTTTCAAAGGTGATTTTAGTTTTGGGAAAAGCCAGGCATCACAGGGTGCCAAATCTGGGCTGTAGGGGGCCTGAGTCATCTGGGTGATTTGATGTTTTGCCAAAAACTCTTCATGAGACAATGCATGAGTGGGTACATTTTGTCATGAAGCTGTCAGTCACCAGGTACCCATAACTGTGGCCTTCTGAATCATCCAAATAGTTTCTGTGGAGGAATGTTCAAGCTTAAAGCTCAATTTGATGCAGATTCATTGCTGTACCTTCTCAGTCATTTTGACTGCAACAGCTACACAGTACACACGCTCACTCAATGGCCTGTACCACTCCCAATAACTGGTACAGTGAAGTCATCATTGTTTACACATGGACATTCCCACCCACTCTCCTTGGCTGCCAGGTTACAACAGTGTTGCACAAATCATTCTCATTATATTAACAATGGCTGTGCTTTTTCAGGACAGCCTTTGTATGTGTTATTTCTCCCCTAGCTTAGTACCTGGAAGGTATTCTTTTATCATAGAAGAAGGAGAGGAAGAGTGATAGAGATGCCCACCCCCCCTTGTCTTTTGGAGCTGTCAGGTGACTCCTCATGTCCATTCTGGGTGGTTGTAATTCATGAGAGTATGTTTCCCATGCTAGTTTGGTGCCCAGCTCACTGATGTGGGCATAGTAGAAGTCCCCAGAAGACCTTTCCATGATTGAGTACCCTTCTGACAACAGGAAGAGGATGAGGAAGAGAGCCTCTGGGTAGTGCCAGTTTTACTACCCTGGCTAAGGAGGCTCAGCAGAGGGGTGGGCAGGCAAAACCAGACTTGGTACACCACCACCAGTCTCAGTGACAGGGTGAATGTAAGGACTGTGGCCACAAAAACAGCAGTAGGGAGAACTCGGTGAGGAGAGGCTGCAAGGTGGTAGAGGGAAGAAAACTTTAAACGAGCAAAGATTCTAAGAGCACAAAAGAGAGAGGGGAGGGAGGGACCAGCGGGGGTGGGGGGAAGGGGTGGAGAGAGAAAGAGTAGGAAGAAGTGGGAGGAGGGTGGATGACAGACATGGATTAAAAAGAGGGTGGAAGAGGCTCAAGAACAAGGAATAGTGAGCAGTCAGAGGAGAGGTGGCCAGAGGACTAAGAAACCAACAGAAATTCCAGAGAGGAGGAAAAGAAGAAGGTAAGGGTGAACTTGAATTTTAAGAGATAAAACTACCAGTTGATGGGAAGGAGCCAGCAAAGAGAGCCTTGAATTCTAGGCTGGATAAAAACAAAGCTCTTTGTACTTGTGGGTTTATTCCCTATCCCTCAGTGTTCCCTCTGATGGTGAGGTTTGGATATTTTAAAGAGGCTGTTTTACAAAGCTGAGATAAATGACTTACTTGGTATACAAGGAGCTGTAGAAAGATGAGTGGAGGGCCCTAGGAGTTAGTCACTCCCTGCACAGTTGCAGTGTTCCAAGAGCATCTTGCAAGGGGTCCACCATCCATTTCATTTCTAAGCACATTTTAAAAGATAAAATTGGCCCTTTAAAAAGCTATCACTGTTTTACAATGCTTCCTCTAGGCTTGGAATCTTTTTTGAAATGCTTTTCAGGACATCTAGGAGAGTGTTTTGATTCTTTTCCTCCTAAAGCTCGTTGGATGGTTTAAAAATATTCCCTGCTTAGTTTCCTGCAGAGTATCATGTCCTACTGGGCACTGTGAGCAATTTGGCATGCCACTTGCTGTCAGAAGCAAGAGGCTGGTGAGATCCAGAGAAGAAGCCAGGAGAGATGCCCACTGAAGGTCACCTTTCCTTCTGGGTGCAGGTCAAGTTAGAAGACTGCTGGGCTCAAGGTTTCTGTCAGGTCCTTGACCTCTCTTCTAAGCATGTGACAAAAGAACCTGGACTCAGTGGCTGACAGACTGGGGGACTAAGTTGCTGGATAACCTTGGGCACTTCTGGACACTCCCCCTTCTGGGCCTCAGTTTCCTCTTCTATAGACTTGAGGGGTTTGAAGTAGAAGGATCCTTCTGGTTCTATTCAGCAGTAACATAGTACAAGGCTATGATTCCTTAGACTCAAATACAACTCAGCTGAAAAAGGGAAGCTTGACACAAAGCTTTTATATCCTTACTATGCCTTTGTTCAGTTTTTTCCTTTCTTTATTTTGCCTCCCCGTATCTCATAATGGAGGGATTCCTGGTTCTTACTCCTCAGGATCTCACTTGGCTGTTTCCTGAACAAGGTTCTGGCACACCAGGTCTGACTGGCCTGAGAGAAGGAAGGGCAATGCAAGGGGCACTAGACAGGGAGTTGGGAGAACTGAGAGAAACCCAGCAAAACTAAACAGAGAAGAGACTTTTGGGCTCAAAGCTGGGGTCACAAGCTCGTACTTAGAGGCATCCCAGCCTGACTTTTACATCAGCGGACCAAGCAGTCTCCATCTCCTCCATCCACTGCCCCTGAGTCACAGCCCAGCCCAGACCCTGATTCACTGCTCTCCAGGGACAGATCTGAACTTTCCACCTTCCTGCCAGGTTCCCCAGGGCAGCAGAACTGATTGGAGCCTGACCCCTGGCTGTCCATCTATGTCTTTTTCTCACTCGGTAACTGCCAAGGAATGGTCCCAGAGACCACAGCATGCATGGCAGTGAATACCCTGAGGCGTGTTCCCTGGTTTCCAACTTGGCACACCCAGGGCATCACCTCACCCAGAAACATGAAGTTCAGAGAGCTGTGGCAGTAACATAATTGTGTTGCCCTGCTTTGCAACTGCCTCAGAACCCCCAGAGATGTTCTTGTTGGGCTCCTGCAACAGATCATCCTTCTTGTCTCCTAGCTGCCTCACTCCTGTCTCCTCTCCTAGTCCTGGGCCATTAGAATGAGAAGTTTCTTAAATTGCCTGTCAACCTGTTCTTTGACAAATAAGGAAAACAAAGCCTGGAAAAGGGAAGTGACTTGTTGGAGATGACACAGGGAGTCAGGACCAGTTCACTTGGGAGAACACCCAGCTCTGCTCACTCCCACTAGGGTTCTTCTGACTTCAGTCCTTGGCTGTGGTTTCTGAGCCTCTGTCTCTTCCCAAGCCTCCCTGCTTCTTCCATTTAAGCATCTCTACAATCCTGTTTTCTGGCAGGGACACCCACATACCCAACTGTTCTTTGTCATCAGTGCTGGCTGGTTGTGGGGCTCATACTGTGGGAAGTTCTGAGCTCTAGCAGCCAGCAGGCTGCCACAGTGCAGCCTGGCCTCTTGGATATAGGCTGACTCCATTTTGGAACTGAACCAATTAAAACAGGACAGGGAATCTGTCTGTGTGAGTCAATCAGGACAGGACCTGCTGTCCTCAGAGCCAGTGAGACCCCAAGCCCAGGCTCTGCCCTCTTTCCCAGGGAAGACCTCACCCACCAGGAATTATAGTAGCTCTCTGTGTGAACTGGCCCCATTTTAGACTTAAGGATTGAGCTGACCAATGAAAGAAGACATTTATTTTTCCAGGAAAGCTTTGCGATTCTTAGAAAAGAAGCTGACTTCATTTCTATGGTCAGAAGCTGCTGGCTCCTGGCAAATGACAGCTTAATGCCATTTTGTGACTCAATTGTTTCTGATGTATTAGCAAATGACGGGCAAGAAAAATTCAGCCTTCAACAGTCCACTCACTTTCATAAGGAAAGGGAGTTAGGAGGTCCCAGAATCAGAGGTATTGAAATAACACAGAGGGACCTGGAGTTTATATAATTCAGGGGTAAGGCAGAAGGGAGAGCCTTGGCATTTGGAGTCACATTTGGGTTAGAATTTCAATTGAGTGGCCTTGGCGACATATTCAATGTCTTTGATCCTCTGTTTCTTCATCTTCCAAAGAGGTTAGTAAATGTCTTCCTTGTGAGGTTTTATGAGGATTAAATAAAATAATATACTTAAAATGGCTATCACCTAATTAGTGCTCAATGAACTAATTGGCCCAGGTGTCTTCAAATTGCATTTCATTCAATGCACAGGCCTTTCTACCATGGAGGCTTGCTATGAGATATAATTCACAGGTACTGCTTGGTTATTATGACCACAGATTTTTTTAGCCTGGGATTATTGCTGCTTACTTTTAAATCAGGAGTCAGAAAGTATGGATTTGCCTCTTGGCTTTGCCACTAATTTGCTATACTATGACAAGTGGCTGAGTCACAAATTTCCCGGATATTCTAACTTAGAGCTAGAGGTGCCTTAGCAACCATCCAGTTCAGCCACTTGGTTTTACACATCAATGAAATGAGGCTCAAGGAGGGGTAATGTCTTATCTAGGGTCACAAAGAAATAGCTGAAACTGGAAAGAGCCTCTCTTATGAGGCTCTTGTTCACAGAGAGGACTTTTAGATTCTTCATCAACACTGGCATCTTCATGAGTCAGAATTTCAGAACAGGTAAGATGTCTTTGGGGGTCTGGATGCCCCTTTTCCTCAGATCACAGTGTAGAAAACCTCCTATTTCTGGTCCAAGTAGAAATGAGCCAGTTTCAGACCTACCATTGTGGATGTGCCTTCAGATTGGTGATGAGATTCAAAGAATGGCAGGCAACACACATTTTATAATATGGAGTCCAGCTCCAGGATCAACAACTTGAGTTAAAAAAAAAGTTAGGGGGGCAGACTGAACCAATTACAAAAACAAGAAAGGCCTGATCTGCACCTCTCTTTTTCTCTACCCCTGCCTCCAGGGAACTTCATGTCAAGTAAAATAACCAATTTACATTTTAATTAATATCCTTCCCATTGCCCATGTTTTTTCCTTCTCTGATAGTCACCTTTCTCCACTTGGTGTCACATGGGGGTCCTTGCTGTGTCACTCTAACCAGTTTGCTGTACTATCAAATTCTACATCAAGTTGGCTAGTTGGATCATGTTTGAGAGAATTTTTTCTGGAAATGCCAGAAAAGAAAAAAAAACCCCTAACATTATTGAGTAGCTACTATGTGCCATTACTGTTCTAAGCAATTCCACATATGCACAGATTGTTTAATAGCCATGAGTAAACATTCTTTTTTTCAGATGAGGAGGAAACTAAGAAGTTAAGTGACTTGCCTAATGTCACACAACTAGAGAGCAATGGAGGAAGAGTTAGAATCTCATTATTCCTTAGGAGCCATAAGCTCCACCACTTAACTATTTCTGTTTCCTTTGTTCTTGTTATCATTTCACATCAGTGGAATAGTAGAGCCTGCTGTTTGGCCAGCTGAGAACCTGGCAGTAGACACTGCTGCCGCCAAGAGCACTTAATGGCTAAAAAAGGAAATAACTTTCTATATGTGAATTCTGGCCAAATGGTGGCAGTTGCTGAAGTTTGGAAATCCTGACCCATGTGGGCTGTAGGCCTGATGTAATCATTAATTCTGGGAACAGCATATGTAAGAGATAGCCAAAAGCTAAAGAAAACACATTGGCCCTCTTATAGAAAGTAGGAAAGGCCCTGTTTGGGGAGTTAAGGGACTGAGTTCTTGTTCACACGTCTGTCACCAGCTGTCAGTCCTAGAGCCTCTTTGATTTTCTTTACCTTTTATAAACAGAAAATGTAGGCTTTGGAAGAGGGCATAACAGTTTTGAGTACCTTAGATAGTATTTGCTAGTTGTGAGACTTTGCACAAGCTACCTGACCTCTGATCCCAGTTTCTTTCATCTGTAAAATGACATAATACTTCTTTCCTAGTAGAGTTAATATAAGGGCTACAAAATATGGTTGTACAGTGCTTCACATGAGAAAAACACTTATCTTACTGCTATCTGTTGTTACTATTACTTAACTTTCTTTGACCGTTGTCTTCATCTTGTATAAAAAAATGATATCTAGATTTCTTTCCACTCTACTTACTGTATATGAATCTATGACAAGATGGTGGGAATACTAAGGAAAGGTAAGCATTTCAAAAATATAAATTTCATTAATAACTGCGTAGCTACTAATCACCTCTCCCGGGACAATAAAAAAACCTCTCAATATTTTATTGTAATTACAGATCTCCATTTGCCACCCTTCTCATCACTCCTTATAAGTATTTCTTCTTCCAACATTTTAAGGAAAAAAAAGTATTAACGCTAGCATAATTCTCTTTCTCCATTTTGCCTGATCTTTTCCACCTCCTTGGCTTTGAAACAACTGTTAGCAGGGTGTCTCTGAGTGAACCACTCTGTCCTTGACAGAATAAAATAAATTGAAAGAGGAGTTAATTATCTGCCATTGGCTGGAGTAGGAGGGATACTAAAGTGATACTTTGTCTTAGCCATCTGTCTCTCATGCTGTCTCATCTCTGTCTCCTTTTACCTCCATAGTGATCAAGGTTCAGAGGTACAGGTCCCCAAGTGGACTTTAAATTCTGGGAAAGCTGCCCATATTGCCCAACTCAATAGCTGTAGCTATATTGTATACCTGGTCATTTCCCCTGAGGCTGAAGTAGACCTAAACCTAAATCAGGAAAAGACTGAAAATTATAAATGTAAGAATTGCCACAACCACTTACAAACTAACTCCCTATTCTAACCATGACCTCACAAACATCCCTGAGGTAGTCATATTAGGTACAAGTGGCTAGCCTTTGACTGGTAAAAATTTTCAAAAAAGGAACTTTAGGTGATTTAGGTAGTCTAGCACAGTTGTTCAGGCAGCGGCATTGCTGCCAGACTAGACAAGGACTGAGTTTGAAGCCAACTACCTGGCTTTATAGCAATGTGATTTTGCTGAAGTCACCCTCTCTGAGCCCTCTAAAAAGGGGACATGATTAGTCCCTACTTCCTCATGCTTTTGTGAAAATCAAATGAGAAAAAACATATAAAGAAACTTATAAGTGCCTAGTACTTAAAAAGGTCTCAATAAATGTTAGCTTATATTATTACTATTATCACCTAGATTCAAATTCTCTTTTTGTGCAACTCTGGGTGAACTAGAAAATAGAGCTGAGAATCTCCAAAGATAATGAAAATTCCTGAGGTAGCTGAGGACCAATACAACTTTCTCATGTAATTCTCCTTCCATATCCATTTTAGGGAGAAACTATTAAAGTGAGGGGAAATAAAAAATGTACATCAATGATTAAAGTACAGAAGAGTTCTGAGATGATGGTTATATTTGGTGCTTTATAAAACCTCTTTGATGTCTGGCATAGCTTAGCAGCCCAATAAACACTTTCTAAACTGAACTGCACTGACATGGTGCTGTGTCTAAGACATTGTTTAAGTGAGGTTCTTTGGGTCTTTTTACAAAAGAATTCTTGTAATTAGGAAGCAAGTTAACCCTGACCTGTGACACATTCTACTATACAGTGAGCAGAATTACAAGGTGGGACCAGGGGACTGTTATTCTGACTATGAATAACAACCTTTATTGAGAACCAGAGATCTGTTATTGTCCAGAACATGTGTCATTGTCCAGAATTAGATACAGACTCTGTGGAGTGGTCTCAAAATCTAATTTTGACAAACCTTGGTGGTGAGCTCCCCAGTCATCTGGGGGAGGAGGCAAAAAAGGAAGAGTCTATCCTGTGGGAGTCTCTGCTCCAGTCACAACCAGTCCTGCTTGAGGGCTCTCACTGGCAGTAGCTTCTGCCTCCTTGATGTCCTGGCCACCAAAGTCATTTTGCAGGTACCCCTAGGCCATATTCCCAGGGAGGCCCCACTGCTGTCATTAGGTGTTTTGAGTGACCCTAATGCTGTAATTCATCCACTGTTCTGTGGGGGGGTTGTTTGTTTTTGTTTTATTTTAGACACAGGGGAAGGGAGAGAGAGAAAGTGAGAGAAACATCAATGTGTGGTTGCCTCTCTCACACCCCCTGCTGGGGACTTGACCTGGCCCACAACCCAGGCATGTGCCCTGACTGGGAATCAAACTGGCAACCCTTCAGTTTGCAGGCCAGCACTCAATCCACTGAGTCACATCAGCCAGGGCCATTGTTCTATTTTTTTAAAAAGTACATGAATCAATCACCATTTTTAAGGCACAATGTTAAGCACTAGGTCAATAAAAAGGGAGGGGGATTTCAGGGAGAGGAGGCAATGAAGAACAAATAGGGGGCTTGTTTTCAAGGAGCTCAAGGTTGATTTGGAGAGATAATACACAGTCAGTAGAGCAAATAATTCACTTTGTAATACTGATCTGAATTATTTTTTTTTCTTTGATCCCCTCAGCACCCCACCCAGTGCTGGTCACATCAAGGGAGTGTCATAAATATTTGCTTGATTACATAAAAACAGACCCCCAGGCCTTATCACTAAATGGCAGAGTCCTTTCTCAACTGACTCACTGTCCCAGGGTAAGCAGGAGTTTTGAAGTTCCAAAGCAGGAGAGAGAAGAATTGATGGGCTCTGTCCTTAGAGGGATAATGAAGGGAAATTTTCTGGTGTGCACTGACTTGATGAGAAACTCTGGAGTGAAGTCCTGTATATGTAGCCATTAGTCCTTGTTTCTTTGCTATATATGTCAATCATTACCCCCACAAAGTTGTTATAAGGATTCACCATTCAACAATAAAAATTGAATGTCTATGTATCCTGAAGATGTTCAGTTTTCAACAAAACAAATATGGTCTCACTGTATTGGAGTCAACAAAAGAATGTTGGAGAAGTACATTTTGAAATGGGTAAGGTTTTATTTTTTTATTGCTAGACATAAGAAGAAAGATTTGAGCCTCTCTAGGATGACTTTGCAAACTTACCATTAGACCAAACATTTTTTTCAATCATTAAAAAATCAATTATTTTGTACCTAATGATAAAATCTAATGCAATACATATACAAAGTAGAACAGAGCTTTGGACCCTGAGAAGTCTACTACCCAACTGATGGGAAAAGGCTTTAAATATTTGAGAGCAGAAATCATGCTGAGTTTTATTAATTCAATAGCTGTCATTGAGTGCCTAATAGTGTCAGGCTGGGTACTTCTTAGGTATTATTTTCAGTTTCCAGAACAGTGAAAGGCACATAGTAAAGATTCAAAAAAGTACTTGCAGAACTTTTGGAGAACAAGTGTAAGCCAGCATATAACTAAGCATGAAAATGTATCCTTATTCAGAGTTCAGGAGACATCAAAGAGGGCTGAGGTCAATTTGAGAAGACTTCTCCATTGTCTGCTTAGATTTGTGGAGTACTGGGAAGAGGTCCTGGCTAAACTGATGTAAATCTGGATTGCTCTAAATTGATTTTCTTTGGAAACATGGATTGCATAAGAGGCAACAGTGCCAACCTACAGAGGAGCCCTGGATTAGGCTGTGGATACCAGAATTTTATTTCTAGCCACAGAATACATGAAGTAAGGTTACAAAAATGATTCATGCTCACTATACACAAAACTCTTCCTTTGGCCTTTTCCCTCTTATCCAAGTACCATATCCTGTTACCAATAAATTCCCTGGTGATTCCTCTAAAATTTTTGCTTTGTCCCAGGATATGACAGAATGGACGTTGAAGATTTTAGATTGAAAAAACTTCAGAGTTGGGATACTCTTGTCCAGTTTCTAGGAACCATCACCTTTTGCCTTAGGGATTTCAGAACTTGTATCAGTTACAAAGAGCTGCACAATTAAATTGTCCAGAGCTCACTGGAGGGACCTGATCTAAAGTAGCCCTTCTCAACCTCCTAAACTAGAGTTAGCCTTCTGCCATATAGTCCTGTAGTGACTTGCATTTCCTAATATTAACACATCATGTTTTATTGCAATTATGTGTTTAATTTCTACCCTTAATTAAGGGAAATAAAAGCAGTTAAGCTCAGAAAAGGGAAGGAGTCCTTGTTTGTCTTTTTAACTGCTGCATCTTCAGTGCCTTGCATAATGCCTGGCACCTGGTAACAACACAATTGAACCTGTTAAATAAATGAATGAAAGGGAAGAATCATATTGAGATCATTGAGGTAGAGGGAACACGAGGAGTCAAGGTAAAAAAGTGAGAAATTGTGGACCATGTACAGTATATGTATATAGGTAATTGTGTAGCTTTAAGTAGTATGTAAGAGCAACAGTGGAAAAAGAGGGTGAGGATATGCTGTGGAAGGTCTCAAGTACAAGTTAAAAAGTTTGGACTTTATAAGCTGTGGGAAGCCAGTGAAGTCTGAAGATAATGCAGTAAGATATATTACCATTGTATTTGATAGAATCCATTCATAGCATTGGCAGTTTCCTTTGCACCTCCGAACACACTTCCTGCCAGGAAATGGATAACAATCTATAAAGCATTTAAATGCTATACACCCAATAAACTCAATGAGTATCTAATCTACAAGTTTCTTTGGCTAAAGTTATGGGGGTGGCCCAAAAGGACTCACTGGGAAACTAACTTCAGGCAGGGACCTTTCATATTATAAACTGAGCACTGGTATATGCTAGCTATTTCAAGTTTCTCTGACCTTGCCTGAGTCATTCAGGAAGTCACAAATGAGAGGTCTTTCACCCTATTTGCTGCCATCAAGACCTGATG
>CM052551.1:19923538-19940198 GCA_028533065.1 Trachops cirrhosus | reverse complement strand
TTTCTATTTCCTTTTTCATGTTGATATAGTTTACAGTGAGTTCATTGTAGTTTCCCTGTTGTATCTAGTAACTCATTGAGAGTTTGTGGAACTTCCTGGTAATCATTGCTTTCAACTCAGAATCTGATAGTTGAGTTGCCTCTATTTCATTTAGCATTCTTTCTGGGCCTTCCTCCTTTCCCTTCATTTGGGGATTGTTTCTTTTTCTTCTCATTATTTGTGAGACTCTTCTTGTTAGTCTCAGTTTCTTAAATTGATCTCTTGTGGCTCCCTGGGTTTATGGTGTGTACTTCTGTGGTAGAATACCTGTGAGATTCAGTGGTGCAGTCTCTTTTGGGTATCCAGGTGTTCACAGTTTCCACCTACTCTTTTTTTGTGATCAGTTGGAGGAGTAAGGCAAAATGGTTTAAGGCAGCAAGAGAGGACTCTATGATATTTACAGTAGCAGTCAGTATAGAGGAGATAGGAGATCCTTTGGCTATGTATAGTGTTAATTGTGATCTTCCACCCCACTAGCCACTTTTTAGAAAGGATGTAAAGATAAGACTCTTGTTGGGAAGGAAAGGATTGTTAGTTGACTCTAGAAAGCAGTGAGGATATGGGAAGTCAGATTCTGAGGTATGGTGAGAGTAAAGAGTAGTAAGTAGGTGAAGTGTGTGAGAGAATAGAGTTAACCACTACAGTAATAGAGATCAGGAAACTGTGAAGTGTGCTAAGATTTGGGATGGGTGTTATGAAGTATTTACAATTATATGGAATAGCTATTGTTTACAGTAATATTAGAGCAACAATCATGTGACAGAATCTATGAAATCTAGATAACAAGAATAAAGTGTATTGAGCCTTGTACTCCAGAATAGAGCATATTGTACTAATGGAACACAAATGAAAGACAGTAAATTAGCAATACACTATGAATGAGATAATAGGGGAAACCTATCAACTGATACAATATAACCAGCCAAGAAAAGAAGACTATACAGAAAGAACAGGAATACCAAAATACTATTAAAATAAAAGGTATAAGAATAATGAAATAATGATAATACAATTATGCAATTACTTGCAGGTTCAAAAAAAAAAAACCAAAGCAGTAGATGGAAGGAAGAAGAAGAGATAAATTTGGAAAGCAAGGGAGAAGGGTCAACACTAGGATGACAGAAAGAGAAGCATAAAGAATTGATAGATCTAAAAATAATAAGAAGTAGAAGATAAAATGTTACTTTAAAAATAATTTAAAAAGAAACAAAAAAACAATCAAAGAAAAAAAAAACAAAAAACACCTATTGTTGGTTTCAGACTGGCGAAACCAGTTTTTCTAGCTGGCTTCAGCAGGCTGAGGGGCAACCGGAGACAGTTTTTCTCTGTTCCAGTTCAGAACTCAGCCTCTGTCTTACCATTCCTAGGGTAGACGGTGTTCTCCCCAGAGCCGATCTGGTGCCTCTCTGATGGGTTCTGGGTGTGGGGTCTGGGTGTTCCTAAGCACTATCTTGGGAGTTCACCGCCGGTGGTTCCGATATCCCTCAGAGCACCTGCGCCTTTTCTGGGTTCACAGGTGTGCACTCTGTGGATCCCGAGGGGTGCCCACTTCTCCCAAATTCATGGCCTGGGCACCATAGGTCCCAGGGAATGCCTGCGCCGTTTCCTTTTTCACAGCTGTGGTTCCGGGTCTTCCACAAAACCACACTCTCTGCAGGTTGGGGTCGCAGGCGCACAGGCGGGTGCCCTTGTTGCCACAGGCTGGGGTGCACACTCTCACCAGAGAGTGGGTACTCACAGACCCTGTGTGGGTGCCTCTCCGTCCTCACTCCCCTCTCTGTGCCCTCCAGTATACCAGCCTCCCCTGGTGCTGTTCAGTCCTTCTGTTTTTTGTTTTTAAATTGGTTGTTATCCTTGTTTTGGTTGTGCAAGGAAGTGATGCATTTCTATCTATACCTCTATCGTGGCCTGCTTTTTAGGTGACATTAGTTAACATTTAGTTGCATTTTCTTAACATATTAGTATGAATCAGTGGAATCCCAGAGCAGGACTGGATCTTCCAGACTTTTGCAAAAACATCCTTCTCTTTCTAACTTCCCTATTTTCAGGAGTCTTGGTGCCTGTCTTCTGCTGAGCCAAGATGGGAGACTGGAGTTTCCTGGGAGAGTTCCTGGAAGAAGTACACAAGCACTCCACAGTGATAGGCAAAGTCTGGCTCACCGTACTCTTCATCTTCCGCATGCTGGTGCTGGGTGCAGCTGCAGAGTCTTCCTGGGGGGATGAGCAGGCTGACTTTCAGTGTGACACGATTCAACCCGGTTGCGAGAATGTCTGCTATGACCAAGCCTTCCCCATTTCCCACATTCGCTATTGGGTGCTGCAGATCATCTTCGTCTCCACACCGTCGCTGGTGTACATGGGCCATGCCGTGCACCATGTGCGGATGGAGGAGAAGCGGAGGCTACGGGAGGCTAAGAGGGCCAAAGAAGTACAGAGCCCTGGCTCTTATGGGTACCCAGTGGTGGAGAAGACAGAGCTGTCCTGCTGGGAGGAAGTGAGTGGCAAAATTATCCTCCAGGGCACTCTGCTCAACACATATGTCTTCAGCATCCTGATCCGTACCACAATGGAGGTGGCCTTCATCGTGGGCCAGTACCTCCTCTACGGGATCTTCCTGGACACCCTGCACGTCTGCCGCAGGAGTCCGTGCCCCCACCCTGTCAACTGTTATGTATCCCGGCCCACGGAGAAGAATGTCTTCATTGTCTTTATGCTGGCTGTAGCCGTGCTGTCCCTCTTCCTCAGTCTGGCTGAACTCTACCACCTGGGCTGGAAGAAGATCAGACAGCAATTTGCCAAGTCAAGGCAGGGCATGGCTGAATATCAGCCTCCTGGTCCTTCTACTGGCATAGTCCAGAGCTGTACACCTCCCCCTGACTTCAGTCAATGCCTGGAGAATAGTCCTGGGGAGAAATTCTTTAATCCTTTCAATAACAAGATGGCCTCCCAGCAAAACACAGACAACCTGGCCACTGAACAGGTACGAGGCCAGGAGCAGATTCCTGGGGAAGGTTTCATTCACATCCAGTATGCCCAGAAGCCTGAGGTACCCAATGGAATCTCCCCAGGTCACCACCTCCCCAAAGGCTATCAGAGAGACAAGCGCCGACTCAGCAAGGCCAGCAGCAAGACCAGCAGTAAGGCCAGGTCAGATGACCTATTTGTGTGACCATCCAATGTGAGGGAACCAGGACCAGCTGGGAATGAAAAAAGCTCAGAAAGGGAAGCTATGTCCCTTCCAACCCCACCTCTCTCATTCTCATCACTGCTCTGCTCCTTTTAGCATTGCTCATTTATTACACGAGGTATAAGTAAGGCTCTGTGAGTCAGAGACATTTTACCCACCAAAGCTGCTGTCTTCCCCATCTTCTACCCAGTATACTTAGTGAAGACTTTCAGATTACTCATTGAGCAGGGTAGAGTAAGGGATGGGAACCATGGAAATATCTGGCCTGGGAAGGATAGGATAATTCTCTATATACCACATACCATATGGGTTCTCTGAGTCCCTATGGCTTCCTTGACCTGATTACCCTTCTTCCTGGAAGGAAGACCCCAAGGTTCCTAGTCAATAAAGAGCATGAATCAAGGAACTTGCATGAGATGTGCTCTTGAATCTGTTGTCTCCATGGGCCAAACCTTGAAAGGTTGGTGAGATTGACTCGGGCTGCCCTTGGCTGCCTCTCCCTCTACCCAGTCTTACTTAAAAACATGTCCTTGGAACTTTACCAGCAGCCTCAACTTTACAAGTGCCTTGGTATGTATGTCTGGCAAATGTTCCACCTTGGTGATACTACAACATATCCTTCTGTCATGGTATACAAACCAATCTAGGAGGGTACAAGCTCCCCTAGGGAGCCATTGTACACAGACTCCACTGAAATTCCTGCCATGATCTGTCAACCTGTAGCTTTTTATAGTTCAACCTGATGATAGAAACCATTCCTTCCCTTCCTCCCTTGATTGTTTACCCAGTACTCCCCCAAAGACCTTATTGATCAGGATACCCAAGAAGCTGTCATCTTCTCTCAGATCCTGACCAGATCACCAGCCAGAGAGGACAGTGGAATTTCCCCAGGTCTTATTAAAACAAAGAGGACATTGTGTTTCTCAGAAGCCCCTTGGGAAAAAATAATTGTGCTGTGAAGATGAAAATTAAAGGGAGAAAAAATACTGGAAAATGACTTTTACCTCTTATTTATTTCCCTTGCTGATCACCTGATGTGGACCCCGGCTTGTGGGGTCTGCAACATTGTGGATGGGGGAGAGACATGCACACGGTCTACCAAGTCCTGTGGAGGAAAAAGGTGGGTGGCTTCGTTCTCAAGGGGAGCGAAAAGCTGTGGCCTCTGCCATGACAGTCCTTTATTTCTTTTTCTCCGCACATTACATGATGGTCCTCATTTACTATGCTCAGGTTCGATTTAGGTGGTTACCTTTTACAGGAAACAAAAGAGCCAATGCCACTAATCACATCACAGAAGAGGGATATTTGCAAATGAAAAGGGAAAAGTAGTTGAATTGGTTATACTCATCCTTGGAAGGTTTAGCATGGATTTTAGGAAGTTACTTTCCAGTAAATGTTTGCTGCAAATCAGGGTGAGGAAGTTTTTAGTAAAAGCAAGACTCAAAGCAGCCTAGGTACATTGCAGGCCTGATTCCCCATGGGAGAACCTATATGTGGGTGTGGGTCCTGTGCATCTCCGAGTGGGAGCTGGGTCCATGCCATGCAGAATGGTTTCCTACAATTGCCAACTTAGAAAACCAAGAGGTATAATAACAGCTATGGAGGCCCCCAGATATCTCTCTCCCTGGAAGATTTAGTGGGGGCACAGAAGTACTGGGGAATCTCCAGCTCTCTTGACAGGGTTCTTATTTAAGAGCACAGAAATTCCTGTGTCTCCCTGGTGCTCCTAATGAGACTGTCAGGTGGAGACTTCAGAAAGGCCCTGGTTTTCCCAAGGACTGACCTTGTTTCTCTAGTCAATTCATCTATAATGGGTTGCAATTTTGGGTGAAAGTAAAGGATGCTCAGTATTGGATACTGAGATATATAGGGAAATAATTACTTTTTAAAATGTGTGTGTGTGCCCACTGGTAGGGTGGGTAAAGGGGAAAGGAGGCCTGAAATAAGGAAAGGAAACCTTATAGAAACTTACGTCTTTCTGCCCTCCCCTCCAGATGCCTTGCAGAGGGACTGAGTCTCACTGTTTGTGTCATCAACTTAAATGGATAGGCATAGGAGGTTGGGACAGAGGAAGGTGAAGGCTCAGAAGGAGGCTGAGCCTTTAGACCACCTGCCCATCTCCTGGTCCCTCTGCTAATATTTGGATGGTACTGATGGGAAGAGAGAAGGATGAGTGTAGAGAGGTGGAAGGAACTGACTGGGATGCCATCTAGCGAAGAGTGATGGGTCATGCCAGATCCCTAGAGGAGACACCCTTTTATCTATTGTCTGTCACCAGCATTAATACTCTCCAAAACAAAACAAAAAAGACTGTCTTCCATCTCTGAAATCTGTTTTGTAAAATGAGTGTTCTTGAATGAGAAATGCTATGAGTTCAGTTTTTGATGCTGAGGCTTTCAGGAAGGAAAAAAGAATTATGTGTAGTTTTTTTCTTAATAAAGTCTGGCCCTACCTTTATCTCTCCTTGTGTGTCTTCCATACTGAGACTATAAGAGAAGGATGGAAGATTTGGTTGGGGAGGGAAGCACATGGACCTTCTCATCAGTCAGTCAGTAAGGCAAAGAATTTTAGAATCAGACATGCAAGTGTTAAAATTCCAGATGCTGATTTACAGCTGGATTCCAGCAAGTTCTTTAATCTCTGAGCCTTGGTTTTCCCATCTATAAACTAAACCTAGTAATATTACCTCATAAAGTTGTTAAATGAAAGCTATAAAAATTCAGCAAAGTGCCTGGGGAATAACTTTGTCATTAAATGGTAATTGTTGTTGCTATTATTATCTTTAAATTTTTATTATTATATTGAATATATAGTATTTAAAAATCTGGTGTGTTGAGGGATGATTCCAGAACTTCTCTTTGTGGAGCTCACAATCTACCTAAGGTGATCAAGTTAACTCACATAGAGAAAACAATTAGAATAGAATTAAATGGGAATTCATTTATAATGTTATTAATTCTAAGAACCATATGCCTCCATAAATGATACATATGAAAAAAGTGCATAGAAGAGAAGAGACCTTACCTGGGTCTTAAAGAGTAGCTAAGGCTTTAGAAAATTAGATACCTCAAGGATGACTCTGTGAAATAGGTCTTGGTATCCCCATTTTACAGACATGGAAACTGAGGTTTAAGATTTGAGTAGGGCAGCTTTTCACTGGCCTCTCTGATTGTGATCACATCTTTCTGAAAGAGGAGAAATGATTCTTGCTCCAAACAAAAGGTCAAAGGACCACCCTGCCCTTAACCAACAAATGGGAGCCATTTCCTAGAGAAATATATAAAGGATGGGAAAAACAAATGGAAGTATTATCTGAACTATCAATCAGTCTTGTTTATCAGGGAAGGAAACCTTTTTTAGAGAGCTTGCAGAGAGATCGTGGAACACAACTGCAACACCTGTGTTGAGACTCAGGGGTGTGTGTGGCATCTGTTCAAGCGTAAGGTGCTCAGCCCAGAGGTGCCTGAGGAGTACAACTGGAAAAAGCATCTGGAATCCATTTTTCCCCTAGAAAAAAAGAAGTGTATCTCATGGTTTAATAAACACAGCTATCAACATTTAACAGTTTTTGTTACACGCAGACTGTAGAAGCTCAGAGACTCCTTTTATAGTAAGAATTCAAACTCATGCATCTTCTCTCATTTTCTCTTCCTTTACCCCTCTAAAGGTTCACCACCAAAGACAGTAAGCTGGATACTAACATAGTGAGCAATCTCTAAGTTGCAGACTCCTGCAGACCCTTTTCCTTAATTCCCTTCCTCCAGTGCCAGATAAGACCAGAATTTCTATGCTAGTGTTTCATTCCTATGACTAAAGTGTTGAAGTGGTTAAAATACTAATAACACTTCTATAAAGAATCATAATATGAGTGAGTTTCATATTTCTTTTTAATAGCAAATCTTGATAACAGAAAAAACAAAAGAGCAAAGGCACTAGGCACCTTGCAGGTATTTTGAAGGACTGTTTTCATGGATGTGGAGATGAAGAAAACAGCAAGGCTGGAGGGAGCTGCTAAAGATAAGTTGCCCATTTCCTAATCCTCAGTAGATGCTGGAAGCCTGCACAGTTGGTCTACATACTGGTCCTTAACAATAGCTGAATTTACAAATAATAAGTAAATAGAAAAAGATGAGTAGTTTTTACTTTTGTTGGTCACTTGATAGTCAACAGAAATGAGTATGGTCTATAGTTTTTTTTATTATTGTTTCAATTGGAAAAGAGAAACAGTTTCATTTGACAAACATTTATTGAGCACTACTTCAGGCTAGGAACTATATTAGGCTTTAAGAATACAATTTTATAAAATTGAAGTGCACTCTGGCCTGCGGGGTCTGTGTGTTATGGCTACAACAAACAAATTTACACAGACTACAGAAGTCCTGTGGAGAAAAAGGGACAGCATGGCCACTCTCGAAGTGAGAGAGAGGGCCCCAACCACTGCCTGGACAGGTTCTTATTGCTTTTCTTGGTACATTACATAGAGGATGGTCCTCATTTACTATGCACAGGTTTACTGTAGGTGATTACCATTTATAGCTAACAAAGGAAAGAATGTTGCTAATTACTTCAAAGAGAAGGATGTTGCAGATCAAGGGGGAAAATGGTTGAACTGGTTACACCCCATACTTGGGAGGTTTAGCACAGATGTTAGGAAGTTACTTTAAAGATAAACATTTGCTGCCTCAATTCAGGGTGAGGGAGTTTTAGCAAAAAGCAAGCTTCATAGCAGCCTAGGTACAATGCAGGCCTGATTCCCCACAGAAAACTGATCTGTGGGCTCAGTTTCTGTGTGCAGACTCACTCCCCACTGGTTTTCCAAGTCAGGGGCTGGGCTACATTCGCCATGCCACTCAGATAGGTTCCCTGTATAAAATGATATGGTTCCTGACTTCTGGAGCTTACAGTATTGTGGGGAAGACACACTACCCCAAGTAAACAAACAAGATAATTACACATTGTGGTAAGTGTCAAGAAGGAACAGGTGAAGGGGCAGCAAAGGCAAGGGAGGAAACTTTTTCCTGTAGAGTGGGTGGAAAGTCCTTCCTGAGGAGATACCATTGATGCTGAGATCTGATTGCTGAGAAGAAATCAGGCACTGATGAGTAGAAGAACCCAGGTGGGGAAACTCAAATTCCTTCCAGAAAACCCCAGAATACAGTTGTCCCTGACCTCAGTCTGGTCCAACATTTTTGAAAGACACAAAATTCAAGCAGCACCTAAAACAACACTGCTTGTCACCAACTGTTACAAAACATGCATACTTCTTTCAGTCAAAGCCTTAAGGGATAGAGAAATATTTTTATTCTAAGAAGCAAAAGGAGTATATAAAAGGCCTTAATTTAAAATAGTACACATTATATGTTAAGATTCTAAAAAGCCCTATTTGATGTTGTAACTACCCTTTTCACTAGTATGTATTCTTGTAACATGCCTGGGGTCTTCTAAACTAGGCCTGTTCCCTAGAGAACAGGCTGATAGGCAGAAGACTATATCCAAATGAGCTGAGAAAGAGCCATCAGGGTGTGGTCCAAGAAACCCTTGGTGTCAGAGGGGCCAAAACAGCAAGAAGTCAAGAGCACAGAGAAAGGAGAAAGAAGGGTAAGGGGAGCACATTCTTCCAGACAATTCCTTCCAGAAATTTTGGGAAGCTGGGTCACAGAAGTTGTGCAAACACATGTAGGCAGGTACTGTAAGAGATATCTCTCAGCAGGAGATAGGGTCACAGCCACTGATCTGTTTTTGGAGCAAGACCTCCAGATTCAGAAGAGGGAGTCCGACATGGACAAAGCAGAACTTCAACCTAGGGCTGGGTTACTAGCCAGGGCCCCAGGATGAAGTCTTAGACAGAGTGCAAAGTGGAGAACCCATTATCAGAATTACAGTGAGGTGCTGATGAATTATTGCCAGTAATATACAGGGTCAGGCACAAATAGCTCCCCTTTTTATTACATAAAAATCTTTTATTACAAAATCATAAGTATATAATTCTGCAACATAACAATATCACACTCAAGCATACCATATGACATTTTAGATGAAATGTTCAAATTGCTGTCCATTTTGTGCAAGACATTCACATACCCTACCAACCACACTCAAAGGCATTACTTCTGCTGGACTCTGTATATGATGTTAATTGATGTCATCAAAGCTCTAAACCAAAGGAATGACCAATTAGGAGACTTCCAGGCACCTCATCAAGCATGGTGGTGCGTAGGAAGATGATTTTTGGTGTGGAACCTAATACTGCTTTGAAATCACCCCAGTTAGCACGTATCTCCTTCACCTACATGTAACCCTGGGAGGTCATGGCTTGGAAACAAGGCTCAAGTCCCCTCTGTCCCTTCAACCTGGCTGACTTTCCCATTACTCTGATTCAATTGGATGGGGCACATTTACTTTCTAACAAGGGCTTCCTCAGAGAGAAACTGAAAGCCCTGCCTGAACCTGGTGAGGAGAGCTTGTGGCCCTGGGCACTGCAGCCTGGTCAACACTAAATCCTCTCAGGCTGCTGTTCAACCAACAGCAGGCATTCAGGGCATGGTAAAAAGGTGTTTCATGTCTTTCTGGGACTCTTGTTTAAATGGATTGAAGTATAACTTGGAGGGGTTTAGACTTACAAATGCTTGAGGTAAAATTACACATATGGAAATCAACTTAAGAACCTGTATAGGATGTTGTTGGCTGGGGAAAAGTGAATTTTAAAAGCCTCATATTTTGGTAATAATTATGAAACACACTTTCATTTGTTAAGTGCTGTTTTCTAGGTGGTTTACTAAGAGATTTTATTTTTAAAGAGATTTCATACTCTCAGTAATCCAATGAGGACATGTCATCCCAATTTACAGAAAAGGAAACAAAAGATTCAGTAACCTGCACAACTAGTAGGTGGTAGAACTGGGATTCAAACACCATTGCGCTGTCCATAGCAGGATTTTCTTAAGTGCTTTTCATATATTGTTAAAAGGCAAGATACAAAATTGTATGTACACCATGGTGACAATGTGTAAAAACAGGTATTATAAGAACAGAGACCTGAAAGGAACAAATAAAAATAAAAACAGTTGTGTCAGTATTGTGGATCTTTGGGAGTGCTTTAATTCTCCTTATTTTTAAAACTATTTTAATGTTTTGTTGTAATTAAACATTTTAAAATATATTTATATTCAACCTTTGGGCTAAATTTGTTGTTCCTCTGGGGTGGCTGCCAGGAGCTGCCTCTCTTCATTTCTGCAGTACTTATGCCTGGGAAAATTTTTCTGTGTTTGGGCTTTGACTGCCACCCTTAAATAGAATAAGATTAGCAAGAGGCACCCACACTGGGGTCTGGGCTGTTGACTGTGTGACTGTGGATGGTCTGCCAGCTGTGCTCTGGAAATGGCTGAGCACTGGAGTGAGTGTGGTAGGCACAACCCTCACCCATAAGCTCTTGTGCACCCTCAAAGTGGTGAGTGTGGAGGGTACCCAGTCCATGTCAGGTCACAACCATGGGCCAGGCACTGGATGGTTTGGGAGGATATCAGTAAGAAAAAAACCTGCCCTTAGATGCTCAGATCTGGTAGGAGAGGAGAACAATGCCATATTACAAAGGAGAAGCTCAGTGTGGTAAGAGAGAGAAAAACAATGCTAAAGGTTTTCAGAACAAGGACCCAGGGATGGGGAAAGCTCAGGAAAAACTTCATAGAGTAGATGCCATCTGAAATTGGCTGTGAAAGATGAATTATATTTTATTATGTAGAGAGAAGACTTTCTAATGAGAGTAAATAGCATGGATTCCAACAAAAAAGCACTAGTAATAGGACCCTGTTGTATGTTCAGGACCTGGGAGGAAATTAGAGGGGAATCCTGAGGGGGAGATGAGGCATAGAGGTGGGAAGCACACATTTGAAGGATTTTTGAAAGTGTGCCTTTCCCTCCGTAGGTGGTAAGGAACTTTTGAGTGTCTTTGGGCACCTGGGGAGTGGGGTGCCCAATGCTACACTTGAAGTTGACTAAAGGCAGCAGCAGTCAATGCAGAGGGAAGACCATGGAGGCTGAGAGGCCATGAGGCTCCATTTTGAACTAGGGATAAAGTGAGGGAACACAGACAGGGCTTTATCTGTTGTGACTTGGTGATTGATTGGTTAGGTATGGGGTGGGAATGTGGTAAGAGAATGAAGTCAGGAACAACTAAGAAGTTTCAAATCTCTGTGACCATTCATTTATTCAACAAAATTGATTTCATATATTTATTTAATTAAAAAAAATTGTGTGGGCCTGCTCTATGCCTTGCATAGTGCCAGGACCTGGGAATTCAGAGAATTCTGTGGTAACACATTGATTATTATGCAGTAGAGGGGTAATAGGCATATTAGATCCCTTTCATGCATCACTTTACATACTCTAAGCCTTACCTGCCTCTTGTTCCAGCTGCCTGTGGTTGTGGACCAACTTCACACAGGTGCATCTCACCTCCCTTTAGGGTTTTCTTATGGACTCAGTGGTGGAGCACTCCTTAGCACCTATACCAATACATGAACAACCTAGAAGTGTGGGGTAATCAATGCAACATAGGACAAACCTCTGGCCAGTGGGAGACAGAAGCTCTTTCTCCTCCCCTACCCCACTACCCTTGTGATTCCAAGACATGGTTGATAGGACTTCTCCAGGGTGCAGTCTCACTTAGCAGTATTGAGCTTGATAACACACCCTCCTATTGGCTCTGTCTCATTCTCTGCCTCTCTCCCCTTGCTCTCCACTCTTGTCTCTGAAACAGTACACACAAAATATTAGCACATCAGCCTCTTCCTCAGGTCTGCTTCTTGAAGAATCCAGGCTAAACCAATGATTCATTTTGTAATCTAGCTGTCCTCACTCTACTCAGAATTGTGTAGCATTCAAACCAAACCTGGAACATCCAGGTTAATAGCAATACTTCCTTTATGGAACAAGTATAGGAGTGTAGTAAAAAATTCTGACATTTGATAGTTTCTGTTCAACATTTATAGGAATTCCAGAGTTTCTCATGTTAGTTTGTCTGCCTGGATAGATCTTTACCTCCAAGATCCTGGAATTCATGGCATTTAGAATAATGTTGAGCAGGCAGAAAATGCTGGAAAACTGCAAGTTGAACTGAAGTTGTTTTCTTTTATTTCTCTGGATTCCACATTGTCTTCTGCTGCCTCACTTTATCTATGAACTAATTTCCAAAAGGGCATTTCCTTCCCTTCCTCATCATATTGCTTATTCATGGTGAAATAGCACAGATGGAAACTCCCAAAGAGCATGAATGTGACCATACTCCAACAAATACTGTGTGATTATACAAAGATATATAAGTGCAGTTCTACCTAGGAAATAGCCAGGCTGGTTGCCGCTATCATGCCCCTATGTCCTGCTTTCCAGGACATCCCTGCTCTCCCATTCCCCCTCCAACAAACCATGACAGTTCTCCCCCCACTTTTGTTCAAAGTTTTAGTGGGAAATGACGTTAAAGTTTAGAAAGAAATTATTCTCTGCTCCCCAGTTAATTGAGGACTTCACTGTCACCAACTTGTCTCTCTTCTTCCCCATCCCTAAAATAGTTTTGAGTGTGGGAAAATAAACAACTAGTACACACATACACGTGCACACATACATTGGACTTCTATTTTAATATTTGTAGCAGCCCTTAACCCTAAGGGCTCTCTGGGAGTTGGAAGCAGCCAGAGCGATTGTGACCTTTCTTGGACTCCTGTGTCAGGCTCAGGTGGAGATGGTGTGTGTAGAAGTGTTGAGTTCAGGACAGCAGGGGCACTTCAGCTGGGTTGAAACAGTGAAAGGTGCCCTCAGATAGCTGGGGTTGGGAACTGTCAGGGCGTGAATAGAGCTGCTCAGATGGCAGCTAAGCTTTGCATAAGAAATATCTCTGGCTTTTTAAACACACATTCTTTCTGCTTCCTTCTCCTGGCACCCACTTAGACCCTGCCATTCCAACTCCTCTGCTCACACCTTCCAATACTTTCCATCCACTCTGTTGATTTTCCCTTGCCACCCAGCAGAACACTGGATCGTGGGAAACTGGGTTCACGTGCCATAATTGTCTTCCCAACTAAACCCTGGGACACTGTAGAATACATCTGACATTTTTTTCTGTCATCCTCCATCCCTACCACGTAAATCATAGGATTTTAGAATGGGAAGGAGATCTTAGCAATCAAATATTACTATTATTTTTCAGGAAACTGAGAATCAAGAGTTCTCAGTGCTGAGCATGCATCCAGCCCAACCTCCTAATTGTTGCTCTGACCTTCTCTCCACTGCCTGCCAGTGGTCATCATCTGCTCCTGAGCACTTCCATTGACAAAGCAGTAGAGTGCTTGGGTTTATTCCTCCTAGTTTCACAGACTGGGGCTCAGAGCCCAGCTTTCTATTAACATAACTTCTTTGAGTTCTTGTTTCTCATCTGCAAAATGGTATAGTAATATCTAACTCATTGGAGTTCTATGAAGAGTAAATTAAGTAAACAAAGTCTAGTATTAAGTGATTACTTAGTAAATGTTAACTATTATTATGCCATTTCCCAAAAGAGCCCAGATTATCTTCAGATAGCTCTGTTGGAAAATTCTAGCTTTCTTTTAGTTGAAATCTTCATTCCTAGAGTTTGTATGAATTGTCAAAAAATTCACCCAGTGACTTAGAATTAGTGGCAGATCTCTCCACAGCCAGACATCTCTGAAATAAGTGCTGCACAAATGAAAAGGTAACCAGTCTACCAAAATAAACTGCTATTATCATTATTTACATTTTAGAAGCTGAGACAAAAAAAAGTGACATTCACTAGCCTGAGAGCTAGTTAGTAAGAGACTGTTTACAACTAACTATATGTGTCTTCTCTAGTCTGGTGCTCTGTCACATTAGTCTGGCTTTAATGAGCCTCTCTTTTTTCCTTCTTTAGCAGATCAGAGGAGTTATTTGTAGATGCAGATAGACAGCAGAGTGCTATCAAATCCTGCCCATCTCCCCTGCTCATACCTTCTCATGCTAAGGAGTTGGTTAAAGGATAGGAATCGTTTTGACCTGCCAGGGTATTGGAGAGACAAGGTTGGTCCTTCAGTTCTATAAGGAGTCTTGCATCAAAATCTGTAAGCACATTTTGCTTTCAGCGAGCCTATTCTGTAGGGACGATCCAAAGCATGGGGTACTCAAGTGGTAGCATCCTGGGGGCCTGAGGACAGGATGAACACTCTGAGCACCTAAGAGGATTGTTGGAAAGTTATTTTAACAGGAGTTTACCAATTTTATGTCAATGAGGTGGACTGAACACAGGCTGAATCTCACACTTTCATTCCACATCAGATGTAATAAATAGAACATTTAAAATTTTGTTCATACATAAAACAATAGAAAAAGAAGTCTTTGTGGACCAGAAATAAAACTGCTACCCTACAGAAAAAAGAAAATATACAGAGCAAACCCAGAGTCATAGAAAAGGATTGGAGCCTCGTGATCCACAGCTGAAGGAAATATGTAAATATCATCAATGCCTCATTTTCAATGCCCAAGCAAGGACAGAGACCACCAGAGCTCTTGTTAGGAGCTCCATCATTTTTTTAATATATAAAAGATTTTATTTATTTATTTTTAGAGATAGGGAAGGAAGGGAGAAAGAGAGGGAAACATCACTGTTTGGTTGCTTTTTGAGCGCCCCCTATAGGGGACTCAGCCCACAGCCTAGGCATATACCCTGACTGGGAATTGAACGGTGACCCTTTGGTTCACAGGTCTGTGCTCCATCCACTGAGCTACAACAGCTGGGGCAGGAGCTCCATTATTGACAAGGGGTCTGAAACAGATCTGTGAGCAAACTGATACCGAAAATAGAAAGTTGAAATAACTTTACGCTCTCTCCTGGAGGTGCCTACCAATGACTAAGAAAGAAAAGTCACACTCATAATACTCAGGCATAAATCTTTATCATGAGGTCAGAGCTCAGTAGTATTCTATTTTCTCAGAGCATGAGTCTTGAGCCAAGGCTCAAATAAAAGACCTATATTGGTGTAGTGCACTGAAATTGTAAAACTGCTCCACAGAGAGGACACCATAATCCAAGAGTGAATGTGGGACAAAATGTCATAAAATGGGCAATGAAAAACATTGACTGTGGTGATGAATATACAGGTGATTGTTCTAAAAGCCATTGAATTATATGATTTAAATGGGTGAATTATGTGGTAGATGATTTATATCTCAATAAAGCTGTTGAAAATGACAAAGGGGGACCGGCGGGAATATGGCGGCGTGGTAGGAAGGAGCAGATTTTGCATCTCCCACACCTGGGGGGGGGAAATAATCGCCAATCGGAAATCAAAAATTGCAGCGGACATTGAAAAACCTGAGGGTAAGGAGACTACATGGATCAGCAAGGGGAACAGGGGGGTTGTGGCTCCAGACCTGGCACCGTGCCTGGGTCAGCCGTGGGGCGCCTGGGAGAGAGCTGGGTCATCCGCTCCCTCCCTAGCCAAACAAAGACTGAGCAGCACCCGGGGAGCCCAGTTTACCAGATGGCACAGAGAGAGGAGTGAGGACAAAGAGGCACCCACACAGGGTCTGTAAGCACCTACGCAAAGCCCTGGGGAAGGTGCGCACCTCACCCACTGCATTCAAAGGCATCGCCTCTATGCCTGCACCTCCAAGCAGGAGAGAGAGCGTGGTTTGGTGAAAATCTCAGAAACCACAGCATTGAAAAAATAAAAAGGCACTGGTGCTTCCCAGGACCTACAATACTCAAGCTGTGAATTGGGGGCAAGTGGATGCCCTTTGGGATCCAGAAAGCGAGAACCCAGAAGAGGGGCTGGCGCTCCTCAGGACATCGGAGCACACTGCAGTGAACTCCCAAGCTCTCACATAATTGTACCCAGCCCCCACACAGGGGTCCCTTCCAGGAGATATCAGACCAGCTGGGGGAGAAGGAGCGCGCCTGCACTAAGAACTCAGTCAGAGGTTGACTGAGTCCTGAAAGGGGAACAGAGAAAACCTGTCTCCAGTAACCCCTCAGGGGGTGAAAGCCAGCTGGAAAACCGGTTGGGGCAGTCTGAAATCAATAATAGGTGTATGTGTTTGTGTGTGTCTGTGTGTGTGTGTTTTCTTTTTTTGCTGTTTGTTGGTTTTTTTGTTTCTTTTAATTAACTTTAAGTAAGCTTTTATCTTTCATTTTGTATTATGTTTTAATCTATCAATTCTTTATGCTTCTCTTTATGTCACCCTAGTGTTGACCCTTCTCTCTTGCTTTCCAAAGTTATCTCTTCTCCCTTCCATCTTCTGCTTGGTTCATTCCTTTTTTTTTATTTTTATTTTTATTTTTTTTTGAACCTGCAAGTAATTGCATAATAGTATAATTATTATTTCATTATTCCTACACCTTTTACTTATATAGTATTTTGGTATTCCTCTTCTTTTTGTATAGACTTCTATGCT
>CM052551.1:19909270-19923038 GCA_028533065.1 Trachops cirrhosus | reverse complement strand
AAAACTAAAAATGGATCTGCCTTTTGACCCAGCAATTCCACTGCTGGGACTATATCCTAAGAACCCTGAAACACCAATCCAAAAGATCTTATGCACCCCAATGTTCATAGCAGCACAATTTACAATAGCTAAGTGCTGGAAACAACCTAGGTGCCAATCAGTAAATGAATGGATCAAAAAGCTATGGTACATTTTCACAATGGAATTCTATGCAGCTGAAAGAAAGAAGGAGCTCCTACCCTTTGCAACAGCATGGATGGAGCTGGAAAGCATTATGCTAAGCGAAATAAGCCAGGCAGTGAAAGACAAATACCATATGATCTTGCCTTTAACAGGAACCTAAACAAGAAAACAAAGAAGTAAAATATAACAAAAGACACTGAAATAGAGGACAGGTTGACAGTGACCAGAGGGAAGAGGGGAGGGAATATTAGGGGAATTTCAGGGGAGAAGGGAAGGGTTTATAGGAACAAATATAGAGGACACATGGACAAAAACTAAGGGGTTTGGAAATGGGAGGGAGGAGGGGAGGAATGGGTGGGTGGGCTGGAATCAGAATAAAGGATAGAAACTGTTTTGAATAATGACTAAAATTTTTTTAATAATTTGAAAAAAAGAATTTTTTCTCCCTAATTAGATTGTTTAATATATTTAAAGTACGTGGGAAATTTTTTCAAATAAAGAAATAATAGCTGTGTTCTATTTGTATGCACATATTTTTGTTGCTGAAGTATATATTTTAGAGATTATATAAGTTCTGATATACTTCCATTTGTAATTTTTGTTGTTATCTTCAAATGTTGTTGCAGGAAAAAACTTCCTTTGTCAATTGCATTATACTCAACTCCATAACTATGTCATCTTAAGTTTTGTCATTTATAAACAGTCATCGTTTTCCTTTAATGTATTTGCAAAATATATTATGTCTTGGGAGGGTTTCATTGAGAGGACTCTGACTTGTTTTGGATTGCATATTTCTGAAAATGGATTTTTTGATACCTTTGAACTGAATGAAGATTGCTGGAGCCCTGTAAAATTACTGGATTTATAGAGGTGCTTGTGAGTGATCAGGATAAACAGAAATTAATTATGGAACATAATGAACTGAAGATAATTGTAACTCATAACTTTTTGTTGAAAAATATTGCTGATTTTTAATCATTTGTCTCTCAGACATAAGACATCTTTCTGTTTTTTAAAACAATTTGGTAAAGTATACTTTCATAAGCAATATTGAGGCATTTATATTTTCTTTCTACCTGATCCCTCTGGAATTTGGATGCTCTTAATGAGTATTATTCTTTCCAATGAATATGTTTGTATACATCCAAATAAGAACCTGATTTCTTCATAACAGGGTGCATAAAGCCAGTTTCCCATTGAGATTTTATCAACTAAGTCTTTGGCTGGAATGTCTTGATCAAAGGAGTCTTGCCTGAACTTTGGGTGTCATCAGAATGCTGTAAGGAACAGTAGAGGGCCAAGATGGAGGTGTGGGCACAAATGCTTCACTTCCTTGTACAACCAAAAGAAGGAAAACAACCAATTTAAAAACGAAGAACAACCAGAACTGCCAGAAAAACATTTGCATAGAAGTCCAACAACCAAGGAGTTGAAGAAACATTCAGCCAGAGGTAAGAGGAGCAGAGACGGGAAGCAGGGTGGAGAGGATGCAATAAGGCGGCAGCTGGTGGAACACACAGACAATCCCACATTCACGTGCAGACAAGCCTGGGGGAAACTGGGGGAGTGAGATGGACCACAAAACCCTGGGTTTCAGCACAGGAAACTAAGGACTCAAAACCACAGTTTGAGAAAAAGATCTGTGGGGATTGTGGTGGCAAGAGTAACTCAACCTCAGAGGAGAGTATGTTGGAGAGACTTGCAGGGTCTTAAAACAAGCACAAACCCACCCACCTGCAAATCAGCACCTAAGGGGCACAAACCACTTGTGGGAAGTGAGGGAAGTGGCAGAAAGTGGGACAAGAACAGAGCAAGTGGCACTGTTCCCTCTCTGACCCCCCCACTCACAGACAGTGCCACAAAGCAGCAAACAGGGTTGCGCAGCCCTGGCAAATACCTAAGGCTCCACCCCTTACATGTAAGGAGTGTGCCAATCTAACAGGTGCACCAAGACAAAGAAATATGAACCAAATGAAAGAACAGATCAAAACTCCAGAAAAAGAGCTAAGCGAGGAGGAGATAGCCAACCTATCAGATGCAGAATTCAAAACACTGGTAATCAGCATGCTCACAGAATTGCTTGAGCTCAGTCACAAAATGAAAGAAGAAATGAAGGCTACACAAAGTGAAATAAAGGAAAATATACAAGGAACTAACAGTGAAAGGAAGGGAACCAGGCCTCAAATAAAAGATTTGGAACAAAAGGAAAAAATAAGCATCCATATGGAACAGAATGAAGAAACAAGAGTGCAAAAAATGAGGAGGCACTTAGGAGCCTCTGGGACAACTTTAAGCATCCCAACATCTGAATTATGGGAGTGCTGGAAGGAGAAGAATAAGAGCAAGATATTGAAAACTTATTTGAAAAAGTAATGAAGGGAAACTTTCCCAATCTGGCAAAGGAAGTCTATTCCTGAAATAGACTTCCAGGAATTCCAGGCAGCCCAGAGAGTCCCAAAGAAATTGGACCCAAGAAGGAGCATACCAAGGCACAACATAATTAAGTTATGCAAGATTAAAGATAAGGAGAGAAGCTTAAAAGCAGCAAGAGAAAAGAGACCTATAAAGGAATTCCTTTAAGGCTATCAGCTGATTTCTAAAAAGAAACCTTGAAGGCAAGAAGGGACTGGAAAGTATTTGAAATCATGAAAGGCAAGGACCTGCATCTGAGATTACTCTATCCAGCAAGCTGTCATTTAGACTGGAAGGGCAGGTAAAGTGCTTCTCAGATAAGGTCAAGTTAAAGGAGTTCATCATCACCAAGCCCTTATTATATGAAATGTTAAAGGGACTTATCTAAGAAATAGAATATCAAAAACTATGAACAGTAAAATGACAACAAACCCACAACTGTCAACAACTGAACCTAAAAAATAAAAACAAAAACTAAGCAAGCAACTATAACACAGAGTCACAGAAATGGAGATCACATGGAGGGTTATCAGTGTGGAAGGAGAAGGGGACAACAGGGAGAAAAGGTACAGGGAATAAGAAGCAAATAGATAGGCACAAAATAGTCAGGGGGAGGTTAACAATAGTATAGGAAATGGAGAAACCAGAGAACTTATATGTACAACCCATGGACATGAACTGTGGGTGGCGGGGAGTGCTAGAGGGTGAGGGATGTGGTGCAGCAAGGAGGGAGGTAAAGGGTATAAAAAAATTGGGACAACTGTAATAGCATAATCAATAAAATATACTTTAAAAAGAATGCCATAAGGAATTAATATTGACTTTGAAGCCAATAAAAGCCCTTTGGAGAAATGGCCTGGTACCTTGCTTGGTCACATAGTTCATGGCAGTCTTTCCAGGTAAGAAGAAGAGGTTATTTTCCTGAAAGATGGCATGGGAAGAACCTCAAGATATTTTAGGGACCTCAAGAACTTAGAAACCTCACCCAAATCTGAAGGTACTACAGGCAATGGCATGGCTTGGAAAGTCTATATGAATAATTGATATTCCTGTTTATGCAAATAATCAAACCAGATTGAAACTAAAATTAATAGAGTAAATGAATTGGCCTTGATTTGGCTCTTTGATAAAAATGAGGGTGATTTTAGGGAAAAATTATGTTTTAATAAAATGTATTATACACAATTATGGAAAGTAGACTTTAATTCAGTGGATTGTCTGCAAAATTTTATTTCTCATCTATGAACTAGACTGGATTATGAATTTCTCCAGGTTTCTTTTAAATTGTTTAGTTTTTCTTCATCTGTTGAAATGGAATTATTGAGAACTACTGACGCAGTATCAACTATACAGAATTTACCTGAGCACCTGATGATATCACCAGAAACATTTAAACTACAGATGAAGAAAATATATCAGATTTCCACTGCTTAATTTTATTCCAGCGAAAGCCTTGCATTTGGATGTCTTATCATCTGACACTATTGCAGACTCAGAAACTGATTTATTATTTGCTGTGTTCATTAACCTTTGTATTCTTCCTGTTTTCATACAATGTATACTATGACCTTGTTTACCTGGTTTCTGTGTCAAATTCTTGGTTATTGTCTGTTGAATTCTATGAGAGCCGTACCTTCTCTCAATGGATAGGAATGCTGGTCACTGTGAAACCACTCAGACTGTTGGGTCTGCACAGAGGTCCCAACTATGACAGACCTGCCATGGCAGATTGACCTTGCAAACCAGACATGCTGAGTCTGGCTGCAATGCTGGAAGGCTACTGACCCTCTCATCAAATAAACACATGAGAAGGTGTTTTCCCTCATAAGGAAGCAGGCTGACTGCACCAAGCTACAGTATGTACACAGTTTGGGACAGTGTGGTGTGGCTGTCAGCATTACAGGTAGAAGTATGACCACCCATACCCATATGTATTGAATGCAGAAATGGGACTGCAAGTGAAAACAATGCAACCCATGGAGTGGAGGCCAGCAACCCTTTGAAATAATGTTACAGTACTGACTGCTACAGACTATTGGTGGTATTCCATTCTGCTGGGTCTCTTTGGCTTCTGTATTGCACTTTTAGTCTTAAAGTATACCCTTTACTGTGTCTGTGGTATAAGGATGTTATGTGCCAACACGCTCACCACACGGGCCCCCTACCAGACGAATTAACACAAAGAATATGAGGTGGAAGAGTGATGTTGGGGTGGAGTGTGAGGTCAATGCTGACATGGCTCTCCCACTACCCTTGGCCAGAAGGAGTGTGTATTGTTTTGGGAATGGATTATAACTCCCTCCTTATATCTTTTTTGGGAGTGGCTTCTTGTTCTGTGACTGCTTCTTGACCTTTCTGTACATACACACTGAGGTAATGTAGTTTAGAGTCACATGCACATGCCTCCTTTGTCTGGGACCCCTTATAATGAGTCTCGGACTGGAGGAGGTGTGGCCTCTCTTGCACCAATCTTCTGTAATTGGTGCATTTCCCTGTAATGTGAGTAATAAATGGTGTGTCCACATCTGCTAGTCTTCCAGGTGGCTTTTTTTTTTTTTTTTCAGAATACCATGAATACTTTAGCAACTCCCTGGTATGGGGCTGCATTACAGAACTATTCCTGGTCTGGACTCTCTGCTATAGTAATTCAGGGCTTTATTTGCCAGACGTAGAGTTTCTTTGGTTTTACATGTCAAGAAGGAATTTATTGAGCTACTCCTCTATGTTGTTTCTATGGACCCATCATCAGCTTAATACCTACAATGATTCCTGTAGATCAAACTTGTTGATTACCACTCTGGCCTTGATTCCCTTTATGGTAACCATGCCTATCCTGCCTCTGATGGTTAAGTGCTGCTACTTTGCCTCTTCCACTTCAGGATACCATTATCTCCTATGAAATCAAGGAGCTCATTTCAATTGCAGCATCTCCCACTGCCAGTCCCAGCCTAAAAGAATCTGGATTTCAGATGGATCTGCACAATATGTTGGCATCAGCCATAAGTGGACTGCTGTAATGTTACAGCTCTACTTAAGGGGTGGCTCTGAAGGTATATAGAGGAGAGAAATCCTCCCATTGTGCAGAGCTTTGAGCAATACCTGTCATGGTATGCTTTATCTGGAAGGAGAAATGACCCGAGGTTTGTCCCTAAACCAATTCATGAACAATGACTAACATTTTAGAAAAATATTCAGGGACATGGAAGGAATAAGATTGAGAGATTTTTGATGTGATGTTCTGGGAAAGAGATATATCAATGGATCAATCATTATGGGTCCAGGATGTGAAAATACATTTGTTCCCTGAGAATGTTCTTCCAAAGGTATCCACAGGACAGGAAGCTATCAAACAGTCTACAAGATATCTTGTCTTGGCCCTTACCAGGTAGCTCAGTTGGTTAGAGCATTGTCCCAATACACCAAGGTTGTGAGTTTGATCCCCTCAGGGCACATGTAAGAATCAACCAATGAATGCATAAATAAGTGGAACAACAAATCAATCTCTCTCTCCCTACTTCCTCTCTCTATAAAATCATAAATTTAAAAAAGATATCTTGCCTTATGAATGTCAGTCAGCCTCTTTCCCAGTTATCCCTTATTTGATCAATGAGGTTATGAATATCATCACGGTGGGAGGAGTTAAGATTATATAGTCTACAACATGTACTTTCCTTCATTAAGGCTGGCCTGGCCACTATCATTGCTGAGTATCCAACTTCCCAGAAGTAGTGACTAAACTCAAACTCTCAATGTATACCATGGCCTAGAAGTACCAGTCTACCACTTGCCTGGAAAGCTGACTCCATTAGATCCCTTTATCATGGAAGGGGCAGAAATTTGGTTCTCACTGGAATAGATATTACCTGGATGTGCATTTGCTGTCTCTGCCCACCATGTATGCTTCTGTCAGGAACATCACTTATGGGCTTAATGAATTCCTGATTCACTGTCATGAATCTTACATGAAGTCTCTAGTATTATGGTAATGTTAGATTCTGTAATGAAAATAGTGGTGATTTAACACAATAGATATTTATTTCCTGATCATGTAATTTTCCAGTATGCATGTTTTGTATTGGTGGACTCAGCATTACTTTACATAATGTTTGGGGGCCATCTTGTGGCTCCTCTGTTTTCTAGAAACTCAGAGTTCTCAACATTGAGATGGCAAATAGGAAAAAAATTGTGAACATTATCAATTAGCTTCTTAAATGTCCCAATCTTGAAGTGACACACATCACTTCTACTCATTCCATCTGTAAAAGTAGTTACATATGTGTAAGGGATGTTGTAAAATGTAGTTTACTCCAGTATCAATTTCACACTATATGAATATTATGTGAACAGCTAGCTATCTAGATCTAATATTATCAGCCTACCATGTAGGTAGACAGGTCATCAAATATCAATGCATACCTTTCTTCCCACATTTACATACTTAGCACATACACATAAACACACAAACAAATCTCACCCAGTCACTAGATTCAGTTAAGTCCAGGATTTCTGAGTGATGTGCAATTCTCTATGAAGTCTGCATGTATCTCCTTGTGGTACTTATGAGTTCAGAGACCTATGAACTCAAAGAGAAGTGTCTTCCCTCCTCTAACCGCCAATAAAAATACATTGCAGAGGCAGCAAAAGGACAGCCACGACAAATTTTCCATTCATTATAGAGAAGAAAGGGAACTACAGAGCAGTCACTTGTCTACAGCAATGATAAAATCTTGCTGGATAGACACAGTAGATAGTCTACTCCTCTTTTTTTTTTTTAAAGATTTTATTTATTTACTTTTAGAGAGAGGGAAAGAGAGAGAGAGAGAAACATTGATCAGTTGTCTCTTTGTGTGCCCCCAACCAGGGACCTGGCCCAAACCCAGGCATGTGCCCTGATGGGGAATCAAACTGTCAACCATTCACTTTGCAGGATGATACCCAAACCACTAAACCACACCTGTCAGAGAGAGGGTAAAATCTCTTGATTAGACCTTAATTCTGATCTCTGGAGAAATTTCCTTGTGCATTATTTTCCCTGGTACCAGACTCCACCTTTGGACATATCATCCATGTCCATTTTCCTCCATGGCCTCATCTAAAGTGAGCATTGCTGAGCTGTCCATCCTTAGAACTATGTAGCACTCACAGCCTGCATCCAGCTAGTGCACATTTGGAAACCTGAGAGCTGTTTTATATTACAAAGTGGATTTTTGCTTTTGATATATTTAGTTTTGTTTTCAGGTTAGGATCATGATTTCTCTGACAACACAATTCTTGCAAAAAAAAAAAAAAAACAGACTTCTGTTTGCTTCCAGTCAATTCCGCATGCCAGCAACTGTATCCAAGTCTTTCCTAGACAAAAATCTCAATACTACCTTTGCTTTCTCATCATCATGCCTCTCTCAGCTCATTAGCGGCTATCTGAGGCCATCAGGAGTGATAGGCTTGAGTGTGGAGGTCATAGCTTAATGTTGATTGTTTTTGTAGACTGAGTCTCTATATATAACTATGAAGTCTTACTGAACCTTTGTTGCATAAATATATTTTGTATCTTAACTATCATTATTTGAGGCCCAGATGATTTGACTTTTCCAATTCTACAAGGTCATGCATCTCTTTACTATTCCTAACACCTTTAATTTTAACTTCATTAACAGATCACTAAACCCAGATTATCTCAGAGTCTGCTTGTGAGGAACTGGATCTAAGAACCTTGTATATGTGTGTCTCCCTTTGGGGGTATAAATTCCACTGTGGTGAGGACTTTGTCATGCTCCTTACTGTATCCCAGTGCCTAGACCAGTGTCTGGCACATAATTTAACGTGCTAAATAATTGAAAGAATAGAATAAGCACAACTAAATATTAATTTAGTGAAAAATTAATTTAGTGCCCATCTCTGGAGATGTTCTGGTATACATATTTTCTTTCATTTCATTATATTCAGTGATGTTTTATAGTCCAGTAATGTAGCACCTTTTTAAATTGACAGTTTGGAAACCTGCCTGGTTGACCTGTCCCAGCTCTCACTAAATGAATGAATATAGTATGTGCCAAGGACTTGGAAGAACAAAGAACACACACTGGGGAGAGGTGAGGTAAAACAGGGTTTGCCTAGTAGGTACAGTCAAATGGGGCAGCTCCACCACTGGCAATAGTATGGAGAGGGAATTCTGCAAGCTTCCATTGCCCTCTAACAAATAGCCACATTTCCTTTTGGCCAAGCAAAGAAAAGGCAGTATTTCCTCATAGAGATGTGGGAGAGAAGGGAATATGGCAGTTTTAGGTATTTCCCTCTGATTAGATTAACTCTGCAGCCTGATGCATGGTCCAATTTTAATCCATAGCTTTTTAAGAACTTCACTGAGGGTGGAACAGCACTGGGTGGCAGTTAATATTGGCTAAAAATAAACCCTGAAACAGACACTATCTGTCAGGAGCAGGTGTTTTGGGGAAGTGTTTTGACTTCTGAAAACAAATAGCTCATAGGGCCTTTGCAAGGCAAGATTGGGCACTTGGTGGCAGAAATGAAATTTACCCCCCAAAAGAAGGTTTTCTAAGTCTTCCATCCCATCCTCCATCCCTAATACAACATACCACATCCCATCATGGCTCTCCATTGTTGTTTCACCAGCTCTTGCCCAATATAGACACAAAGTCACCACCTTCTGATTCAAGGATTATAGAATTTCTCAAAATAAGTTGGACTGAACAACTGCTGCCCCCAGAAAGAGACTGAGTGGAAATCCCAAGGCCTCAGGACAAGGTTCACACTCCCTCATACTAAAGCCCTTGCCACTGTGTCCCTGTAGGAGCCTTGCCAGGAAGCAAATAGAAAGAGCAAATCTTTCCAAGCTGCACTCCATTTTTATATCAAAAAGAAATTGGTCAAGTCTATATCAATATGTTTAAAGCCTTTTTGTGATATGAAACTCTTCAATTACAATCTCCTGTAAGTTCATATATAAAACAGGCCAAACTGAGCAGCCCTAACTTCATTGTGAAGCAAGGAGAGGCTAAGCCTGTCTACTTTGCACCATCTGTCTCTCCCTCCTGTGGGCCTGGATGAGCTGTAAGAATCTGTTCCACCATAGCTTAGTGTAAGGCCCAGAGATTCCAAGGAGTAAGGGAACACTGAACAGAGCCATACCTGGAACTAAATTGTACATTGGATGGGTCTTCCTACCTCATGCTAATATTGTACCAAGAGAGTGGGGCCAAACTGAGGCATTAAGCCTGTCCATGTTTGGGGGCATGCAGATAGAGTGTCAGATGGCCTCAGCTGGAAGGAGAGAGGCCTTTAGATTCAGGGACACAGACAAGACCAGAGACCATGAGCAGATTATCTTGACCCAAACAGAACTACAGTGCTTACAGTGTAAGCATTTGCACAGGACAGTGGAACAGATCCAGCTGATGGACAACTTTGAAGGTCTGTATGGGAAGCCTGGATTTGATCCAATAGGGAATAGGGAACCTCTTTAACATTCTGAGTGGAGGAATATCTCATGAAAGAGCCCTATAAGAATAGTGGCTGGGCTCACATAAAATCAGCTCTAAGGAGGAACATGTCTGGACTACTAAAACCTTCAATAAGCACTGCATCTTAGATCCTTCCCTTCCCTTCCCTTCCTTGCCCCATTTAAGTTCAGATGGCAAAATATTGTACCTAGGCTTCTAATCAACCTTCCTATTGGTGCCCACCTTGCATTACCCAGTATGAGTCCATCTTCCACCCTGTGCTATAGTGATCTTCCTGAAACACAAACCTGAAATAACATGGCACTCCCTCCTTCAGCTCTTCCAGTGGATCTTCATTGAACAAAGTTCAACTTTAAAGTCTGCATCCAAAGTACTCCACAGCCACACTACAGCCTCCCTTCCCAGGTTTGTCCTCACTGTACTACCTGCACCTGCAGTCACCTTCACCTTCTACCTACTCTCCTTCCCCTCTCCAGCCTCCCTTATCTTCTCTCAGAGTCTCTGTTGAAGATCTGTCATTCTCTAAGATTTCATATCTCTTGGAAACCCTTTAAGATCCTCTAGTCTTAAATAGCATCTCTGCTTTCAAGACACTGCATTTGTACAACATATCTAGTGTATCTAGTTTAGCACTTCTCTGCCTGTCTAGTATTAGAGTTATTTGAATCTGTTTCTTTTGTTATATTGTGCACTCTTAGAAAGCAAACACAGAGTTAACAAAATAAATACTTGAATTTCTTGTATTGACTAGCAGGGTTTATAAAATTTGGGAGGAATAGTTCTGCAGATATTTGAAAGCTAAAAACAGCCATCCTGAGCCTAGGAACTGATACTCCAAATTTTGAAAACCCACCTACTTTTTAGCCCTTGTTCTAAGGTAAGTGAGGTCAGCACTTGATAGGAAATGCGACCAAGTAGACCATGAACTTCCCACACCCCTTCCCACCCAGTGCTGTCTCTAACAGTGGAGCCAGACAGATGATCTTAGGAAAAGCATGGTGTTGATACCAAAACACTAGGAGGGCTATTATCCCTTTGCTCCTACTCTGGATCTATCATCTGAGGCTGACATGCTACTTAATCTATGAAAAATTTGCAGGAACACAGGCACTTAGCAATGAGAATGGTTATTTATTTATTTTTTAAAAAATATATTTTGTTGATTATGCTATTACAGTTGCCCCATTCCCCCCCTTCATGCCCCTCCACCCTGCACACCCTCTCCCACCCACATTCCCCCCCCCTTTAGTTGATGGAGGGTTAGCAACAGGAGAGTGGGAGGAGGAGAGGGGTGGAAAAGGTACAGAGAATAAGTATCAGATGGTAGGTAGAAAATAGACAGGGGGAGGGTAAGAATAGTATGGGAAATGTAGAGAATGGTTACTTAAAAGAAACAGCAGTCACCTGAGATGATTTATTTGACATGTCTATATGTTGGGCTTTGGACTAGAAACTGAGAAACACGACCCTGAAAGGTTAAGAATGATGGGTGCCCTTGTTCAAGATGGCAGACAAGACCACCCGGTGTGGTGTCTGAGATCCAGCTGCTGAAGACTAACACCAGACCTTGAGATTGGGAATTGTTAAGTACAGCAACTCAAGATGGGATTATCAGTCTCTCACGCAGTATGTGGTGAACAAGAATATAGACACTGGTTGGTTCTGACTAGAGTCCAACGAGGAAGGGACTAGGTGGTTTGTAAAGTCTATGATCTCCTCAAATACGAGTTTGGCATTGAGTTTCACATTCCTTTCACATATCCTACTAGTGCTCCAGAAATTGCAGTCCTGAACTGGATGGAAAAACAGCCAAGATGTACAGGGGTGGCAAAATATGTCTGGCAGATCACATTTAAGTCTTTGTGGGCCAGGAAATTCCCTAGTTTAGACTAGCATATATCATGCCTCTGGGGCTGGTCCATGGCAGGCAGTGGATATCCTGGATCTGATTCAGAAAGGTGTGATTCAGCATAAAGAGAAATGCAACTGAAGGATCAAACCACTGAGGCTGGACAGACCCATGCTTGATAAGCTAGTTTCCTGTTTTCCTGTGTATCTCTTACTCATCTAACTGCCTCCCTCACATTACTTCCTCCACAATTGTTACTAAATAGCTACAACAGGCATTGCTGGGAAAAAAATATTGCTACTGAATTTCTAAGGCTACACAGGAAGGAGAAAGCCTGGGGCTTTGGCAAACCAAAAGGCTATGTATGTTTCTTTCCCTGGTGGAGCAATGTGAGATCCTAGAGGGATAGGAGGTGACAGAAAGTGGGTACATAGTGTTTTTGGTTTTTGGAGATAACTCATCAATAAAACCTGCTTCCTCTGGTGAAAAATATAAAAGAGGGAGGGAAGGAAGGGAGGAAGGAAGGAAGGAAGGAAGGAAGGAAGGAAGGAAGGAAGGAAGGAAGGAAGGGAGGAAGGGGAGAGGGAGGGAGAGAGAGAGAAAGAGAGAAGGAAGGAAGAAGGAAGGAAGGAAGGAAGGAAGGAAGGAAGGAAGAAAGAGAGAGAGAGAGAGAGAGAGAGAGAGAGAGAGAGAGAGAGAGAGAGAGAGAAAGAAAGAAAGAAAGAAAGAAAGAAAGAAAGAAAGAAAGAAAGAAAGAAAGAAAGAAAGAAAGAAAGAAAGAAAGAAAAGGAAGGAAGAAAGAAAGAAAGAAAAGGAAGGAAGAAAGAAGGAAAGGGAGAAAGAAGGAAAGGGAGAAGGAAGGAAAGAAGGAAAGAAAGTCAGGACAGTCTGCAGCCTATTGATAGGTTGTGTTCCTGAACCACATTTGTTGAAACTTAACGCGCTTGCTTCAGAAAAGCTTGTGAATAGGAGAGTGAGGCTTCCAGGCTATTTCCCAAGATGCAATTTAATTCAGAATGTACCTAGCTATAGTTCTGAACAGGACAGAACTCAAGCAGTCTTCAAAGTTTGATTCCAACAGAAAAAGTCATTCTGCATTCTAGTATGGAATGTTGTTTCTACCAAACACAGCCCCAAAATAGGCGTGGGAGTCCTCTCCTTTGCACAGGACCACTACAGTGACAGAAGTTCTGAGTTCTTTGTGTCCTCAGCCAGTGTAAATGGCAGGGAGGGAGAGACTCTAAAGCTTCTAGTGTTTGTAAAGCTTCTAGTGGGTGTCTAAGTATGCCAGCAGTAAGGAAGAGAGGGGAGTTCAAATGCTTCTTTCAGAGATGGGGGCGCTTGGCTGGAATAGCCATTTGCATGGAATACATGCTCATTGATCGTGACCTGCAAGCTGAGAAAAGCCTATACCCTTAACTGAATAAATGAATTAGACAATACTAGAGCTGAAAAGATTATTTAAGGTCACCTATTCCAATCCCCTGCATTTTGTAGAGGAGGAAACTGAAACTAAAGAAGTCAAATGATTTGCCTGTGGTAACACAAAATGAATGGCACCAACAGGCTGTGAACCCAGATATTCCATGGAACAAGCCATTTCACCTGTCCCATTTCCACCCTTCATTCTCCTCCACCCTGCACATCCTCTCCTACCCACATTCCCCCCTTTAGTTTATGTCCATGGGTCATAAGTTCTTTAGCTTCTACATTTCCCATACTATTCTTACCCTCCCCCTCTCTATTTTCTACCTACCATCTATGCTACTTATTCTCTGTACCTTTCCCCCCCTCTCCTTCTCCCACTCCCCTGTTGATAACCCTCCATGTGATCTCCATTTCTGTG
>CM052551.1:19886499-19902637 GCA_028533065.1 Trachops cirrhosus | reverse complement strand
TGATGAGTCTGCTTAAAGGCTCATCGATTTTGTTTATCTTTTCAAAGAACCAGCTCCTGATTCACTGATCCTTAGAATTGTGCTTTTAGTTTCTATGTCATTTAATTCTGCTCTGATCTTGGTTATTTCCTTCCTTATACTTGCTCTGGGCTCTCTTCATTTTTGTTCCTCGAGTTCTTGTAGATGTAGAGTTAGGTTGTTTGTTTGAAATGTTTCTATCTTTTTTAGGTAGGCCTGTATCGCTATGAACTTCCCTCTCAGAACTGCCTTTGCTGTGTCCCATAGGTTTTGGGTTGTTGTGAGTTCATTTTCATTTGTTTCCAGAAACTTTTTGATTTCTTCCCTAATTTCATTCTTGACCCATTCATTGTTTAATAGCATGCTATTTAATCTCCATGATCTTGAGTGTTTTGGGTTTTTTTCCTTGGGGTTGGTTTCTAGTTTCAGTCCCTTGTGATCTGAAATCATACCAAAATGCTTGGTATGATTTCAATTTTGTTGAACTTGTTGAGGCTTGTTTTATGTCCTGTCATGTGGTCTATCTTTGAAATTGTTCCATGTGCATTGGACAAGAATGTGTATTTAGCTCCTTTGGGATAGAGGGCTCTATATATATCAGTTAAGTCCATTTCATCTAGGGCATTGTTCAATGCCACAATATCTTTGTTGATATTTTGTTTAGAAGATCTGTCCATTTTTGACAATAGGGTGTTAAAATCCCCCACTGTAATTGTGTTGCTGTCAATATCTTTCTTGAAGTCCTCCAATATTTTGTTTATGTATTTGAGTGCTCCCATGTTGGGTGCATATATATTTACAATGTTTATGTCTTCTTGACTGATTCTTCCCTTGCATATTATGAAGTGAGCTTTTGGATCTATTTTTATGGCTCTTTTTCTTTTTAACTCTATTTTGTCTGATATGAGTGTTGCTACCCTGACTTCTTTTTCTTGTCCATTTGCTTGGAATATTAGTTTACAGCCCTTCACTTTCAGTCTGTGTAGGTCTTTTGTTCTGAGATGCGTCTCTTGTAGGCAGCATATGTATGGGTCCTGTTTTCTTATCCATTCTGCTATTCTGTGTGTTTTGATTTGGGCATTTAATCCATTTATTTTTAAGGTTATTATTGATAGGTACTTATTTATTGCCATTTTTTTGTACCTGTACTCCTCTGTCTCTCACTGTTCTTAAAGTAGACTCTTTAGCATCTCTTGCAGAGCTGGGTTCAAGGAGGTGTATTCTTTGAGGCTTCTTTTGTCTGGCAGCTCCTTATTTGGCCTTCCATTTTAATTGAGAGCCTTGCTGGAGAGAGTAGTCTTGGTTGCAGGCCCTTAGTTTTCATTACTTGGAATATTTCTTGCCATTGTCTTCTGGCTTGGATCATTTCCATTGAGAAGTCAGCTGCTAGTCTTACCTGGACTCCCTTGTATGTTACTTGCTATTTTTCCCTTGCAGCCTTTAAGATTCTCTCTTTGTCTTGGAATGTTGCCATTTTAATTATGATGTGTCTTGAAGTGGGCCTGTTTGGGTTCCTCTTTATTCGGACTCTCTGTTTTTCCTGGATTTTTGTGACTTTTTTTTTCTCTCATCAAATTAGGGAAGTTTTCCATTATTACTTTTTCAAACAGGTTTTCTGTCCCTTGTTCTTCTTCTTCTGGTATCCCTATTAAATGGGTATTATTTGGTTTCATGTTTTCCTGAACTTCCCTTAAGCCATCTTCATTCTTTAAGTCACTTTTCCTTTACTTGCTATTTCTGGGTGTTTCTTTCTACCTTGTCCTCTAGCTTGCTGATTTGATTCTCTGCTTTCTCTAGCCTGCTTTTGTTTCCTTCTACTGTGTTCTTCAATTCAGAAATTGTGTTCTTCATTTCCTCTTTGCCCTTGGTGATTATTTCTCTGTCCTTTTTCATGTTGATATTGTTTTCAGTAAGTTCTTTTGTTTCCCTGTACTTTTTAGTAATTCACACTGAGCTCATTGAGTTTCCTTATAACCATTGTTTTGAACTCAATATCTGATAGTCGAGACTTGCCTCTATTTCATTTAGCATTCTTTCTGAGGCTTCCTCCTTTCCTTTGAATTCGGGGCTGTTTCTTTGTCTTTCCATTATTTGCGAGACTCCTCTTGTTTGCTTCTGTTTCTTAAATTTATCTGTTTTACCTTCCTGACTTTGTGTGTGCACTTCTGTGGAAGGAGGCCTGTGAGATTCAGTGGTGCAGTCTCCTTGATCACCTGAACTAGATGCTCTGAGGATGCCATTTATGTCATTTATGTTGGTTTTCTGGATGTAATTAGGTTTTGATTGTTGTTGGAACTTTCTTTGTGGGTCCTTCCCTCCAGCTGGCTGACTGAGTCACTCAGTCCATCATGCCTTGTATACTGTTGTGCAGGTACTGCCAGAACAAAACCACAAAGCCCAGGGAACAAACCTGCACCCACAAAAATAACTCCCCTCACAATCAACCTAGCAACAGCAAATGAACCAGTATTAGTAAGGGTGTAAAGAGATTAAGACTATTATAAGAAAGGAGAGTAGATATGAAATGACCTACTAAAAGAAAAATGATTTTGAGAGTTTAGAAAGAGGAGCACTTGTAAGAGTTGGTAGTTTTAGCAATGTGAAGAGAGAAAGTAAAATTTACATCATGAATAAAAAAGGAGTGAAGAATGTTAAATGGAATATGAGAATGGAAGCATATCATATTAAGTTTAAACAGAAATTAAAATAAAGTGAAAGAGAGAAAGAAAAAGGAAGGAAAATAGTAAATGACTAATAAAAATATAGGAGTTAAATTAGAGAGAAAGATCTACCACAGCACAATGAACAACAAACAAGCTGAAATTAATATATTCAGTATGGGAATGAGAGGGAAACAAAGAAAAATTTAAGAGGTGTCTAGAGGAATGGGAAGTGATTTTGAAATGATAGAGAAAAAATACTAAGAGTGAAGAACAAAAACCAGGCTAAGACAGGGAAATATTAAAATTTGGGATATAAGGAAAAAGAAAAAAAGGAGTACAAAGAAAAATAAAAAGGCAGGATGAAAGAGAAATAAAAGGGAGAAAAAACAAGCTAATATGGCAAAATTGAAAATTTGAGACAAAAAAAAGAGCAGGAGAGGGGACCAGTAAAATTTGGTATTTGAAATATAAAATTAGTGAAGCTCTAGTGATAAAATTGAAAAAAAATGCAACAACTACCCTACCCACCACCAACTAGCAAAGATTGTTAATGGTGAAGAGAGAACAGGAGTATTTTAAGAACACGTAGACCCCGCCTGACCTTAGGTAACTTGTTCAAGACTTCCAGGGATCTACTGTCCTTGGCAGTCTCCTTCAGTGGTTAATCTAGGCACTCTGCATTCAGCAATCAGTTTTACACATTGTAGGGTGGAGCTGAATCCCTCCTTGAGTGGGGGCTATTGTTTCCTATCAGACTGCTGCTGCTTGGAGGAAAGTGGTCTGCCTGAGCAGGACAGCTGCTGCCATATGGGGGATGACTCAGCACCAGGATCCCAGTGGCTACTGTCTCAGTTCTCTCCACAAAGCTTCCATCCTCAGTCTCTCCTCAGGTGTCACCAGTCCACTTTGCCCGTGCCTTTGCCACAGCCCAGGGTAAGTGGCTGCAAATGAAAATTTGTGTGTTGACCCTTCAAACAGCTCTTGCATCTCTAGCTGTCTGTGTCTGCAACCCTGCTGCTTTTTGCCACTGGTTGTTATTTGTGTACTTTTGGGGCTCTGGTAGTCTAGACTGGGGATCCTAGCTTAGGATTTAGACCCCATTCTTCTCAGGGGCGGGGACCAACTGGCTGCTTAATTATCCCTGTGGCATTGCTGCCTATGGGCACCCAGTCAGCCCTCTTGAGTCTCTACTGCACTCCTTACCAGATAGGTTGTGCTAAAGATGATACTTCTGTCTGTCCAAGGTTATAAGACTTCTATCTCACTATTGCTCAGTTGTTTGTTCTGAGTGGTTTCTCCACAATTGAAATGTAATTCCAGACTGGTACTGGGAAGAGGTTAAGTGTGACTTCCATTCACTTCTCCACCATCTTCCCCTGTCTTGTTCCCGATCTTAAGGTAAACGCTTTTAGTTTTTGCCCCTTGAGTATGATGTTGGCTGTAGGTTCTTCCTACGTGGCCTTTATTATGTTGAGGTATGATTCCTCTATTCCCACTTTGCTGAAAGATTTTATCATAAATGGATGCTAGATTTTATCAAATGCTTTCTCTGCATCTATTGAGATGATCACATGATTTTTATCCTTCATTTTGTTTATGTGATGCATCACACTTATTTGCAAATATTGTACCAACCTTGCAGCCCCAGGATAAATCTCATTTGATCATGGTGTATGACCTTTTTAATGTACTGCTGGCTCCAGTTTGCTAATGTGTTGTTGAGGTTTCTAGCATCTATTTTCATCAGAGATATTGGCCTATATATTTTTTCTCTGTAGTATCTTTATCTGGCTTTGGAATTAGGATAATTCTGGCCTCATAAAAGCTTGGAAGCTTCCCTCCTCTTTAATTTTTTGGAAGAGTTTAAGGAAGATAGGTATTAGTTCTTCCTTGAATGTTTGCTAAAATTTGCCTGGGAAGCCATCCAGTCCAGGACTTTTGTTTCCTGAGAGTTTTTTGGCATACTTTTTTTTACTGCTTCAATTTCATTAATTGTTATTGATCTATTCAGGTTTTCTAATTCTTCCTGATTGAGTTCTGGAAGAGTATATATTTCTAGGAATTTGTCTATTTCACCCAGGGTGACCTATTTTTTGGCATACAGTTGTTCACAGTATTTTCTTACAATCTTTTGTATTTCTGTGATGGTCATTGTTACTTCTCTTTCATTTCTGATTTTATTTTTTGGGTCTTCTCTCTCATTTTTTTGATGAGTCTGGAGAAGGATTCATCAATCTTGTTTATTTTTTCAAAGACAACAGCTCTTGATTTCATTGGTCTTTTGTACTGTGTTTTTAGTCTCTATGTCATTTATTTCTATTTAATCTTTATTTCTTTCCTTCTACTTTCTCTGGGCTTTGCTTGTTGTGCTTTATCTAGTTCTTTAAGATGTATGGTTAGATTGTTCATTTGAGGTGGGGTTTTTTTCTTCTTGAGGTAGGCCTGTGACACTATCAACTTCCTTTTCAGGACTGCTTTTGCTATGCCCCATAGATTTTAGATTGTTGTGTGTTCATTTTCATTTGTTTCCAGGTAGTTTTTTATATCTTCCTTGATTTCAGTGGTAACCCATTCATTATTTAATAACATGCTATTCAGCCTCCATATGTTTGAATGTTTTTGAGTTTTATAATCTTGTTGATTTTCAGCTTCATGCCATTGTGATCCAAGAAGGTGCTTGTTATGATTTTAAAGTTCTTGAATTTGTTAAGACTTATTTTGTGGCCTAATATGTGATCTAGCTTTAAGAATGTTCCATGTGCATTTGAGTAAAATGTGTATTCTGCTGCTTTGGGTTAGAATGTAATGTAAATATCAATTAAATCTACCCAATTTAGTGTGTTGTTTAAGGTCACTCTTTCTGTGTTTATTTTTTGTCTGGATGATCTACCCATTGATGACAGTGGATTGTTAAAATCCCCTATTATGATTGTATTGTTGTCAATCCCTCTCTTAAAGTCCACCAAGATTTTCTTTATATATTTAGGTGCTCCTATATTGGATGCATATATGTTTACAAGGGTTTTATACTCTTGTTGGATTGATCCTTTAGTATTATATGGCAACCTTCTTTGTCTCTTATTATGACCTTTGTTTTGAAGTCTATTTTGTCAGATGTAGGTATTGCTACCACAGCTCTTTCTTCATTTTCATTTACATGGGATATTTTTTCCATAACTTCACTTTCAGCCTGTGTGAATCTTTTGTTCTGAGGTGGGTCATGTTAGAGAGCATATACAGGTCATGTTTTCTTACTCTTTCAGCTACCATATGCCTTTTGATTGGAGCATTTAATCCATTTACATTTAAGGTTATTATTGATAGGTATTTATTCATTGCCATTTTTTCTTTATACCTATGTTCCTCTCTCTCTCTCCCTCTCTTTCCCTTTCTTCTTTCTTCCTCCTCCTCTTCCTCTTCTTCTTCTTCTTCCTCTTCTTCTTCTTCTTCTTCTTCTTCTTCTTCTTCTTCTTCTTCTTCTTCTTCTTCTTCTTCTTCTTCTTCTTCTTTCTTCTCCTTCTCCTTCTCCTTCTCCTTCTTTCTCTTGCAATACTGGTTTGGTGGTAATTAACTCCTTTAGCCATTTTTATTTTCTTTTCTGTCTTTCATTTTTCAGTCTGGGAAGCTCTTTATTTCACTTTCACTTTCAAATGATAGCCTTGCTGGATAGAGTAGTCTTGATTGCAGATTCTTGCTTTTCATTACTTTAAACATATCATGCCAGTCCCTTCTGGTCTGAAATATTCCTGTTGAGAAATCAGCTGACAACCTTATGATAATTCCCATGTAGGTAACTAAAAAAATGTTGTCTTTCTCTTGCTGCCTTTAGGATTCTCTCTTTGTCATTAAACTTTGACATTTTAATTATGATGTGTCTTGTCTTTAGGTTCATCTTGATTGGGACTCTGTGCTTCCTGAACATTTATGACATTTTCCTTCACCAGGTTAGAATCTTTTTCTGCCATCATTTCTTCAAACAGGTTCTCTATCCCTTCCTTGCTCACTTTCTTCTCCTTCTGGTACCCCTATGATGTGAATGTTGTTACATTTTATGTTGTCCCAAATTTCCCTAAAATTATCCTCATGTGTAAGTCTTTTTGGTTTTTGCTGCTCTGATTGGCTGTTTTATTCTACCTTGTCTTCCAAATCACTGATACAATCCTCTGCTTCATCCAGCCTAATTTTTAGTTTTTTTTTCCTAGTGTATTCTTAACATCAGATATGCTATTATTCATTTCTGACTGGTCCTTTTTCATGGTTTCTTTGTCTTTTTTATGTTGTTGTAGTTTTCACTAAGTTCTTTGAACATCTTTATAATCATTACTTTGAACTCTATACCAGATATAAATTGCTTGCCTCCATTTCATGTAGCCCTTTTTTGGAGATTCTTCCTGGTCTTTGATTTCTATCTTCCCATTTTGTCTGTCTCTTTGTGTTTGTTTCTATGTATTAGACTGATCTGATATGATTCCCAGTGTTTGTGCATGGCTTTATATAGTAGGTGTTCTGTGAGATCCAGTGGTTCAGTCTTTTTGACCTCCTGAGCTGGGTGCTCTAGCAATATCCCTTGTTTGGATTTTGTGGGCTCTCCTATCATAATTGTCTTTTTATTAAGATTTTATTTATTTTATTTTTATAGAGAGAGGAAGGAAGAGAGGGAGAGAAACATCAATGTGTGGTTGCCTCTTGTGCAGCTTCACCAGGGAACTGGCATGTGCCCTAACTGGAAATCAAACTGACACCCCTTTGGTTCACTGGCCAGCACTTAATCCACTGAGCCACACCAGCCAGGGCTCATAATTGAGTCTTGATTGTTGTTGGTTCATTGGTGCATGGGATCAACCCTTAGGCTTTCTGACTGTGAAATCACCACATGCAAGCTGTCGTGTGGGTGTTGTGGGTTGCCAAGAGGTCTCTGCAAGTGAGCAGAGCAGGCCTTGCAGCAGTGAGTGTGCTCCCCTTGGTGGAGCTGGTTGGTGCAGCACTACTGCTTTACTACTGTGGCCACACAGTAAATCTGTATGTGTCTTTTTGTTGTACTTATTAAATGATATTATAATTCATTTACCTATCTGTGTCCTCTACTAAGCAAAGTGCTCCTTAAGGGTAGAAATCATACTACATTTCTTTATTCCCAGTATTTTATACATAGAAGGTTCTCAGTAAATTAATAAATGAATATATTGGAAAGGAAGGCCAGAGATATGATTAGTTTACTTTATAAGTTTACTAGGAAAAAAACATATGGTAGTTGGAAACTGGACCAAATGTAGAGAACTGTGGATGTGTGTATTTGCTAGTTTAATTTGAGGGATGACTAAAACTGAGAAAAAGTGGTCCCAGGAGAGAGAAATTTTTAGAAGATGAGTAATTTGGTACACAGAAATAGTTAACTACTACAAAAGAGAACCGTCAGTGATGGCAATGTGGGGTGGAGACTGTAACTTTAAATAGGATGGTCAGAGGAGACCTCATTAAAAGGTGACACTTGAGTGGAGATTTTTAAAAGGGTATACAGATTAACAGGGAAGAGCATCTTAGGCAGTGGAAACAGCCAGCACAATATCTGAGGGAAGACTGTGCTTGTAGGATTTGAGGAACAGTAAGGAATGACTATGTGGCTAGAGCAAGAGGGGTGGTGAATAGAAGTTAGAGATAAGTTTGGAAAGGTAATGGAGGAAAGAGCAGTGGCCAATTAGGAACAATGAGTAATAACTATTGGATTTAGCTCCATAGAAGTCATTGTTGACCTCTATAAAAATAGTTTCAGTGAACTAATGGAGGTGAACACTTGCTTGGAGTGGGTTTATGAGATAATGGGAGAAAGAAATAGGAGGCAGCAACTCTTTCAGGGAGTTTTGCTATAAAAGGGAGAAGATAAATGGGATGTAGCTGCAGAAATGGGATCAAGAAAAAATTTAGTTTAGATGGGAAAAATAACAGCATGTGAACATGCTGATGAGAAGGATCCAGTGACAATAGGTGACCAGGAGAAAGACAGGGAGAATTGCTTGAGTAGATGGAAAGGTGTTGGATTGAAGGTACATGTGGAGGTGCTGGAGTCAGAGAGGAGAGAGAGGGTTCATCTGTGTCACAGCCTGAAAGGCAGAGTATATGGAACTGATACTAATAGGAGAGTAGATGTGGTAGTGGGAGTAGATGTGGCTGTTCTTGTCTGATTATTTCTTTTTGCTCACTGAAGGAAGTCTTGGTGACACACCAATCAAAACTATGCATAAAATGAACTAATACTAATAAAGATGGAGAATAAAGGCCACAGTAGAAGAAAGACATATCTCAATACAGCCTGTTACTCAGGAAAAAATGGCTTGACATATAGAAGAGAATCTACAAAACTAGAAGAAAATAATGGATTTGATAAGAACACAGGTAATTCTCTCAACCAGACCTAATGATTTTCACCAGTTCTTTGCTGAGTCTACTTTATATCCTTTATAGTTTGTGTACGCATTTATGTGTGAGTTAGAAATATGGTAAGATGTATAAAGTTCTAATTCCAGAATGCAAATTTAGTAATTCTTAGTTCTTCCATTTCCATAAAAGTCCTGAGGTAACAGATTTCTTTAAGTCCTGTGATAGAGAGATATCTGGATTGGATGGACCTCACCTGGCTTTTGAAGTCAATATGCAGGTGTCCAAAGTGGTCAAAAAAAGCAAAGACAAAGAAGCCCCCTGAAGTTACACCTGGAGGGTATAGTTTACTATATCATCATGCAACATTATATTCAAAATAATTCCTCCAATTATCACAAACAGCATCTTTCAATTGACTTGGTACACTTGTTTGTCCCTTTCCTCCAGGTGAAATATTTCAGTTTGAAATATGTGTTGGCACCCTCCAAGGCCTGACAGGTTCATGGTATTTGTACAGATGGAAAAATATTCACAGAGCCATTGGGATGTCTGGCATGCCTTTATTCACGGGTGGGCAAGCCACACATGCTGCAAGCTGTGTGTCTATCTGCATATCTCATGTTGTGGCCCCTGATCCCCAGTGTGGCACCCATCATGGCATCTGTTCCCTTGCATGTCTCCCATCATCACCCCCAGCAGGGGGTCCCTACCTGTTTAAGTACTAGAGGGGAACAAAGACAGCAAGGTGCCAGAAATTATATAACATAATTCTGCACATGCCAGCCCACTTCATGTTATGGGAACAGTTTATCAGACCCAGTCTCGAGGCTATGAGAACACAAGTTATCAGGCCCCTCTAAGACTATGGGAACACTGCTTCCCTTAGCAACCCAGACATCTGGATGAGGAAGCCAGACTTCCTCCACTTACCCTACAGAATATTAAAAGGTATTCCTTTTGCTGGCTGCAATTATTAAAATAGAGACCAATCATTAACTCCAACCAGTCCTGGTACTCTCTCCCTTGATGCTCATTAAGCCCACATTCAAACAGAGTCTAGGGCCAGCTGCCCTAAATCCTCTGACATACTTTGATCTACTTGAGTTCCCTAAATAGGTAGGCAACTCAGCTCCTCCACTTTGGAAGCCTCCTACACTCCCTTTGTTCCATAAACTGAGAGGAGGATAATTCTTTTTTATTAAGACCCAGTTAGTATAAGTTAAATAGCCTGCTGATTTCCCCCGAAATACCAGGAGTCATTTCCAAATTTCCTTAGGTGACACTCAGGAAGGTAGGTAAAGAAAAGGATGGGGGTAGTTTGACTCATGTTTGAGAATTGTTCCACAATAAAGAGATTTTGTTAAAAGTTAGGTTCCTTCTACATGCGACTTTCATTTAAACACAAAGCTTCTATTTAAGTAAAAAAAAAATACAATATTAATTGTGCTAACAATTGTGCATTACCAAAGCTCCCAAATTAAATTGCAAGAGAACTGAGAAAATAGGGCTATTAAGATGTTTGAGTTATTTACTGAAGTTGACTGAGGAGGAAGACTCTTCTAGCTCCCTCCTACCTCCTTCCTCTCTCTTTCTCTCTCTTTCATTCTGTCTGTCTCAATCACATTTTCACGTGAAAAATAGCTTTGATCCTGCCATGACTTTAACTGACTGCCCTATGCTCCCTCAGATGCATATGAGGGGGCTTATAGAAGACAATATATTTCTTATCTACCTGTTATTATCTTGTAACTTCATTCTTCATTCAAGGGGAATAACAGCTCACTGTGCCTTAAGTGTGGACATACCATATTTCTTAACTCCCCAAACATGACTAACACTGGTCTAAATGTGTGATAAATGCCTTAGGACAAGGGACATACAATATAGAAGATAGTTGACAAATGTCATTACATCCCCATGTCCAGAATCTAGGCCCCAGACCCAAGTTCTTCCTTTCTTCAGTTCAGAGCTTACCTCACTTCCCTGCCTCTGTAGATGGCACATCCACTGTCTTCTATGCTCTTATATGGTACATTGTGGTCTCTATTTATGACAAAAATGGCCTGTTTTGCACTTAATAAATCTATGTGGCACACCATCTAGTCCCAAGTCCTCTCCAGTTTGTTTTCTGATGTACAGCAAAGAAACAATTAGGCTTATGTGTCATACCTGCCATAATCTGATCCCCTGGTCATAAGCATACAAATGCTTGAGCAAAACCTCCATCCATGCCTTCCAGGCACATGCAGTTTCAGAACAGCACAGCTTACATGCAAGTGTAGAAGAGAATGTCCTAATACTTATGGTCACTCTCCAGGTAATCAATCTAAATAGCATACTTAAGATGCATGGAGCAGGCTTCCACAAAAACAATGAGTGGATCCTTACCTTACATCTACCTGATCAAAGTAATCACTAAAAAGACCTCAGAACTATGAGCTGGGAAGTTCCTTATGGGTGGAGCTTCCCCACCTGACCTTCTGGAGTGATACAGCAGTACATCCCAGACCCTGAGAGAGAAGGGGAGAGGGAGAGGGAGAGGGAGAGGGAGGGAGGGAGGGAGGGAAGGAGGGAGGGAGAGAGAGATGCTGCAAGACAATGGCAACTCTGAAACCCACTAGTACATACTTAGAGAGGGTGAAAACTTGTTTGCCTAGCTGGTTTAAGCTCCAAAAGGGCAGATAAGCAAAAATGGGGAACTTCTGGGCATGGTTTTGGTTTCAGATCTTTTTTGGGAGCAAGGGAGGTTCTATGTCTTGCTGAGGAGAAGGGGTTCAGAGCATAAATACTCCCAGCCCCCCAAAATTGGAAACCCTGTTAACAAAAACCTATTTCCTTCCCCACAAAAAAATAAAAATAAAAAGACCTCAGAACAAGATGAAGGTATTCTCCAACACACTCCAGCTTCCCCACCCAAGAGAGCAAAAACTGCTCTAAGTCCCATCCCCAGCTGGCAGCTTTCCAGCTCCATCAGTGTGAAGACTCACTCTTTACTTGCCAACCTATTACCCTTCTATGACTCCTTCATTGTATCTATTCCATTTGGTTTTAACATTCTTTAAGGCAGCAAAACATCTTACACATAAAATATAAATATATGAAAATGTCCCAACATACTGGTAACCTAAATAATTTTTGTCATAAGTAATACAGTGATTCTTGTGATATGCTGACACTTATGCTTTTTCAATGTAAACTTGATCATTTTAGTCTAAGGCTGTGTCTCCATATATAGTAAGTTGCATATGAAAATATGTAGTTGTTTTTTAACCTTTATAGCAGTTAGTGGCTGAGTAATGGACCAATCCCTGAAAAAGTGAGTCACTCCAGTTATCCTAAAAAACCAAAATAACTACGTGAGTTTAGTTGACATGAGTCAGCCTTCTAAAGTTAAACATTCCTAGGGTAGTGATAAAATGGGCTTTTGGAAGCTGAAGACCAGACTCTATATCCTTGATGAGCTCCCAAAGTGCAGTCATAGCCTGAGTACCTTCCTGAACCATCTCTCAGCCTTTGTCTATCTTTGACATCTCTTTAACAACAGCAGCACTCTAGGAGTGGAATCACTGGGTTATACAGTAAGGTGCCAGTTAAAGACACTTTTTACTGAATAACAATAAATACCTTTTCATTAAATATACTTTGACTGAAGAGTATTGTCACCTACAGAACTCCCTAAGTTTTATTTTCAGCTCTCAACCACTTAAATCTGTTGTTGTTGGCTATCATTTATTGAGTTGCTACTAAGTGCCAATCTCTGTGATAAACCATTTATGTATGTTATCTCTAATCCTTAAGAAAATCTTGTGAGGTGGGCATTATTTTTCTATTTTGCAGACGATAACATGCAAGTACAGAAAGTTTAAATGCCTTGTCTAAGGCCACATAGAAGTAAGTGGCAGGGAGAGGGAAGACAGCAGTGTGGTAGGAGGGAGCACACACCATGTCCCTCTTCAAATGGCAGGAAAACCTAGCCATACTACAGAGGACAGCAGCAAAACCTACAGAGGATCATCGCAGCATACATGAAAATAGGAAATCAAAATTGTAGCGGACATTGAAAGACTAGACGGTAAGGAGACTACTGCAGGATAAAAACAGCCCAGGGATCAGCTTGGAGAGCATGGAGGTTGCAGCCCCAGCCCCTCTTGGGGTGGGGGAGCTGGGTCAACCGCTCCCTCCCTGGCCAAACAAGGACTGAGCAGCGCTGATCTGGGGGACCACGGAGTGGGCTTTGGGGAAGATCATGGCCCAGCCAGTGGAGCCAAAGACTGCCGGGCCTTGCGTGGGCACCCCAACCCAGAGAGAGTTATTTTTTGGGTAAATGGCTTGGTGCCTACAGCCGTGAGCACGAAAAAAGTGCGGGCGTTCTGTAGGATCCCCAGTGCCCAGGCCAGGAATTCGGGGGAGGTTCAAGCCCCTCAAAATCCACAGAGTACACACCTGTGAACCTGGAAGGGGTGCACGCGCACGCACTCCACAGTGGGCTCCCAAGGGAGAACTTGGGAGTTCACAGATTGGTGCCCAAGGCCTGTCTTGGGGCGTTGGGCCCGCCAGGCTGGACCTGGGGACAGTGCGCCAGAGACTGACTGAGCTCTGAATAGGAAGGGGAAAAAAGCCACAGCATTCCCCCCTAAGTCTGCTGCACCCAGCAAAACCAAGAAAACTGGTTTGGCCAGTTTGAAACCAACAAAGGGTTTTTTTTTTTGTTTTTGTTTTTGTTATTGTTTTTTGTTTTCTTTTTTCTTCTTTTTCCTTAATTTTTTTAAGTAACTTCATTTTTTAATTCTTATTATTGTTATTTCATTCAATTCCTTATGTTTCTATTTCTTTCTAGTGTTGATCCTTCTCCCTTTCTTTCCAAATTTATCTCTTCATTCCATCTCCTGCTTAAAAATTTCTAAAAATTTTTTTTCAACCTGCAAGTAATAGCATATCTGTATTGTTATTTCATTTTCCTTACACTTCTTATTGAAATAGTATTTTATTATTCCTCTTCTTTCAGTATAGTCTTCTTTCCTTGGCTAGTTATAATGCATCATTTAATAGGTTTCCCCTGTTATCTCATTCATAGTGTATAGCTAATTAACTGTCCTTCATTTGTGTTCCATTAGTACACTGCTCAAGGCTCCATACTTCCTATTCTTATTATCTAGATCTAGTAGATACTGTCATATGATTGTTGCTCTAATATTACTGTAAATAATAGCTATCCCATACAATTGTAAATACTACGCAACATCCCTCCCAGACCTTAGCCCACTTCTCAGTTTCCTGAATTCTATTACTATAGTGGTTAACTTTATTCTCTCACACACTACGCCTATTTACTACTCTTTACTCTCACCCTACCTCAGAAACTGACATCTCACAACCTCACTGTGTTCTAGATCCAACTCACAATCCTTTCCTTCCCAGCAAGAGTCTTATGTTCTTTCCATCCTTTCCAATAAGTGGCTAGTGGGGTGGGAAAACACAGTTAACATTATACACAGCCAAAGGATCTCCTATCTCTTCTCTATTTGCTGCTACTGTAAAGGTCATAGCATACTATCTTGCTGTTTTAAGCCATTTTGCCTTTCCCCTCCAACTGATTACAAAAAGAGTAGGTGGAAGCTGTGGACACCTGGATACCAGAAGGAGACTATACCACTGAATCTCACAGGTACTCTACCACAGAAGTTCACACCATAAACCCAGGGAGCCAGAACAGATCAATTTAAAAAGATGAGGCTAGCGAGAAGAGTATCATGAACAATGAGAAGACAAAGAAACAATCCCCAAATGAAGGGAAAGGAGGAAGCCTCAGAAAGAATGCTAAATGAAATAGAGGCAACTCAACTACCATATTCTGAGTTCAAAGCAATGATTATATCAGAAAGTTCCACGAACTCTCAATGAGTTTCCAGAAACTACAGGGAAGCTACAATGAACTCACTGCAAACTATAACAACTTGAAAAAGGAAATAGAAACTATCACCAAGGGCCAAGAGGAAATGAAGAATACAATTTCTGAACTGAAGAACACAGTAGAAGGAATCTAAAGGATCGAAAAGCAGGATCGATGAAGCAGAAGATCGGATCAGCGACCTTGAGGACAAAGTAGAAAAAAGCACCCAGAAAGAGCAAGAAAAGGACAAGAGGCTCAGAAAGAATGAAGAGGGTTTAAGAGAAATGCAAGACAATATGAAACGTAATAATATCCGTATAATAGGGATTCCTGAAGGAGAAGAAGAAGAACAAGGGATAGAAAACCTTTTTGAAAAAGCATTGACAGAAAACTTCCCTAATTTGATGAGAGAAAAAGTCACACAAATTCAAGAAACACAGAGAGTCCCAATTAAGAGAAACCCAAAGAGGCACACCTCAAGACACATTATAATTAAAATGGCAAAATTTCAAGACAAAGAGAGAATCTTAAAGGCACCAAGGGAGAAACAGGAAGTAATGTACAAGGGAGCCCCAATAAGGCTAGCAGCTGACTTCTCACCAGAAACGCTCCAAGCCAGAAGAGAATGGCAAAAAATATTCCAAGTAATGAGAACCAGAGGTTTGCAACCACGGCTACTTTACCCAGCAAGGCTCTCAATCAAGATGGAAGGCCAAATAAGAAGCTTCCCAGACAAAGAAGTCTAAAAGAATACACCTCCACCAAACCAGCTCTGCAAGAGATGCTAAAGGGACTGCTTTAAGGAAAGGAAGGAAAAAAGAGAGAGGAACACAGGTACGTAAAGGACAATGAACAAGTACCTATCAATAATAACCTTAAACATAAATGGATTAAATGCCACAATTAAGAGACATAGAGTAACTGAATGGATAAGAAAGCATGACCCACACATATGCTGCCTACAAGAGACTCACCTCAGGAGCAATGACCTACACAGCCTGAAAGTGAAGCGCTGGAAACAAATTTTCCAAGCAAACAGAGAGGAAAAAAAAAGCCGGGGTAGCAATACTCATATCAGACAAAATAGACTTCCAGAAAAAGGCCATAAAGACAGACCCAGAAGGTCACTTCAGAATACTCAAGGGAAGAATACACCAAGAAGACATAAACATAGTAAATATATATGCACCCA
>CM052551.1:19861214-19885999 GCA_028533065.1 Trachops cirrhosus | reverse complement strand
GTTCATAGCAGCACAATTTACAATAGCTAAGTGCTGGAAACAACCTAGGTGCCAATCAGTAAATGAATGGATCAAAAAGCTATGGTACATTTACACAATGGAATTCTATGCAGCTGAAAGAAAGAAGGAGCTCCTACCCTTTGCAACAGCATGGATGGAGCTGGAAAGCATTATGTTAAGCAAAATAAGCCAGGCAGTGAAAGACAAATACCATATGATCTCGCCATTAACAGGAACCTAAACAACAAAACAAAGAAACAAGTAAAATATAACAAAAGACACTGAAATAGAGCACAAGTAGTCAGTGACCAGAGGGGAGGAGGAGGGAATTCCAGGGGAGAAGGGAAGGGTTTACAGGAACAAATATAGAGGACACATGAACTAAACTAGGGGGGTTGGAAAGGGGAGGGAGGAGGGAAGGAATGGGTGGGTGGGCTGTAATGGAAATAAAGGATAGAAACTGTAATGAATAAACTAAAATAAAAAATTAAAAAAAAAAGAAGTGGCAAAACAGATCCAAATTCAATTATGTGTAGCTCTAAAGCTTTCCCTTTTTCTTACTTCTATTATGATATTCCCTGCTGACTTATATCAGAGAACAGGTATTAGCACTACTTGAGTAAGTCAAGTGCAATAAAGAGAAACATCACACAGTACTTTCAGGAGAGGGAATTTAATCTAAAGAATTATTTCCTACAAGGGGGACTGGAATAATGAGGAATTGTTTAATAAAAAGTAAAGAACTCTCACAACTCAGTGATAGGAAGATAGAGAACTTGTTTTTTTTTAATGGGCAAAGGATTTGACTAGATATTTCACCAAAAAATATGTATGACTGGTTTATAAGCATGTGAAAAGATGCTCTACATTGTAAGTCATTTGGGAAATGTAGATGACTACCTCAATGAGTTATCACTGCACACCCACTAGAATATTTATAATAAGAAAAGACAGACAATATCAAGTGTTGACAAAAAAGGTGGAGAAACTGGGACCCTTCTACATTGCTGGTGAAAATGTAAACTGAAAAGCAGTGTGGCAATTTCTTAAAAAGTGAAAAAAAAATTTTACTGTATAACCCAGTGATTCCACTCCTAGATATTCACAAAAAATAAATAAAAACATGTCTACACAAAGTTATGAACAGTGATGTTCAGAGCAGCATTTTTCATAAGAGCCAAAAAGTTGGAACAACTGAAGTATCCATCAACTTGTGGATGAATAAATAAATGGGATATAACCATACAGTAGACTATTTATTATTCAGCTATTAAAAGGAATAAAGTACTAAACATGCTCAACATGGATGAACTTTAAAAATATACTAAGTGAAAGAGGGAGGGAGATCTTTTGTCAATAAGAGACAAAAGATCATATATTGTATGATTCCATTTATATGAAATGCCCAAAATAGACTCATCCATAGAGACAGAAAGTAGATCAATGGTTGCCTTGGGGTAAAAATGAGGATTGACTGAATGTGGGCATAAAGGATTTTTATTTGGTGATAAAAATGTTGATAAAATTTTACTGTGATGATGGTTTTACACCTCTATGTTCTAAAATGGTTAAATTGTACACTTAAAATGGATAATATAATTTTTAAAAAAGAAGTAAAGACAACTCTAGAGAATATAGGAAGAACAGGTATAAGGAGCAGCCATTACTTCTAGGGCTCAGACAGGGCACTGTAGCACTTTCCATACCACCAATTCCACCCGCCTCCACACACACACACCAACACACACAACATACCCTCCTCCAGCCACCTGCCTTGCCTTGGACATCAAAAAATTGTGAAACAATCAAACATGAATTCCAACTTCCCATTTCTTTACTTGCAAATTCCTTCTCCTCCTTTCTCCAGACCCATACAGAGCATGTAGGAACCCTTTCCCCAGTCTCAGTGCTGGCCATATGCTCTTCATCCCACCCTGCACTGTCCTCCCCGGTTCTGTTCCACACTCATTCTCCCTCTTCTTAAAGTTTAGCCTCTCCTCCACTGTTTTCTGCAACGTGTCAAAATGCTCATGCATCTTCCACTTGAAGAAAAAGAAAGCACCTTCTTCAGTTCTACAACTCCTCTAACTACTTCTTTATCTTTTTTTCTTCTTCTTAACTTCTCAAAAAATAGTTGGCAAATAACACATTTCCACTCTTCTCCCATTTAGGTGTCAACTCATAGCAATAAGGCTTCTTCCTCTATCACTCCAATATATTGCACTCTGAAAACAAAACAATTACCTCCTCCCAATTTCTCAAATAGATTTTTTTCAGACTTTTTTATGTGATTTCTCTAACCACTCACTCCTAGAAGCTCTCTTTTCCCTGGGCCTCTAAGACCTGTTTCTCCTGATACTTGCCACGCTACTGCGATTACCTCTTTTCAGTCTCCTGCTTACTTTCCTTCATGGTGCTCCCCCATATTCCAACCTTGGCCCTATTTACTTTCAGATCACATTCCCTCCCTGAACATTTCTTCACTTTCATTCCTTCATCAACCACCTCAGGACTGGTGGTTCTGCAAACTCTATCTCTAGCCCAGGCCTTGACACTGAGCCTGGGAATCAGAGATCCAATTGCTTTCCACATCTCTCCATCTGGGTGGTCTCCCTCAACACTCTCCTCCTCAGGAGCTCCCTATCCCAGTAAATATTGCTACTATCTACCTAGTTACTCAGCCATAAACCTTGGAGCTATCTTAGTCCTCTTTCTCTCCCTCACTCCTCATAACCAAATTACTAAACTGTATTGGTTTTATAATATAGTTAAAGAATCTCTTTATAATTGATCCTTCCTTTCCATTCTCAGTGCTATTGTCTAGCTAAAAACTATATCATTTGTACTGTGTTTTTGTTTTTAAACCCAGATGTGGAATTATCATCACTGGTCAAGAAGACCCTGAAGCTGAAGCCCTTTCAGTAATGCTGATGTGTAGCCTGGTTTGGGACCCTCTGTTCTGGGCTAGGTTTTACCATAGGACAGGAATCATAAACTCTGTCCAGAGGAACCAGGCAAGTCACCCTCACCAGTAAAGCTGGATAAGTGTGTAGATAGGAGAGCAGTAGGGACTGAAGTAAACTGGAAAACATGTGCCCTGTAAAAAAGCAGTGATGCTATTCTTCTCCAGCCAATTGCAATGTGGGAATGCAGGCCTAGAATTGCCAAATATGCTAATTTCCACCCCCCAAGAAGCTCAAAATTCAGACTTTTATCTAAATCTTCATTTCAATATTGGAGATAAATTCAAAGTATTTCAAAACATCACAGAGTCAAACAAAGCATATCTACAGAGCTGATGTGACTTGTTTGTGACTTCCACCATAGAAGGTTTTCCATCTGGGAAGGAACACAGTAGAAGCAGTGTTTCAGGAAGATGTTTCTGGCAGCCGCATGCACAGTCCCAACTGGAAAGAGACAGTGTAGTCAGGGAAAACCAGCCACAAGCATAGGTATGGAGGGAAATGGACCTGGGCTAGGGGAACAGCAGTGGACAGAACATGCCATGAACATCCCCCACACCATAATCAACTGAACAAGACCCAACCAGAGATGAGGTCTCTGTGGTATCATTTTCCAAAGGAACCCAGTGTGGTATGAATGCCTGCCTCCATTTCAAGGTCCATTCACTGAGGAGTGACATTTGCCTACACTCTTCAGCCCCATCACATCCTCTTGAGATGCCTGAGGGACCATGAATATCCATATGGCAGAGGAAGTCTGCTGGCTAGTCCCAGAACTGCCTTTGTCTCATACCATTACCTTATGCAAATGGCAGGCACTCAGAACCTGTTTCTCCATCTGAATGCTCAAACAAAAGCCTTCTGGACAACCTGACTTTCCTCTCAGAGAGAGTAGAAGGAGCAATGAGGAAACATTTGCAAAGCACCTCCCCCTGCCCACCTGTTTGCTGAGGGAAGGAGAGTTGTTATATAAAGTATTAAGGATACAGACCTGAGCCAAATGTAGTCAGGGAAACTTCATTAGTATGTGTGGTATGTGGCTATCTTGAATATTTTGCTTGCTTGGTTTCTAATTTCCTTTTCTTAGGTGAGTCTTTCTCCTTCATAAATCTTTGCATCTCAATGTTTTTTCTTCCTTTGTGTTCTGAATTGGGAGTCCTTGTAACCACTTCATGGTTAATCTACTCCTCCAAACATTTCTGGTTCCAAGCAGCATTATGCATAGTTATTGCTCTTGAAGGCAGGTGACACCCTTCTTTCTCCACCCTCTGGAGGGCCTGCTGTCCTAAAGGATGGGTCCTGATGGGAAGAGTTGCTGAGGAGTGAGGTGGGCGGGAAATTCTCCCATTGCTCTCTCCTTCTCTCCCAGCTGGCCAAGGAAACGCTTTTCAGCTATTCTCTAGAACAAATAAACCAAGCATCACAAGGTTTTTGTGAATCTGACAGCTGGCAGATCATAGAAACAAGACTTTCAATCCCTCCAGGAATGGCACTTCTCCCGAAATCAACAGTAAATGCCCTCTAGTGGCAAGGAGAAGCAGTCTCTCTGGGAGGCAAATTCTCATATCCTATCTGAACTGGGTACTCAGAGAGCCTTATACGATGAAGAAAAATTGCAATTGGCATTTTCATCACTAAAAAAGAGAAAGTGAGAGAGAAAGTTTTCTTTTGGTATCAAGAGGAATCCAATGTAAAAGTAAGTATGTGCCACTCTAATTAGGCCACAGTTCTCTGGCCAGTAGTAATCTCTGAGTGAGGTGCAAGTTAGTGATTGCCAGGGGGTGGGGGAGGGAGGAATAGAGAATGACTACTAATGAGTATGAGGCTTGTTTAGGGGTAATGAATATGTTCTGGAATTACATAATGGTGATGGTTGCACATCTTTGTGAATAAATTAAAATCACTTAATTACATATTTTTAAAAAGTGAGTTTTATATATAAATTATAATTTTTTAAAAAAATTCAGGTAGTTTCAAGTTTACAAAGATTTCTTTGAGCCTTCTTGTTAGAGTTAACTACTTACTTCTGTGTACAACTTAGATCACACATTTATTGTGGACTAACATAATTTTTTGGTAATAGTCCACCTTCCTTTGATAATTATGACTGCTCCTATATAGGACTATGTATCCTCAACTGGGCATAGTGCTTGAAACTCAGCACCTATTCAATATATAGGTTAAACTGAAGAGATTGTCTACTTTCCAAGACTTTATAACAGAAATACTGAGCAATTTGAATTTTAAATATAATAATAAATATTATGTACATACTATGTGTAAGGCTTTGGTGAAATAAAAATGAAGATGCATAGTGTTTACCTTTGATAAATGTACACACATTTTTGGTGGAAATAAGTATACTTAAATAACCACAATATAAGGCAGAAAAAATGTACCATTAAATGGCTTAACGATCCACACCTAACAGTTTAGTGAAGTAAAAAATTACTACCTTGGGGATTTTAGGGAAGATTTTTATAGAGGTATAGGCATGCAAATGAGCTTTAGGGATGGATAGTAACAAGGTGTTAAAATGAAAGCTTCAGCCAAGGCACATTTCAGAGCTATAAGTTGGACCAAAATGTAAACACTTTCAATGTAGGTAGTAAAAAGAGGAGGGGGAAGAGTCAGGTAACTTAAAAAAAAAAAGATTTTATTTATTTTTATAGACACAAGGGAAGGGAGGAAGAAAGACAGAAAGAGAAACATCAATGTGTGTTTGCCTCTCACACACCCCCTACTGGGGACCTGGCCTGCAACCCAGGCATGTGCCCTGACTGGGAATCGAACAGGCAACCCTTTGGTTTGCAGACCCACACTCAATTCACTGAGCTATATTGGCCAGGGCTGAGGCAGGTAACTTTTTTTTTAAATTTTTTATTTTAGTTTATTCAGCACAGTTTCTATCCTTTATTCCCATTCCAGCCCACCCACCCATTCCTTCCCTCCTCCCTCCCATTTCCAACCCCCCTAGTTTTGTCCATGAGGCAGGTAACTTTTAATGTCACTCGCATTGATCGCATAAAGAGATACTGACTTGGAGATACGAAGATTTTTGAAAAGAATTTTTTTTGGAGAAAACAATTGGCTGCAAAGAATTCCACCCTTCTCAGGAAGATACCTATTCCTCATTTTAAACCAAAGGACAGGACTTGGACAGAATCATCTGCAGAGCTCAATGTGTATCTCCTACAGTTTGAGCAGTGCAGGACTGCTGATTAGCTCACACTTGAGAAATTCAATCTAGAGGACTGAGGTATGGGGAAGTAGCTATACTCCCAGAGTTTTCCTGGGCAAATGGTGTTTCCCATGGACCAGATGAGATCCCTGCAGGAAAGGGAATTGGTAGGTGTTGCTCAGCCTGTTCAAAATGACTTTTTGAAGGGGTGAGGAGCCTCATTAGAAGAGAACCGGATAAACTGCTGCTGGATACCTAGTGCTATGGAAATGTGGGGGAGTGGATTGAGCATGGGCTGTGAACCAAAGGGTCACCAGTTTGATTACCAGTCAGAGCACATGCCTGGGTTGTGGGCCAGGTCCCTAATGGGGGCCACATGAGAGGCAACCACACATTGAAGCTTCTCTCCTTCTCTTCCTCCCTCCCTTTCTCCCCACCTTCCCCTCTCTCTAAAAATAAATAAACAAAACCTTTAAAAAAAGAAATGTGGGGGAAAAGGAAGGTCTCCGAGGAACACATGGAAGTCCCTCAAGGGAGCAACAAGCTTTAAAGTATGCAGGGTCCAGACAGCATAAGCTTGATCACCTACACAGTACCAATCAAGTAAGAATTTTGCTACCTTAATTCCTCTCCTTAACCCCCCTGTGCTCATCTCCTTCCCCAAATGCCAGAACCTGCAGCAGTCAGAAACAGATTTGTAAAATGGAATAATAGAAGGAGCATGAGAGGAAACAAGAGAGAAGCAGCCAAGAATCCTCTTTTCATCCTCATATTTAAGACTTTTAGCCTGTGGTCAGCCCAAGCTGGAGGAAAGAAGCAACTTCAACTTTAAATTAATGTTGAACTTCTGGTCAAGATGGACACATAGGCAAACACAGCTTGCCTCATTGCATAACCACATCAAAACTGCAGCTAAACTATAGAACAACCATCACTCAGAACTATCAGAAATTGAGTGGAATGGAAGTTCAACACTATGGAACTAAAGAAACCACATTCATTCAGGTAGGAGACATGGAGACACAGAGATCGAGTAGGCTGATCCCACACACATGTGTGGTGGATAAAAATTTGGGCAATATCTCAGGAGCAAGGAGTACCAGCCCCACACCAGGACCCCCAGCTCAGGGGTCCAGTACCAGGAAGATAAGTCCCCATAACTTCTGGCTGTAAAAAGCAGAAGTGTTAGAGTCAATGAAAGTTAATTACTGGATTCACAAGCAGTTCCTTTTGAAGGGGCCACACATGGACTTACTCAGACTCACTCCCTCTGAGCTTCAGCACTGGGGTGGCAGTTTGAAAGGCACCAGTGGCATACAGGGAGGAACTGAAGTGTCTGGCATCAGAGCAAAAGCTGGGGGACAGCTTTCTCAAAACAGAAAGGTGGACAGAGGCCATTGTTCCTTTTCTGAGCCCTCCCCAAACAGAGGCACAGGGCTGACAGGTGAGAGTCATATTTGAGACCCCATCAACCTGGCTAATAAGGTTGGCTTGCCCTGAGGAATCCCTGAGGCTCCACCCCACCCAATTTAGGGGCCCTCCCAAGCTTTTCCATATGAATGGCTGGTCTTGGCTCAGGTTTTACATCTTCCTAAATCCTCTCAAGCAACAGCCAGTCTCAGCAAGCACCCTGTCCCCATACCACTAGCTAAGGGGCCCCGGGCCCAGCACTAGCAGCAGCCAGCTTTGGATCACAGTTTGGCTTTGCCTGGGAGCCTCCAAGTCCAGCACAAGCAGCAGTCATCTCAGATTGCTTGGTAGCTCATGCTGGCTGGCCCCAGGCAGAACACAGGTGGTGACTCACCCTGGCCTGTACCACATGGGAAACCGCAGAGCCTGCATACCCAATGGACAGCTACAGATCACATTGGAGCACCACCACCCTGCCCCTGTACAACTAATCCTCCACAGAGGGTGGAGGTTGGTGGTCAGTGGTCATGGCCAGTCCTTGCAGCTGACTGGCCTGGATGAATCCCTCCCATTGACCTACCAACAGCAATTAAAGCTCAACTACAGGAGGAGGGTGTACTCAGTCCACAAAGAAGATGACCTCAAGCACCCTGCTGGGGTGAAATGGGAGGCTGTGCCGCAGGACCCTACAGGACACACACTGCACAAGGCCAGGATACTAACACATAGTCATAGCAGCTCTACCCAATAGAAACAGACATAGCGTAGCTACCAAAATGAGGAGACAAAGAAACATAGCCCAAATGAAAGAACAGAAAAAAACTCCAGAAAAACAACTAAACAAAGATGAGCAATCTATAAGATGCAGAATTCAAAACACTGGTTATAAGGATGCTCAAGGAACTTAGTGAGGACCTGAACAGCATAAAGAACATCCAGGCAGAAATTAAGGATACACTAATGTAAATAATGATTTATAGGGAATCAACAGTAGAGTGGATGAAGCTGAGAATCAAATCAATGAATATGGAACATAAAGAAACAAAAAACAATTATTCAGAACAACAAGAAGAAAAAATAATGCAAAAAATGATAGGGTAAGGAGCCCCTGGGAAAATTCAAGCATACCAACATTCACGTCTTTGAGGTACCAGAAGGCTACAAATTGGAAAACTATTTGAAAAAAATAATGAAAGAAAACTTCCTTAATTTAGTGACAGAAATAGACATCAAGTCCAGGAAGCACAGGGAGTCCCAAATAAGATGGATGCAAAGAAATCTACACCATTCACATCATAATTAAAATGCCGCAGGTTAAAGATAAAGAGAGAATCTTAAAAGCAGCCAGAGTAAACAGTTAGTTACCTACAGGAGAGTCTCCATAAGACTGTCAGCTGATTTTTCAAAAGAAACTGTGCATGCCAGAAGGAATTGGCAAGAAATATTCAAAGTCATGAAAAGCAGGAACCTGCAGCCAAAATTCTCTACCCAGCAAAGATATCATTTAGAATCAAAGGGCACATAAAGAGCTTCCCAGACAAGAATAAAACTAAAGGAGTTTATAATCACCAAACCATTATTATATGAAATGTTAAAGGGACTTATTTCAGAAAAAGAAGATCAAAACTATGAACAATAAAATGGCAATAAACACATACCTATCAACAATTGAATTAAAAAAACAAACTAAGCAAACAGGAACAGAGACAGAATCAAGGATATGGAGAGCATTTTGATGCTTGCCAGATGGAAGGGGACTTCGGGGAACAGGTGAAGAGGTGAGGGAATTAAGAACTACATTGGTAGTCACAGGATAGCCATGGGAATGTAAAGTACAGTTTAGAGAATGGAGTAGTCAAAGAACTTATGCACATGACCCATGGACATAAACAAAGATGGGATTGCCTGAGGGAGCAGGGGTACTGGGTAGGGGGGGCAAAGAGAGAAAAATTGGGGCAACTGTAATAGCATAATCAATAAAATATAATTAAGAGAGTTCTGGCCAAGATGGAGGCATAGGTAGAAACCCTTCACTTCCTGGTATAACCTAAAGGAGGATAACAACCAATCTAAAAACAATACACAACCAAAAGTGCCAGATTATCAAATGGCATGGGACTACAACAATGACAGAGGTAAAGAAATATTCAACCAGACTAGTAGGAAGGAGACAAGCAGCCAGCAGGGGGAGGAGATACAAGGCAAGGAGCTAGATCATGCAGGTGTGGCTGGCTGAGAGGTCCTGTGGCAAGGCAGTGGACTGTGTGAGCAAGGCAGGGCTGGCTGAATGGAAAACTAAGGCTCAATGCTAGCTGTAAACTGTGGCAGGAGTTACCGCAGAGAAGAAACTCCCAGTCTCACACAAGAGTTTGTTGGAAAGTGGGGCAGGAGCTGAGTAAGCAAGCTGCATTGTTCCCTCTCTGACCCCTCCTTTACAGACAGTGCTACAATACAGCAAAGAGGGTTGCCCTGCCCTAGAGAATACCTAAGGCCCCACCCCTTACAACATAACAGGTGCACCAAGACAAAGAAATATGGCCTGAGACAAAGAAATATGGCCCAAATGAAAGAACAGATCAAAACTCCAGAAAAAGAGCTAAGTGATGAGGAGATAGCCAATTTATCTGATGCAGAGTTCAAAACACTGGTAATCAGATGTTCACAGAACTGATTGAGCTTGGTCACAAAATGAACAAATGAAGGCTATCCAAGTGAAATAAAGCAAAATATTCAGGGAAAAAACATTAAAGGGAAGGAAACCACGACTCAAATCAAAGATTTGGAACAAAAAGAAGAAATAAACATCCAACCAGAACAGAATGAAGAAACAAAAATTCAAAAAAAATGAGGAGAGGCTTAGGAACCTCTGGGACAGCTTTAAATGTTCCAATATCTGAATCATAGGGGTACAGAAGGAGAAGAACAACAGCAAGAAGTTGAAAATTATTTGAACAAATAATGAAGGAAAACTTCCCCAATATGGTGAAGGAAATAGACTTCTAGGAAGTCCAAGAAGACCAGAGAGTCCCAAAGAAGTTGGACCCAAGGAGAAACACACCAAGGCAAGAGATGCTAAAGAGTCTACTTTAAGAACAGGAAGAAAAATAGTGAGAGAGAGAGGAGTACAGGTACAAAAAAATGGCAATAAATAAGTACCTATCAATAATAACCTTAAACATAAATGGATTAAATGCCCGAATCAAAACACACAGAATAGCAGAATGGATAAGAAAACATGACCCACACATATGCTGCCTACAAGAGACCTACCTCAGAACAAAAGACCTACACAGACTGAAAGTGAAGGGCTGGAAACTAATATTCCAAGCAGATGGACAAGAAAAAGAAGTCAGGGTAGCAACACTCATATCATACAAAATAGAGTTAAAAAAAAAAGAGCCATAAAAATAGATCCAAAAGTTCACTTCATAATATGCAAGGGAAGAATCAGTCAAGAAGACATAAACATTGTAAATATATATGCACCCAACATAGGAGCACCCAAATACATAAGGAAAATCTTGGAGGACTTCAAGAAAGATATTGATACAATTATAGTAGGGAATTTTAACACCCCACTGTCTGAAATGGATAGATCTTCCAAACAAAATATAAACAAAGATACTGCAGCATTGAACAATGCCCTAGATCAAATGGACTTAACTGATATATATAGAGTAACTTTCATCCCAAACACACAAATACACATTCTTTTCCAATGCACATGGGACATTTTCAAAGATAGACCACATGATAGGACACAAAACAAGCCTCAACAAATTCAAGAAAATTTAAATCATATCAAGCATTTTCTCTGACCACAAGGGACTGAAACTAGAAACCAACCTCAAGGAAAAAACTCAAAAACACTCAAACTCATGGAGATTGAATGGCATGCTATTAAACAATGATGGGTCAAGAATGAAATTAGGGAAGAAATCAAAAAGTTTCTGGAAACAAATGAAAGTGAGCTCACAACAACCCAAAACTTATGGGAAACAATGAAGGCAGTCCTGAGAGGGAAGTTCATAGCAATACAGGCTTACCTAAAAAAGATAGAAACATTTCAAATAAACAACCTAACCCTACGCCTACAAGAACTTGAGGAACAACAGCAAAGACAGCCCAGAGCAAGTATAACTAAGGAAATAACCAAGACCAGACAAGAATTAAATGACATAAAAACTAAAAGCACAATTCTAAGGATCAATAAATCCAGGAACTGGTTCTTTCAAAAAATAAAATAGTCAAGCATTTAAGCAGGCTTATTAGGAAAAATGAGAGAGGACCTAAATAAACACAATCTGAAATGAAAGAGGAGAGATTGCAAACTGATACTACAGAAATACAATGGATTGTAAGAAGTTACTATGAAGAATTGTATGCCAAGAAATTTGAAAACCTAGGTGAAATGGACAAATTTCTAGAATAATATAATCTTCCAAAATTGAATGAAGAAGAAGAAAGCCTGAACAGACTAATAACAGGTAATGAAATTGAAACAGTAATCAAAAAGCTTCTGACACACAAAAGCTCCGGACCAGATGCTTTCACAGGAGAATTTTACAAAGCATTTAAGGAAGAGCTAACCCCCATCCTTCACAGATTATTCAAAAAATTTCAAGAAGATGGAAGACTCCCAAACTCTTTTTATGAAGCAAGCCAGCATCATCCTAATCTCAAAACCAGATAAAGACATAACAAAGAAAGAAAACGTCAGGCCAATATTGCTGATCAACACAGATGCTAAAATCCTCAACAAAATATTGGCAAACCACATCCAGCAATGTGTTAAAAAGATCATACACCATGATCAAGTGGGATTCATCCCAGGGATGCAAGGATGGTACAATATTTGCAAATCAATAAATGTAATACAGCACATAAAAAAAGGAAAGACAAAAATCACAGAATCATATCAATAGACAGAGAAATCATTTGATAAGCAGCCATTTATGGTAGAAAAAAAACGCTCAGCAAAGTGGGAATAGAGGGAGCATTCCTCAACATAATAAAGTCCATATATGAGAGACCTACAGTCAACATCATACTCAATGGGCAAAAACTTAGAGCTTTCCTGCTAAGATCAGGAACAAGACAAGGATGCCACTTTCACCACTCCCATTCAACATAGTACAGAAAGTCCTAGCCATAGCAGCAGACAAGAAAAAGAAATAAGAGGCATCCAAATTGGAAAGGAGGATGTAAAACTGTCATTGTTTGCAGATGTCATGATAGTGTACATACAAAATCCTATAGACTCCACCAAAAAACTACTTGACCTAATAAATGAATTTGGCAAAACTGCAGGATACAACGTCAATACTCAGAAATCAAAGGCATTTTGGTATACCAACAATGGAATATAAGAAACAGAAACCAGGACAAAATCCCATTTGATAGAGCAACAAGAAAAATAAAGTACCTAGGAATAAACCTAATCAAGGAGGTAAAAGACCTGCACTCAGAAAACTATAAACACTGAAGAAAGAAATTAAGAAAGACACAAATGGAAGCATGTACCATGCTCATCGACTGGAAGAATTAATATCATCAAAATGGCCATACTACCCAAAGTGATTTATAGATTCAATGTAATCCCTATTAAAGTACCAATGACAGAATTTCCTCAGAAAACTAAAAATGGAACTGCCTTTTGACCCAGCAATTCCACTGCTGGATTTATACCCTAAGAGTCCTGAAACACCAATCCAAAAGAACCTATGCACCCCAATGTTCATAGCAGCACAATTTACAATGGCCAAGTGCTGGAAGAAGCCTAAATGACCATCAGCAAATGAGTGGATCAAAAAACTATAGTACATTTACACAATGGAATCCTACCCAGCAGAGAGAAAGAAGGAGCTCCTACCCTTTGCTACAGCATGGATGGAACTGGAGAGCATTATGCTAAGTGAAATAAGCCAGGCAGTGAGGGACAAATACTATATGATCTCACCTTTAACTGGAACATGATCAACAAAAGAAAAAAGCAAACAAAATACAACCAGTGATATTGAAATTAAGAACAATCTAACAATAGCCAGATGGAAGTGGGCAAGGACAGTGGGGAGAAGGGTTTTCAGGAATCCTTAAGGGACCCATAAAGGGCACATGGACAAAACCAAGGGGGAGGGTGCAAGCAAGGGAGTGAGGTGGGTTTGGATGGGGTGGGGGTAAGTGGGGTAGAGAAAATTTAGACAACTATAATTGAATAACAATAAAGTAATTTTAAAAATAAAGGAAAAATTAAAATAAATAAATAAATAAACCTACAAATTTCTAAAAAAAATAATTCATAAGTGTAAGTAAAATGTAAATATACTGAGATATATATTAAACATATCATTCTAATATGAGAATAAAATATTGCTTAAAGTAAGCACTACATAAGCCCTGGCCAGGTAATTCAGTTGGTGAGAGGGTCTTCCTGATATGCCAAATTGCAAGTTGGATCCCCAGTCAGGGCATGTACAAGAATCAACCAATGAATGAGTAAATGAGTGAAATGAGAAATCAGTGTTTCTCTCTCCTTTTCTCTCCCTCTCTCTCTCTCTCCAAAAATCAATAAATTTTAAAAGTAAGCACTACATAAAATTAAGTTTGGTTGGGGTTTAAAATGAAGTAAAATTACAGTCTTTTTAAAAAATGATCTTAGCATATCAACGATATTATCATTGATCTGTGAAAAACTCTCCAGTTGCTGAAAACTTCTTTCTAAATTTATGCTAGTTAAGGAAATGATAAAGCAATAGATGAGATAGTTTTAAGCTGTGCTTAAACATTTTTCTATAGCTGATTGTTTTTAAACAATCCTATCTCTTGGTTCATAACTGAGGAAATTTGGGGGATAATGTTTTGTTTCTTTTCAGGAAACATTTTTTTCATTTACAACAAAACTATATTGTTTTTCTCTTCAAAGAAAGTAGTTCTCATTTGTCCTCATCTTCATATCTCAAATCATATAAACGGAAAGTGTAATACAGACACTATATTAACACCAGTCATGTTCTATTTGTATTCCATTTGTTGGAAAGTTTTTGTAATAAAGAATTATTCTTGCATTAGTAGCTTGTTTTGGTGGTGATTATTTTCTACTTTTTTGAGGATTATGGAAGTATAGAAGATGGCTTTCTAAACAAGTTTGCATATATTTGATTCAAAATTTTAATGAAGCATGCATCTGGTATGTCTCAAGACATAAACGATTCAGGGATTTGTTTTGTTTTTTTTTTTTAACTCCAAAATAACTGTCTTACACCAGCCAAAATACTAGGATTCCAGGATTTTTGAAACAGCGTGGAATACCAGAGTAGTAGACCATTGAACATTGATATTATAAATATTTTTTTGTGGGCAATGAGGAGCCAATAAAAATGTTTAAACAAGAAATAACAAAGATATAAAATATAGACATACCCTGTTAGAGTTGTAAGAGTTGTAGAGTGTTAAGCCCCACTCCTTCTGCCTGAAGGTCAGGAATTTTAGCATGAGTCACTGACAATGCTTGCGGGAAATTGATTAAGGAGGGAAGGAAAGATGGGAGAAAGGCAGGCAAGACATCTGTTGTTTTCCCCTCATCCATTTACCTTTTCATTTTAAATAAAAACAGTTCCCTGAATCTCCTTTGAAGAATTGCCTGCACCCCTTTAGCTCAAGTGGTTTTGTCACAGGTGGGCACAGGTAACCAGGTCTTGGTGATCGGGACAAAGAATTGAACCAAATACCCAGAGTTTATAGCAGAGAACATGGGAGCAGACCAACTCCAATGAGAGATTAACCTCATGGACTGGAGGGATTCTGTCCTTATAGGGTGGATCCTCCTGGCTAGTTTTGGTGGGCTTTTATTGCGCATGTGCAAGTAGTTGTATTACTTTAAAGCTTCTGCACATGTGGTCTCCCATGATTTTCCCTGACTGGCCACTGGAGAAGGGTCAAACAATGTTACTGAATGGGCCCCCCCTTCTCCTGGGGTCCCCCTGTACAAGGTTTTCCTTGCCCACCACCAGGGAATTATAGCTCTCTATGTCAGAGATAGGTGAAAAGGAAAGGAATTATTTATTCAAAAGTTATACAGACTTAAGACTAATACCTTAATGTCTTCGTTAAAATCCCAGCATCCCTTAAGACATCCACAATCACACACAGTCTTTACTTCCCTCCTTTGCCCAGTCTGGGGTACCATATCTCAGGAAAAGAAATGGAAGTCTGTGACTCAGGTAGCCCCTGGTTCTTCCCAGTAATATGTGCTCAGCTGGTAGGCCTCCCTCAGTTCCCAGCACCATCAGCTGTGTCACCGGGATCTCCAGTTCTTAATCCAAACCCATGTGACACCTACTCATGGCCCACCAGCAAGAGTCCTTTCACCCCTTTCCTTTCCACAGAGTCTCTCCTGCAGTCTTCCAAACTGCTAAGAGAGATCTGCATTGCTGCTACATCTTGCTTTCTGGCTTCCTAAGCTGTGTGGCAAAGGGATACCCAAAGCCACGTGGTTCTCCCCTGCTAAAGTCAAATGGTTCCTCTCTGCCAAAGCTGTGTGGTGCTTCTCATCATGGCTGCCACACCTGGGTTTAAATCCCAGCACTAATCTTCCTCTGCAGCCCCATTTCTGACTCATCCCACAGTCAGCTACACTTGCCAGCATTCCTGTATTTTTCCAGCTTTTCTGGGATGCCATAGTAAGTCCAGACAGGTGTGGCCCTGTGCTGTGGAGCCAATCATCTCCAAGCTCTTACACAGGCTCTGTAACCAGGGGAGGGTTGCCCCCCAATTACAACCTGGTTGGAAGTCACTCCCATCTCCCTGACTCAAAGCATGGCCACAACTATTTAACATATCTATGAAAGCAGTTAAATGTTATAGATATGTTAAATGACCATTCTAGAGGTTATCTGCAAAACCGTTGCTATGCAAAACAACTCAATGGCCCTGCTCCATGTGTCCCATCCCCCAGTTCAGACTTGTGGGGGTGAGGACATCCCATATTTTTAATATTTCTTGGACACCCTGAGTTCTGGACCCCATTACAAATCCTTCTTTTTGGGGTCCCCTGGATGCACCCTCTTTCAAATCCCCCTTTCAGATATACAACCCCTTTATAATCATATAAAGGACAATGGACAAAAGTCTCATCTTCTTGTAGCTACTTCTGGCTGGACATGGACATTTTCCTACCTACCCTTGGGTCAGGGGTTCCCTGAAAGAGTGGGGGGCAGCATAGAGGGTGTCCTTCCTGTAAGGGGAAGGACCTTACAGAATCCAGGTCATAGGGCTGTCATCAGGAACTTGCAGGCTCAATGTCCAAAGGTTGGCATTACTGGACATTTGGCATCCTCGTCATATTCTGGAGGAGACAGACTTGGCAAGAGAGTTGGAAGGCACAATTAAATCATGACCACTAAATGATGAAGGCAGAGAATTAGGTAAAGAATGACTTATCTGGAGGAAGGTGTATAAAGCATGCTACACCTATCCAAAGCCCTTTTTGCCCACCATACTTAGCTTAGTCTAAGGGGAATATTTTAGGATTTCCTGCCTTTCAGATTTCTGGGCCTTTTCTGTCCAAGCCATTAGGACAGAAAAGGGAAAATCAGTTCTAAAGTGAAGCCCACAGACTGCCCCAACCTTTCACCAATCCAACCACTTAGTTCAGCTAAACCATTGAGTCTTGGGGGGCAATGATGAAGATGGGCTCCTTAAGTGAGGTCTATATTGCAACCAATTACTTAAGTAATGAGGTCTTAGGCATACACCCTATGAAACACAAATGTTAATTCACAGAACAATTCCCAAGCCAGTCTCTGCCTGTGAGACTCTTTTGGGAAGACATCCAGTTGCAAGGCCTTTGCTGCAATGACATTTAACAGTGGCAATTTGACAGGTCCTTTGTGGCTGGAAATTGAACATTTTTGGTGATATTACAAACCCAGTTTCAACTTCCAAATGAAAACAAACTTTCAAGACAGTTAGCTGCATGATTCCAATGTCCAATACTGAGCATTGTGATTTTCCTTGAACCATGATTTTTCTCCTTAAGAAATCACCCTCATTGTCATTGAAGGGACTACATTGAGTCCAGCTTTCAATTTTGCCTGTTCGTTTGCATAAATACACCAAGAGCAACCTGGATCACCTATGATCTTTAAGTCCGCTTGCTGGAACTCACATGGGGAAACTTTAGATTGACTTTTCAGTCCACCCCTTGGGGCAGAGAAGCAGAGCCACACATCTGCCATCTGGCTTCACCTGTACCAGTTGTTTCACTCAAGTCCTTGAGGCTTCCATTGTGCCTGCAGTTTCCTTTTTTAGCAACCTTTCAGGAAAGCAACCTTCGTTCCTACCCTGGAAAGACTGCCACAAACCCACCGAGGTTCCAGGGTCTTTCTTGTGGGCTTTTGCTAGCTTCACAAGTCAATCCCAGTTCCTCAGGGCTTTGTGGTGACCAGAACCCATACATGCCTCCTTCAGGTGTGACATTCCAGTCAAAATCTTGGTTAACACAACCATTATTAATGACTGGTCTTGTTGGATTTATGCAAAGAAATCTTATGTCATCACTCACTCCTTCAAAATGCCAAATTCTGGAGAGATCAGGTAGGGAGAAAATTACAAAGCATGAAGGAAAATCCTTTTCCTTCTGATATCTACCAATATTGCATTCCCATGCCTTATACCTTCCATTACTAACACCACATAATTTCTTCCCAAAACTTTCACATTTCCATTTATGTTTACAGCTTCCTACTGGCCTTCTGAAACATTCAGAAACCTTCTACAAACCTTTTTTACCCATCTAGATTTAACCATAATTCACTTTTAATCCCTGTTCCTTTCCCACACTGGGAAGGACTATACTTAAGCTCAGTACTTAAACTCAGTATCTGGCTGCTAAAAGTCCCTAGCACTATAGGCATCTTCTACTAAAAGTCCCTAGATTCTCAGGGATATCCTGCAGCTTTCTGAAGCTTAGACCTTGCAACCCCCCTATAAATTAGATGGTCACCCTTGGACCTCATTCATGACCTTCAGAACCAGACCCATCCCTATCAGAACCAGTTTCACAGAGAACCTGACTGGTGCAGTGCCCACACAGCAGAAACACACAGCCCATAATTTAAAGAGAACCCTTAGCCCACCACCTTGCTCAGTTCCAAGATGGTGGGACTTTCACATGACCCATCATCCAAGATGGCAGTGCCCATGCACACTGGGTCATCCAAGATGGCGATATGCATGCTTGACTTATCCTCCATGGTGGGGCACTCACGTGGCTCATCATCCATTTTACCCAAATGGCAGTGCACCCACATGGCTTACTGTCTAATCCCCAACATACATGCAGGCTCAGCTTACAGAGCCTAGGGGTTCTGGGTATGCAGCTGGTCTGCATGTTTACAGGCCTCCTCCCAGATCCGATGTTTCTCATCTGGGGAACAGCAGGTGGTCAGAATTATGTACAAATCCCTCCATGACATACTAAAGGCTAAAGTAAGAGTCTGGAAATTACTAGTGAAATGTGAAAGGTTCTCTGAAAAACTCCCTAGCCTGTCTTTACATTGTTGTAAATCAGTTATAGAGAATGGCACTTGTACCCTTATAGTGCCTTCTGTGCCTGCTACCTCCCTCAAGGGTAGGAGTGGTAGGAAGATAAGAAGCATCACTCCTAGTATGTCCTTCAGGGCTGAGTTTTTCCTCAGCTGGTGGCTTTAGGTTGTTCTTAGCATAAGGTGGTGGAGGGGTCACCCCCTTTAAGGTAGGGCAGAGACTCCAGAACTCTGGGGTCCCCTTAATCTCCCTTGAGAGACAGGTGGGGAACTAAGGAGGGTAACTTCTAATTGACCAACACTTGGGCCTATAGGTTCTGTCAGGGTGGAGATGGAGCAAAATGAAGGATTTTGGTACAGAGCCATAAATACCTGCACGCAAGAAATTTCAGACCATTTGCCTTCCTTCCGGCAAAATAGATCTAACTGTAGGATAGCATTGTAATTGCTGTTCCCATTTTCAGGCCATATTTCTCCATCCCCTAATTTATATTGGGGCCAAATAGTGCTACAAAAGAAAAGTAATCTCCTTTTTAAATTTTTAGGGTCAAATTTATCCCAATTGCTAGGAATGCAACGCAATGGTGATTTGGAAGGGATGGAAAGTGTGGTTCCCATCTCAACTGTGGTGATCCTAAAGAGAAGAAAAAAAAAACACAAAGATACTTCCTTTGCAACCTAGACACATCCCTCTTTGCTTGCCTCAGGAGCTTTCCTAGTGGGCCACAAGGCATCACCTGGGATCCCAATGACCTACCAGTAATCTCTGGCAAAAGAAATCCTAGTGAGTATTGGCAGACAGAAATCTAAAAGACTTGAGAGGATCACCACAGTCTAGTTCTGTTTCTTTTTCTTTGTTTATTTCAGAGGTCTTGAGTTCCCTGGACACCATTTGCATAATTCATGGTCTTACTGAGTGTCCAGGCTGTAAAGAACTGCTGGGAAGGAACCAGTCCAGCTCTCTTGAGCAATTGTGTATAATCCTAACCACCCCAGACCTACTGCTCTACCCTGGTGGCCTTAGTACATTTCCATTTCTGTATTCTCCATCTACAGAGACCCTCATTTTCCTGTAATCCTTCAGGTCTGTGGCAAAGGAAGTGTCTCACTAGCAAAATAGTTTCTGGCCCCGTAAACCACCAAGAGGGACACCAAGATGATCTTATTATAAAATGGCTCTTCCAAATCATAAAGAAGACCCTCAGGTATTCTATCTAATTTTCCAGAGCTTTAAGAAATTGTACCTGAGTCTGAAATTTCCCCAGAAGGGACCTCAAGAGGTATTTAAAGCACCCCCTTTCATACTGGAAGTGGATCTCATAGAGGGATGATGGACTGAGAAGGGAAATTAAAATACCCCTATAGGGGCAAGTAAACCACCTTAGAATTCCAAATTCAATTAAGAGTGGCTTAATTGGGTAAGAGTGGCTCCACATGGCCACTCTAGTAACAAATGACCAGGAGGTGCCTGTTAAGCTGCTCTGGTCTGCAATGTTGCTGCTTACAATGATAGTACGTACATGCTGAAGATGGGAGTGACACATTCCTGCAACTGTACTTAGCAATGGGACTGTTAGTGACCCTGAGATAGATATTCTGGGTACAAAGACAGCAGGAACCCTTCCTACACAAAAGGCAAGTGGGGTATGAGTACAGGTATAAAGGCCAAAAGTCAACCGGGAAGGACAAGCATAAAAGACTATCTGTGGGCCTGATGAGGAGACTGCAAAAGGAAGTCATAGCGCAGGTGAGGTGGTGACTGATATCCCATATGGAAGGTCAAACTATGCCTATGAGGGAGCGGCCGTGGGGTGATGCAGTGTCTTGTGGCTTTCACAGTGTGCCTGATCTGTGTGCAGACATTTTCTTGCACCTGGTGGGGGCTAAGGCTAATCCCATTCCTCACCCAGGTTATCCTATCATGGGCATCTTCAAGCAGTGGGTGCCCTTGAGGCTTTTAACTGTCCAACCCATGCCCACAATCTAGCAGCCGACCTTCCATCAGGGAACATCAGACTCTCCAAAATGGAATAGATGACAATGAAAAGGGGCATCCCTGGGTGTCAGAGCAGCAAAGAGGGCTTACCACTCCAGCGTCTTCTCCTAGCTGGCTTGCCAAAAACTGTCACAGGTGGGCACAGGTAACCAGGTTCTTCGTGATTGCGGACAAAGAACTGAACTGAACACACAGAGTTTATAGCATAAAGAGAGAGAACAGATTTATTAAGCGATAGTACACTCCACAGAACAGGGGGGTGGGCCAACTCTGAGCAGAGATTGATCTCATGGGCTGTAGGGATTCTATTTTTATAGGGCAGATCCTTCCTGGCTAGTTCTGGTGGGCCTTAATTGGGTTTAATATGTATAGGAATACAAGTAAAGCTCATCAATCATTGTCAGGCAGTTATCTATTGTCAAGCAATCTGTTATTGCTTGACAATAGATAACATTCAAAGAACTATGAAGACTTATTCTGAGTCAGGGTCAGTTAGCTAAAGGGCTATAAAACTTTGGGTAACAAATTTGGATCCTTATCATTTAAATTGAGGGTATTCTTAGCAAAGCAGGTTTCACAGGATTTTATGCATTCCTTCTGAGACCTGATTGCCCCGGGGGACCCGCCTTTTCCAGCACGTCTCCACACCACGCTTCGTCATTGTTTCAGGCTTAAGTCAGGCAGGGGAAGTAAGGCAGCCAAGAGATTAGGAGACTTCTTACAGACAGAATGAGGACTCAGGCTATGTCAAAGCAGAGGGGCAAGGATCCATCACCCCCTTTTTCTATAGCCCCCCCAAGTCCTTCCCTGAGGGCCCCTTCGTGACCATGAGTGTCTTAGGTCATCCCTCCCTTGAGGAATCTTACCTGTCATTGGCTAACCAGTCATCTGCCAGGGGCCAAACAGGGTGAAGTAAAAGGAGGCAGAGGCAATGCCCCTACAAGGAAGATAAGTTTTGTCTCCTTAATGGCTTATGATCCCAAGGTCTCTCACTCAGCCTTAGCCATGGGGGGTTACAGCTTCTTAAACCAGGCAGGGCAGTTCCCAACATCTCCCCCTTTTTTTGTTTGTGAAATCAATTGCAGTTGTTAAGCCTGTGAAACCTACTATTTGCTGCTCCTGAATGTGATCTTGAGAAAACAACCTCCATATACATCGTAAAGCACAAATAAGGATTAAGACAAGGAGGCACCCAAGGGCTGCCATGACCCAAACTCATAAATTCAGTCCATCAAACTAGTTCTTAGGGTTCAGCCATTGTTGATTATAGTGGAGGGTCTGGAACACCTTCTGTTCAGTAAGGTGTTTGATGTCACTGAGCTGCTGGTGGAGCTCAAGCTGGACCTGATCAATGTGTCCTTTGAGATTGGTAGAGAACTTGCCCTAGAGGCTATGATGAATATCTTCCCAGGAATGCTGACTGTAATTCCACTTCAGGAGGGTGACACACAGCCTAGAGAAGTTTGGATTGGGAGAGTCCAATGGAATGGATGTGGGTAGCCACCAGGGAAGCCTTTTCTGTGATATGGCTTTACCCTCTTTGATGCCATCTCCAAAGGTCCTTCTGGAGAGGAAACACAAGCATACACTCTTCCCCAAGTTAATAGCTCAACTGGGCCTTCCTATTTTCCTTCCCCTAATGGGTCTTTGTACAAGACTAAAGGGTATGGGCCTACAGGCCTGTTTTGTACAAAGTGTTTATCTATGGGTGACTTCATATTATAATAACAATTCAAAAAATTGCATGTATATATTGCTAGCATGGTTAAATTCCCAGGGGATGTTTCCTGACTCCCCCTTGTTTGTTTATTTAATAATGTTTTAAAGGTTTGGTGAGCTCTTTCAACAATTTCTTGGCCTGCAGGGTTATAGGGGATATCTGTTTTATGCCGAATTCCCCATTTTTCTAAGAAAGCCTGAGTGGCTTGTGCAATATATCCTGGGCCATTATCAGTCTTGATTTCTTGTGGACAGCCTAGGTGGCTGAATGCCTCAAGCCAATGATCTCTAACATTCTCTGCTGATTCCCCAGTGATGGGGAGGGGCCTATAGAACATCTGAGTAAGTGTCTGCTTGGAAAGACAGACCCCTGCTGTTTCTGCAAGCTTCAATGAGTTCGAGCAGGGAGTTAATTACCCTATTATTTTCAGGACCTGGTAGTTCCTAGGTCTAGAATGTGTAGTGTTTCAAACACTTGGATGCTTATTATTCCTCTTATTTCCTTTCTATTTCTACTTTTCATGCCAAACATGAAAGTGGTATCTACCTTTTTCCTTTACTCCTTCTTACCCTCTTCCTTCACAATCTTACACTTTCCTTTCCTTCACTTTCTTAATTCTTTCCTTACAGGCCATCTATGACTTACTTGAACTTTCTACAACATTCATAATTCACATAACATTCCAAAATAAGCCTAACAAGCCTTTTAAAACTTAAGCTTGAATAGATTGCCAAATGTTTGACTTAAGGAGTATATTATGAAATGAAGAGAGGGATAGTGAGTAACATCCATTTGCCAAATCATTTGAGGTTGCAATCCTCTAGGGTTAAGGCCAAGACTAGGGGCACTTTCAAAAGTGCTTGACAATCTGGACATTTTCTGATAGTCTGTTTTGCTTGGGCCCATGGAATACTAAGTTCTTTACGTAGGTCCTGAATATTTTGGTGAATAAATTGATGATACATTACTACAGATTGAAAGGCATCTGCTAGGCTGACAAGGGCATTAGCATGAGAATTACCCTCTGCCATAGATCTAGGCAAGCCCAAATGAGATTGGATATGGGTAACAAATAAGGGGTGCTTCCTTTTATCTAAGAGACTGTGCAGCGTTAGAAATAGACAGTAACTGAGGCTCAACAGACCCTTTTAACAGAGCCTGATCTATATGAAGGAGTGTATCTACAGTATAACCAGAGTCACAAACTAAGTGAAGAGGCTATTTGGGCCAATGCTGGAGGGCAAGAATAACCCCTGAAATTTCCACCCACTGGGTGGCAGAGTGCCCTCTGGAAAGAAAATGTTTCCACTTATCCCCTTCTTTCCAGGTGATAGCAGCTTTACCTGTTTTTCCTCAACCATCAGTAAAGATGCTTCTAGCTTTATGAATAGGAGTGGCACTGAATTTTTCCCCTATGTGGATGTTAAGAGCGGGGAGGTTTTGGAGAAGTTTATCAGAAGGTAAATGAATATTAAGATCCCTACAAAATCAGCAACTACACACTAAAATTCTAAAGATTGACTATAAAGTTGTTGTAGATACACTTGGGTGAGTGAAACATGTATACCATCTGAGTCATGGCCAAAAAGCTGAGTTACTCTACCACAGCCTTTGATAATAAGCTGACATAGTAAAGGGAATCAATCCGCCTGGCAATGGCAAATGTAACCCAGCCCTGTTGGAAAGCCCATACGTGTGTGTTGGCATGCAGGACGCCAAACCCACGGATCCACTTTCTTGTGGGAAATCAGGCTTGTGATTATACCTAGGCTGCTTTAAGGCTTGCTCTTACTAAAACTCCCTCACCCTGAGTTGAAGCCACAAATGTTTACTGCGTATCTTTTTTTTTAAATTTTAGATTATTCAGTACAGTTTCAATCTTTTATTCCCATTCCAGCCCACCCACCCATCCCTCCCCACTTCCCTTCCATTTCCAAGCCCCGTAGTTTTGTCCATGTGTCCTCTATATTTG